>OZ034820.1:663812-1263812 GCA_964030455.1 Linum trigynum
TTATCGGTGGAGAATAGCCTCGGCATGATTCCGTGATCTGTAGCCTCCAGAATCGAAAGAAAATGGCATTTCGGATAAATCACCCGAAATATGTGATGGTACACCTTTGAAATCAGCCAAAAATTCACTCGGAATAAATCCGCCCAATTCGGTGCTTAATGGACTCAATCATCGTTGGAGAATAGCCTCAAGCCGAATCCGAAATCTGTAGCCTTCAATATCCAAAGAAAATGGCCTTTCGTCGCCCAAGAAATTACGAAAATGCCATCCGAAAATAAATTGGCCCAAATCGATGCTTAACGGACTTATCATCCGTGGAGAATAGGATCAATAGGCTTCATTATCGGTGGAGAATAGCCTTGGCCCTATTCCGTGATCTGTAGCCTCCAGAATCGAAAGAAAATGGCATTTCGGATAAATCGCCCAAAATCTATGATGGTACCCAATTGGAATCTGCCAAAAATTGAACCGGAATAAATCTGCCCAAATCGGTGCTTAATGGACTCAATCATCGTTGGAGAACAGCCTCAGGCCGAATCCGTGATCTGTAGCCTTCAATATCCAAAGAAAATGGCCTTTCGTCACCCAAGAAATTACGAAAATTCCATCCGAAAATAAATTGGCCCAAATCGATGCTTAACGGACTTATCATCCGTGGAGAATAGGATCAATAGACTTCATTATCGGTGGAGAATAGCCTCGGCCTGATTCCGTGATCTGTAGCCTCCAGAATCGAAAGAAAATGGTATTTCGCATAAATCGCCCGAAATCTGTGATGGTACCCCTTTGGAATCTGCCAAAAATTGACCCGGAATAAATACGCCCAAATCAGTGCTTAATGGACTCAACCATTGTTGGAGAATAGCCTCAGGGCGAATCCGTGATCTGTAGCCTTCAATATCCAATGAAAATGGCCTTTCGTCGCCCAAGAAATTACGAAAATGCCATCCGAAAATAAATTGGCCCAAATCGATGCTTAACGGACTTATCATCCGTGGAGAATAGGATCAATAGGCTTCATTATCGGTGGAGAATAGCCTTGGCCCGATTCCGTGATCTGTAGCCTCCAGAATCGAAAGAAAATGGCATTTCGGATAAATTGCCCGAAATCCGTGATGGTACCCCCTTTGGAATCTGCCAAAAATTGATCCGGAATAAATCCGCCCAAATCTGTGCTTAATGGACTCAATCATAGTTGGAGAATAGCCTCAGGCTGAATCCGTGATCTGTAGCCTTCAATATCAAATGAAAATGGCCTTTCGTCGCCCAAGAAATTACGAAAATGCCATCCGAAAATAAATTGGCCCAAATCGATGCTTAACGGACTTATCATCCGTGGAGAATAGGACCAATAGACTTCATTATCGGTGGAGAATAGCCTCGGCCTAAATCCGTGATCTGTAGCCTCCAGAATCGAAAGAAAATGCCATTTTGGATAAATCGCCAGAAATCTGTTATGGTACCCCTTTGGAATCTGCCAAAAATTGAACCGGAATAAATCTGCCCAAATCGGTGCTTAATGGACTCAATTATCGTTGGAGAACAGCCTCAGGCCGAATCCGTGATCTGTAGCCGTCAATATCCAAAGAAAATGGCCTTTCGTCGCCCAAGAAATTACGAAAATGCCATACGAAAATAAATTGGCCCAAATCGAGGCTTAACGGACTTATCATCCGTGGAGAGTAGGATCAATAGACTTCATTATCGGTGGAGAATAGCCTCGGCCTAATTCCGTGATCTGTAGGCACCAGAATCGAAAGAAAATGACATTTCGGATAAATCGCCCGAAATCTGTGATGGTACCCCCTTTGGAATCTACAAAAAATTGACCCAGAATAAATCCGCCCAAATCGGTGCTTAATGGACTCAATCATCGTTGGAGAATAGCCTCAGACCGAATCCGTGATCTGTAGCCTTCAATATCCAAAGAAAATGGACTTTCGTCGCCCAAGAAATTACGAAAATGCCATCCGAAAATAAATTGGCCCAAATCGATACTTAACGGACTTATCATCCATGGAGAATAGGATCAATAGACTTCATTATCGGTGGAGAATAGTCTCGGCCTTATTCTGTGATCTGTAGCCTCCAGAATCGAAAGAATATGGCATTTCGGATAAATCCCTCGAAATCTGTGATGGTACCCCTTTGGAATCTGCCAAAAATTGACCCGGAATAAATATCCCCAAATTGGTGCTTAATGGACTCAATCATCGTTGGAGAATAGCCTCAGGCCGAATCCGTGATCTGTAGCCTTCAATATCCAATGAAATGGCCTTTCGTCGCCAAAGAAATTACGAAAATGCCATCACAAAATAAATTGGCCCAAATCGATGCTTAACGGACTTATCATCCATGGAGAATAGGATCAATAGACTTCATTATCGGTACAGAATAGCCTCGGCCTGATTCCGTGATCTGTAGCCTCCAGAATCGAAAGAAAATGGCATTTCGGATAAATCGCCCGAAATATGTGATGGTACCCCTTTGGAATCTGCCAAAAATTCACCCGGAATAAATCCGCCCAAATCGGTGCTTAATGGACTCAATCATCGTTGGAGAATAGCCTCAGGTCGAATCCGTGATCTGTTGCCTTCAATATCCAATAAAAATGGCCTTTCGTCGCCCAAGAAATTACGAAAATGCCATTCGAAAATAAATTGGTCCAAATGATGCTTAACGGAATTATCATCCGTGGAGAATAGGATCAATAGACTTCATTATCAGTGGAGAATAGCCTCGGCCTGATTCCGTAATTTGTAGCCTCCAGAATCGAAAGAAAATGGCATGTCCGATAAATCGCCCGAAATCTGTGATGGTACCCCTTTGGAATCTACCAAAAATTGACCGGGAATAAATCCGCCCAAATCGGTGCTTAATGGACTCAATCATCGTTGGAGAATAGCCTCAAGCCAAATCCGTGATTTGTAGCCTTCAATATCCAATGAAAATGGCCTTTCGTCGCCCAAGAAATTACGATAATGCCATCTGAAAATAAATTGGCCCAAATTGATAATTAACGGACTTATCATCCGTGGAGAATAGGATCAATAGACTTTATTATCGGTGGAGAATAGCCTCGGCATGATTCCGTGATCTATAGCCTCCAGAATCGAAAGAAAATGGCATTTCGGATAAATCACCCGAAATCTGTGATGGTACACCTTTGAAATCAGCCAAAAATTCACTCGGAATAAATCCGCCCAATTTGGTGCTTAATGGACTCAATCATCGTTGGAGAATAGCCTCAAGCCGAATCCGTAATCATTAGCCTTCAATATCCAAAGAAAATGGCCTTTCGTCGCACTATAAATTACGAAAATGCCATCCGAAAATAAATTGGCCCAAATCGATGCTTAACGGACTTATCATCCGTGGAGAATAGGATCAATAGGCTTCATTATCGGTGGAGAATAGCCTTGGCCCAATTCAGTGATCTGTAGCCTCCAGAATCGAAAGAAAATGGCATTTCGGATAAATCGCCCAAAATCTATGATGGTACCCCATTGGAATCTGCCAAAAATTGAACCGGAATAAATCTGCCCAAATCGGTGCTTAATGGACTCAATCATCGTTGGAGAACAGCCTCAGGCCGAATCCGTGATCTGTAGCCTTCAATATCCAAAGAAAATGGCCTTTCGTCGCCCAAGAAATTATGAAAATTCCATCCGAAAATAAATTGGCCCAAATCAATGCTTAACGGACTTATCATCCGTGGAGAATAGGATCAATAGACTTCATTATCGGTGGAGAATAGCCTCGGCCTGATTCCGTGATCTGTAGCCTCCAGAATCGAAAGAAAATGGCATTTCGAATAAATCGCCCGAAATCTGTGATGGTACCCCTTTGGAATCTGCCAAAAATTGATCCAGAATAAATACGCCCAAATTGGTGCTTAATGGACTCAACCATCGTTGGAGAATAGCCTCAGACCGAATCCGTGATCTGTAGCCTTCAATATCCAATGAAAATGGCCTTTCGTCGCCCAAGAAATTGCGAAAATGCCATCCGAAAAAAAATTGGCCCAAATTGATAATTAACGGACTTATCATCCGTGGAGAATAGGATCAACAGACTTTATTATCGGTGGAGAATAGTCTCGGCATGATTCCGTGATCTGTAGCCTCGAGAATCGAAAGAAAATGGAATTTCGGATAAATCACCCGAAATCTGTGATGGTACACCTTTGAAATCAGGCAAAAATTCACTCCGAATAAATCCGCCAAAATCGGTGCTTAATGGACTCAATCATCGTTGGAGAATAGCCTCAAGCCGAATCCGTAATCTGTAGCCTTCAATATCCAAAGAAAATGGCCTTTCGTCGCCCAAGAAATTACAAAAATGCCATCCGAAAATAAATTGGCCCAAATCGATGCTTAACGGACTTATCATCCGTGGAGAATAGGATCAATAGACTTCATTATCGGTGGAGAATAGCCTCGGCCTGATTCCGTGATCTGTAGCCTCCAGAATCGAAAGAAAATGGCATTTCGGATAAATCGCCCGAAATCTGTGATGGTACACCTTTGGAATCTGCCAAAAATTCACCCAGAATAAATCCGCCCAAATCGTTGCTTAATGGACTCAATCATCGTTGGAGAATAGCCTCAGGCCGAATCCGTAATCTGTAGCCTTCAATATCCAAAGAAAATGGCCTTTCGTCGCCCAAGAAATTACGAAAATGCCTTCCAAAAATAAATTGGCCCAAATCGATGCTTAACAGACTTATCATCCGTGGAGAATAAGATCAATAGACTTCATTATCGGTGGAGAATAGCCTCGGCCTGATTCCGTGATCTGTAGCCTCCAGAATAGAAAGAAAATAGCATTTCGGATAAATCGCCCGAAATCTGTTATGGTACTCCTTTGGAATCTGCCAAAAATTGAACCGGAATAAATCTGCCCAAATCGGTGCTTAATTGACTCAATCATCGTTGGAGAACAGCCTCAGGCCGAATCCGTGGTCTGTAGCCTTCAATATCCAAAGAAAATGGCCTTTCGTCGTCCAAGAAATTACGAAAATGCCATCCGAAAATAAATTGGCCCAAATCGATGCTTAACGGACTTATCATCCGTGGAGAATAGGATCAATAGACTTCATTATCGGTGGAGAATACCCTCGGCCTGATTCAGTGATCTGTAGCCTCCAGAATCGAAAGAAAATGACATTTCGGATAAATCGTCCGAAATCTGTGATGGTACCCCTTTGGAATCTACCAAAAATTGACCCGGAATAAATCCGCCCAAATCGGTGCTTAATGGACTCAATCATCGTCGAGAATAGCCTCAGACCGAATCCGTGATCTGTAGCCTTCAATATCCAAAGAAAATGGCCTTTCGTCGCCCAAGAAATTACGAAAATGCCATCCGAAAATAAATTGGCCCAAATCGATACTTAACGGACTTATCATCCGTGGAGAATAGGATCAATAGACTTCATTATCGGTGGAGAATAATCTCGGCCTTATTCTGTGATCTGTAGCATCCAGAATCGAAAGAATATGGCATTTCGGATAAATCCCCCGAAATCTGTGATGGAACGCCTTTGGAATCGGCCAAAAATTGACCCGGAATAAATATGCCCTAATCGGTGCTTAATGGACTCAATCATCGTTGGAGAATAGGCTCAGGCCGAATCCGTGATCTGTAGCCTTCAATATCCAATGAAAATGGCCTTTCGTCGCCCAAGAAATTAGGAAAATGCCATCCGAAAATAAATTGGCCCAAATCGATGCTTAACGAACTTATCATCCGTGGAGAATAGGACCAATAGACTTCATTATCGGTGGAGAATAGCCTCGACCTGATTCAGTGATCTGTAGCCTCTAGAATCGAAAGAAAATGACATTTCGGATAAATCGCCCAAAATCTGTGATGGTACCCCTTTGGAATCTGCCAAAAATTGACCCGGAATAAATCCACCCAAATCGGTGCTTAATGGACTCAATCATCGTTGGAGAACAGCCTCAGGCCAAATCCGTGATCTGTAGCCTTTAATATCCAAAAAAAATGGCCTTTCGTCGCCCAAGAAATTACGAAAATGCCTTCCAAATATAAATTGGCCCAAATCGATGCTTAACGGACTTATCATCCGTGGAGAATAGGATCAATAGACTTCATTATCGCTGAAGAATAGTCTCGACCTTATTCCTTGATCTGTAGCCTCCAGAATCGAAAGGAAATGGCATTTCGGATAAATCGCCCGAAATCTGTGATGGTACCCCTTTGGAATCTGCCTAAAATTGACCCGGAATAAATCCTCCCAAATCGGTGCTTAATGGACTCAATCATCGTTGGAGAATAGGCTCAGGCCGAATCCGTGATCTGTAGCCTTCAATATCCAATGAAAATGGCCTTTCGTCGCCCAAGAAATTAGGAAAATGCCATCCGAAAATAAATTGGCCCAAATCGATGCTTAACGAACTTATCATCCGTGGAGAATAGGACCAATAGACTTCATTATCGGTGGAGAATAGCCTCGACCTGATTCAGTGATCTGTAGCCTCTAGAATCGAAAGAAAATGACATTTCGGATAAATCGCCCAAAATCTGTGATGGTACCCCTTTGGAATCTGCCAAAAATTGACCCGGAATAAATCCACCCAAATCGGTGCTTAATGGACTCAATCATCGTTGGAG
This sequence comes from Linum trigynum, assembly GCA_964030455.1. Lineage (NCBI taxonomy): Eukaryota > Viridiplantae > Streptophyta > Magnoliopsida > Malpighiales > Linaceae > Linum > Linum trigynum. The sequence continues at coordinate 670,452 of OZ034820.1, forward strand.
AACAGCCTCAGGCCGAATCCGTGATCTGTAGCCTTTAATATCCAAAAAAAATGGCCTTTCGTCGCCCAAGAAATTACGAAAATGCCTTCCAAATATAAATTGGCCCAAATCGATGCTTAACGGACTTATCATCCGTGGAGAATAGGATCAATAGACTTCATTATCGCTGAAGAATAGTCTCGACCTTATTCCTTGATCTGTAGCCTCCAGAATCGAAAGGAAATGGCATTTCGGATAAATCGCCCGAAATCTGTGATGGTACCCCTTTGGAATCTGCCTAAAATTGACCCGGAATAAATCCTCCCAAATTGGTGCTTAATGGACTCAATCATCGTTGGAGAATAGCCTCAGACCGAATCCGTGATTTGTAGCCTTTAATATCCAAAGAAAATGGCTTTTTGTCGCCCAAGAAATTACAAAAATGCCATCCGAAAATAAATTGGCCCAAATCCATGCTTAACGGACTTATCATCCGGGGAGAATAGGATCAATAGACTTCATTATCGGTGGAGAATAGCCTCGGCCTGATTTCGTGATCTGTAGCCTCCAGAATCGAAAGAAAATGGCATTTCGGATAAATCACCCGAAATCTGTGATGGTACCCCCTTTGGAATCTGCCAAAAATTGACCCGGAATAAATCCGCCCAAATCGGTGCTTAATGGACTCAATCATCGTTGGAGAATAGCCTCAGGCCGAATCCGTGATCTGTAGCCTTCAATATCCAATGAAAATGGCCTTCCGTCGCCCAAGAAATTACAAAAATGCCATCCGAAAATAAATTGGCCCAAATCGATGCTTAACGGACTTATCATCCGTGGAGAATAGAATCAATAGACTTCATTATCGGTGGAGAATAGTCTCGGCCCTATTCCGTGATCTATAGCCACCAGAATCGAAAGAAAATGGCCTTTCAGATAAATAGCCCGAAATCTGTGATGGTACCTCTTTGGAATCTGTCAAAAATAGACCCGGAATAAATCCGCCCAAATCGGTGCTAAATGGACTCAATCATCGTTGGAGAATAGCCTCAGGCCGAATCCATGATCTGTAGCCTTCAATATCCAATGAAAATGGCCTTCCGTCGCCCAAGAAATTACGAAAATGCCATTCAAAAATAAATTGGCCCAAATCGATGCTTAACGACTTATCATCCATGGAGAATAGGATCAATAGACTTCATTATCGGTGGAGAATAGCCTCAGCCTTATTCCGTGATCTGTAGCTTCCAGAATCGAAAGAAAATGGCATTTCGGATAAATCGCCCGAAATCTGTGATGGTACACCTTTGGAATCTGCCAAAAATTCATCCGGAATAAATCCGCCCAAATCGGTGCTTAATGGACTCAATCATCATTGGAGAATAGCCTCAGGCCGAATCCGTGATCTGTAGCCTTCAATATCCAATGAAAATGGCATTTCGTCGCACAAGAAATTACAAAAATGCCATCCGAAAATAAATTGGACCAAATCGATGCTTAACGGACTTATCATCCGTGGAGAATAGGATCAATAGACTTCATTATCGCTGAAGAATAGTCTTGGCCTTATTCCGTGATCTGTAGCCTCCAGAATCGAAAGAAAATGGCATTTCGGATAAATCGCCCGAAATCTGTGATGGTTCCCCTTTGGAATCTGCCTAAAATTGACCCGGAATAAATCCGCCCAAATCGGTGCTAAATGGACTCAATCATCGTTGGAGAATAGCCTCAGGCCGAATCCGTCATCTGTATCCTTCAATATCCAATGAAAATGGCCTTCCGTCGCCCAAGAAATTACGAAAATGCCATTCGAAAATAAATTGGCCCAAATCGATGCTTAACGACTTATCATCCATGGAGAATAGGATCAATAGACTTCATTATCGGTGGAGAATAGCCTCAGCCTTATTCCGTGATCTGTAGCTTCCAGAATCGAAAGAAAATAGCATTTCGGATAAATCGCCCGAAATCTGTGATGGTACACCTTTGGAATCTGCCAAAAATTCATCCGGAATAAATCCGCCCAAATCGGTGCTTAATGGACTCAATCATCATTGGAGAATAGCCTCAGGCCGAATCCGTGATCTGTAGCCTTCAATATCCAATGAAAATGGCCTTTCGTCGCACAAGAAATTACAAAAATGCCATCCGAAAATAAATTGGACCAAATCGATGCTTAACGGACTTATCATCCGTGGAGAATAGGATCAATAGACTTCATTATCGCTGAAGAATAGTTTCGGCCTTATTCCGTGATCTGTAGCCTCCAGAATCGAAAGAAAATGGCATTTCGGATAAATCGCCCGAAATCTGTGATGGTACCCCTTTGGAATCTGCCAAAAATTGACCCGGAATAAATACGCACAAATCGGCTCTTAATGGACTAAACCATCGTTGGAGAATAGCCTCAGGGCGAATCCGTGATCCGGAGCCTTCAATTTACAATGAAAATGGCCATGCGTCACCCAAGCAATTACGAAAATTCCATCCGAAAATAAATTGGACCAAATCGATGCTTAACGGACTTATCATCCGTGGAGAATAGGATCAATAGACTTCATTATCGCTGAAGAATAGTCTCGGCCTTATTCCGTGATCTGTAGCCTCCAGAATCGAAAGAAAATGGCATTTCGGATAAATCGCCCGAAATCTGTGATGGTAACCCTTTGGAATCTGCCTAAAATTGACCCGGAATAAATCCGACCAAATCGGTGCTTAATGGACTCAATCATCGTTGTAGAATAGCCTCAGGCCGAATCCGTGATCTGTAGCCCTCAATATCCAATGAAAATGGCCTTCCGTCACCCAAGAAATTACGAAAATGCCATCCGAAAATAAATTGGCCCAAATCGATGCTTAAAAGACTCATCATCCGTGGAGAATAGGATCAATAGACTTCATTATCGGTGGAGAACAGCCTCGGCCTAATTCCGTGATCTGTAGCCTATAGAATCAAAGAAAATGGCATTTCGTATAAATCGCCCGAAATCTATGATGGTACCCCTTTGGAATCTGCCAAAAATTGACCCGGAATAAATCCGCCCAAATTGGTGCTTGATGGACTCAATAATCTTTGGAGAATAGCCTCTGGCCGAATCCGTGATATGTAGCCTTCAATATCAAATGAAAATGGCCTTCCGTCGCCCAAGAAATTACAAAAATGCCATCCGAAAATAAATTGGCCCAAATCGATGCTTAACGGACTTATCATCCGTGGAGAATAGGATCAATAGACTTCATTATCGGTGGAGAATAGCCTCGGCCTGATTCCGTGATCTGTAGCCTCCAGAATCGAAAGAAAATGGCATTTCGGATAAATCGCCCGAAATCTGTGATGGTACCCCTTTGGAATCTGCCAAAAATTGACCCGGAATAAATCCGGCCAAATCGGTGCTTAATGGACTCAATCATCGTTGGAGAATAGCCTCAGGCCGAATCCGTGATCTGTAGCATTCAATATCCAATGAAAATGGCCTTCCGTCGCCCAAGAAATTACAAAAATGCCATCCGAAAATAAATTGGCCCAAATCGATGCTTAACGGACTTATCATCCGTGGAGAATAGAATCAATAGACTTCATTATCGGTGGAGAATAGTCTCGGCCCTATTCCACGATCTATAGCCACCAGAATCGAAAGAAAATGGCCTTTCAGATAAATAGCCCGAAATCTGTGATGGTACCTCTTTGGAATCTGTCAAAAATAGACCCGGAATAAATCCGCCCAAATCGGTGCTAAATGGACTCAATCATCGTTGGAGAATAGCCTCAGGCCGAATCCGTCATCTGTATCCTTCAATATCCAATGAAAATGGCCTTCCGTCGCCCAAGAAATTACGAAAATGCCATTCGAAAATAAATTGGCCCAAATCGATGCTTAACGACTTATCATCCATGGAGAATAGGATCAATAGACTTCATTATCGGTGGAGAATAGCCTCAGCCTTATTCCGTGATCTGTAGCTTCCAGAATCGAAAGAAAATGGCATTTCGGATAAATCGCCCGAAATCTGTGATGGTACACCTTTGGAATCTGCCAAAAATTCATCCGGAATAAATCCGCCCAAATCGGTGCTTAATGGACTCAATCATCATTGGAGAATAGCCTCAGGCCGAATCCGTGATCTGTAGCCTTCAATATCCAATGAAAATGGCCTTTCGTCGCACAAGAAATTACAAAAATGCCATCCGAAAATAAATTGGACCAAATCGATGCTTAACGGACTTATCATCCGTGGAGAATAGGATCAATAGACTTCATTATCGCTGAAGAATAGTCTCGGCCTTATTCCGTGATCTGTAGCCTCCAGAATCGAAAGAAAATGGCATTTCGGATAAATCGCCAGAAATCTGTGATGGTACACCTTTGGAATCTGCCTAAAATTGACCCGGAATAAATCCGCCCAAATCGGTTCTTAATGGACTCAATCATCGTTGGAGAATAGCCTCAGGCCGAATCCATGATCTGTAGCCCTCAATATCCAATGAAAATGGCCTTCCATCACCCAAGAAATTACGAAAATGCCATCCGAAAATAAATTGGCCCAAATCGATGCTTAACAGACTCATCATCCGTGGAGAATAGGATCAATAGACTTCATTATCCGTGGAGAATAGTCTCGGCCTGATTCCGTGATCTGTAGCCTATAGAATCAAAGAAAATGGCATTTCGTATAAATCGCCCGAAATCTATGATGGTACCCCTTTGGAATCTGCCAAAAATTGACCCGGAATAAATCCGCCCAAATTGGTGCTTGATGGACTCAATAATCTTGGGAGAATAGCCTCTGGCCGAATCCGTGATATGTAGCCTTCAATATCAAATGAAAATGGCCTTCCGTCGCCCAAGAAATTACAAAAATGCCATCCGAAAATAAATTGGCCCAAATCGATGCTTAACTGACTTATCATCCGTGGAGAATAGGATCAATAGACTTCATTATCGGTGGAGAATAACCTCGGCCTAATTCCGTGATCTGTAGCCTCCAGAATCGAAAGAAAATAGCATTTCGGATAAATCGCCCGAAATATGTGATGGTACCCCTTTGGAGTCTGTCAAAAATTGACCCGGAATAAATCCGCCCAAATCGGTGCTTAATGGACTCAACCATCGTTGGAGAACAGCCTCAGGCCGAATCCATGATCTGTTGCCTTCAATATCCAATGAAGATGGCCTTTCGTCGCCCAAGAAATTACGAAAATGCCATCCGAAAATAAATTGGACCAAATCGATGTATAACGGACTTATCATCCATGGAGAATAGGATCAATAGACTTCATTATTGGTGGAGAATAGCCTCGGCCTGATTCTGTGATCTGTAGCCTCCAGAATCGAAAGAAAATGGCATTTCGGCTAAATCGCCCGAAATCTGTGATGGTACCCCTTTGGAATCTGCCAAAAATTGACCAGGAATAAATCCGCCCAAATCGGTGCTTAATGGACTCAATCATCGTTGGAGAACATCCTTAGGCCGAATCCGTGATCTGTAGCCTTCAATATCCAAAGAAAATGGCCTTTCGTCGCCCAAGAAATTACGAAAATGCCATCCGAAAATAAATTGGCCCAAATCGATGCTTAACGAACTTATCATCCGAGGAGAATAGGATCAATAGACTTCATTATTGGTGGAGAATAGTCTCGGCCCTATTCAGTGATCTGTAGCCACCAGAATTGAAAGAAAATCGTATTTAGGATAAATAGCCCGAAATCAGTGATGGTACCCCTTTGGAATCGGCCAAAAATTGACCCGTAAAAAATACGCCCAAATCGGTGCTTAATGGACTCAATCATCGTTGGAGAATAGCCTCAGGGCGAATCCGTGATCTGTAGCCTTCAATATCTAATGAAAATGGCCTTTCGTCTCTCAAGAAGTTACAAAAATGCCATCCGAAAATAAATTGGCCCAAATCGATGCTTAACGGACTTATCATCCGTGGAGAATAGGATCAATAGTCTTCATTATCGGTGGAGAATAGGATCAATAGACTTCATTATCGGTGGAGAATAGTCTCGCCCTGATTCCGTGATCTGTAGCCTCCAGAATCGAAAGAAAATGTCAGTTCTGATAAATCGCCCGAAATCTGTGATGGTACCCCTTTGGAATCTACCAAAAATTGACCCGGAATAAATCCGCCCAAATCGGTGCTTAATGGACTCAATCATCATTGGAGAACAGCCTCAGGCCGAATCAGTGATCTGTAGCCTTCAATATCCAAAGAAAATTGCCTTTCATCGCCCAAGAAATTACGAAAATGCCATCCGAAAATAAATTGGACCAAATCGATGCTTAACGGACGTATCATCCGTGGAGAATATGATCAATAGACTTCATTATCGGTGGAGAATAGTCTCGGCCCTATTCCGTGATCTGTAGCCTCCAGAATCAAAAGAAAATGGCATTTCGGATAACTCGCCCGAAATCTGTTATGGTAACCCTTTGGAGTCTGCCAAAAATTGACCCGGAATAAATATGCCCAAATCGGTGCTTAATGGACTCAATCATCATTGGAGAATAGCCTCAGGCCAAATCCGTGATCTGTAGCATTCAATATCCAATGAAAATGGCCTTTTGTCGCCCAAGAAATTACAAAAATGCCATCCGAAAAAAAATTGGCCCAAATCGATGCTTAACGGACTTATCATCCGTGGAGAATAGAATCAATAGACTTCATTATCGGTGGAGAATAGTCTCGGCCCTATTCCGTGATCTATAGCCACAAGAATCGAAAGAAAATGGCCTTTCAGATAAATAGCCCGAAATCTGTGATGGTACCTCTTTGGAATCTGTCAAAAATAGACCCGGAATAAATCCGCCCAAATCGGTTCTAAATGGACTCAATCATCGTTGGAGAATAGCCTCAGGCCGAATCCGTGATCTGTAGCCTTCAATATCCAATGAAAATGGCCTTTCGTCGCCCAAGAAATTACGAAAATGCCATTCGAAAATAAATTGGCCCAAATCGATGCTTAACGGACTTATCATCCGTGGAGAATAGGATCAATAGACTTCATTATCGGTGGAGAATAGCCTCGGTTTGATTCCGTGATCTGTAGCCTCCAGAATCGAAAGAAAATGGAATTTCGGATAAATCGCCCGAAATCTGTGATGGTACCCCTTTGGAATCTGCCAAAAATTGACCAGGAATAAATCAGCCCAAATCGGTGCTTAATGGACTCAATAATCTTTGGAGAATAGCCTCTGGCCGAATCCGTGATCTGTATCCTTCAATATCCAAAGAAAATGGCCTTTCATCACCCAAGAAATTACGAAAATTCCATCCGAAAATAAATTGGCCCAAATCGATGCTTAACGGACTTATCATCCGTGGAGAATAGGATCAATAGACTTCATTATCGGTGCAGAATAGCCTCGGCCTGATTCCGTGATCTATAGCCTCCAGAATCGAAAGAAAATGGCATTTCGGTTAAATCGCCCGAAATCTGTGATGGTACCCCTTTGGAATCTGCCAAAAATTGACCCGGAATAAATCTGCCCAAATCGGTGCTTAATGGACTCAATCATCGTTGGAGAACAGCCTCAGGCCGAATCCGTGATCTGTAGCCTTCAATATCCAAAGAAAATGGCCTTTCGTCGCCCAAGAAATTATGAAAATGCCATCCGAAAATAAACTGGCCCAAATCGATGCTTAACGGACTTATCATCCGTGGAGAATAGGATCAATAGACTTCATTATCGGTGGAGAATAGCCTCGGCCTGATTCCGTGATCTGTAGCCTCTAGAATCGAAAGAAAATGGCATTTCTGATAAATCGCCCGAAATCTGTGATGGTACCCCTTTGGAATCTGCCAAAAATTGACCCGGAATAAATCCGCCCAAATAGGTGCTTAATGGACTCAATAATCGTTGGAGAATAGCCTCACGCCAAATCCGTGATCTGTAGCCTTCAATATCCAATGAAAATGGCCTTCCGTCGCCCAAGTAATTACAAAAATGCCATTCGAAAATAAATTGTCCCAAATCGATGCTTAACGGACTTATCATCCGTGAAGAATAGGATCAATAGACTTCATTATCGGTGGAGAATAGCCTCGGCCTTATTCCGTGATCTGTAGCCTCCAGAATCGAAAGAAAATGGCATTTCGGATAAATCGCCCGAAATCTGTGATGGTACACCTTTGGAATCTGCCAAAAATTCATCCGGAATAAATCCGCCCAAATTGGTGCTCAATGGACTCTATCATCGTTGGAGAATAGCCTCAGGCCGAATCCGTGAACTGTAGCCTTCAATATCCAATGAAAATGGCCTTTCGTCGCCCAAGAAATTACAAAAATGCCATCCGAAAATAAATTGGACCAAATCGATGCTTAACGGACTTATCATCCGTGGAGAATAGGATCAATAGACTTCATTATCGGGGGAGTATAGTCTCGGCCTTATTCCGTGATCTGTAGCCTTAAGAATCGAAAGGAAATGGCATTTCGGATAAATCGCCCGGAATATTTGATGGTACCCCTTTGGAATCTGCCTAAAATTGACCCGGAATAAATCCCCTCAAATCGGTGCTTAATGGACTCAATCATTGTTGGAGAATAGCCTCAGGCCGAATCCGTGATCTGTAGCCTTCAATATCCAAAGAAAATGGCCTTTCGTCCCCCAAGAAATTACGAAAATGTCTTCCGAAAATAATTGACCCAAATCGATGCTTAACGGACTTATCATCCGTGGAGAATAGGATCAATAGACTTCATTATCGGTGGAGAATAGCCTTGGCCTGATTCCGTGAACTGTAGCCTCCAGAATCAAAAGAAAATGGCGTTTCGGATAAATCGCCCGAAATCTGTGATGGTACCCCTTTGGAATTTGCCAAAAATTGACCCGGAATAAATCCGCCCAAATCGGTGCTTAATGGACTCAATCATTCGTTGGAGAATAGCCTTAGACGGAATCCGTGATATGTAGCCTTCAATATCCAAAGAAAATGGTCTTTCGTCGCCCAAGAAATTACGAAAATGCCATCCGAAAATAAATTGGCCCAAATCGATGCTTAACGGACTTATCATCCGTGGAAAATAGGATCAATAGACTTCATTATCGGTGGAGAATAGTCTCAGCCTTATTCCATGATCTGTAGCCTCCAGAATCGAAAGAAAATGGCATTTCGGATAAATCGACCTAAATCTGTGATGGTACCCCTTTGGAATCTGCCAAAAATTGACCCGGAATAAATCCCCCCAAATCAGTGCTTAATGGACTCAATCATCGTTGGAGAATAGCCTCAGACCGAATCCGTGATCTGTAGCCTTCAATATCCAATGAAAATGGCCTTTCGTCGCCCAAGAAATTACAAAAATGCCATCCGAAAATAAATTGGCCCAAATCGATGCATAACGGACTTATCATCCGTGGAGAATAGGATCAATAGACTTCATTATCGGTGGAGAATAGTCTCGGCCTTATTCCGTGATCTGTAGCCTCCAGAATCGAAAGAAAATGGCATTTCGGATAAATCGCCCGAAATCAGTGATGGTACCCCTTTGGAATCTGCCAAAAATTGACCCAGAAAAAATCTGCCCAAATTGGTGCTTAATGGACTCAATAATCTTTGGAGAATAGCCTCTGGCCGAATCCGTGATATGTATCCTTCAATATAAAATGAAAATGGCCTTCCGTCGCCCAAGAAATTACGAAAATGCCATCCGAAAATAAATTGGCCCAAATCGATGCTTAACGGACTTATCATCCGTGGAGAATAGGATCAATAGACTTCATTATCAGTGGAAATAGCCTCGGCCTGATTCCGTGATCTGTAGCCTCCAGAATCGAAAGAAAATGGCATTTCGGATAAATCGCCCGAAATCTGTGATGGTACCCCTTTGGAATCTGCAAAAATTAACCCGGAATAAATACGCCCAAATCGGTGCTTAATGGACTCAATCATCGTTGGAGAATAGGCTCAGGCCGAATCCGTGATCTGTAGCCTTCAATATCCAATGATAATGGACTTTCGTCGCCCAAGAAAATACGAAAATGCCATCCGAAAAAAAAATTGGCCCAAATCGATGCTTAACGGCCTTATCATCTGTGGAGAATAGGATCAATAGACTTCATTATCGGTGGAGAATAGCCTCAGCCAGATTCCGTGCTCTATAGCCTCCAGAATCGAAAAAAATGGCATTTCGGATAAATCGCCTGAAATCTGTGATGGTACCCCTTTGGAATCTGCCAAAAATTGACCCGGAATAAATACGCCCAAATCGGTGCTTAATGGACTCAATCATCGTTGGAGAATAGCCTCAGGCCGAATCCATGATCTGTAGCCTTCAATATCCAATGAAAATGGCCTTCCGTCGCCCAAGAAATTACGAAAATGCCATCCGAAAATAAATTGGCCCTAATCGATGCTTAACGGACTTATCATCCGTGGAGAATAGGATCAATAGACTTCATTATCGGTGGAGAATAGCCTCGCCCTGATTCCGTGATCTGTAGCCTCAAGAATCGAAAGAAAATGGCATTTCGGATAAATCACCCGAAATCTGTGATGGTACCCCTTTGGAATCTGCCAAAAATTGACCCGGAATAAATCCGCCCAAATCGATGCATAATGGACTCAATCATCGTTGGAGAACAGCCTCAGGCCGAATCCGTGATCTATAGCCTTCAATATCCAAAGAAAATGGGCTTTCGTCGCCCAAGAAATTATGAAAATGCCATCCGAAAATAAACTGGCCCAAATCGATGCTTAACGGACTTATCATCCGTGGAGAATAGGATCAATAGACTTCATTATCGGTGGAGAATAGCCTCGGTTTGATTCCGTGATCTGTAGCCTCCAGAATCGAAAGAAAATGGAATTTCGGATAAATCGCCCGAAATCTGTGATGGTACCCCTTTGGAATCTGCCAAAAATTGACCAGGAATAAATCAGCCCAAATCGGTGCTTAATGGACTCAATAATCTTTGGAGAATAGCCTCTGGCCGAATCCGTGATCTGTATCCTTCAATATCCAAAGAAAATGGCCTTTCATCACCCAAGAAATTACGAAAATTCCATCCGAAAATAAATTGGCCCAAATCGATGCTTAACGGACTTATCATCCGTGGAGAATAGGATCAATAGACTTCATTATCGGTGCAGAATAGCCTCGGCCTGATTCCGTGATCTATAGCCTCCAGAATCGAAAGAAAATGGCATTTCGGTTAAATCGCCCGAAATCTGTGATGGTACCCCTTTGGAATCTGCCAAAAATTGACCGGGAATAAATCTGCCCAAATCGGTGCTTAATGGACTAAACCATCGTTGGAGAATAGCCTCAGGGCGAATCCGTGATCCGGAGCCTTCAATTTACAATGAAAATGGCCATGCGTCACCCAAGCAATTACGAAAATTCCATCCGAAAATAAATTGGACCAAATCGATGCTTAACGGACTTATCATCCGTGGAGAATAGGATCAATAGACTTCATTATCGCTGAAGAATAGTCTCGGCCTTATTCCGTGATCTGTAGCCTCCAGAATCGAAAGAAAATGGCATTTCGGATAAATCGCCCGAAATCTGTGATGGTAACCCTTTGGAATCTGCCTAAAATTGACCCGGAATAAATCCGACCAAATCGGTGCTTAATGGACTCAATCATCGTTGGAGAATAGCCTCAGGCCGAATCCGTGATCTGTAGCCCTCAATATCCAATGAAAATGGCCTTCCGTCACCCAAGAAATTACGAAAATGCCATCCGAAAATAAATTGGCCCAAATCGATGCTTAAAAGACTCATCATCCGTGGAGAATAGGATCAATAGACTTCATTATCGGTGGAGAACAGCCTCGGCCTGATTCCGTGATCTGTAGCCTATAGAATCAAAGAAAATGGCATTTCGTATAAATCGCCCGAAATCTATGATGGTACCCCTTTGGAATCTGCCAAAAATTGACCCGGAATAAATCCGCCCAAATTGGTGCTTGATGGACTCAATAATCTTTGGAGAATAGCCTCTGGCCGAATCCGTGATATGTAGCCTTCAATATCAAATGAAAATGGCCTTCCGTCGCCCAAGAAATTACAAAAATGCCATCCGAAAATAAATTGGCCCAAATCGATGCTTAACGGACTTATCATCCGTGGAGAATAGGATCAATAGACTTCATTATCGGTGGAGAATAGCCTCGGCCTGATTCCGTGATCTGTAGCCTCCAGAATCGAAAGAAAATGGCATTTCGAATAAATCGCCCGAAATCTGTGATGGTACCCCTTTGGAATCTGCCAAAAATTGACCCGGAATAAATCCGCCCAAATCGGTGCTTAATGGACTCAATCATCGTTGGAGAATAGCCTCAGGCCGAATCCGTGATCTGTAGCATTCAATATCCAATGAAAATGGCCTTCCGTCGCCCAAGAAATTACAAAAATGCCATCCGAAAATAAATTGGCCCAAATCGATGCTTAACGGACTTATCATCCGTGGAGAATAGAATCAATAGACTTCATTATCGGTGGAGAATAGTCTCGGCCCTATTCCACGATCTATAGCCACCAGAATCGAAAGAAAATGGCCTTTCAGATAAATAGCCCGAAATCTGTGATGGTACCTCTTTGGAATCTGTCAAAAATAGACCCGGAATAAATCCGCCCAAATCGGTGCTAAATGGACTCAATCATCGTTGGAGAATAGCCTCAGGCCGAATCCGTCATCTGTATCCTTCAATATCCAATGAAAATGGCCTTCCGTCGCCCAAGAAATTACGAAAATGCCATTCGAAAATAAATTGGCCCAAATCGATGCTTAACGACTTATCATCCATGGAGAATAGGATCAATAGACTTCATTATCGGTGGAGAATAGCCTCAGCCTTATTCCGTGATCTGTAGCTTCCAGAATCGAAAGAAAATGGCATTTCGGATAAATCGCCCGAAATCTGTGATGGTACACCTTTGGAATCTGCCAAAAATTCATCCGGAATAAATCCGCCCAAATCGGTGCTTAATGGACTCAATCATCATTGGAGAATAGCCTCAGGCCGAATCCGTGATCTGTAGCCTTCAATATCCAATGAAAATGGCCTTTCGTCGCACAAGAAATTACAAAAATGCCATCCGAAAATAAATTGGACCAAATCGATGCTTAACGGACTTATCATCCGTGGAGAATAGGATCAATAGACTTCATTATCGCTGAAGAATAGTCTCGGCCTTATTCCGTGATCTGTAGCCTCCAGAATCGAAAGAAAATGGCATTTCGGATAAATCGCCAGAAATCTGTGATGGTACCCCTTTGGAATCTGCCTAAAATTGACCCGGAATAAATCCGCCCAAATCGGTTCTTAATGGACTCAATCATCGTTGGAGAATAGCCTCAGGCCGAATCCATGATCTGTAGCCCTCAATATCCAATGAAAATGGCCTTCCATCACCCAAGAAATTACGAAAATGCCATCCGAAAATAAATTGGCCCAAATCGATGCTTAACAGACTCATCATCCGTGGAGAATAGGATCAATAGACTTCATTATCCGTGGAGAATAGTCTCGGCCTGATTCCGTGATCTGTAGCCTATAGAATCAAAGAAAATGGCATTTCGTATAAATCGCCAGAAATCTATGATGGTACCCCTTTGGAATCTGCCAAAAATTGACCCGGAATAAATCCGCCCAAATTGGTGCTTGATGGACTCAATAATCTTGGGAGAATAGCCTCTGGCCGAATCCGTGATATGTAGCCTTCAATATCAAATGAAAATGGCCTTCCGTCGCCCAAGAAATTACAAAAATGCCATCCGAAAATAAATTGGCCCAAATCGATGCTTAACTGACTTATCATCCGTGGAGAATAGGATCAATAGACTTCATTATCGGTGGAGAATAACCTCGGCCTAATTCCGTGATCTGTAGCCTCCAGAATCGAAAGAAAATAGCATTTCGGATAAATCGCCCGAAATATGTGATGGTACCCCTTTGGAGTCTGTCAAAAATTGACCCGGAATAAATCCGCCCAAATCGGTGCTTAATGGACTCAACCATCGTTGGAGAACAGCCTCAGGCCGAATCCATGATCTGTTGCCTTCAATATCCAATGAAGATGGCCTTTCGTCGCCCAAGAAATTACGAAAATGCCATCCGAAAATAAATTGGACCAAATCGATGCATAACGGACTTATCATCCATGGAGAATAGGATCAATAGACTTCATTATTGGTGGAGAATAGCCTCGGCCTGATTCCGTGATCTGTAGCCTCCAGAATCGAAAGAAAATGGCATTTCGGCTAAATCGCCCGAAATCTGTGATGGTACCCCTTTGGAATCTGCCAAAAATTGACCAGGAATAAATCCGCCCAAATCGGTGCTTAATGGACTCAATCATCGTTGGAGAACATCCTTAGGCCGAATCCGTGATCTGTAGCCTTCAATATCCAAAGAAAATGGCCTTTCGTCGCCCAAGAAATTACGAAAATGCCATCCGAAAATAAATTGGCCCAAATCGATGCTTAACGAACTTATCATCCGAGGAGAATAGGATCAATAGACTTCATTATTGGTGGAGAATAGTCTCGGCCCTATTCAGTGATCTGTAGACACCAGAATCGAAAGAAAATCGAATTTAGGATAAATAGCCCGAAATCAGTGATGGTACCCCTTTGGAATCGGCCAAAAATTGACCCGTAAAAAATACGCCCAAATCGGTGCTTAATGGACTCAATCATCGTTGGAGAATAGCCTCAGGGCGAATCCGTGATCTGTAGCCTTCAATATCTAATGAAAATGGCCTTTCGTCTCTCAAGAAGTTACAAAAATGCCATCCGAAAATAAATTGGCCCAAATCGATGCTTAACGGACTTATCATCCGTGGAGAATAGGATCAATAGTCTTCATTATCGGTGGAGAATAGGATCAATAGACTTCATTATCGGTGGAGAATAGTCTCGCCCTGATTCCGTGATCTGTAGCCTCCAGAATCGAAAGAAAATGTCAGTTCCGATAAATCGCCCGAAATCTGTGATGGTACCCCTTTGGAATCTACCAAAAATTGACCCGGAATAAATCCGCCCAAATCGGTGCTTAATGGACTCAATCATCATTGGAGAACAGCCTCAGGCCGAATCAGTGATCTGTAGCCTTCAATATCCAAAGAAAATTGCCTTTCATCGCCCAAGAAATTACGAAAATGCCATCCGAAAATAAATTGGACCAAATCGATGCTTAACGGACGTATCATCCGTGGAGAATATGATCAATAGACTTCATTATCGGTGGAGAATAGTCTCGGCCCTATTCCGTGATCTGTAGCCTCCAGAATCAAAAGAAAATGGCATTTCGGATAACTCGCCCGAAATCTGTTATGGTAACCCTTTGGAGTCTGCCAAAAATTGACCCGGAATAAATATGCCCAAATCGGTGCTTAATGGACTCAATCATCATTGGAGAATAGCCTCAGGCCAAATCCGTGATCTGTAGCATTCAATATCCAATGAAAATGGCCTTTTGTCGCCCAAGAAATTACAAAAATGCCATCCGAAAAAAAATTGGCCCAAATCGATGCTTAACGGACTTATCATCCGTGGAGAATAGAATCAATAGACTTCATTATCGGTGGAGAATAGTCTCGGCCCTATTCCGTGATCTATAGCCACAAGAATCGAAAGAAAATGGCCTTTCAGATAAATAGCCCGAAATCTGTGATGGTACCTCTTTGGAATCTGTCAAAAATAGACCCGGAATAAATCCGCCCAAATCGGTTCTAAATGGACTCAATCATCGTTGGAGAATAGCCTCAGGCCGAATCCGTGATCTGTAGCCTTCAATATCCAATGAAAATGGCCTTTCGTCGCCCAAGAAATTACGAAAATGCCATTCGAAAATAAATTGGCCCAAATCGATGCTTAACGGACTTATCATCCGTGGAGAATAGGATCAATAGACTTCATTATCGGTGGAGAATAGCCTCGGTTTGATTCCGTGATCTGTAGCCTCCAGAATCGAAAGAAAATGGAATTTCGGATAAATCGCCCGAAATCTGTGATGGTACCCCTTTGGAATCTGCCAAAAATTGACCAGGAATAAATCAGCCCAAATCGGTGCTTAATGGACTCAATAATCTTTGGAGAATAGCCTCTGGCCGAATCCGTGATCTGTATCCTTCAATATCCAAAGAAAATGGCCTTTCATCACCCAAGAAATTACGAAAATTCCATCCGAAAATAAATTGGCCCAAATCGATGCTTAACGGACTTATCATCCGTGGAGAATAGGATCAATAGACTTCATTATCGGTGCAGAATAGCCTCGGCCTGATTCCGTGATCTATAGCCTCCAGAATCGAAAGAAAATGGCATTTCGGTTAAATCGCCCGAAATCTGTGATGGTACCCCTTTGGAATCTGCCAAAAATTGACCCGGAATAAATCTGCCCAAATCGGTGCTTAATGGACTCAATCATCGTTGGAGAACAGCCTCAGGCCGAATCCGTGATCTGTAGCCTTCAATATCCAAAGAAAATGGCCTTTCGTCGCCCAAGAAATTATGAAAATGCCATCCGAAAATAAACTGGCCCAAATCGATGCTTAACGGACTTATCATCCGTGGAGAATAGGATCAATAGACTTCATTATCGGTGGAGAATAGCCTCGGCCTGATTCCGTGATCTGTAGCCTCTAGAATCGAAAGAAAATGGCATTTCTGATAAATCGCCCGAAATCTGTGATGGTACCCCTTTGGAATCTGCCAAAAATTGACCCGGAATAAATCCGCCCAAATAGGTGCTTAATGGACTCAATCATCGTTGGAGAATAGCCTCACGCCAAATCCGTGATCTGTAGCCTTCAATATCCAATGAAAATGGCCTTCCGTCGCCCAAGTAATTACAAAAATGCCATTCGAAAATAAATTGGCCCAAATCGATGCTTAACGGACTTATCATCCGTGAAGAATAGGATCAATAGACTTCATTATCGGTGGAGAATAGCCTCGGCCTTATTCCGTGATCTGTAGCCTCCAGAATCGAAAGAAAATGGCATTTCGGATAAATCGCCCGAAATCTGTGATGGTACACCTTTGGAATCTGCCAAAAATTCATCCGGAATAAATCCGCCCAAATTGGTGCTCAATGGACTCTATCATCGTTGGAGAATAGCCTCAGGCCGAATCCGTGAACTGTAGCCTTCAATATCCAATGAAAATGGCCTTTCGTCGCCCAAGAAATTACAAAAATGCCATCCGAAAATAAATTGGACCAAATCGATGCTTAACGGACTTATCATCCGTGGAGAATAGGATCAATAGACTTCATTATCGGGGGAGTATAGTCTCGGCCTTATTCCGTGATCTGTAGCCTTAAGAATCGAAAGAAAATGGCATTTCGGATAAATCGCCCGGAATATTTGATGGTACCCCTTTGGAATCTGCCTAAAATTGACCCGGAATAAATCCCCTCAAATCGGTGCTTAATGGACTCAATCATTGTTGGAGAATAGCCTCAGGCCGAATCCGTGATCTGTAGCCTTCAATATCCAAAGAAAATGGCCTTTCGTCCCCCAAGAAATTACGAAAATGTCTTCCGAAAATAATTGACCCAAATCGATGCTTAACGGACTTATCATCCGTGGAGAATAGGATCAATAGACTTCATTATCGGTGGAGAATAGCCTTGGCCTGATTCCGTGAACTGTAGCCTCCAGAATCAAAAGAAAATGGCGTTTCGGATAAATCGCCCGAAATCTGTGATGGTACCCCTTTGGAATTTGCCAAAAATTGACCCGGAATAAATCCGCCCAAATCGGTGCTTAATGGACTCAATCATTCGTTGGAGAATAGCCTCAGACGGAATCCGTGATCTGTAGCCTTCAATATCCAAAGAAAATGGTCTTTCGTCGCCCAAGAAATTACGAAAATGCCATCCGAAAATAAATTGGCCCAAATCGATGCTTAACGGACTTATCATCCGTGGAAAATAGGATCAATAGACTTCATTATCGGTGGAGAATAGTCTCAGCCTTATTCCATGATCTGTAGCCTCCAGAATCGAAAGAAAATGGCATTTCGGATAAATCGACCTAAATCTGTGATGGTACCCCTTTGGAATCTGCCAAAAATTGACCCGGAATAAATCCCCCCAAATCAGTGCTTAATGGACTCAATCATCGTTGGAGAATAGCCTCAGACCGAATCCGTGATCTGTAGCCTTCAATATCCAATGAAAATGGCCTTTCGTCGCCCAAGAAATTACAAAAATGCCATCCGAAAATAAATTGGCCCAAATCGATGCATAACGGACTTATCATCCGTGGAGAATAGGATCAATAGACTTCATTATCGGTGGAGAATAGTCTCGGCCTTATTCCGTGATCTGTAGCCTCCAGAATCGAAAGAAAATGGCATTTCGGATAAATCGCCCGAAATCAGTGATGGTACCCCTTTGGAATCTGCCAAAAATTGACCCGGAAAAAATCTGCCCAAATTGGTGCTTAATGGACTCAATAATCTTTGGAGAATAGCCTCTGGCCGAATCCGTGATATGTATCCTTCAATATAAAATGAAAATGGCCTTCCGTCGCCCAAGAAATTACGAAAATGCCATCCGAAAATAAATTGGCCCAAATCGATGCTTAACGGACTTATCATCCGTGGAGAATAGGATCAATAGACTTCATTATCAGTGGAAATAGCCTCGGCCTGATTCCGTGATCTGTAGCCTCCAGAATCGAAAGAAAATGGCATTTCGGATAAATCGCCCGAAATCTGTGATGGTACCCCTTTGGAATCTGCAAAAATTAACCCGGAATAAATACGCCCAAATCGGTGCTTAATGGACTCAATCATCGTTGGAGAATAGGCTCAGGCCGAATCCGTGATCTGTAGCCTTCAATATCCAATGATAATGGACTTTCGTCGCCCAAGAAAATACGAAAATGCCATCCGAAAAAAAAATTGGCCCAAATCGATGCTTAACGGCCTTATCATCTGTGGAGAATAGGATCAATAGACTTCATTATCGGTGGAGAATAGCCTCAGCCTGATTCCGTGATCTATAGCCTCCAGAATCGAAAAAAATGGCATTTCGGATAAATCGCCTGAAATCTGTGATGGTACCCCTTTGGAATCTGCCAAAAATTGACCCGGAATAAATACGCCCAAATCGGTGCTTAATGGACTCAATCATCGTTGGAGAATAGCCTCAGGCCGAATCCATGATCTGTAGCCTTCAATATCCAATGAAAATGGCCTTCCGTCGCCCAAGAAATTACGAAAATGCCATCCGAAAATAAATTGGCCCTAATCGATGCTTAACGGACTTATCATCCGTGGAGAATAGGATCAATAGACTTCATTATCGGTGGAGAATAGCCTCGCCCTGATTCCGTGATCTGTAGCCTCCAGAATCGAAAGAAAATGGCATTTCGGATAAATCACCCGAAATCTGTGATGGTACCCCTTTGGAATCTGCCAAAAATTGACCCGGAATAAATCCGCCCAAATCGATGCATAATGGACTCAATCATCGTTGGAGAACAGCCTCAGGCCGAATCCGTGATCTATAGCCTTCAATATCCAAAGAAAATGGGCTTTCGTCGCCCAAGAAATTATGAAAATGCCATCCGAAAATAAACTGGCCCAAATCGATGCTTAACGGACTTATCATCCGTGGAGAATAGGATCAATAGACTTCATTATCGGTGGAGAATAGCCTCGGTTTGATTCCGTGATCTGTAGCCTCCAGAATCGAAAGAAAATGGAATTTCGGATAAATCGCCCGAAATCTGTGATGGTACCCCTTTGGAATCTGCCAAAAATTGACCAGG
Source organism: Linum trigynum (assembly GCA_964030455.1). NCBI lineage: Eukaryota > Viridiplantae > Streptophyta > Magnoliopsida > Malpighiales > Linaceae > Linum > Linum trigynum. The sequence continues at coordinate 690,177 of OZ034820.1, forward strand.
AATAAATCAGCCCAAATCGGTGCTTAATGGACTCAATAATCTTTGGAGAATAGCCTCTGGCCGAATCCGTGATCTGTATCCTTCAATATCCAAAGAAAATGGCCTTTCATCACCCAAGAAATTACGAAAATTCCATCCGAAAATAAATTGGCCCAAATCGATGCTTAACGGACTTATCATCCGTGGAGAATAGGATCAATAGACTTCATTATCGGTGCAGAATAGCCTCGGCCTGATTCCGTGATCTATAGCCTCCAGAATCGAAAGAAAATGGCATTTCGGTTAAATCGCCCGAAATCTGTGATGGTACCCCTTTGGAATCTGCCAAAAATTGACCGGGAATAAATCTGCCCAAATCGGTGCTTAATGGACTCAATCATCGTTGGAGAACAGCCTCAGGCCGAATCCGTGATCTGTAGCCTTCAATATCCAAAGAAAATGGCCTTTCGTCGCCCAAGAAATTATGAAAATGCCATCCGAAAATAAACTGGCCCAAATCGATGCTTAACGGACTTATCATCCGTGGAGAATAGGATCAATAGACTTCATTATCGGTGGAGAATAGCCTCGGCCTGATTCCGTGATCTGTAGCCTCCAGAATCGAAAGAAAATGGCATTTCTGATAAATCGCCCGAAATCTGTGATGGTACCCCTTTGGAATCTGCCAAAAATTGACCCGGAATAAATCCGCCCAAATAGGTGCTTAATGGACTCAATCATCGTTGGAGAATAGCCTCACGCCAAATCCGTGATCTGTAGCCTTCAATATCCAATGAAAATGGCCTTCCGTCGCCCAAGTAATTACAAAAATGCCATTCGAAAATAAATTGGCCCAAATCGATGCTTAACGGACTTATCATCCGTGAAGAATAGGATCAATAGACTTCATTATCGGTGGAGAATAGCCTCGGCCTTATTCCGTGATCTGTAGCCTCCAGAATCGAAAGAAAATGGCATTTCGGATAAATCGCCCGAAATCTGTGATGGTACACCTTTGGAATCTGCCAAAAATTCATCCGGAATAAATCCGCCCAAATTGGTGCTCAATGGACTCTATCATCGTTGGAGAATAGCCTCAGGCCGAATCCGTGAACTGTAGCCTTCAATATCCAATGAAAATGGCCTTTCGTCGCCCAAGAAATTACAAAAATGCCATCCGAAAATAAATTGGACCAAATCGATGCTTAACGGACTTATCATCCGTGGAGAATAGGATCAATAGACTTCATTATCGGGGGAGTATAGTCTCGGCCTTATTCCGTGATCTGTAGCCTTAAGAATCGAAAGAAAATGGCATTTCGGATAAATCGCCCGGAATATTTGATGGTACCCCTTTGGAATCTGCCTAAAATTGACCCGGAAAAAAATCCCCTCAAATCGGTGCTTAATGGACTCAATCATTGTTGGAGAATAGCCTCAGGCCGAATCCGTGATCTGTAGCCTTCAATATCCAAAGAAAATGGCCTTTCGTCCCCCAAGAAATTACGAAAATGTCTTCCGAAAATAATTGACCCAAATCGATGCTTAACGGACTTATCATCCGTGGAGAATAGGATCAATAGACTTCATTATCGGTGGAGAATAGCCTTGGCCTGATTCCGTGAACTGTAGCCTCCAGAATCAAAAGAAAATGGCGTTTCGGATAAATCGCCCGAAATCTGTGATGGTACTCCTTTGGAATTTGCCAAAAATTGACCCGGAATAAATCCGCCCAAATCGGTGCTTAATGGACTCAATCATTCGTTGGAGAATAGCCTCAGACGGAATCCGTGATCTGTAGCCTTCAATATCCAAAGAAAATGGTCTTTCGTCGCCCAAGAAATTACGAAAATGCCATCCGAAAATAAATTGGCCCAAATCGATGCTTAACGGACTTATCATCCGTGGAAAATAGGATCAATAGACTTCATTATCGGTGGAGAATAGTCTCAGCCTTATTCCATGATCTGTAGCCTCCAGAATCGAAAGAAAATGGCATTTCTGATAAATCGCCCGAAATCTGTGATGGTACCCCTTTGGAATCTGCCAAAAATTGACCCGGAATAAATCCGCCCAAATAGGTGCTTAATGGACTCAATCATCGTTGGAGAATAGCCTCACGCCAAATCCGTGATCTGTAGCCTTCAATATCCAATGAAAATGGCCTTCCGTCGCCCAAGTAATTACAAAAATGCCATTCGAAAATAAATTGGCCCAAATCGATGCTTAACGGACTTATCATCCGTGAAGAATAGGATCAATAGACTTCATTATCGGTGGAGAATAGCCTCGGCCTTATTCCGTGATCTGTAGCCTCCAGAATCGAAAGAAAATGGCATTTCGGATAAATCGCCCGAAATCTGTGATGGTACACCTTTGGAATCTGCCAAAAATTCATCCGGAATAAATCCGCCCAAATTGGTGCTCAATGGACTCTATCATCGTTGGAGAATAGCCTCAGGCCGAATCCGTGAACTGTAGCCTTCAATATCCAATGAAAATGGCCTTTCGTCGCCCAAGAAATTACAAAAATGCCATCCGAAAATAAATTGGACCAAATCGATGCTTAACGGACTTATCATCCGTGGAGAATAGGATCAATAGACTTCATTATCGGGGGAGTATAGTCTCGGCCTTATTCCGTGATCTGTAGCCTTAAGAATCGAAAGAAAATGGCATTTCGGATAAATCGCCCGGAATATTTGATGGTACCCCTTTGGAATCTGCCTAAAATTGACCCGGAAAAAAATCCCCTCAAATCGGTGCTTAATGGACTCAATCATTGTTGGAGAATAGCCTCAGGCCGAATCCGTGATCTATAGCCTTCAATATCCAAAGAAAATGGCCTTTCGTCCCCCAAGAAATTACGAAAATGTCTTCCGAAAATAATTGACCCAAATCGATGCTTAACGGACTTATCATCCGTGGAGAATAGGATCAATAGACTTCATTATCGGTGGAGAATAGCCTTGGCCTGATTCCGTGAACTGTAGCCTCCAGAATCAAAAGAAAATGGCGTTTCGGATAAATCGCCCGAAATCTGTGATGGTACTCCTTTGGAATTTGCCAAAAATTGACCCGGAATAAATCCGCCCAAATCGGTGCTTAATGGACTCAATCATTCGTTGGAGAATAGCCTCAGACGGAATCCGTGATCTGTAGCCTTCAATATCCAAAGAAAATGGTCTTTCGTCGCCCAAGAAATTACGAAAATGCCATCCGAAAATAAATTGGCCCAAATCGATGCTTAACGGACTTATCATCCGTGGAAAATAGGATCAATAGACTTCATTATCGGTGGAGAATAGTCTCAGCCTTATTCCATGATCTGTAGCCTCCAGAATCGAAAGAAAATGGCATTTCGGATAAATCGACCTAAATCTGTGATGGTACCCCTTTGGAATCTGCCAAAAATTGACCCGGAATAAATCCCCCCAAATCAGTGCTTAATGGACTCAATCATCGTTGGAGAATAGCCTCAGACCGAATCCGTGATCTGTAGCCTTCAATATCCAATGAAAATGGCCTTTCGTCGCCCAAGAAATTACAAAAATGCCATCCGAAAATAAATTGGCCCAAATCGATGCATAACGGACTTATCATCCGTGGAGAATAGGATCAATAGACTTCATTATCGGTGGAGAATAGTCTCGGCCTTATTCCGTGATCTGTAGCCTCCAGAATCGAAAGAAAATGGCATTTCGGATAAATCGCCCGAAATCAGTGATGGTACCCCTTTGGAATCTGCCAAAAATTGACCCGGAAAAAATCCGCCCAAATTGGTGCTTAATGGACTCAATAATCTTTGGAGAATAGCCTCTGGCCGAATCCGTGATATGTATCCTTCAATATAAAATGAAAATGGCCTTCCGTCGCCCAAGAAATTACGAAAATGCAATCCGAAAATAAATTGGGCCAAATCGATGCTTAACGGACTTATCATCCGTGGAGAATAGGATCAGTAGACTTCATTATCGGTGGAAATAGCCTCGGCCTGATTCCGTGATCTGTAGCCTCCAGAATCGAAAGAAAATGGCATTTCGGATAAATCGCCCGAAATCTGTGATGGTACCCCTTTGGAATCTGCAAAAATTAACCCGGAATAAATACGCCCAAATCGGTGCTTAATGGACTCAATCATCGTTGGAGAATAGGCTCAGGCCGAATCCGTGATCTGTAGCCTTCAATATCCAATGATAATGGACTTTCGTCGCCCAAGAAAATACGAAAATGCCATCCGAAAAAAAATTGGCCCAAATCGATGCTTAACGGCCTTATCATCTGTGGAGAATAGGATCAATAGACTTCATTATCGGTGGAGAATAGCCTCAGCCTGATTCCGTGATCTATAGCCTCCAGAATCGAAAAAAATGGCATTTCGGATAAATCGCCTGAAATCTGTGATGGTACCCCTTTGGAATCTGCCAAAAATTGACCCGGAATAAATACGCCCAAATCGGTGCTTAATGGACTCAATCATCGTTGGAGAATAGCCTCAGGCCGAATCCATGATCTGTAGCCTTCAATATCCAATGAAAATGGCCTTCCGTCGCCCAAGAAATTACGAAAATGCCATCCGAAAATAAATTGGCCCTAATCGATGCTTAACGGACTTATCATCCGTGGAGAATAGGATCAATAGACTTCATTATCGGTGGAGAACAGCCTCGCCCTGATTCCGTGATCTGTAGCCTCCAGAATCGAAAGAAAATGGCATTTCGGATAAATCACCCGAAATCTGTGATGGTACCCCTTTGGAATCTGCCAAAAATTGTCCTGGAATAAATCCGCCCAAATCGATGCATAATGGACTCAATCATCGTTGGAGAACAGCCTCGGGCCGAATCCGTGATCTATAGCCTTTAATATCCAAAGAAAATGGGCTTTCGTCGCCCAAGAAATTATGAAAATGCCATCCGAAAACAAACTGGCCCAAATCGATGTTTAACGGACTTATCATCCATGGAGAATAGGATCAATAGACTTCATTATCGGTGGAGAATAGCCTCGGCCTGATTCCGTGATCTGTAGCCTCCAGAATCGAAAGAAAATGACATTTCGGATAAATCGCCTGAAATCTGTGATGGTACTGCTTTGGAACATGCCAAAAATTGACCCGGAATAAATCTGCCCAAATCGGTGCTTAATGGACTCAATCTTCGTTGAAGAATAGCCGCAGACCGAATCCGTGATCTGTAGCCTTTAAAATCCAAAAAAAATGGCCTTTCGTCGCCCACGAAATTACGAAAATAACATCCGAAAATAAATTGGCCCAAATCGATGCTTAACGGACTTATCATCCGTGGAGAATAGGATCAATAGACTTCATTATCGATGGAGAATATCCACGGCGTGATTCCGTGATCTGTAGCCTCCAGAATCTAAATAAAATGGCAATTCGGATAAATCGCTTGAAATCTGAGATTGTACCCCCTTTGGAATCTCCTAAAAATTGACCCAGAATAAATCCGCCCAAATCGGTGCTGAATAGCCTCAATCATCATTGGAGAATAGCCTCAGGTCGAATCCATGATCTGTAGCCTTCAATATCCAAAGAAAATGGCATGTCGTCGCCTAAGAAATTACGAATATGCCATTGGAAAATAAATTGGCCCAAATCGATGCTTAACGTACTTCTCATGCGTGGAGAATAGGATCAATAGATTTCATTATCGGTGGAGAATAGCCTCGGACTGATTCCGTGATCTGTAGCCTCGAGAATCGAAAGAAAATGGTATTCCGGATAAATCGGCCGAAATCTTTGATGGTACCCCTTTGGAATCTGCCAAAAATTGACCGGGAAGAAATCCTCCCAAGTCGGTGCCTAATGGACTCATTCATCGTTGGAGAATAGCCTCAGACCGAATCCGTGATCTGTAGCCTTCAATATCCAAAGGAAATGACCTTTCGTCGCCCAAGAAATTACGAAAATGCCATTCGAAAATAAATTCGCCCAAATCGATGCTTAACGGACTTATCATCCGTGGAGAATAGGATCAATAGACTTCATTATCGGTGGAGAATAGCCTCGACCTGATTTCGTGATCTGTAGCCTCCAGAATCGAAAGAAAATGGCATTTCGGATAAATTGCCCGAAATCTGTGATGGTACCCCTTTGGAATCTGCCTAAAATTGCCCTGGAATAAATCCGCCGAAATCGGTGCTTAATGGACTCAATTATCGTTGGAGAATAGCCTCAGGCCGAACCCGTGATCTGTAGCCTTCAATATCCAAAGAAAAGGCCTTTCGTCGCCCAAGAAATTACGAAAATGCCATTCGAAAATAGATTCGTCCAAATCGATGCTTAACGGACTTATCATCCGTGGAGAATAGGATCAATAGACTTCATTATCGGTGGAGAATAGCCTCGACCTGATTTCGTGATCTGTAGCCTCCAGAATCGAAAGAAAATGGCATTTCGGATAAATCGCCCAAAATCTGTGATGGTACGCCTTTGGAATCTGCCAAAAATTGACCTGGAAAAAATCCGCCCAAATCGGTGCTTAATGGACTCAAACATCGTTGGAGAATAGACTCGGGCCGAATCTGTGATCTGTAGCCTTCAATATCCAAAGAAAATGGCCTTTCATCACCCAAGAAATTACGAAAATGCCATTCGAAAATAAATTGGCCCAAATCGATGCTTAAAGAACTTATCATCTGTGAAGAATAGGATCAATAGACTTCATTATCGGTGGAGAATAGCCTCGGCCTGATTCCTTTGATCTGTAGCCTCCGGAATTGAAAGAAAATGGCATTTCGGATAAATCGCCCGAACTTTGTGATGGTATCCCATTGGAATCTGCCAAAAATTGACCCGGAATAAATCCGCCCAAATCGGTGCTTAATGGATCAAATCCTCGTTGGAGAATAGCCTCAGGTCGAATCCGTGATCTGTAGCCTTCAATATCTAAAGAAAATGGCCTTTCGTCGCCCAAGAAATTACGAAAATGCCATTCAGAAATAAATTGGCCCAAATTGATGCTTAACAGACTTATCATCAGTGAAGAATAGGATCAATAGACTTCATTATCGTTGGAGAATATCCTCGGTGTGATTCCGTGATCTGTAGCCTCCAGAATCGAAATAAAATTGCAATTCGGATAAATCGCCCGAAATCTGTGATGGTACCCCTTTGGAATCTGCTAAAAATTGACTGTAACATCCCGTTTCGGCTAAAATCGTATTTTGATCGCTAGAAAATTCGCGATTTAAAATCGAGCATTTCGACACTATTTCGACGAAAATCGGATTATCGATCGGATAAGTATACGTATTAATTATAATATATATATATACCTGTCCAATTAATTCCCCACCTCCATTTCATTTAATTTCCCCCTCTTCATCTTCCTTTCACTTCCGGACCGAGAGAGAAGCAGAGCGAGCTAATGCAGGGGAGCGACTGGGGAGAATTTCCAAAGCTCAAATCTTGAGCTCTAGTGATCCAAAAATCCCGTAAGTAATGCCTAATTCATCTATACATCGTGATTTATCGATTTAGAGCTTTAAAACGAGTTTTTGGTTCAGGAATTTCTTGAATTCCCGATAAGCCAAATTAGGGTTTCGGAGTATCCGGAAGCCGGATTGAGCCCAAATTTCATATACGAGCTTCCTGCAGCGAGGTAATCAATCCTCTAGTTCTAATCCCTGAATTTCGGCTATTATTTAGGCGGGGGTCCAAACCGCTGAATTTAGCTCCGGCCAGGGTTTGATGTGTTTTTATCAAGAATTTTACCCGGAGCCTAGAACTAATATTGACGGGGATACTACAGGGGATATTAGAACGGTCTCGGATTTTAATTCGGGGTTCATTCGTGAAATTGACGTTTTAGTACCGGAAGGTTAAACCGGTGTTTGAACGACCAGAACTGGTGAGGGATTAGCACGGCATACCGGGTTTGTCGTATCACGATAATTATATTGATGCTTAGAATTGACCTAGGTGAATTAGAATGGCATGATTAGGGGTGTATGGACTTTTCTGCTATATGATGAACTATAGGCTTCTGTATGATATTATTGACTTGCCCTAATCGATATGGACCTTGTTTATGTTGATAATTCCATATATGTTGCCAGATGTGGGTTTAATTGTGAATATGCCTTATGATGGTTCGAGAAGGTGATTGGATATGATTTTTCATGATTGTTGTATTTGGATGCACAAGTGGGAAAATATATTCCCTGGTAATATTATGATGTTTAAGGAGGATGACTTGCACGAGGGTTTATCCCGAGGAAGTGCAATTATACGACTCCTGATTTACCTATATTGAGCCAATTATGGCCAGGTCAAGTACATGTGTAAGTAATGAATTATGATTAAGCAAGATGAGATATGAATCATGTACAAGGATACCAAATATGAGTGTTGTGGTCTCACGGTCAACTACATAGTAATTAGGGCTCCCTATGCTATTACTCTATTATGATATGTATGATAGTCACACCTCTCATGTGGTGGTGACTGAAGAATTCTTACGAGATATGACCACACCCAGAGTGGTGTCGGGGTATGACTACACCCATAGTGGTGTGGGGTATGTATGACCACATCCGACAGGATGTTGGGGTATGTATGACTACATCCGACGGGATGTGGGGTATGTTTCCCGGGAGAGTTATTAGCATGGGAGTAGCCAGGCGCCTATGATTAAAACATGATAAGATGCATATGCATAAGTCAAGGTGGTTGAGTCTTTTGCCTATTGGGATGTCGGAGAGCTGAGATCTGATCCCAGTGCTTTGGCTTGTTTGCTAGATGTATGGTAGGGGTATGCTCTGTTATGAACTCACGATGCTATGATTATCTCACTCAGCTATGAGCTGACCCTCTTTTATTCTTCTTCTCTGCTTATGCTATGTGTAAGCAGATCATCAGCAGCAGCAGTAGATAAGTGTTAGGTGGGAGAGGAGCTAGTGTTGAAGCCAGGATGAGGTATGGTCTTCAACTATTCTGTGCTTGGACTACTACTCGGGATTTTGGCCAGTGATCCACACATTTTTGTAAAGAATGTTTTGAGAACGTTTTTCATGTGCATACTAGCTTCTGATGTAGTGTGAGATATCCAGAGGTGTGGAAAGTTGATGATATGTGTATATGTTGTGTAACTGTGTAAGTTGTGACGATTATGATATGTATAAGTTTGGTATGCAGTTGTGTAGTATGAAACTGTGACTATGGCTACGAAAGTCAATGTGGTTGTTAGTATATGTGTCTGTCATTGAATGCATGGATTCAGATAAATTATTTTGCAGGTTTTAGTTACAAGAACTGTTAGCCCATTACGCGAGTAATTCATGTCGAAATTTTATTTAGGTAAATTTTGATAATTAATGTAACACCCGAGATTATTTCCGCTGCAATTGTATGAACAATATGATTAGTCAAAACGTATAGGGTAGGGTGTTACAGTTTGGTATCAGTGCCCGGTTCCCTCTTTTTGCTGTTATGGCGTACTATACCCTATGGGAGTTTAAACACTCCTAAGGAGGGGAGTACCCCATAATGACTTAAACTGGGAATTGAGTTTGACATGATTATGTGTATTGGTATATTGGATGAAATTACTTGCATCATGGTTTTCAAAATTGAGTTTTGAACTTATTTGTTTTCAAGTAATTATTTTGGGAAATTTTTTGTTTTAACCAAGTGAGAGATTTGGTGAAGAATGAATTTTGTGTGGATCAATCTAAGGACAATATTTCCTTGTAGCTCGCACGGAATTTGTGAAAATGTTCCTACTGACCAATCTAAGGCCAATATTTCCTTGGAGAATAGCCTTAGGTCGAATCCATGATCTGTAGCCTTCAATATCCAAAGAAAATGGCATGTTGTCGCCCAAGAAATTACAAAAATGCCATTCGAAAATAAATTGGCCCAAATCGATGCTTAACGGACTTATCATCCGTGGAGAATAGGATCAATAGACTTCATTATCGGTGGAGAATAGCCTCGGCCTGATTCCGTGATCTGTAGCCTCCAGAATCGAAAGAAAATGGCATTTCGGATAAATCGCCCAAAATCTGTGATGGTATCCCATTAGAATCTGCCAAAAATTGACCCGGAATAAATCCTCCCAAATCGGTGCCTAATGGACTCATTCATCGTTGGAGAATAGCCTCAGGTCGAATCTGTGATATGTTGCCTTCAATATCAAAAGAAAATTCCATGTAGTCGCCCAAGAAATTACGAAAATGCCATTCGAAAATAAATTGCCCAAATCGATGCTGAACGGACTTATCATCCGTGGAGAATAGGATTAATATACTTCATTATCGGTGGATAATAGCCTCGTCCTGATTTCGTGATCTATAGCCTCCAGAATCGAATGAAAATGGCATTTCGGATTAATCGCCCGAAATCTGTGATGGTATCCCATTAGAATCTGCCAAAAATTGACCCGGAATAAATCCGCCCAAATCGATGCTTAATGGATCAAATCATCGTTGGAGAATGGCCTCAGGCCGAATCCGTGATTTGTAGCCTTCAATATCCAAAGAAAATGGCCTTTCGTCGCCCAAGAAATTATGGAAATGCCATTCGAAAATAAATTGGCCCAAATCGATGCTTAACGCACTTATCATCCGTGGAGAATAGGATCAATAGACTTCATTATCGGTGGTGAATAGCCTCGGCCTGATTCTGTGATCTGTAGCCTCCGAAATCGGAAGAAAATGGCATTTCGGATAAATCGCCCGAAATCTGTGATGGTACCCCTTTGGAATCTGCCAAAAATTGACCCGCAATAAATCCGCCCAAATCGGTGCTTAATGGACTCAATCATTGTTGGAGAATAGCCTTAGGCCGAATCCGTGATCTGTAGCCTTCAATATCCAAAGAAAATGGCCTTTCGTCGCCCAAGATATTACGAAAATGCCATTCGAAAATAAATTGGCCAAAATCGATGCTTAATGGACTTATCATCCGTGGAGAATAGGATCAATAGACTTTATTATCAGTGGAGAATAGCCTCGGCCTGATTCCGTGATCTGTAGACTCCGGAAACGAAAGAAAATGGCAATTTGGATAAATCGCCCAAAATCTACGATGGTACCCCTTTGGAATCTGCCAAAATTTGACACGGAATAAATCCTCCCATATCGGTGCTTAATGGACTCAATCGTCGTTGGAAAATAGCCTCAGGTCGAATCCGTGATCTGTTGCCTTCAATATCCAAAGAAAATGCCATGTCGTTGCCCAAGAAACTACGAAAATGTCATTCGAAAATAAATTGCCCAAATCGATGCTTAACGGACTTATCATCCGTGGAGAATAGGATCAATAGACTTCATTATCGGTGAAGAATAGCCTCATCATGATTCCGTGATCTGTAGCCTCCGGAATCGGAAGAAAATGGCATTTCGGATAAATCGCCCGAAATCTGTGATGGTACCCCTTTGGAATCTGCCAAAAATTGACCCGGAATAAATCCGCCTAAATCGGTGCTTAATAAACTCAACCATCGTTGGAGAATATCCTCAGGCCGAATCCGTGATCTGTAGCCTTCAATATCCAATGAAAATGTTATTTCGTCGACTAAGAAATTACGAAAATGCCATTCGAACATAAATTGGCCCAAATCGAGGCTTAACGGACTTATCATCCGTGGAGAATAGGATCAATAGACTTCATTATCGGTGGAGAATAGCCTCGGCCTGATTCCGTGATCTATAGCCTCCGGAATCGAAAGAAAATGGCATTTCGGATAAATCGCACGAAATCTGTGATGGTACCCCTTTGGAATCTGCCAAAAATTGACCCGGAATAAATCCGCCCAAATCGCTGCTTATTGGACTCAATCATTGTTGGAGAATAGCCTCAGGCCGAATCCGTGATCTGTAGCCTTCAATATCCAAAGAAAATGGCCTTTCGTCGCCCAAGAAAATACCAAAATGCCATTCGAAAATAAATTTGCCCAAATCGATGCTTAACGGACTTATCATCCGTGAAGAATAGAATCAATAGACTTCATTATCGGTGGAGAATAACCTCGGCCTGATTCCATGATCTGTAGCCTCCAGAATCGAAAGAAAATGACAATTCGGATATATCGCCTGAAATCTATGATGGTACCACTTTGGAATCTGCCTAAAATTGACCCGGAATAAATCCGCCCAAATTGGTGCTTAATGGACTCAATCATCGTTGGAGAATAGCCTCAGGTCGAATCCGTGATCTGTAGCCTTCAATATCCAAAGAAAATGGCATGTCGTCGCCTAAGAAATTACGAAATTGCAATTGGAAAATAAATTGCCCCAAATCGATGCTTAACGTACTTCTCATCCGTGGAGAATAGGATCAATAGACTTCATTATCGGTGGAGAATAGCCTCGGCCTAGTTCCGTGATCTGTAGCCTCCAGAATCAAAAGAAAATGGCATTTCAGATAAATCGCCCGACATCTATGATGGAACCCCTTTTGAATCTGCCAAAAATTGACCCGGAATAAATCCTCCCAAATCGGTGCTTAATGGACTCAATCATCGTTGGAGAATAGCCTCAGGTCGAATCCGTGATCTGTAGCCTTCAATATCCAAAGATAATGGCATATGGTCACCCAAGAAATTACGAAAATGCCATTCGAAAATTAATTGGACCAAATCGATGCTTAACGAACTTATCATCCGTGGAGAATAGGATCAATAGACTTCATTATCGGTGGACAATAGCCTCGCCCTAGTTCCGTGATCTGTAGCCTCCAGAATCAAAAGAAAATGGCATTTCAGATAAATCGCCCGACATCTATGATGGTACCCCTTTTGAATCTGCCAAAAATTGACCCGGAATAAATCCTCCCAAATCGGTGCTTAATGGACTCAATCATCGTTGGAGAATAGCCTCAGGTCGAATCCGTGATCTGTAGCCTTCAATATCCAAAGATAATGGCATATGGTCACCCAAGAAATTACGAAAATGCCATTCGAAAATGAATTGGACCAAATCGATGCTTAACGAACTTATCATCCGTGGAGAATAGGATCAATAGACTTCATTATCGGTGGAGAATAGCCTCGGCTAGATTTAGTGATCTGTAGCCTCCGGAATCGAAAGAAAATGGCATTTCGGATAAATCACCCAAAATCTGTGATGGTACCCCTTTGGAATCTGCCATAAATTGACCCGGAATAAATCCGCCCAAATCGGTGCTTAATGGACTCAATCGTCGTTGGAGAATAGCCTCTGGCCGAATCTGTGATCTGTAGCCTTCAATATCCAAATAAAATGGCCTTTCGTCGCCAAAGAAATTACGAAATTGCCATTCGAAAATAAATTGGCCCAAATCGATGCTTAACGAACTTATCATCCGTGGAGAATAGGATCAATAGACTTCATTATCGGTGGAGAATAGCCTCGGCGTGATTCTGTGATCTGTAGCCTCCAGAATCGAAAGAAAATGGCAATTCGGATATATCGCCCGAAATTTGTGATGGTACCCCCTTTGGAATCTGCCAAAAAATGTCCCGGAATAAATCCGCCCAAATCGGTGCTTAATGGACTCAATCATCTTTGGAGAATAGCCTCAGGTCGAATCCGTGATCTGTAGCCTTCAATATTCAAAGAAATCGGCATGTCATCGCCCAAGAAATTACAAAAATGCCATTCGAAAATAAAATGGCCCAAATCGATGCTTAACGGACTTATCATCCGTGGAGAATAGGATCAATAGACTTCATTATCGGTGGAGAATAGCCTCGGCCTGATTCTATGATCTGTAGCCTCCAGAATCGAAAGAAAATGGCAATTCGGATATATCGCCCGAAATCTGTGATGGTACCCCTTTGGAATCTGCCAAAAATTGACCCGGACTAAATCCGCCCAAATCGGTGCTTATTGGACTCAATCATTGTTGGAGAATAACCTCAGGCCGAATCCGTGATCTGTAGCCTTCAATATCCAAAGAAAATGTCCTTTCGTCGCCCAAGAAATTACGAAAATGCCATTCGAAAATAAATTGACCCAAATCGATGCTTAACGGACTTATCATCTGTGGAGAATAGGATCAATAGACTACACTATCGGTGGAGAATAGCCTCGGCCTGATTTCGTGATCTGTAGCCTCCGGAATCGAAAGAATATGGCAATTCGGATAAATCGCCCGAAATCTGTGATGGTACCCCCTTGGAATCTGCCAAAAATTGACCCGGAATAAATCCGCCCAAATCGGTGCTTAATGGAATTAATCATCGTTGGAGAATAGCCTCAGGTCGAATCCGTGATCTGTAGCCTTCAATATCCAAAGAAAATGTCCTTTCGTCGCCCAAGAAATTACGAAAATGCCATTCGAAAATAAATTGGCCCAAATCGATGCTTAACGGACTTATCATCCGTGGAGAATAGGATCAATAGACTACACTATCGGTGGAGAATAACCTCGGCCTGATTTCGTGATCTGTAGCCTCCGGAATCGAAAGAAAATGGCAATTCGGATAAATCGCCCGAAATCTGTGATGGTACCCCTTGGAATCTGCCAAAAATTGACCCGGAATAAATCCGCCCAAATCGGTGCTTAATGGAATTAATCATCGTTGGAGAATAGCCTCAGGTCGAATCCGTGATCTGTAGCCTTCAATATCCAAAGAAAATGGCATGTCGTCGCCCAAGAAATTACGAAAATGCCATTCGAAAATAAATTGGCCCAAATCGATGCTTAACGGACTTATCATCCGTGGAGAATAGGATCAATAGACTTCATTATCGGTGGAGAATAGCCTCGGCTTGATTCCGTGATCTGTAGCCTCCAGAATCGAAAGAAAATGGCAATTCGGATATATCGCCTGAAATTTGTGATGGTACCCCTTTGGAATCTGCCAAAAATTGACCCGAAATAAATCCGCCCAAATTGGTGCTTAATGGTCACAATCATCGTTGGATAATAGCCTCAGGTCGAATCCGTGATCTGTAGCATTCAATATCCAAAGAAAATTGCATGTCGTCGCCTAAGAAATTATGAAAATGCCATGTGAAAATAAATTGGCCCAAATCGATGCTTAACGTACTTCTCATCCGTGGAGAATAGGATCAATAGACTTCATTATCGGTGGAGAATAGCCTCGGCCTGGTTCAGTGATCTGTAGCCTCCAGAATCGAAAGAAAATGGCATTTCGGATAAATCGCCCGAAATCTGTGATGGTACCCCTTTGGAATCTGCCAAAAATTGACCAGGAATAAATCCTCCCAAATCGGTGCTTAATGGACTCAATCATCGTTGGAGAAAAGCCTCAGGTCGAATCCGTGATCTGTAGCCTTCAATATCCAAAGAAAATGGCATGTCGTCACCTAAGAAATTACGAAAATGCCATTCGAAAATGAATTGGCCCAAATCGATGCTTAACGAACTTATCATCCGTGGAGAATAGGATCAATAGACATCATTATCGGTGGAGAATAGCCTCGGCCTTATTCAGTGATCTGTAGCCTCCGGAATCGAACGAAAATGGCATTTCGGATAAATCGCCCGAAATCTGTGATGGTACCCCTTTGGAATCTGCCATAAATTGACCGGGAATAAATCCGCCCAAATCGGTTCTTAATGGACTCAATAGTCGTTGGAGAATAGCCTCTGGCCGAATCCGTGATCTGTAGCCTTCAATATCCAAAGAAAATGGCCTTTCGTCGCAAAAAAATTACGAAATTGCCATTCGATAATAAATTGGCCCAAATCGATGCTTAACGAACTTATCATCCATGGAGAATAGGATCAATAGACTTCATTATCGGTGGAGAATAGCCTCGGCCTGATTTTGTGATCTGTAGCCTCCAGAATCGAAAGAAAATGGCATTTCGGATAAATCGCCCGAAATCTGTGATGGTACCCCTTTGGAATCTGCCAAAAATTGACCCGGAATAAATCCGCCCAAATCGGTGCTTAATGGACTCAATCATCGTTGGAGAATAGCCTCAGGTCGAATCAGTGATCTGTAGCCTTCAATATTCAAAGAAATCGGCATGTCGTCGCCCAAGAAATTACAAAAAGGCCATTCGAAAATAAATTGGCCCAAATCGATGCTTAACGGACTTATCATCCGTGGAAAATAGAATCAATAGACTTCATTATCGGTGGAGAATAGCCTCGGCCTGATTTTGTGATCTGTAGCCTCCAGAATCGAAAGAAAATGGCATTTCGGATAAATCGCCCGAAATCTGTGATGGTACCCTTTGGAATCTGCCAAAAATTGACCCGGAATAAATCCGCCCAAATCGGTGCTTTATGGACTCAATCATCGTTTGAGAATAGCCTCAGGTCGAATCAGTGATCTGTAGCCTTCAATATTCA
The DNA here is from genome assembly GCA_964030455.1 of Linum trigynum. NCBI lineage: Eukaryota > Viridiplantae > Streptophyta > Magnoliopsida > Malpighiales > Linaceae > Linum > Linum trigynum. The sequence continues at coordinate 706,435 of OZ034820.1, forward strand.
AATAAATCGGCATGTCGTCGCCCAAGAAATTACGAAAATGCCATTCGAAAATAAATTGGCCCAATCATCCGTGGAGAATAGGATCAATAGACTTCATTATCGGTGGAGAATAGCCTCGGCTTGATTCCGTGATCTGTAGCCTCCAGAATCGAAAGAAAATGGCAATTCGGATATATCGCCTGAAATCTGTGATGGTACCCCTTTGGAATCTGCCAAAAATTGACCCGGAATAAATCCGCCCAAATTGGTGCTTAATGGACACAATCATCGTTGGAAAATAGCCTCAGGTCGAATCCGTGATCTGTAGCATTCAATATCCAAAGAAAATGGCATGTCGTCGCCTAAGAAATTACGAAAATGCCATTGGAAAATAAATTGGCCCAAATCGATGCTTAACGTACTTCTCATCCGTGGAGAATAGGATCAATAGACTTCATTATCGGTGGAGAATAGCCTCGGCCTGGTTCCGTGATCTGTAGCCTCCAGAATCGAAAGAAAATGGCATTTCGCATAAATCGCCCGAAATCTGTAATGGTACCCCTTTGGAATCTGCCAAAAATTGACGAGGAATAAATCCTCCCAAATCGGTGCTTAATGGACTCAATCATCGTTGGAGAAAAGCCTTAGGTCGAATCCGTGATCTGTAACCTTCAATATCCAAAGAAAATGGCATGTCGTCACCTAAGAAATTACGAAAATGCCATTCGAAAATGAATTGGCCCAAATCGATGCTTAACGAACTTATCATCCGTGGAGAATAGGATCAATAGACATCATTATCGGTGGAGAATAGCCTCGGCCTGATTCAGTGATCTGTAGCCTCCGGAATCGAACGAAAATGGCATTTCGGATAAATCGCCCGAAATCTGTGATGGTACCCCTTTGGAATCTGCCATAAATTGACCTGGAATAAATCCGCCCAAATCTGTGCTTAATGGACTCAATAGTCGTTGGAGAATAGCCTCTGGCCGAATCCGTGATCTGTAGCCTTCAATATCCAAAGAAAATGGCCTGTCGTCGCCAAAGAAATTACGAAATTGCCATTCGATAATAAATTGGCCCAAATCGATGCTTAACGAACTTATCATCTATGGAGAATAGGATCAATAGACTTCATTATCGGTGGAGAATAGCCTCGGCCTGATTCTGTGATTTGTAGCCTCCAGAATCGAAAGAAAATGGCATTTCGGATAAATCGCCCGAAATCTGTGATGGTACCCCTTTGGAATCTGCCAAAAATTGACCCGGAATAAATCCGCCCAAATCGGTGCTTAATGGACTCAATCATCGTTGGAGAATAGCCTCAGGTCGAATCAGTGATCTGTAGCCTTCAATATTCAAAGAAATCGGCATGTCGTCGTCCAAGAAATTACAAAAATGCCATTCGAAAATAAATTGGCCCAAATCGATGCTTAACGGACTTATCATCCGTGGAGAATAGAATCAATAGACTTCATTATCGGTGGAGAATAGTCTCGGCCTGATTCTGTGATCTGTAGCCTCCAGAATCTAAAGAAAATGGCATTTCGGATAAATCGCCCGAAATCTGTGATGGTACCCCTTTGGAATCTGCCAAAAATTGACCCGGAATAAATCCGCCCAAATCGGTGCTTAATGGACTCAATCATCGTTGGAGAATAGCCTCAGGTCGAATCAGTGATCTGTAGCCTTCAATATTCAAAGAAATCGGCATGTCGTCGCCCAAGAAATTACGAAAATGCCATTCGAAAATAAATTGGCCCAAATCGATGATTAACGGACTTATCATCCGTGGAGAATAGGATCAATAGACTACACAATCGGTGGAGAATAGCCTCGGCCTGATTTCGTGATCTGTAGCCTCCGAAATCGAAAGAAAATGGCAATTCGGATAAATCGCCCGAAATCTGTGATGGTACCTCTTGGAATCTGCCAAAAATTGACCCGGAATAAATCCGCCCAAATCGGTGCTTAATGGAATTAATCATCGTTGGAGAATAGCCTCAGTTCGAATCCGGGATCTGTAGCCTTCAATATCCAAAGAAAATGTCCTTTCGTCGCCCAAGAAATTACGAAAATGCCATTCGAAAATAAATTGGCCCAAATCGATGCTTAACGGACTTATCATCCGTGGAGAATATGATCAATAGACTACACTATCGGTGGAAAATAGCCTCGGCTTGATTTCGTGATCTGTAGCCTCCGGAATCGAAAGAAAATGGCAATTCGGATAAATCGCCCGAAATCTGTGATGGTACCCCTTCGAATCTGCCAAAAATTGACCCGGAATAAATCCGCCCAAATCGGTGCTTAATGGAATTAATCATCGTTGGAGAATAGCCTCAGGTCGAATCCGTGATCTGTAGCCTTCAATATCCAAAGAAAATGGCATGTCGTCGCCCAAGAAATTACGAAAATGCCATTCTAAAATAAATTGGCCCAAATCGATGCTTAACGGACTTATCATCCGTGGAGAATAGGATCAATAGACTTCATTATCGGTGGAGAATAGCCTCGGCTTGATTCCGTGATCTGTAACCTCCAGAATCGAAAGAAAATGGCAATTCGGATATATCGCCTGAAATCTGTGATGGTACCCCTTTGGAATCTGCCAAAAATTGACCCGGAATAAATCCGCCCAAATTGGTGCTTAATGGACACAATCATCGTTGGAGAATAGCCTCGGGTCGAATACGTGATCTGTAACATTCAATATCCAAAGAAAGTGGCATGTCGTCGCCTAAGAAATTACGAATATGCCATTGGAAAATAAATTGGCCCAAATCGATGCTTAACGTACTTCTCATCCGTGGAGAATAGGATCAATAGACTTCATTATCGGTGGAGAATAGCCTCGGCCTGGTTCCGTGATCTGTAGCCTCCAGAATCGAAAGAAAATGGCATTTCGGATAAGTAGCCCGAAATCTGTGATGGTACCCCTTTGGAATCTGCCAAAAATTGACGAGGAATAAATCCTCCCAAATCGGTGCTTAATGGACTCAATCATCGTTGGAGAAAAGCCTCAGGTCGAATCCATGATCTGTAGCCTTCAATATCCAAAGAAAATGGCATGTCGTCACCTAAGAAATTACGAAAATGCTATTCGAAAATGAATTGGCCCAAATCGATGCTTAACGAACTTATCATCCGTGGAGAATAGGATCAATAGACATCATTATCGGTGGAGAATAGCCTCGGCCTGATTCAGTGATCTGTAGCCTCCGGAATCGAACGAAAATGGCATTTCGGATAAATCGCCCGAAATCTGTGATGGTACCCCTTTGGAATCTGCCATAAATTGACATGGAATAAATCCGCCCAAATCGGTGCTTAATGGACTCAATAGTCGTTGGAGAATAGCCTCTGGCTGAATCCGTGATCTGTAGCCTTCAATATCCAAAGAAAATGGCCTTTCGTCGCCAAAGAAATTACGAAATTGCCATTCGATAATAAATTGGCCCAAATCGATGCTTAACGAACTTATCATCCATGGAGAATAGGATCAATAGACTTTATTATCGGTGGAGAATAGCCTCGGCCTGATTCTGTCATCTGTAGCCTCCAGAATCGAAAGAAAATGGCATTTCGGATAAATCGCCCGAAATCTGTGATGGTACCCCTTTGGAATCTGCCAAAAATTGACCCGGAATAAATCCGCCCAAATCGGTGCTTAATGGACTCAATCATCGTTGGAGAATAGCCTCAGGTCGAATCAGTGATCTGTAGCCTTCAATATTCAAAGAAATCGGCATGTCGTCGCCCAAGAAATTACAAAAATGCCATTAGAAAATAAATTGGCCCAAATCGATGCTTAACGGACTTATCATCCGTGGAGAATAGAATCAATATACTTCATTATCGGTGGAGAATAGCCTCGGCCTGATTCTGTGATCTGTAGCCTCCAGAATCGAAAGAAAATGGCATTTCGGATAAATCGCCCGAAATCTGTGATGGTACCCCTTTGGAATCTGCCAAAAATTGACCCGGAATAAATCCGCCCAAATCGGTGTTTAATGGACTCAATCATCGTTGGAGAATAGCCTCAGGTCGAATCAGTGATCTGTAGCCTTCAATATTCAAAGAAATCGGCATGTCGTCGCCCAAGAAATTACAAAAATGCCATTCGAAAATAAATTGGCCCAAATCGATGCTTAACGGACTTATCATCCGTGGAGAATAGGATCAATAGACTTCATTATCGGTGAAGAATAGCCTCGGCCTGATTTCGTGATCTGTAGCCTCCAGAATCGAAAGAAAATGGCAATTCGGATATATCGTTCGAAATCTGTGATGGTACCCCTTTGGAATCTGCCTAAAAATGACCCGGAATAAATCCGCCCAAATCGGTGCTTAATGGACTCAATCATCGTTGGAGAATAGCCTCAGGTCGAATCAGTGATCTGTAGCCTTCAATATTCAAAGAAATCGGCATGTCGTCGCCCAAGAAATTACAAAAATGCCATTCGAAAATAAATTGGCCCAAATTGATGCTTAACGGACTTATCATCCATGGAGAATAGGATCAACAGACTTCATTATCAGTGGAGAATAGCCTCGGCCTGATTCCATGATCTGTAGCCCCCGGAATCGAAAGAAAATTGCATTTCGGATAAATCGCCTGAAATCTGTGATGGTACCCCTTTGGAATCTGCCAAAAATTGACCCGCAATAAATCCGCCCAAATTGATTCTTGATGGACTCAATCATCGTTGGAGAATAGCCTCAGGCCGAATCCGTGATTTGTAGCCTTCAATATCCGAAGAAAATGGCCTTTCGTCGCCCAAGAAATTACGAAAATGCCATTCGAAAATAAATTGGCCCAAATCGATGCTTAACGGACTTATCATCCGTGGAGAATAGGATCAATAGACTTCATTATCGGTGGAGAATAGCCTCGGCCTGATTCCGTGATCTGTAGCGTCCATTATCGAAAGAAAATGGCAATTCGGATAAATCGCCCGAAATCTGTGATGGAACCCCTTTGAAATCTGCCAAAAATTGACCGAGAATAAATCCACCCAAATCGGTGCTTAATGGACTCAATCATCGTTGGAGAATAGCCTCAGGTCGAATCCGTGATCTGTAGCCTTCAATATCCAAAGAAAATGGCATGTCGTCGCACAAGAAATTACGAAAATGCCATTCGAAAATAAATTAGCCCAAATCGATGCTTAACGAACTTATCATCTGTGGAGAATAGGATCAATAGACTTCATTATCGGTGGAGAATAGCCTCGGCCTGATTTCGGGATCTGTAGCCTCCGTAATCGAGACAAAATGGCATTTCGGATAAATCGCCCGAAATCCGTGATGGTACCCCTTTGGAATCTGCCAAAAATTGACTCGGAATAAATCCGCCCAAATCGGTGCTTAATGCACTTAATCTTCAGTGGAGAATAGCCTCAGGCCGAATCCGTGATCTGTAGCCTTCAATATCCAAAGAAAATGGCCTTTCGTCGCCCAAGAAATTACGAAAATGCCCTTTGAAAATAATTTGGCCCAAATCGATGCTTAACGGACTTATCATCCTTGGAGAATAGGATCAATAGACTTCATTATCGGTGGAGAATAGCCTCGGCCTTATTCCGTGATCTGTAGCCTCCGGAATCGAAAGAAAATGGCATTTCGGATAAATCGCCCGAAATCTGTGATGGTACCCCTTTGGAATCTGCCAAAAATTGTCCCGGAATAAATCCGCCAAAATCGGTGCTTAATGGACTCAATCATCGTTGGAGAATAGTCTCAGGGCGAATCCGTGATCTGTAGCCTTCAATATCCAAAGAAAATGGCCTTCCGTTGCAAAAGAAATTACGAAAATGCCATTCTAAAATAAATTGGCCCAAATCGATGCTTAACGGACTTATCATCCGTGGAGAATAGGATCAATAGACTTCATTATCGGTGGAGAATAGCCTCGGCTTGATTCCGTGATCTGTAACCTCCAGAATCGAAAGAAAATGGCATTTCTGATAAATCTCCCGAAATCTGTGATGGTACCCCTTTGGAATCTACCAAAAATTGACCCGGAATAAATCCGCCCAAATCGGTGCTTAATGGACTCAATCATCATTGGAGAATAGTCTCAGGTCGAATCCGTGATCTGTAGCCTTCAATATCCAAAGAAAATGGCATGTCGTCGCCCAAGAAATTACGAAAATGCCATTCGAAAATGAATTAGCCCAAATCGATGCTTAACGAACTTATCATCCGTGGAGAATAGGATCAATAGACTTCATTATCGGTGGAGAATAGCCTAGGGCTGATTCCGTGATCTGTAGCCTCCGGAATCGAAAGAAAATGGCATTTCTGATAAATCGCCCGAAATCTATGATGGTACCCCTTTGGAATCTGCCAAAAATGGACCCGGAATAAATCCGTCCAAATCGGTGCTTAATGCACTCAATCATCATTGGAGAATAGACTCAGGGCAAATCCGTGATCTGTAGCCTTCAATATCCAAAGAAAATGGCCTCTCGTCGCCCAAGAAATTACGAAAATGCCCTTTGAAAATAAATTGGCCCAAATCGATGCTTAACGGACTTATCATCCTTGGAGAATAGGATCAATAGACTTCATTATCGGTGGAGAATAGCCTCGGCCTTATTCCGTGACCTGTAGTGTAACATCCCGTTTCGGCTAAAATCGTATTTCGATCGCTAGAAAGTTCGCGATTTAAAATCGAGCATTTCGACACTTTTTCGACGAAAATCGGATTATTGATCGATCGGATAAGTATACGTATTAATTATATATATTATATAATATTATATATATATATATATATATATGTAAATGCAGTCGGCATATAATTCCCATCCATTTCTTCATCTTCTTTCTTTTCGGACGAGAGTAACGAGAAGCAGAGGCGCACAGGGCATCGCGGGGGAAAATTTCTGTAGCTCGATTCTTGAGCTACACTGATCCAAAAATCCCGTAAGTAATGCCTAATTCATCTATTCATCGTGATTTATCGATTTAGAGTTTTAAAACGGGATTTTGGTTCAGGAATTTCTTGAATTCCCGATAAGCCAAATTAGGGTTTCGGAGTATCCGGAAGCCGGATTGAGCCCAAATTTCATATACGAGCTTCTTGCAGCGAGGTAATCAATCCCCTAGTTCTAATTCCTGATTTTCGGCTGTTATTTAGGCCGGGGTCCAAACCGCTGAATTTAGCTCCGGCCAGGGTTTGATGTGTTTTTATCGAGAATTTGACCCGGAGCCTAGAACTAATATTGACGGGGATACTGCAGGGGATATTAGGACGGTCTCGGATTTTAATTCGGGGTTCGTTCCTGAAATTGACGTTTTAGTACGGGAAGGTTAAACCGGTGTTTGAACGACCAGAACTGGTGAGGGATTAGCACGGCATACCGGGTTTGTCGTATCACGATAATTATATTAATGCTTAGAATTGACCTAGGTGAACTAGAATGGCATGATTAGGGGTGTATGGACTTTTGTGCTATATGATAAACCCTGGACTGTTGTATGATATTATTGACTTGCCCTAATCGATATGAACCTTGTTTATGTTGATGATTGCATACATGTTGCCATTTGTGGCTTAACCGTTGTTATGAATTCATGGTTGTTCGATCAGGTGTTTTGATATGATGTGATATTGTGGTTGTATTTGGATTCACAAGTGGGGGAAATAAACTTCCCAAGGTGATATTATGATGTTTAAGGAGGATGACTTGCACGAGGGTTTATCCCGAGGAAGTGCAATTATACGACTCCTGATTTACCTATGTTGAGCCAATTATGGTCAGGTCAAGTACATGTGTAAGTAATGAATTATGGTTAAGCAAGATGAGATATGAATCATGTACAGGGATACCAAATATGAATGTTGTGGTCTCATGGTCAATTACGTAGTAATTAGGGCTCCCTATGCTATTACTCTATTATGATATGTATGATAGTCACACCTCTCATGTGGTGGTGACTGAAGAATTCTTATGAGATATGACCACACCCAGAGCGGTGTCGGGGTATGACTACACCCATAGTGGTGTGGGGTATGTATGACCACATCCGACGGGATGTTGGGGTATGTATGACTACATCCGACGGGATGTGGGGTATGTTTCCCGGGAGAGTTATTAGCATGGGAGTAGCCAGGCGCCTATGATTAAAACATGATAAGATGCATATGCATAAGTCAAGGTGGTTGAGTCTTTTGCCTATTGGGATATGAGGATGGCTGAGGTCCGATCCTAGTGTTTTGGTTTGATTGTTAGATGTATGATAGGGGTATGCTCTGTTATGAACTCACGATGCTATGATTATCTCACTCAGCTATGAGCTGACCCTCTTTTATTCTTCTTCTCTGCTTATGCTATGTGTAAGCAGATCATCAGCAGCAGCAGTAGATAAGTGTTAGGTGGGAGAGGAGCTAGAGTTGAAGCCAGGATGAGGTATGGTCTTCAACTATTCTGTGCTTGGACTACTACTTGGGATTTTGGCCAGTGATCCACACCTTTTTGTAAAAATGTTTTGAGAACATTTTCATGTGCATACTAGCTTCGAGTGTAGTGTGAGATATCCACAGGTGTGGAAAGTTAATGATATGTGTATATGTTGTGTAACTGTGTAAGTTGTGACGATTATGGTATGTATAAGTATGGTATGCAGTTAGGAAGTATGAAAAGTGTGACTATGGCTAAGAAAAGCCAATGCATATGGTTGTGAGTATATATGTTTGTGATGAATTATTTTGCAGGTTAAGTTGCAAGAACTGTTAGCCCATTACGCGAGTTATTCATGTCGAAATTTTATTTAGGTAAATTTTGATAATTAATGTAACGCCCGAGATTAATTCCGCTGCAATTGTATAAACAATATGATTAGGCAAAACGTATAGGGTAGGGTGTTACAGTTTGGTATCAGAGCCCGGTTCCCTCTTTTTGCTGTTATGGCGTACTATACCCTATGGGAGGCTAAACACTCCTAAGGAGGGGAGTACCCCATAATGACTTAAACTGGGAATTGAATTTGATATGATTATGTGTATTGGTATATTGGATGAAATTACCTGCATCATGGTTTTCAAAAATTGAGTTTTGAACTTATTTGTTTTCGAGTAATTATTTTGGGAAAATTTTTGTTTTAACCAAGTGAGAGATTTGGTGAAGAATGAATTTTGTGTGGATCAATCTAAGGCCAATATTTCCTTGTAGCTCGCACGGAAGTTGTGAAAATGTTCCTAGTGACCAGTCGAGAGGAGTGGGGGCGGTTGATGCAAGACCACCAGTATTAGACTATGCAAAGATGAAGAGTTTGGGTGGTAGGGACTTTAAGGGAGATGTGAGCCCAGATGCTGTAGTAGAGTGGTTGAGAGAGATGGAAGATGTGTTTGAGTATCTTTATGCAACCCCAGAGGAAAAAGTGCAATATGTTGTTTTTCTCCTAAAGGGGTATGCGAGGAGCTGGTGGTCCTCAGTCTCTAGAGTTAATGGTGAACGAGTTCAGTTCACCTGGGAGGAGTTTCTGAAGGCCTTTAAGACAGAGTTTCTTCCCGAAGCTTTTATCAGGGCAAAGAACAATGAATTTGCCAACCTTAAGCAGGAGAATATGACAGTTACTGAGTACACCATCAAGTTTGTTCGACTGCTTTACTTTGAGGATGGGTTGGCGGATACTGAGCACAAGAAGAAGATGAGATACTTGCATGGTCTGCGCATAGGGTTGAAAGAAAAGATCCACAGGGTTGATGAAGAGAGTATGGCCACAATCAAGGAGGCAGCACTTAAGTATGAAGCCTATGAAGTTGAGAGCCGAGAGGAACACAAGGCCAAAGAAGAGGAGAAGAAGAGGAAGTTTGGAGTAAATTATGCTGGACCTCGTTACCCACCCAGGAGAGGTCCTAGCAGTTTTGGGAGAACACAGAGTCAATCTATGTCGGGAACATCATACAGGGCACCAATTTCCTCAGCCACACAATTTCCATTTTGTCAAGTTTGTCAGAAGAGGCATCTTGGAGAGTGTAGGAGATTTTCTGGTGTATGCTTTCAGTGTGGCCAACCTGGGCACATCATGAGGGATTGCCCGCATTCAAGAGAAGTAAGAGGTACACAGTCCGAGCCTTCAGTGCAATTTAGTAGAGCCCCATTCAGGGGTGGTTACCAGGGAGGCCGTAGTGGATTTCAGAGTGGTCGTGGTGGTTCACAGGGTGGTAGAGGTGGTGGTCGAAATCAGCCATCAGGAAGTGGTACGCAGGGTACCAGAGCACAAGGAGCACCAAGGGTTTATGCAATGACTCGAGGTGAGGCAGAAGTGGCACCAGAAGTTGTAACTGGTATGCTTTCTATCCTTGGCAAGCAATTATATGCTTTGATCGATACTGGTTCCTCCCACTCATTCATGTCATATACGTTTGCACATATGCTACGCTTAGTTCCAGATAAGCTAGGTTATACCTTATGTGTTAAAACACCTGTGAGAGATACCTTGAAGGTAGACTCAGTTATTAGAAGTTCCTTCATTTGTGTGGAAGGAGCTTTCCTAGCAGCAGATTTAATTCTGCTACCTTTTGATGAATTCGATGTCATCCTTGGAATGGACTTTCTGGCAACACATGGAGCTGTTGTGGATTGTCAAAAGAAAGAAGTGTTATTCAGCACACCAGATAAAGGTCCTGTTGTATTCCGAGGCATTAAGAAAAAGGAGACTCATGGTTTTCTTTCTGCCTTGGAAGCTTTTCGATTAGTGAAGGAAGGTTGTGAAGCCTTTCTTGCTCAAGTTACTATAGTAAATGATAAGAAGGTTGAGGATGTAGAGGTGGTAAGGGAGTTTCCTGATGTATTCCCCGAAGAACTTCCCGACCTTCCACCAGAAAGGGAAGTAGAGTTTGATATTGAATTGGTACCTGGCACAACACCAATTTCAATGGCACCATATAGAATGGCACCAATTGAGCTGAAGGAGCTTAAAGAACAATTGCAAGAATTGCTAGACAAGGGGTTTATTCGACCTAGCATCTCACCTTGGGGTGCACCGGTTTTGTTTGTCAAGAAGAAAGATGGCTCCATGAGAATGTGCATTGACTACCGGAGGTTGAATAAGGCGACAGTGAAGAATCGTTATCCCCTTCCAAGAATAGATGATTTGTTTGATCAATTGCAGGGTGCATCAGTCTTTTCTAAGATTGATCTGAGATCTGGATACCATCAATTGAAAGTGGCAGATGGAGCAACCTCAAAGACAGCTTTTAGAACAAGATATGGGCATTATGAGTTCCTGGTAATGCCTTTTGGACTCACTAATGCACCAGCGGTATTTATGGCTCTTATGAACAGAGTTTTCCATGAATATCTTGATAAGTTTGTGATTGTGTTCATAGATGATATTCTCATCTATTCTAAAAGCGAGGAGGAGCACAAAACTCACCTTAGAATTGTGTTGCAAATTCTAAGGGAGAAACAATTATATGCAAAATTCTCAAAGTGTGAGTTTTGGCTGAAGGAGGTAATATTTCTGGGACATGTAATTTCTGGAAGAGGGGTCGAGGTGGATCCGAAAAAGGTGGAAGCAGTGGTGAGTTGGGCTCCACCAAAAGATGTGTCTGAGTTGAGAAGTTTTCTTGGCATGGCAGGTTATTATCGACGGTTTGTCGAAGGATTTTCTAAAATTGCTGCACCATTGACTAAACTGTTGAGGAAGAATACCAAGTATGTTTGGGATGAATCATGTCAAAAGAGTTTTGATGAACTGAAAAAGAGATTGACCACAGCACCAGTACTTGCACTACCTTCAAGTCAGGGAGAGTTTGTGGTGTATAGTGATGCCTCGTATCAAGGATTGGGCTGTGTGTTAATGCAAGATGGAAGAGTTATCGCATATGCCTCTAGGCAATTGCGTCCTCATGAAGTAAATTATCCCACTCATGACTTAGAATTGGCAGCGGTGGTATTTGCTCTCAAGATTTGGCGACATTATTTGTATGGTGAGACTTTTAAAATTCTAACTGATCACAAAAGCTTGAAGTATATTATGGATCAGAAGGATTTAAATAGTCGCCAGAGGAGATGGATAGAGTTGTTGAAAGATTATGATTGTACCATTGATTACCATCCAGGTAAAGCTAATGTAGTTGCTGATGCTCTGAGCAGAAAGGGGAAGAAGAATATAAATGATCTGGTTGATTTGAGGGCAATGAATGTTGATTTGGAAGTGGATGGTGTAACAGGGTTACTAGCTCGGTTGAACATTCGACCTTTGTTGCACGAAAAAATTCGTGAGAAGCAGAAGGAGGACCCAGATTTGGTAAAAATCATTCAAGACATTGAGGAAGGAAAAGAAAGCCCATTTGAAATGGTAGATGGCATGTTGAAGATTAATGGAAGAGCATGTGTTCCTAATGTTGATAACTTGAGGAAAGAGATCCTAGATGAAGCTCATTCTTCTGCTTATGCTATGCACCCAGGAGCAACTAAAATGTATCACACGATCAAACCATATTTTTGGTGGCGTGGGATGAAAAAAGAAGCGGCTGAACATGTTTTCACATGTCTGGTATGTCAGAAAGTTAAGGCAGAACATCAAGCTCCCGTGGGAAAACTGCAACCACTTCCAATTCCAGAATGGAAGTGGGAAAGAATCACAATGGATTTTGTATATGGTCTCCCATCATCAAGGGGAAAAGATGCAGTATGGGTTATTGTGGACCGACTAACCAAATCGGCTCACTTTTTACCCATTAGATGGAAACCATCACTGGAGATTTTGTCTCAACTATATATTAAGGAGATCGTCAGATTGCATGGTGTGCCAATTTCTATTGTCTCTGATCGAGACCCGAGCTTCACATCTCGGTTTTGGCAAAGTTTACATGATGCCTTGGGAACTAAACTGCATTTTACTTCAGCTTATCATCCTCAAACAGATGGGCAGAGTGAACGAACCATCCTAACCTTGGAGGAATTACTTCGATCATGTGTAATGCAATGGGAAGAATCATGGATTGACCATTTGCCCTTGATTGAGTTTGCTTACAACAATTAGTACCATAGTAGCTTGGGTGTTCCACCATATGAAGCACTTTATGGGAGGAAGTGTAGAACACCATTATGTTGGGATGTAGAAGGAGCAAGGCAAATCTCAGGGCCAGAGATAGTTCAGATCACAGTTGATAAGGTCAAGGAAATCAGGGAGCGTTTGAGGGTGGCTCAAGATCGACAGAAAGTTTATGTTGACACGAATAGGCGTGAAGTTAATTTCGAAGTGGGTGAGAAAGTATTTCTCAAAGTGTCACCATGGAAAGGGGTGATGAGATTTGGTAAGAAAGGGAAACTTGCACCTCGGTATATTGGACCCTATGAAATCACAGAGAAGATTGGACCCGTGGCATATAAACTAGCATTGCCTCCAGAGTTATCCCAAATCCACAATGTATTTCATGTTAGTATGCTGAAGAGGTACAAAGTGGATCCTTCCCATGTCATACAACCAGAAGAGATCGAGTTGGGTACAGATTTAACATTTGAAGAAGTCCCAGTGAGATTGTTGATTTTCAGATTAAGACTCTTCGTAGGAAGGAAATTCCAATGTTGAAGGTTGTGTGGAGGAATCAAGAAAGTGAGAGTGCTACCTGGGAGACTGAAGCAAGTATGCGAGAGAAGTACCCTGAGCTGGTAGCGACATACTTTACAGGTTAACAATCTTGCTTAGTAAGCTATGTTTTGAACTTGCTGATGTGCTTTGGTTGTGATAGCCCAGTATAGGTTTTTGAAACCTAAACATGGGAACTTGAGGTGTTATGTGTTACTCTTTATGTTATGAATCGCCTAACCTAAGAGTTAGGTAATGACTTTATGTATGATAGACCATGTTAAGGGTAAGTAAGAGGAGTTAGAGTACGACTCAAGGTTAGATTTCGGGGACGAAATCTTTTAAGGAGGGGAGAATTGTAACATCCCGTTTCGGCTAAAATCGTATTTCGATCGCTAGAAAGTTCGCGATTTAAAATCGAGCATTTCGACACTTTTTCGACGAAAATCGGATTATTGATCGATCGGATAAGTATACGTATTAATTATATATATTATATATATTATATATATATATATATATATATAAATGCAGTCGGCATATAATTCCCATCCATTTCTTCATCTTCTTTCTTTTCGGACGAGAGTAACGAGAAGCAGAGGCGCACAGGGCATCGCGGGGGAAAATTTCTGTAGCTCGATTCTTGAGCTACACTGATCCAAAAATCCCGTAAGTAATGCCTAATTCATCTATTCATCGTGATTTATCGATTTAGAGTTTTAAAACGGGATTTTGGTTCAGGAATTTCTTGAATTCCCGATAAGCCAAATTAGGGTTTCGGAGTATCCGGAAGCCGGATTGAGCCCAAATTTCATATACGAGCTTCTTGCAGCGAGGTAATCAATCCCCTAGTTCTAATTCCTGATTTTCGGCTGTTATTTAGGCCGGGGTCCAAACCGCTGAATTTAGCTCCGGCCAGGGTTTGATGTGTTTCTATCGAGAATTTGACCCGGAGCCTAGAACTAATATTGACGGGGATACTGCAGGGGATATTAGGACGGTCTCGGATTTTAATTCGGGGTTCGTTCCTGAAATTGACGTTTTAGTACGGGAAGGTTAAACCGGTGTTTGAACGACCAGAACTGGTGAGGGATTAGCACGGCATACCGGGTTTGTCGTATCACGATAATTATATTAATGCTTAGAATTGACCTAGGTGAACTAGAATGGCATGATTAGGGGTGTATGGACTTTTGTGCTATATGATAAACCCTGGACTGTTGTATGATATTATTGACTTGCCCTAATCGATATGAACCTTGTTTATGTTGATGATTGCATACATGTTGCCATTTGTGGCTTAACCGTTGTTATGAATTCATGGTTGTTCGATCAGGTGTTTTGATATGATGTGATATTGTGGTTGTATTTGGATTCACAAGTGGGGGAAATAAACTTCCCAAGGTGATATTATGATGTTTAAGGAGGATGACTTGCACGAGGGTTTATCCCGAGGAAGTGCAATTATACGACTCCTGATTTACCTATGTTGAGCCAATTATGGTCAGGTCAAGTACATGTGTAAGTAATGAATTATGGTTAAGCAAGATGAGATATGAATCATGTACAGGGATACCAAATATGAATGTTGTGGTCTCATGGTCAATTACGTAGTAATTAGGGCTCCCTATGCTATTACTCTATTATGATATGTATGATAGTCACACCTCTCATGTGGTGGTGACTGAAGAATTCTTATGAGATATGACCACACCCAGAGCGGTGTCGGGGTATGACTACACCCATAGTGGTGTGGGGTATGTATGACCACATCCGACGGGATGTTGGGGTATGTATGACTACATCCGACGGGATGTGGGGTATGTTTCCCGGGAGAGTTATTAGCATGGGAGTAGCCAGGCGCCTATGATTAAAACATGATAAGATGCATATGCATAAGTCAAGGTGGTTGAGTCTTTTGCCTATTGGGATATGAGGATGGCTGAGGTCTGATCCTAGTGTTTTGGTTTGATTGTTAGATGTATGATAGGGGTATGCTCTGTTATGAACTCACGATGCTATGATTATCTCACTCAGCTATGAGCTGACCCTCTTTTATTCTTCTTCTCTGCTTATGCTATGTGTAAGCAGATCATCAGCAGCAGCAGTAGATAAGTGTTAGGTGGGAGAGGAGCTAGAGTTGAAGCCAGGATGAGGTATGGTCTTCAACTATTCTGTGCTTGGACTACTACTTGGGATTTTGGCCAGTGATCCACACCTTTTTGTAAAAATGTTTTGAGAACATTTTCATGTGCATACTAGCTTCGAGTGTAGTGTGAGATATCCACAGGTGTGGAAAGTTAATGATATGTGTATATGTTGTGTAACTGTGTAAGTTGTGACGATTATGGTATGTATAAGTATGGTATGCAGTTAGGAAGTATGAAAAGTGTGACTATGGCTAAGAAAAGCCAATGCATATGGTTGTGAGTATATATGTTTGTGATGAATTATTTTGCAGGTTAAGTTGCAAGAACTGTTAGCCCATTACGCGAGTTATTCATGTCGAAATTTTATTTAGGTAAATTTTGATAATTAATGTAACGCCCGAGATTAATTCCGCTGCAATTGTATAAACAATATGATTAGGCAAAACGTATAGGGTAGGGTGTTACATGTAGCCTCTGGAATCGAAAGAAAATGGCATTTCGGATAAATCGCCCGAAATCTGTGATGGTACCCCTTTGGAATCTGCCAAAAATTGACCAGGAATAAATCCGCCGAAATCGGTGCTTAATGGACTCAATCATCGTTGGAGAATATTCTCAGGCCGAATCCGTGATCTGTAGCCTTCAATATCCAAAGAAAATGGCCTTTCGTCGCCAAAGAAATTACGAAAATGCCATTCGAAAATAAATTGGCCCAAATCGATGCTTAACGGACTTATCATCCGTGGAGAATAGGATCAATAGACTTCATTATCGGTGGAGAATAGCCTTGGCCTGATTTCGTGATCTGTACCCTCCAGAATCGAAAGAAAATGGCAATTCGGATATATCGCCCGAAATCTGTGATGGTACCCCTTTGGAATCTGCCAAAAAATGACCCGGAATAAATCCGCCCAAATCGGTGCTTAATGGACTCAATCATCTTTGGAGAATAGCCTCAGGTCGAATCCGTGATCTGTAGCCTTCAATATTCAAAGAAATCGGCATGTCGTCGCCCAAGAAATTACAAAAATGCCATTCGAAAATAAATTGGCCCAAATCGATGCTTAACGGACTTATCATCCGTGGAGAATAGAATCAATAGACTTCATTATCGGTGGAGAATAGCCTCGGCCTGATTCCGTGATCTGTAGCCCCCGGAATCGAAAGAAAATGGTATTTCGAATAAATCGCCTGAAATCTGTGATGGTGCCCCTTTGGAATCTGCCAAAAATTGACCCGGAATAAATCCGCCCAAATAGGTGCTTAATGGACTCAATCATCGTTGGAGAATATTCTCAGGCCGAATCCGTGATCTGTAGCCTTCAATATCCAAAGAAAATGGCCTTTCGTCGCCAAAGAAATTACGAAAATGCCATTCGAAAATAAATTGGCCCAAATCGATGCTTAACGGACTTATCATCCGTGGAGAATAGGATGAATAGACTTCATTATCGATGGAGAATAGCCTCGGCCGGATTCCGTGATCTGTAGCCTCCAGAATCGAAAGAAAATGGCATTTCGGATAAATCGCTTGAAATATGTGATGGTACCCCTTTGGAATCTGCCAAAAATTGACTAGGAATAAATCCGCCCAAATCGTTGCTTAATGGACTCAATCATCGTTGGAGAATAGCCTCAGGACGAATCCGTGATCTGTAGCCTTCAATATCCAAAGAAAATGGCCTTTCGTCGCCGAAGAAATTACGAAAATGCCATTCCAAAATAAATGGGCCCAAATCGATGCTTAACGGACTTATCATCCGTGGAGAATAGGACCAATAGACTTCATTATCGGTGGAGAATAGCCTCGGCCTGATTCCGTGATCTGTAGCCTCCAGAATCGAAAGAAAATGGCATTTCGGATAAATCGCCCGAAATCTGTGATGGTACCCCTTTGGAATCTATCAAAAATTGACCAGGAATAAATCCGCCCAAATCGGTGCTTAATGGACTCAATCATCGTTGGAGAATAGCATCAGGCCGAATCCGTGATCTGTAGCCTTCAATATCCAAAGAAAATGGCCTTTCGTCGCCCAAGAAATTACGAAAATGCCATTGGAAAATAAATTGGCCCAGATCGATGCTTAACGGACTAATCATCCGTGGAGAATAGGATCAATAGACTTCATTATCGGTGGAGAATAGCCTCGGCCTGATTCCGTGATCTGTAGCCTCCAGAATCTAAAGAAAATGGCATTTCGGATAAATCGCTCGAAATCTGTGATGGTACCCTTTTGAAATCTGCCAAAAATTAACCCGGAATAAATCCGCCTAAATCGGTGCTTAATGGACTCAATCATCCTCCCTGCAACCTAAGCTACGGCAGCAGCTAGAAAACAATATATATATAACAGCTTGCAATTCCTTTCTCCACGTAACTAGGAATGGAAAAGTGCTGGTATAGTCCTCAAACAAAATAAAATGACACTCGTACACATCGGGTACGTACACAACAAAGCAACTAGTACGCACTCCGCAACAGTCTTGGTCAAAAATGGAAGCTCAGCAAAAATTCTATTCTACCAGGTATCTTTGGATTTGAGATTCCCCAAGGACACTATGATGATCTCTCGGACCTCTTTGGTCGATGTCGAGGGGATCGTATCCACAAATGTCTCCATGGGTTATGTTGATCTATCGTCCACCAGTCCATCGAGTTCCACAAAGTCGACTACCCTTCACCTTATAATAATTCCACTACCCATCAGCGGATTAAATGTATGACTAGGTAGGGATGGCAAATTACCCACCCATGGGTAATTATACCCAAACCCAAGTAGACCTATTGATAATGGGTTGGGTATGGGTGAAGTGCATATGGATTTGGGGGTTTATATATGGGTTTGGGTTTGGGGCTTCTATAATCTAAATGGGTATGGGTTGGATATGGATATCCATTTACTTGAGGGTGTTTTAACTACACATCCAAAAATTGGACCTATTTGTAAAATTTGAAAAGTTTAGGTACCAAAATGTAAGACCAAAAAATTTAGGTACCAAAACGTAATTTTCCATCGATATTTTGAGGACTTATATGCAAAAAAAATTAAATTTAGGTACTAATTATGCATATCTATTAAGTTTGGGTACCAAACTGTAATTTGTATTTGGGCATGGGTACAAACCCAAATCCATTTGATATAAACCCAACTCAACCCAAAGTAAATGGGTATGGGTACAAACCCATCAAACTCTACCCATATCCATCTATTTGGATTTCATACCCAACCCAATTGGGTTGGATAGTAAGAAACCCATGGATATGGGCAAAGTTGCCATCCCTATGACTAGGGGGATAGACTTATCTCAAGGAAACCTTAAGGTGACAAAACAAAGAAAAGAAAAGCTATACATGACATTGATAGAGAAAACAGAAACAAAGGAAGTTATAAGCAGAGAAAAAACAGAACCGGGAAGACAAATCCAATATGCATCTGTATGTACAACTATGCCTGCTAAAAATCTGTCTGCTTTCTGAATCTCTAGTTCTGTATTAGACCAATCGACACAGGATCTTCTATTTCTCCACACAGAGAGAGAGCCCTTCTCAATTCTATGCCTTCCTCGGTTTATTTCCTTCTCCTGATCTGCAGACCCTTATATACACATAATAATCTGACTCCAACAACTCCAAGCTAATTAAGAGTGCACAAAATCAAATTAAAGAACCCTGAAGTTCAATCGATCGATCAAGCCCAAAAGTCCCACCATTGACAATCGCTGCTTGGTTGATCAAACAACACTCCATCTGAATCCAAACACCCCCAGTCTTCCTGTGATCCATCACAGCCACCATATTCCACCATGTCACTCATAAGTTTTGCAGCTTCCTGATCTGCCTCTTCCATTCCCAGATACTCATCCGACATGAATCCTAGTCCTTCTCCTGACCCCTTCATCGAATTCCTCGGCCTCGATTTGGGTTTGGTCTTGATTGTTTCACTGCTATTAGTAGCAGCAGCAGCAGCTGGCACTCCTTCACATTCCTCTGCCTTCAGCGTCTGCAACTGTATCCCAAAGCGAACAAACAAATTAAACCTCTAGACAACTCTCTTATGTGAAGAAGAAAAAAACGGATCTTATTGTCAATCTCTTGTGATTTTCTACCTTTAAAGCCAGGGCTTGTTTCTCTTTCTTGAGGGACTCATAACGGGAAGCCAGGGCGGTGTAGCTAGCCCCGAGGATGTTGTAGTCTCGCTCGAGCTGCTTGGACTTGCGTCGAGCCCGCTTGTTCTGGAACCATATGGCCACCTGGCGAGGCTGCAGCCCCAGTTGCTTAGCGACCTGGACCTTCCTTCGGGGCTCGAGTCGGGATTCCGACTGGAAGATGGACTCCAGTGACTTGATCTGCTCGTCGCTGAACCTCTTTCTGTTCTTGTTCTTGTTCTTGATCTTCTTCTTCCTGGTGGTGGATGTTGTTGTTGAGCTCGATGAAGGGTATTGGTCTGGTGAATTCGGACACCAGCTAAATTCCTCCCTGCCCATCATAATTGCTGAAGTGTGTTTTTTTTTTTTTCTTGATGTTGTTGTTTTGAATGGTTCAGCAACCAGTCAGCAAGTGACTGAATGGAGACGAGGCTCTGTTCTTATAGCTTGCTAACTACACTCTGTTGTTCTGGAACTTACAAATTACAATTGTGGATTAAAGGGAGGAAGATAATCACTGAGAGTGTAATTGGAGGTAACTGAAGTCTGAAACTAGTGAGGTGAAAGTGTTTGGGTGAGCACTTCTACTATGCTATATAGTATTGGTGCTTTAATGTACAATTTAAAGTTGTACCATAACATTAAATGTATAAATTTAGGTTGTACCATAAAGCAATTTGTACCATTATGTTATGGTACAACTTTACAACTCAAAGTTGTACCATCACATAAAAGTACAAGTTCAAGTTGTTCCATAAAAGAATTTGTACAAAAAGTATAGGTACAATCTGAAGTTGTACCATAATGTAAATGTACAATTTTAAGTTGTACCATAAAGGCAAAATCATATAGCACCAATACTATATAGCATTGTAAAATTTCTCGTTTGGGTTGAAAGTAAAATAAAGAGATAAATATGGAGTTGGTTTCATAACATTTTTTAGGGTTATGGAGTTGCTAACTACACTCTGTTTTGATTAGTAATCCGGTTAGTTAGTGATCATGCATAAATTTGGTTTCCACTAAGTTTTACGACCTTGTCTAATTTTTTATAATTCATAATACAAATTTTGCAACGTAGATATTAATCATACTTCTTAAATATATCCACATTGATGTCTTGAAATCTTCGTCGAAATATATCACACTGAACTCATCGAAAATACGTAGTGGTACCAAGGTCGTACAAATTTGTTTTGTCGAAATATAAAAAAAATTAGAGATTACAATGAACTTGGTTCATCTCTTCAAAATATTTCACAACAAGAGTTAAAACGAAGAAATACAAATTGATTAAAAGGTAGGAAAATAATAAAAAAAATCATTTTCATGTCATCCCTTATATCTTAGTTCTTACCACCAATGTAGTCAAATTCGAGATTTTATGTAGAAGCGTTTTGGTGACATAGAAGCGTAAAAACGTAAGCTATTAACCTTTAATTCGTAGATTTTTTACCACACTTGTAAGCAAGATTCTAGACAGCGTAATTTCGCGCACGACTAGGTGCACCTAGGCGCTAGCCACTAACAAAATGCCTCGCCTAGGTCCTAGGCACACCATATTACCATTAGGCATTCATAACGCCTTGTGAAGCTAGGCACAATTAATTGGCGTGAGGTGTGATTAATCATGGCGGTTGATGCTTTTAAACCCATCGACATACCAAGGATTATGAAAAAATGTAGCTAATCTTTCCGAAATGACTTCTTTAGTTCTTCTCCAGCTGGTCGACCCAACCCTTTGCCCTACTTTTCACCATCATAAATCTAAGAAATCATGTTTTGCTTGTTGTTGAGTGTTAGCTAGGTTATTAATCATTTTTAAGATTGAACTAAAGTAAAAAAAAGTGTTGTGGATGAGGACATATTCGTGCTAGGTACTAGGCATAATCCCACTGCCTGCCTAGTGCCTTCTTGAACCTTGCTTGTAAGTGAAAAGCATTATCAATTTTGTGAAGAAGAAAATTTCTACACCGAAGCACTTGAGTGAAAAAACAATGGGATCACTTGATTTTGGTGATAGTTTAGTTGAGATATTTATAATTCTTCTATTGTTCCCAATGATTTTTTTTTTGTGCTTTCTAAACAATGTTTGTTTGATGTAACAAAATGTATCGGTCAAAATGAGTGATAAATACCATGTTTATTGTTCCCGATGAAGGTTATATATATGTTGCTATTTTACATAAAAATAAAGGATAAAAATGATAATTATCTAATGTAATTTATTACCAACTAACTCAAAAAAATAAACAATATAACCTACTTTGCACTACTTTTGTCAGTTACACTTGTAGTATTATACATGTATTGTTTTCAAGGTATAAGTTTAAATATCATCAACCCAATCCAATCGAACCAAACCATATACATGCTCTGAAGTAAATTATTTTTTTATTGATTATTGTTCCAATATTCGAATTTAGATTAGAGTGTGACAAGTATTTTCCATATTACTACTAGTCTAATTCCTTGTTGAACCAAATTATTCCGTTGTCCGAGTTGTGAAGAAAACCCCATTTATAAATCTCACATAATTATGAAAAAACTGAAAACTTTTTGAAACTTAAATCAACAAAATAGTCGGCCGGCCTTTCTAAACCAAACCAAAGGTTCCATCCATAAACTGGACACGCTAGCTAGGTAGTAAAGGTTGGTCAAACTTGAAAATGGACCGACGAGAGAAAAGCAGCTACGTGGCGGCTTTTCTGGCTCTTGCCAATAAGACGACAAAAAGGATATTAATTATAAAATCGTAATTATTTGCCTTCACGTACTTTATTTATCTGCATCCCGTCCCGTCTCAGCCGAGTGAAGCGCAACACGTAACACAGCCTTTGTTTTGTTGTCACACGGAATTAGGTCTCTTAGTCCCGCAATCTTTTTCAATCTTTTAAGTTCCGGTAATGGTTGATCTTCATATTTTAACACCCATCATTATCAATATAATTTTGTTTGTAATTGTATAGAGAGCCGATATTTCAATAACTTAATTATTTCGGTGACCGGTGGATAATAATAATAATAACATATTTTAATTCAACGAACTTTTATTTGTCTTAAGTCGAAATTAAAAAAAAACATTCACAAAAAAAATTAGATTAATCGTGTTCTTCAAAATTATATCCAGTTTGATATATTTCAGAAATTAAAATTTAGACATTTATTAATAGTCTATACAATAATGGTAATACTAGATAGTATATAAGATATTATCATGATGTTATGAAAGTGTAACAAGGTGGTAATAAAATACAGCATAGTGTAAAATGGTTGTATATGTGATAGTAGGAATATATTAACCACCAGTTGTGACCTTTATACTCCATTCGCCACCAGTTACTAACTTATACCATAATAGTACAGGGTGGTATATTTGGTCATGAAATTTTTGTTTCCCATGAATTTTGTATATCATAATAAATCACAATGAACTCGTTCATTATGTAGTAAAATTTGTTAAAAGTTGGTTAAAAATCATGATGGTAACGAGTGGTAATGGGTGATAAAAAAATATACATACAAAATATATATAAAAAAATGAATATCATTACGTAGATCACAATGAGTTTGTCCCGTATGTATACAAAATTTAAAATTCTGGTTACAACAAAAAAGATACAAGCCGCTAATAAAATAAATAGGAAACTTGAAAAACATTTTTATCTCACCTCTTAAATCTAACACCACTTAGCACCAAAGGGTCAAGATTTAATTGGCCACTTATGCATAACTAGGAATTATAGACTTAATTATATATGTTGTTATTCTTTTTATCTAAAAAGTATTTCTATTTTAATTTATTTACTTACATGAATGCAACTCATAATATATGAAGTTAAACCTTAAACGTGCTTAGATGAAGGGGGTATATTTTAAAGGTAGATGAGGTAGTATTTTTTTTTTTTTAATAATGTAGATGAGGGTAGTATTAAGATGCATGACTTCTTCAAAAAATTATTACGATGCACCCAAACAAAATTGTCTGAGATATATCAAAATATCTTTTTTAATATAAATAAATATCTTATATAAAAATAGTCATTATATTGGCTGAATCTAGTATTAGCGGCATACGATTGTTAGCACCCTAACATTTGCCTACATCCTTGGAAATAGCTTTAAGTTATAAGCATGTTCATTGTGATTAATGGAAGTCCTCAATCTGAAGCAGCCAAATTGACGTTCTGCAATTTGCGAAAATATTGAATAGCGAAGAGATAATAATGAGTTGCAGTAATATGTATTGAAATTGAAAATCTATAACTGTAAAAATAATTACTATAAGTTGTATTCTTGCAACTTTAAAACATAATGACTACGTACAAATGCAAAAAAAAAAAAAAAACCATTTACCACAATCGAACAACCGTTCCTTCTCTCCCACAATTTGACGTCGGCAGAGCAGTGCCCTTGCGTGAATCACGTTCTTACCACCAAAGTTCTTCTAGTTCGTGACTTCGTGTCCCCTCCATTACTTAAAATCACTATGATTTTGAGATAGAAAGGGACGCGAAGGAAAGAACTTAAATTTAATTGGTTACTAACAATGTCATCACCATGTACTACACAAGTACACATATGCATGGTTCTAATAAAAACACTACAGTTGCATTTTGTTTACCGGTCGGAAAACATGTTTTTAACATAATTGGATGCAAATTGATCTCTTGAAATCATGATTACTAAAATACAGTTCAAATCTTTTTAAACAGAGTTTAAATAAAGATGTTCGATATTTTTATTATCTAAGAGACAAATATTCATTAAGTTAACTTAGTTCTATAAAGGTTGATCTGATGAAATAGAATAAATTGAGACAGTATTTTGTAAATGCGTAATCACTGGGGCGGAGCTTGGATTTGACATTTGGGGGGCCGGATTTTTTTTATTCTACTACTTCGAAAAACGGATAAAATTAACAAAAACAGTTTTTGTTATTATTATAACTGGCATTTTTAGATGATTAGAGTTAATCAAAATATTTACAACTTATTTCGTGTAGACAAACTCACAAAAGTGAATATATCATACACATAATTTTTATTTATGAATCCATTAGTTTATATGATTCTACAATTATTATTGATTTACCAATTGTAATTGTAAGTGCAGAAAATGAAATTTCATCTTTGAGTCAGGAACGAAGACATAATGTAATGTTCCGAAGGGGTTTATTTGTTACTGCGAAAAGACAATAAAATTAAGAAAAAAGAAAAAAATTATATTTTGTAATATTTTCATAGCATCAATTTTAATTCATATAAAATTTTTATTTAAGAAATATGTATCAATTATTGAGACTATATGTGCATTCAATGGGTTTCGAACTCGAACTCCTAACCTTATGAATGTAAAAGCAAGTTCCCAGCCACTGGACCATCTCACTTCGTATTCCATTATTGCGACCTGAACAATTTTATAAAAAGTTCATAAGTTTATACGAAATTTCCAAGTTCAGCTCATGGACGTGAACTTTGGTTGGCTTCCTCCTTATGACTACATTTGGCTCCCCAAGTTCCAAATCCGCTCACTTTGTCCCAAATCGTTCTAAGACCAGAAAATCTAACATATAACTACACCTAGCTCATTATGGATCAAATCTTGACACAATTATGACAAACTTTACTAAAAGCACCTAAAAATCGGGTATGAAATATGTATAAATTAGGTGTTATCAATCTCCTACAATGCAGTGCTGGGAAGGTAATTGTGATGGACTGGTGGAACACGTTCTTCCAATGATGCTCTAGATTTTCACACCAGGAAAGGTCAAATCTCAACTTATTGGACTGTCATTGGCTCAAATCCTAGGTGGTAGGGAGAGGATGCAGCATAAAGTCCTGAAGATGGCTAATTCTGCTGTATTGAAGTGCATCTAAGAGAAGGCTAACTCTTGCTTTATCACAACAAGCATTCAATTCCAGTAACATCTCTCATAAGTTTGAACTATATATAGATTACAGTGGTTAGGAGTTTCCGCAAAGAGAGAGGATGAAAGGGGAAACAAAGCAGAGAGACAGGCGCATGGCTGCTCACAGAATCATTTGCATTTCTCTCCAAAGAAAGAGAGTTATACTGATTTTATTATCAATGGCACGGCAGCCACAGCTCTTCTACTCCCTTTCAGCTGCTGCCAATTATGTCCTTGTAAGTGTCTTTCACTTTCTGTATCAAAGCCTCCCTGCAAAGTTGGATCAAAATTTTCAGTCTCAGAAACTGGTAGCATGATGAAATAGCAAAAAGCACAGCTTTTCTTTTCTACTCCGGACCTGTCAGGTTTGAAGAAGAGGTTCTTGTATGCAAACCACTGCAAAAATAGGAACAAGTACAATCAAATATTCGCGGCAAATCAAGAAGCTGCGATTTTTTGTGCATATTAAGCAGCAAAAATACTAGGAAAACACCTCAAGAGGTCGAATCTTAGGATCGATAACCAACGAAAAAGGAAGGACTTACTCCAGTGTAACCAATGCCCACAATCTCAAGAACACCAGGAACTAAAGGAAGCCTGTCGATAGCCTGCAATATAGAAGATAAAGCAGCAAGCAAGCAGAATACTGAGAAAAAACAGAATGGAATTTGGGGAAAGTAGCAAGCAGAAATCAAAATCTGGACTGGAGACTTCACCGAGATCATCCCAGAAGAACTCCAGATTGCAAGTACACCAGCCGCAGCTAGAGAAGACACTGCATACTTGTCTTCCACTTTATCCCACTGTCCCAATTCCATACACATATCAAAGATTAGACCCAGAAGGCAAAAAAATGGGATTCATGTAATCCAACTAGAACAAAATGCTTACTGCTTCTTGAACAGTCTTCACAATTTCAGGCAGCTCAGTTGTGTCAACCTCAGCAGGAGCAGCAGGATCCCCTGCCGTCGCCATGGCCATGACATTGCGAGCAATCTTCCGACCTAATAGAGATACCCAATTGACAGCAAATCCAGAAACCATCCATCACTACTACAAATGAAATTATGACTAATGTCTGCACAATCAAGACATAGAGAAAATGTACTACTGACAGTAAGTTGCGGCCTTGGAAGAAGGGCGGGCTGCTGCGAGAGGGGGAAGTGTGGGGAGAGTGACGCATTGAGTAGCAGAAGACGCTGCAGGCTGGCGAGGACCCTTGGCTGCATCCACAAGGCTGGAGGAAGAGGATGAGATCGACAAAGTGGTGGAGCAAGTTGAAGCCATGGCGCCTCCTCCTCTGCTTTTTGTTCCCCTTTGGATAATAAAAATAAAAGGCTTGAATAACAGGTGAAGCAGAATGAGCCCTGAGGGGGGAAGATTGATCGTGTTTTATTATGATTGACTAATTAAATGGTGTCCAAAGGTTTGGAGGTAGAGAAACCACTCGTTGGGTTGGGTTGGGAGTGGGAGTGATATCTAGATAGTGATGAGGTGGGGAAGAGTTTGGGGTTTTGGATAGGGAGTCTTATGGTGTTCAATTCATTGGTTGGATAGAGTGATCCACCATCGCCTTCAGATATTTGTTGAGTTGTTTATCCGAGAGAAATGAACACAAAAGGGAAAATGTGGAGAAGACAACTTTTTTAGTTACATGAAAATAACTTGGATTGTATATTTGTTAGGAATAGAAGAAATGGAAGTGAGTCCTATTTATTATTATCAAGACAACATGGGTAGCGAGTAGTTGGACATCCACATGTATGAATAATATATTCATAATGTTTTTTTTTTATATCTATCGATTAATTACATGTTTCGTTACAATCTAATGAGGAAATATGTTGTGACATAAAATCTAGTAAATGAAAGAGAGTATAGTATCTTCTGTTACGTTTGTATATACTATCTCATTAAAAATCTTACAAAAATAGAATGGTTACTATGTCGATATCCTCCACAGTCACGAAGTCCTAACAGAGGGTGTTTTTTTATTTTTAGGGTTTAAACATTGTTTTCGGAAGAGATTTTGTAAACAAATTGTCCATTTTTTTTTTGTAGGACGTTATTTATTCTTTAGCATATAATGATATCAATTTTAATATGTTTTTAATACGTTTTTCTTTGGTTTCTTTATGGGCTAAATGACATAGTGGGTCACTGGGTTTATTGCAATAGCTGGTAAACTCTCATTTCACTTATGGTCATTGATTTACCATTTTCGTTATATTTTATCCTATATGGCGGTTGATAATTGTAAACTATCACAGGAAAAATAGGCAAGTGAACCTATCGTTCTACGATAGCATATCAAGTCGGGTTATATCCACAAAGATTATGTATACTAGCATGGTTCAAGAAGACGTAACTTCTCTTATGTCTAGGAGCTTCTAGGTGCTAGACGATGATAAAATTTCTCACCAATGTCCTAGGCAACAAATTAGTCGCTCATGACGGCTGACGCCTAGACGAAGCTATCAGGTGCCTAATCATGATTAAGCTTTGTGAGGTACGATTAAGAAATTGGAGATGTGCTTAAACGTAGTTAGAGGACCAAGGAAAGAAGAAGAAAAAAGTAGCTACCTTCCCAAAATCGAATCCATCTCAAACTAGTAACTACCCTCGATGCGTCCTTCGGTCCTTCCTTCCAATTGTAATCACAAATCACAACTCCAGGTTAGAAACAGCCAAACTCGCTTCTCTTTGTCGCTCATTCTCTTCGACCGATCATCTGTCGTGCTGCTCTTCACAATTGTCGATTGCCAGCTCCTAGTAACCATAAGTTCTAGTTGATCCATCACTTCAACATGCACTCTGCCTTGTTGGTCTTTGTCATTGCTTACTACCATCACCACAAACGGTTATTAATTCACCACTTTCTAAATCACCATTCTCCTCCTCGTCGACAATATTCAACTTTTTGTGTACTATTTTTCGACATATATTGATTCACCAATTTCTATAAACTTGTGACTAGAAAATACTGTGATATTTTGCTGGTTATTAAGGGTTAGCTAATTTATTAATAATTTGAACCTAAGTACCAAAGAGTTGTAAAACTGTTATTTCTATTACAAATAGCTATATTCGTTTCTAACACCAAGGCTAGCTAGGCGCCTAGAGAAATGAAAGATCCAAAATCTCATCTTCTTTGAAGGAAAATTGTCAGACAACAAAATGGGCATTGTAACAAAAATGTTAAGAATGTGTGTTAGATGAGAGAAAGAAAGCTAATGATGAAAGCGCCAATTGGTCTTAACTTACTGTACAACAGAACCCTATACCAACAGTTAGCATGAACACTTCGAACTCTGTTTCACCTAGCTCGTATCATCCGAACCAAGTACTCCTCCAAATCAGTAACTGCATCAACTATTCTGGTATCGCCCTTGATCTCCACCTTCTTGACCCTATCCAAAATCTCCTCGGTTCTGGCCAAGTCATTCATGGCAAAAATTCTAGGAAGCATAATCTCCCAAGTACCTATATGCAGAGCCACTCCATGATTAAGCAATACTTCCACCACTTCACAAGCTTCCTCAACCTTGCCAAGACCACAAAGACCCTTCACCACAGCATCAGCAACAGAAAAATGCAGCGAAAATCCTTTCGCCAGCATCTCCTGCAGGTAGCCCTTTGCTTCATCAAACATCCCTTGATCACACAACCCACCAACCAGAGTTCTGTAAGAGACCAGGTTCGGCAGACACCCATTCGACTCCATGTCCTCCAGAACCTTGCAGGCGTCCGTTGCGCGGCCTTCTCTGCAGAACCCGAGTATTACAGTGTTGTAATGAACAAGGTCAGGGTTGCAGCCTTTCACCTTCATCCTGCAGAGAAGCTTGTAAGCCTCTCTGAGCTTCTTCTTCCTGCACAGGCTGTTCAACAGGGTGGTGTAGGTCAGGGCATCCGGCACAAACCCTTTGTTCAGCATGTCCTCTAATAGATCAACAGCTCCGTTAACCTGACTCTTCCTGCACAAAGCTTGCATCAGAATGCGGTAGGACTCGACATCGGGAACAACATCTCTCTTGAGCATTTCGTTGAACAGCTTGTAGGCAATGCTCAGTTCCCCACTCAGGCACATTGCCCGCATCAAGATGTTGTACGACTTGGTGTTGGCAGCCACGCCGTGCCGGCGGGCGTCCCTGAAGAGGTCGAAAGCGGGTTTCACGAAGCTTCGGCGGGAGACGAGGCGCTCGAGGATGAGGTTCAAGTGTTTGGGCAGAGGGTTGAAGTTGAACTCCAGCATCGTGTGGAATGTTCCCAGAACCTTGTCCGGTAAATTGGACTCTCCATAGATCTTGATTAGAGAAGAGAAGAGAGCCGGCGTTACTGGGTAGCGCTTGGATTTCAGATCGCCGACGAGAGCGTCGACGAGGGAGATGTGCTTGGATTCCCCGAGCTTGCGAATGAGAACGAGGTAGGAAGGGTAAGAGTGCTGGAAATTGGGCTGGAGAGAGGCGTAATCGAAGATCTCTTTGGCGAGGAGAGGATCCGATTGGGAAGCTATGAGCTTTTGGACTCGGGATGGAGACCAGATCGGGGAATTCTGGGAGGTGGGATCGGTGGGAAATTGCGACTTCTGCTGATGCGGCGGAGGGAGAGGTGAAGTACAATAGAAAAAGTAAGACTGTGAGTTCGGCCGGAAAATGAATCGGCGGAATCCAGCTATGGCGGTTTTGGGTGAGCGTAATAATGGTAGGTCCATCACTGGCCGGCGCAACCGTGGACGGCGGTAGGCTGCTGGATTGGCGATTAGATTTGCTAGGTTGGGGATGATGATGAAGGCTAAATTAGTTATTTATTTGAACCCTGAACTTGTAGGTTCTTCGATTAACATGTCAAACTTCTGACTTCAGTTATTTAAGTCCTTCATCTTCATGTTATGTGAGGTTATTTGGAAGGTAAATTTGTCGGATAAGACTTGCAAGTTATAGTTATTTGGAGAAAACGATCTATCTTTTTCATAAAGTGGTCGATCACTTTAGTATAATGGACGACTAGTGGTGGTTCCAGAATTTTGGAACATGTATGTCGGCCGATAAAATAAAAGTTATATAAGAAAATTAATTTATAAAGTTTGCAATGTCATTGTTTTTACTCTAAACCAAATTATGCAGTCCAATTTGGTCCACGATTTTTCAAACGGTCTTACCTATTTTCCGAAGGCAAAATCATAACATAGACAGACCAAAATTACAGTAATGAGTAATTACCACTTTCCCGTCTAGACTCGCATCATGATAACGCCATCTTTGCCACAAGCAGCTCCGTTAATTCTTCAGGAAAGAGGGAATGTAATTTGCTACGACTTCAAAACAATGTTCAACTGGATGTGGTCAAAATGGAAGTACAATGACGACTGTACCACGCACGATTTAGAGGCTAGAAGAACAATATCGAAGACGAAACAGTCAACCAGCAAGTTTCCTATCTATAACTAATATGATATGCTACATGCACGGTAATCGGCAGACTGAACTAGAGATCAAAACCAAAATTGTTTAACAGTCTAAAGCTGCCAATCAGAACCTGTATCTCAATCTCTCGACAAGCTTAACGATTTTAACTTGCACAAAACTTTTGGAAGGGTGTTCGACATCAGAAGAACTGGATTGAATACTGTGAAACGGCACCAACGACTGATTGTGACAGGCTTCCATTACTGACCAGAGGGATCTGCATATGCTTCATGTCATAGCTCCTTGATGAAACAACAGCTATTGATTTGTCACAGGTCTCCTGGCTGTCAACAAAAATCCTCGCTCAAAGATCCTGCCTGTCAACACCTTTTCTAACCACCAATACCCGACCATGAAAGTCCTGAAAAATAAACACAAAGGAATGAGAGAAGAAGACCCATAAGCAGAAGGGTAATGAACTAGGCATGACTGTTTGAGCAACCTAAAACTTCAGTTAACAGGACTTAACTGTACTGTCCAAACATAGTGAAGCCTCACGTTCTTCTGAAGTGGAGAAGGATATAAACCCATAAGCACGATTCTTTCCTCCCTTACGGTCATACAACACTCTTGCACTGACCACATTCCCAAACTCGCTGAACTTCTTCCTCAACGCATCCGGTCTTATTGTCCAGGCCAGATTGCCGACGTACAACTTGTACGGGCTCTCATAGATTAGGGTTCTCGAGGGCGATGCAGTTGTCATGACCTCCTCATTTCTCTCAATTCTCCTACCCGAAGTCATGTCAACTGAAAACCTAACTCGCATTTCCCTCCCTTCAACATCCTACGATCAATCGCGAGAAACATATGTTCATCATGCCAGAACTTCAACACAAGGGATTGAGCTTAAAAGCCTACAAACAGCATAGGTTATATACACTTACATAGCCATCCAACGAATGCATTGCTTTTCTGGCTGAACTTTGTGAACCCATTGTCACATAACCGCAACCTCGACTCACCCCAGTTTCTGGGTTCTTGGAAACCTGCAGCAATTTCATCAAATTTTCAATCCATATTTAGACCAAGTCGAAACTGGCCATGGCTGTCTCAATTCTCTACTGTCCAGCTAAGATTTTCTAAATCAGTTGATAGCAGATGAATCACCAAATTGAATGAAAAGAGAATTCCTCACCCAAATGCGATGGAGTTTAGGAGTGTACCTCGACGGACACAACTGTTCCGTAGGGTTTGAAAATTTCGGCGAGTTGCGGAATATCGCAGCTCCTCGGGAGGTTACAGACGTACAGCTCGCACGGCCGGACTTCTTTTCTCGATCCATTTCCAGAGAAGCCGACGCTGCTGCTCTCCTCTGTCAGTACAGATCCCTCATTGAAAACCGCCCGTGACCTGCCCGTTGTCTGAGGCCGCACCGAGAAAGGCGAAATCAGAGCGTCAAGAGTGGGAGAATGGCACCGAGGCGACGGATTGGAGCATTGAAATTGGAGAAAGATACGTGAAGATGAGGTCGGGAAGTGTACGGGTGGGTTTTTCGCCGGCGCCGCTACTGTATTACCGGTGAGAGGAGGCGGGGTAAGGGAAGTGCCGAAGCGGGTGGTTGCCATTGAGAAGAAGTGACAGCTCGGGTGCTCAAAGTGGATATGGTTTCCAATTAAACAAGACAATATTGCTATTTCCGAAGTTTTTTTTTTTTTTTTAGATTTACTTGAGTTTGAAGTGGATCCGATCGGATGACTAACATTGAGTAACTATACATAACCCAATCACTCGTCTCCACATCAACACTTCCGCTATTTTTATTTTTTTTATATGAATGGGTGAGCCTTTATTTCATCAAATACAATATGTACAAAATCCACACTAGTTACAGGCAGAAGGAAAAGAAACCTCTACAGCTAAACTGAAAAACCTAACTCGCACTAGTTACAAGCAGAAGAAGGGGGGGGGAAAAAACTCTGCAACGCACCTGCAACCCAAACTACCGACAATCCCAGAAGCTGAGAATTGCTACAACAAGACTACACTTTGTACCACAGTGAGCGGATCAGAGCCGAGTCAGCAAACTCTGAATATCATGCTTCTTTAGCTTCCATCACTCCCTACATTCTTTTGACAAGCCCTACCACCGTTAACTGCTTCCCACCGAAGACTCTCCTGCATCTTTCCCGCCATATCTCGCTTAGTACAAGACACTAGAGTATTCTGCCCACCAAGTATTTGCTGAGTCGTCTAGTAGCTAATACCACCGCCTGCTGCAAGTCACTGGGAATCGGAAGCCGCCTTGGGGAGGGGAATACAGTGCTCCACACTTCCTGCATATAGGGACACTGAAAAAATAGATGGTGCTTAGTCTCTAGCTCTTGACTACAAAGAGGGCAAGAACCTGTCACTTCAAGATTCGAGCGTTGCACAACATCCATAGTGGTAACACTCCCGCTATTTATAGAAGGTCATTTGGACTGAACCGATTATAAATTTAAAATCCAAGTTAAAACATAAAAGATAAAAACCGATTATAAAATTAAGAAAAATAAAGTGTCACTTTGTTCGACTAATACCATTGCTAACAAGCTATAATTTGGTTCTAAATAATTAAATCCCAATAATAATTCGACCAAAATCGGTCAGGAATTTGATCTCTTCCGGTTCGATTTTGCTCGGTTTCGATTCGATTTGGACTGAACCGATCGAATTCCCACCCCTACTTCCGTTCTTATTTTCTTCGGTGGTCTTTCTCCAATTCCTAATTTCCCATGATTCAACACTTCCCGTGTCTAGAATCTCTAGATCTGGTTCGCACTTCGCACTCCGGTTTCCAAGTCTACCAGGCATTTCGTCGAACAATATGATGACGAGAATTCCATCGACTATGAACGGATCGGCCCAAAAACCTCACGACGATGACGAAACCACCGCATCCTCCCCAACCCTTTCCTCCTCCATAAGCTTCGGCTCGCCGGAAGCTCTGGACCACGTCCGCAACCTGACCGACGTCGCCGCAATGACCCGGCTCCTCCACGAGTGCATCGCCTACCAGCGAGCGCTGGACGACGAGCTCGACAATCTCCTCGCCCAGCGGAGCGATCTCGACAAGCAGCTCGTCCACCTCCAGAAATCGGCCGAGGTTCTCGAGATTGTCAAGGCCGATTCTGACTACATGCTCAGCAATGTTGGCTCCACCTGCGACCTCGCTGACCACGTCAGCGCCAAGGTTCGGGAGCTGGACCTGGCTCAGTCGCGAGTGAACACTACCGTGCTGCGGATCGACGCCATTGTCGAGAGAGGGAATTGCATCGACGGAGTGAAGAACGCTCTGGAGTCGGAGGATTACGAGTCGGCCGCCAAGTATGTGCAGACGTTCCTTCAGATTGATGCCAAGTACAAAGACTCCGGATCCGAGCAGAGAGATCAGTTACTGGCTTCCAAGAAGCAGCTTGAAGGGATTGTGAGGAAGCGGCTCGCTGCTGCAGTGGATCAGCGGGATCATCCCACGATTCTGAGGTTCATTCGGCTGTATTCGCCTCTGGGATTGGAGGAGGAAGGGTTGCAGGTTTACGTAGGGTATTTGAAGAAGGTAATTTCTATGAGATCGCGGCTTGAATTTGAGCATTTGGTGGAGTTGATGGAGCAGGGGCATGCTCAAAACCAGGTTGATTTTGTTGGTTGTTTGACTAATTTGTTTAAAGACATTGTGTTAGCCATAGAAGAAAACGATGAAATATTGAGGAGTCTTTGTGGAGAAGATGGGATTGTTTACGCGATATGTGAACTGCAAGAAGAGTGTGATTCTAGGGGTTCTCTCATTTTGAAGAAGTATATGGAATACAGGAAATTGGCTAAGTTAGCATCAGAGATCAATG
Source organism: Linum trigynum (assembly GCA_964030455.1). Classification (NCBI taxonomy): domain Eukaryota; kingdom Viridiplantae; phylum Streptophyta; class Magnoliopsida; order Malpighiales; family Linaceae; genus Linum; species Linum trigynum. The sequence goes on from OZ034820.1 coordinate 741,464, forward strand.
CCCAAAACAAGAACTTGCTTGCTGTTGGAGGGCCTGAAGGCCCTGATCCTAGAGAGGTTGAATTGTACTTGCAGGAGATTCTGTCGTTGATGCAAATAGGTGAAGATTACACGGAATTTATGGTTTCCAAGATTAAAGCATTGAGTTCAGTTGATCCGGAGTTGGTACCGAGAGCCACAAAGTCTTTCAGGAGTGGGAGCTTCAGCAAAGTAGTCCAAGACATTACTGGCTTTTATGTGATTTTGGAAGGGTTCTTTATGGTCGAAAATGTTAGGAAAGCCATTCGGATTGATGAGCAAGTACCTGATAGCCTTACCACTTCGATGGTGGATGATGTGTTCTATGTTCTGCAGAGTTGCTTGAGAAGAGCAATTTCCACTTCAAACATTAGCTCAGTGATTGCTGTCCTTAGTGGCGCAGGTAGTTTGTTGAGCAATGAATACCAAGAAGCTTTGCAGCAGAAGATGAGGGAGCCAAACCTTGGGGCAAAATTGTTTTTGGGCGGGGTTGGGGTGCAAAAGACTGGGACGGATATCGCAACCGCTTTGAATAATGTGGATGTCAGCAGTGAGTATGTCCTGAAGCTGAAGCATGAAATCGAGGAGCAATGTGCTGAGGTTAGTTGAATAATTCACATTCTTAGAGTTAATCGAATCTATTGTTCTATCTTCAAGGTGCGAGCATTTGTAAATCAAGGACCTTAGGAATTCAAAATTTTAGAACCCTGGTTCATACTTCATAAGTGTGGTACTTGGTCCTAAGTTATCAATTTTGATGCCAAATTAGCATATTCATGAATAATCTGTTTCTGCTCCAACTGCATGGATACGGTTTGAAACAAAATCAATCATGGTTAACTGGAGCTTGCAAACGCTTGTTACAGACATGCCCAAAGGCTTCGTTTTGGCTTTTTGAGTATGCAGTTTAATGCTTGTGAGTTGTGACAAACGAAGAGTAGAACTTTGCTAGGATGAACTTGCCAATTGGTTCTGGCAGCCACATATATACCCTTAGTTCGTCTTAGGTACGACACTTGCTATCAGTCCACCAAACTTGGGGAATATGTTCCTTTGAAGTAACGGTTTGGCCTTTCGGTTGTAGACAATTATGAAATTAGGAATAAGATGATAACTTTAGCCATAATATCAAAGAAAGAATCTTCTTTTAGATATCCAGATTGAATCAACCTTTCAGAAGGTTCCAGATGGGAACTTCCTTCCACAATAATGTCATTACTTTTCCTGTTAGTGCCCCACTTATAACATTAGATTCACTGCAACGTTACTGATACAACTAGTTGAAATGACATTGGGAACACTGGGTTGTAGAGATGTATTATAATTTTTTGCTTAAAGTTATTATGTACTTATTACTGTCAATAAAAGTTCTCTTCTGTTATGTATTATGAACTAGATGGGTACTGGATCATATTAATCATGGTTTCAACTCTTCTTTCCAGGCATTTCCGGCCCCAGCTGATAGAGAAAAGGTGAAATCGTGTTTGTCCGAAATGGGTGATGTCAGCATTACCTTTAAGCAGTCTCTCGGTGCTGGGATGGAGCAGCTGGTCTCGACCGTGACTCCCCGAATCCGCCCACTACTAGATGGAGTAGCAACCATCAGCTACGAGCTGTCAGAAGCAGAATATGCAGATAACGAAGTGAACGACCCGTGGGTTCAGAGGCTCCTCCACTCGGTCGAGACGAACGTGTCGTGGCTCCAACCTCTAATGACTGCAAACAACTACGATTTGTTTGTGCATTTGGTCATCGACTTCATCGTCAAGAGGCTGGAAGTGATCATGATGCAGAAGAGGTTCAGCCAGCTCGGGGGCCTTCAGCTCGACAGAGATGTGAGGGCTTTGGTAACTCATTTCTCCGCCATGACTCAGAGGACCATCAGAGACAAGTTCGCCCGCCTTACCCAGATGGCGACCATCCTCAACTTGGAGAAGGTGTCGGAGATCCTCGACTTCTGGGGAGAGAACTCGGGTCCCATGACCTGGAGGCTGACCCCTGCTGAGGTTAGAAGGGTGTTGGGTCTTAGGGTTGATTTCAAAGCAGAAGCAATTTCTGCTCTCAAGTTGTAGAATGGCATCATGTTGGTTGTTATGTGTACTCTTTCTTCCCCCCTTCCTGAAGCTTGCACGGGTGGATAGTCGGTGTTGAATGTAAAATCAATTGAGAAGTTTCTTTTTTTCATGAACTGCACTACATAAGTAATTGGAGGACTCATCCATTCAAAAAAAATTATGGTTATTTCACAATTTGAGTGAGTCTCTGTAATTTTTTCTTATATATAATTTTTCTTGTACTGTTTTGTACATGTCTTTTTGTACATATTTTTATTCTTGTATTAAAAAAAGGCAAACAAACCATGTGTACATAAACAAAGGCGTATCATTTGGCTTCAAGGTATCATCTAAAATCCACGTCTCACAGATGGACCTTTGTCAATGGCAGCGGTCTCCATGAATGGATGAGAGGCAGGGACCTTCATCCATGTGTAATATCACAATATCTAAATCATCGTGTTTTTTTCTCACGAATACTAAGGGTTCGAGTCCATACTTCATACTATGTGTTGGATAGATGAGTAGTATCATATTCATCTCTACAGATGAGTTATATACCATACTACGAGTTCGAGTCCATACTATACTATGTGTTGGATGGATGAGTCGTATCGTATCATCTCTGTCGATGAGTTCTATACCATACGATGAGATGTGACGATTGTCCCAATGGATGGATGAGAGTGCAGAAACGAGCAAGAGAGAGACACTGCTTTGTGGGAGAAGATGGTGAGTCGGCAAAACAGACTAGCAGAAGTTCGAATGCGTTTATATAGTCGAAACACACAAGAATAGCTGGAATTACAAATGAACAATTGGAAGACAACAAAAAGGCAAAGTATACAGCAATTATTCCGTTAAAATTTTAAAATGGAAGAAGGAAGGGGGGAAAGAAACTAAACAGCAAATAACATTACCCTGTTCTCGATTCAGAAGAACACAACCATATCATAAATTAAACAAAGAAAAACAGAGAAAGAGAGCACCACACTCAACTGCTCGTTAGCTATATTATAACCCTAACTCCTGAGGCAGTCTCTCATCTTAGACCTGAGCTGTTCCTTGGGTGAACTTGGGGTCCTCACATCTGTACCGCCCATCAGGCCCTATTCCAAAGCCCTTCGGATCAGCAAACACATTCTCCAGCAGCTGGCTGCGATCCGGAACAGGGCTCTCGTCTGCAAATTCGACAGCTTCCTCCACCAGCTCATCTATCTTCTTGTCGATTGCCTTCAGCTCGGATTCGTTCACGAGTTTGTTCTCGAACATGTATGTCTTCAACTGTGAGATGGGATCTCTAGCTGCATAGTGAGCTTTCTCAGCTGCCAAAACAAAAAGAGGATTCATGGCTTAGCATCTTTACAAACCTTGTGGGATGATGACAGGAATACCTTACCAGAAGACAAACAATAACAAACAAGAGGTTCTATTGTTTAGACAAAATCCTATTCTTGCGATCCACCAATCCAGTCAAATGCAATTCCCCAGATGTCATATTCGAATCTAGTCAGTAAAAAAAAAAATTACCTGGGTCACGAAGCTCATCTGGATCAGCCAAGGAGTGTCCTCTGAACCTGTAAGTCTCACACTCCACCAAGGTCGGGCCTTCTCCCCTCCTAGCCCTTCCAATCGCCTCTTTAGCCACTTCCCTAACCTTCAAAACATCCATTCCATCAACATGAACGCCCGGCATCCCGAACGCAGGTCCCTTCTTATAAATCTGGGGATCAGAAGTTGCCCTCAAGTGGGACATCCCAATCGCCCACAAGTTATTCTCCACAACAAACACAATGGGAAGCTTCCACAGTGCAGCCATGTTCAGACACTCAAAGAACTGGCCATTGTTGCAGGTTCCATCCCCAAAGAAGGCCAAAGTGACGTGATCGCTGTTGGGCTCCTTGAGAACCTCCCTCTTATACTTGGAGGTGAAAGCTGCACCAGTTGCTACGGGAATCCCTTCGCCAATAAAGGCAAACCCACCAAGCACGTTGTGTTCTTTGGAGAACATGTGCATCGATCCACCTTGGCCACGGCAGCAGCCGGTTGTCTTGCCAAAGAGCTCGCTCATCACAGCACGAGCAGGGACACCTTTGCTCAATGCATGGACATGGTCTCTGTAAGTGCTGACCACCGAGTCATCTTTGGTCAGTAGCTTGATGAACCCAGTGGAGACAGCTTCTTGCCCATTGTAGAGATGGACAAAGCCAAACATTTTGCCTCTGTAGTACATCTGGGCACACATGTCCTCAAATGATCTGCCCAACACCATATCTTCATACAGCTCCAACCCCTCTTCTTTAGTAATCAACTAAGAACACCAAAACAGATAATTCAGCAAGCAGCAAGAGAAGCAAACCCACTTCTATACACCTCCTCTAGTCACAAGCTAAAATCAGGGTAATTGGTCGGGCCTCACATGCAATGCAAGCACAAACCTCCATAAACTAAAAAAGCAAAGAAATGAAATTAAGCAACTCAGCTCCCCAATCGTTCAAAAGGGGGTCTTAAATTCTATCTAGGCTAATTCGACAATTTTCTGAACTGCAATGCTAACCCCAAAAGAGGCAAATACACAACCTCAGCAGAGAAGGGTAATTAACATTTTACCAGATTGGAGCTAGACTTGGGCTTCTTTTGCTTGACGTCGGAGATGGCGACGACGGCGGAGGAAGAGGAGGATCGGCGGTGGGAAAGGGGTCTGTTGGATTTGCATAGCAATTGGCGAGTAGATCCGAGGAAGGGAGAAGTGGCGGCGGAGGAAGAGGTGCGGAAGGGGTCGAAGAGAGCTGGGGGAGAGAGCTTGTCTTGAGATCTAGCGGAGGAAGTGGTGTTGAGAGGGAGAGGCTGCGCGAACTTGGCAGTAGCAGAGAAAGCAGACGCCATTGTCTCGCTTTCTCCCGAGAGAAAAGGGTTAGTTGGATGGAAGGAGAAGGAATGGTGGCGGAGAGGAGGAAGGAGGAGGTGATTTTAATGGCGAGGGCGGAGGGAACGAGGGGGAAGATGAAGAAGAAGAGGCTTCGGAATAATCGTCCTACTGGCTGTGTTCGTTTTGCCCTCGTGGTGGTGGGTTTTTATATTTTTTTGTAATTTCCGTTTTATTTTCTGGTTTTTCGATTCCACAGCCAAAAACGGGGGAGGGATGAATGAATCGAGGAGAATTCAGCTGAAGCATAATCGTCGTCGGCAAATCCAACCACTCTCAACTGCATAACACCAACACAATTAATACTCTCTTTTTTTTTTTCGTTCGTTCTTCTCTCCGTTGGGCAAACCAAACCGGACAGGAACAACGAACCACGCGATATGTTGGGGAATCGATACATCGATTATTGATCTAATAGAAAATCGATATATTAGTTATTGGTTAGCCGAAAGACAAGCAAAGCGTCACCCATAGCCGACCGAAACAAACCTTTGGTTAACCGCTCCATCGACCAGACAGTTTTCGATTTTGGTTAGGTTAGCCGCGAACAGAAAAATCGATGGTTGTGTCGGTTTAAATCGATAACCGACCTGACAACAGCCTCATCTGCACACAAAAAAAAATCATTAAAATCACCTTCATTTGATTTTGGTGAATGTTGGGTTGGGATAGTGACAACTTACAATGCATGTATTGTCCACAGTCCACAATGCTTCTTTTTTTTTTTTTAATTTTCTCTATAAACTATACATGCATTGTTTGATTGATGTGATGGAAACTATCACTCAAAATGAGTGATAGTAATATCTAAAGTTTTATGTGTGATTGTTAACATTGTTTTTTGGTGTGACGGTCGCGGTGAATGACCGACCTAACACTGAAAGTTCAAACGATCGTAACTTTGCGCTCGGTTATTCGATTTGTAGCGAATTTTTTTCATTCCACATAATTTTTCAAGATATTTCAGTCTTCAAAAAGCATTCATTCCAAAAAAATGTCGTTTGCTACCCCGAACGAGCAATTTTTAGATTTCGACAAACTTTGGAAGACCATAACTTTGTGCTCCGGAATCCGAATATCATGAAACTTTTTTGAATTCGCATAACTTTTGAAGAACTACAACTTTGATCATAACCATAATTTTGGAATGTATATGGATTTGTGAAAAGTAAAGTCAAAATCATTCCCAAAATCCCGTATACCCAAGATTTTTTTTTTTTAAATTCCTAGTAAAATTTGTAGTTCTTAAGAAGTTATGCGCAATCTAAAAAAAAATTGACGTTCGGATCGAGGAGAAAAAAGTTATGGCCTTCCAAAGTTTTGTGAAATAAAAAAATTGCTCATTCGGGGTAGCAAACGACAATTTTTTGGGATGAAGGCTTATTGCAGATTGAAAGATCTTGAAAAGTTATGTGGAATCAAAAAAAATTTGCTAGAATCGGATAACCGAGCGCAAAGTTGCGTTCGTTTGAAATTTCAGTGTTAGGTCAGGCATTCACCGCGGTCGTCAACCGCAATGATGCATTCACCGCGGCCGTCAACCGTAGTGATGCATTCACCGCTTTCGTCTGTCCCGCCAAATGCATTCACTGCGGTTGAAATTGTTGGAGTGTTTTCTTCTTCCAACTATTTAGAGAATTCTTTTAAAAAACATGTGTATTTTGGGATTTTTTCCGTTTATTTGAAATTGTTGGAGTGTTTTCTTCTTCCAACTATGTCCCTACCTTTTGATGTATTTTATTTTTTTATATACAAAACAAATGGTAAAAGTGACATTTCACCTTTAAATAATACAATAACTATCACAGAAACCAAACGATGTAAACTAAAATACATCAATTTACTTATATGCATGTACATTATTATGCATACATTGATAACAATGCATCTATTTAACTGTCATTAAAACCAAACGATTCCTAAAGTCTCAAACCTACTTGTCTACATCTAAGGGATCGTTTGGTTTTGATGATGGTAAAATTGATGCATTTCCAATCAATGCATGCATAATAATATAAATGTATATAAGTAAATTTTTGTATTGCAGTTTACTTCATTTGATTTCTACAAACAGCCAATGGTCCAATTCAATGCAACAACAAATAAGGGGGAACAAATTGAAACATCACAGAAAATCAATCTCTCGAAACATCACACAATCCATCGAATCAAGAGGGAAAATAAAATTAAAAACTTACATTAGGAAATAGGAGTCGAATGGGGTTCAAGTTATTGGTTGAGGCGTGGAGCCGGCGGCGGGAATAGGAAGGAAGACAGGCGATTGATATTGTTGCGGCGATCGGGGAAGAGGGAGGTGGCGAGTGGCGACGGAGGCGGAGCCAACTCTGTCTGCCGGTCTACCATATATTTGCTCTCGCGCCTCGTGCTGTCGGAGCCTTGCAGGTGGCGCTCGACGCCTCGACCTAACGAGGAAGGAAGGTCGGTGAACTAGGGACGACATGACTGGCTTGGTGGTAGAGGATATCAAGTCGGAAAGACAACAAAAGCAGGAGCAAAACAACAGCAACAAAACTAAGTATGGAGCCTTGGAGGCTGCCAATAGTGTGGTCGAGACTTCATCATGGAGGCAAGGTTAAGGGCTTCAACCCCATCCTGTCAAGACAAGGTAACAAGAGTCAACACCAATCCTACCTGGCTTCGAGGCTATCAAGTACCAACCAGTCAGCAAGGCAGGGCAAGAGGCCCCAAGGTGATAGGAGTCAACACCAAGGCGGCGACAAAGGGGCCCTATGGCAGTTGGAGCAACTGGCAGGATAGAAGCTACGAGGACGGTTATCAAGATAGTTACACCTAGTAGCTATAAATAGGAGAAACAAAGCGAAGGTTCCACAACCAAGAGGTCGTTTGCTTGTTGGATTTTAGAAAATGAAGGATTTAGGTAAAACCTTGGATTTTATGGATGAAGGATTATGCAGGATTTTGTTACTTTGGATTTTATGGACGAAATCAAAAAAAGGCTCCTTCGGGGTGGCAAATGACGTTTTTTCGAGACGAAGGCGGGACCCGGCGGATTGCGGCTTGCAAGATCTCATAAATTTATTCGGATTCAAAAAATGGAGGCCGCAAACTTTTTGAGATCTTGCAAGCCGCATACTGCCGGGTCTCGCATTTCGTCAAACTTTGGGGCCTCCATTTTTTGAATCGGAATAACTTTGCGGCCTCCATTTCGTCAAACTTTGGGGCCTCCATTTTTTTAATCCGAATAACTTTTTGAGATCTTGCAAGCCACAAATCGCCGGGTCCCGCCTTCGTCTCGAAAAAACGTCATTTGCCACCCCGAACGAGCCTTTTTTTGATTTCGTCAAATTTTAGGCGGCCATAACTTTGTGCTCCAAAATCCGAATTTCATGAATGGTTTTTTGATTCCACATAACTTTTCAAGATCTACAACTTTTAATATAATCATAATTTCAAAATATACATGGATTTGTGAAAAGTAAAGGTAAAGTTATTCCCAAGGTCCCGTATATCCACAAATAGTTCCTGTTTTGAAAATTTCATCCTAGTAAAAGTTGTAGATCTTGAAAAGTTATGCGAAATGAAAAAAAAATCGCTACGATCGGATACCCGAGTGAAAAGTTACGTTTGTTTGAAGTTTCGGCCGAAGTTAGGAGTTGATCGGAAAAAAAAAAAAAATTTGGACAAAACCGCTGGGTGGGGTGGCGGTTTTGGGTCAAACCGCCACCCCACCCAGCGGTTTGGTCAATTTTTTTTCTTTTTTTATAACCGCTCCCTAGGCCCGCGGTTTGCATAGAAAACCGCGCCTCCGACAAACGGTTTTCGTGTAAACCGCAGGGTGGGGTGGCGGTTTTTGAAAAAGGGTGGTATTTTTGGAAATTTTTGGGGTTGGGTGGTATTTTTGGAATTTTTTTTAAACAGTGGTATTTTTGGATTTTTTCCGCAATGTAGCCATAATCTTAGCCCTTAGGGGTCGTTTGGATGAGGAATTGTAACAGATCAATTTGATACAATTGACAATTGTATCAAATTGCCTCGTTTGCCAGCAAAAAATTTGAATGGATCAATCTGCCTGAGGTATTTTGAATTGATCCGTTTTGAGTCAATTTCAATTACCTAGGCTGGGGGCAGGTAATTCGAATTAACTCATTTTAATTGCCTCGTTTATAAAACGAGATAATTAATCAAATTGACTCATTTCTAGATTGATCCATCCAAGCGACCCCTTAGTTTCTGGAGCTCTCACTGAACCTCCATAAGAGTAGGAGTAATTTAACTTAGTTTCCCCCAAAAGCCATAAAACCATCAAACACTCTCGTTCGAACATTATTCAGAGAGGTGTGAACTATGTAATTATCGTTGTTCAGAAGATCAAGATGCAATCTATTAAATATCGAACACAAAATTTTCCTCGTCGTAAAACACACCCAAAATCAATCACAATCCGAATCACAAAAAAATAACTCTAACAATGTGATGTAATTGATGTTTGGAAATTGGAATAAATCTTTGGGCTTGGATGTTAAAAATGGAAGCGAGACTTGTACCGGGAAACAAATCAGAACAAAAGGGTTTCAGATTGGGCCTCTAGTAAAAGGGAAAGGATGGCGTAAGCCCTCTGGGCTCGCCAATGAGCAACAAGTTTGTGGATTCCAAAGCTGCTCTTCAATGTAGTTAAATCCTCTGTTTTACCGGAGAAGAAAGAAAAAAAGAAAATCCCCCTAAAAATGTATAATTTATTATAGCAAAAAATTAAAATAAAGCAGGACACGTAAGCCACATGACGGGTGGAATAGGTTGGACCCTTCGCTCGGGACGCGTAGACCGACTCACTCCCCACCACGTGTACGGCGGAAGTGACGTTGGAATAAATTAATGGACAGCGCGAATATCGACGGGCCAGCTCAACAACCACCACACCCCCGTCGTATATACGGTGTACGTATACGCTCTTCTCGCTACTAGACACGTGTCTGTTGACGTGGATGTTGGCCTGGCGCTCCCCCATCTCCTTCTCCTCCTCCTCTCTCCCTCCTGTTTTCCTTTCTTTTTTTCTTCTCTCTGCAGAATAACAGGAGGCCATTTGTGTTTTCTGTGTTCGTTTTCTCTTCTTCACACCCAGAGAGAGAGAGAGAGAGAGAAAGAGAGAGAGAGAGAGAGAGAGAGAGAGGGATTGTGCGAGTTAAGGAATGCAGAGGCTGTGAGTTTCAGCCATGCGCTTTCTGTGAGCTGATTGGATTTTTTTGTGTGCTCAATTGAAAATCGAAGTGTGAGCATTTGGTGCACCCACCAGCTGCTGTTTTGTTCTCCTGAAGGGCAGGGTTGCAGGACTGATCCGTGATTCGGGAGCCGGAGTGAAGGTATGTCTGATTTAGGGTTGGAAATAAAGGATTTTCGTAGTGAATTCTTGTCTCCCTATTTGGTTGGTGAGAAAATGCAGAACGGTGGAGAGAGTTCTTTTTCGTTCTTCTGTTTCATAAAATTCGGGAGAATTTTAAAAACGGATTTCTATTGTGGAGAAATAGGTTTTTCCCTTCTCTTCCCTCCCCTGAGCCCCCGCCGTGTGTTTGAGGTGGCGAACAGTAGCTAAAAGCTTCAAACCCTACCTGATCTCGCTAGTTTTTTGTCGTAAATCTGCAATTCCTTCTCGGTTTCTCACCTCTACCCTGTTCTGTGCCTCCTTCCGTCTATTTTATTCTCCTTCTCGAATCTGGCGGCGAGTGTGTGAGGGCCGCGAGAGATTCAGGAGATGCAATTCTGGCGTTTTTCAGATTTGGGATTTTGCAATTTGCAAAGGAGCGTTTGGGAATTAAATTAGCCAGCTAGGCGAATTTTTTGAGCCAGTGTTCGTTAGGGATTCAAGGGTATTCCTGTCTTTTAGTTGGGTGGACATAGGTTGCGAGATGGATTTCATGAAGCTTAATCGCATGTATCTATCACTTTACAGTCAGCCAGCGTGGTGGTGGAAAGACACTACTACCCTTTCTATCTAGGGAAATCTCAAACATTTCTGGTTTTCTACTCTGCTTCTTCTGCTGCGTTCTGCCCTATTCTGCATCTGTAATTTCTACTTGGTGGTAAATCTTTTTGGTTATGGGGGGAAGGTACGGATTACCCTTAAATTTTCTCTTGTTAAGGTTAGAGGCACGCTGTTTGTCAAACCCTTGTTTTGAATTTCCATCAATTGAATCAAAGGTGACTGCTTTCAACAATCGGCCCCTCTTTTCCGTGTGCTTGAGTTTGGTTGACTAAAGTAGGTCAAGTTTCTTGCATATTGTAGAGATGATTTACCAAATATTCACGCTTTAAAGCTGTGTTGCTATTGGTTGGTCTAGATTCAGATCTTTCGACCTGGTCAGCAGTGTTTTTTACCGTCTGTTGTTTTGTCTGCAATACTATTGCGCAGTTTCTTTATGCCATTTGCTTATTCATACTTCTGGTTCATGTTTGTTCATCAATCTTGTCATATTTGACCTCCAGGAAGGTGAATGAGTAGTTCTGAGACCTGAAGGTGATAAAAGGGTTTCTTTTTGGTGCTTGACCATGGGAAACAACGAGGAGGGGAAGTCATCCTCCAAGTCTGAAAAATCATCTTCACCTCCTCCTACTGCGCCAGCGGTAAGTCAGAAAATCTAGTGGTTTTGTCTTTAGCTTCTACTGCCTGTTTGAGATCTTTCATGGCGTTAGCTACTTCGGCTCTGAGTTCTGATTGTCACAATTTTTCTTCCTTTTCGTTGATAGGAGCAAACTAATATCCATGTGTATCCTGACTGGGCAGCTATGCAGGTATGTCTCTTACACATGACACTATTCTCTTCTGCGTCTTTGCTTAGCATTCACAGAAATTAGCAGCGGGTGACTGGTGTTTGCCGTCTGAAACTGATACTTCTGTCTAAATTGTTTTAGGCTTATTATGGCCCCCGAGTTGCTCTTCCTCCATATTACAACTCACCTATGGCATCAGGTCATCCTCATCATCCATATATGTGGGGTCCGCCACAGGTATTCTTCAGTGATCATATTTTACTGCTGAGATGTGCAAATAGCTTTGCACCTGTGTTTACAGTAGGAACTGTGATTTCTATGGTGGCATAAGCTATGATTAATTTGAATTCTGCAGCATATGATGCCGCATTATGGAGCCCCTTATGCAGCTATCTACTCGGGAGGAGTATATGCCCATCCAGCTGTTCCAATTGTAAGTGCCTCCGATAATTTTTTCCCTTGGTTTGCACTTTCAGCATGTGGGTTGCCTGTTCCTGAAGGTTTACTTTCCTGAAGGTGGAAGTAAATTACTGATATGGTGCTGATAACATACTAGCATTGAGTAGTACTGTAGGAGCCACACTGAATGTAAAGTTAGTTAATATATGTAAAGTTCTACTGCGTATACAGGTTTAGGTGGTTCATATGATGATAAGTGAGATAGGTCTTGTAGTGCAGGCCTTCCTTGTTTCTGATTGTAATATAATTTTCTTGACTAACAATTCCTGAACTTCTAACAAGAAGGTATTTGGCTGCTAAGTCCCTCACAATGTGTTTTTGTTCAGACTTCTGAACTTGTCTTCAAGCTTGTTAATATAAGTTGCTTGGTTTAGGTTCTGAACAATGTCAGAATTAAGTAGGGGCATTATACACTTGTTTGCCCTCCCTCTATCATATTATGAAGAGCTTCTGACATTTCGTTGCTTTTCTGAAATGTTTCCAGGGATCACATCCACATGCTCCCGGTGTTCAGTCATCACCTACTGTAAGTGAAAATGCCTTATCTTAAGAATGGCTGGTTGGTGGTGTGTTACTCAGCTTGATCTTTGGTGTCCGAGTGTGGATGTAATTGTGGAAAATGACACAGGTTGCAGCACCTCCGAGTGTTGAAACTCCAACAAAGTCTTCAGGCAACACTGATCAAAGTTTGATGAAGAAGCTGAAAGGATTTGATGGGCTCGCCATGTCCATTGGAAATGGTAATGGTACTGCTGAGAGTGCTGATGGTGGTGACCACAGGATGTCCCAGAGGTTAGGAGCTGATGATTTAGCTCTCTGTCCTTGCCCTTCTCGTCAAAACTTAATGTTTTCTGCCACCTTTGGCACCTACGTGTGACACTCATCTCTATGTTGTTTGTTAACAGTGCGGAGACTGAAGGCTCAAGTGACGGGAGCGATGGGAATACTGCTGGGGTGAGGCTTTGTAAATTTCAATAAATACCAAGTATTATTTATGAGGGGTATTTTGTGTATAAGCTGGGCGAGTGCTAAATCTTGCATGTGATTCTGTATGTGTATGACAGGGAAGAAAGAGAAGTCACGAGGGGACTCCTACAATTGGTATGCCTCAGAATCTCTACCAGTTTACTTTGTCTGTGTTCTTATAGTTGGTGCTTTAGTTGTTACCGCCTTTAGCTTCTGCTAAAGTCATGTAGATGCCCCTGGCAACTACATTTGTTGGAAGATTGGTTGACAATGTCTTTGGAATGAGATAAGCCAACTCAACAATTTTATGGTGCACATTCCTCCTGTTTTTGACCCTTTGCATCTTTCTTTATCAGGGGGAGACTTGAAAACTGAATCCCATGCGACAGATGGTAGCAATTCTTCTGATAAGGGAGGGGTTGTAACTGCTGCATCATCAGGAAGGTCAGCTGGGCCTCCTGTTGGCATGACATCATTGGACCTGAGAAATTCTGCTGGCGTTCCACAACCTTGTACAGTAGTGCCATCTGAGGCTTGGTTACAGGTATAGTTGTACCCAAAAAAAACTTGAGCTATTGCTCATCACAAACATCTCTCGAAGTAAAGTCATCATGTGTGTGTATGATCCCTACAACCTCTGCTGGTTTTGCTTGGTTCAGTACCCAGCCGCGAATCCGAATGAAAGAGAACTGAAACGTGAGAGAAGGAAACAGTCCAATCGAGAATCTGCTAGGAGATCAAGACTACGAAAGCAGGTGAGGAATATAGATTCCCCGGCTTTGAGTGGTGGCTGTTGTACATGCTTGAGTGGCTATTGGCTATCTCGGCTATTATCTGAACCTAAGCTTTTTGCATCTCTCTTGCAGGCTGAGACCGAGGAACTTGCACGTAAAGTCGATGCCTTGAACAACGAGAATATGGCGCTGAAGTCCGAGATAACTCAACTGAAGGAGAAGTCGGATCAGCTAAAAGTAGAGAATGCAACTCTAGTGGTACGCCCTGTGCCATCCTTGTATCCAGATGTCCAGTGACATTGTTTAGACCAAAATTTCTCTCTGGTGAGAAGGTATTTACCGCAGTTGGTGTTCGATATGCAGGAGAAGCTAAAGAATACGCAATCAGGACAGGCACAGGAGATAGCTTTGAACAATGTGGAGGAGCCGAGGGGCACGGCTGATAGTACAGAGAACTTGCTATCGAGGGTAAATAATTCTTCAGCAGCTTGTGTAGCGGAAGAGGGAAATGCTGCAGAGGACGGGAACCCGAAATCGGGTGCTAAGCTGCGCCAGCTGCTGGACGCGAGTCCCAGGGCCGCCGATGCTGTGCCTGCTGGTTGATGAAACACAGCCAGCCCCATCCCAGACAGGTTCATATCCTCTTTTTATCTGTAGAATTCGATCTCACCTATTTTTCGTTTTCATTTTTCGAACGACTCTTTCTGAGGGGCAGAAGCAACCAAGATAATTCTGGCATAATTACAAGCCCAGAATTATTGCTGAGGGGTTGGCAGTAGAGATGGAGTTAGATGAACAGTATGTTTCCGAGACTGAAGAAGTTTGGGGGATTTCACTTGTAAGCTAACGCTACCGCTGCAGCGCTGTTAGAGAAACTAATGTAATTTTTATTGAGAGTGGTGAGAGATAAGGGAGGGGAGAGAGATGATTACTATTACTATTATTATTATTATTATTATTAGTGACCATTGAGGAGTGGTTGTACATTTGAAGCGAACCAACTGGCATGGCCACCTTTGACGACCATTTGTGCAATCTGTGAACTTTTGCCACCGGTTAATGCTTTCACTGGATGGGCAGATGGTAGAGTACTGGTATTTCCCCGTATTTGTATAAACTCTTATTAGATTTGGTGGGAATCAGTTTATTAGATTGAGGTTGATCTTTATTTGGAATAAGTCACTCTGTATCTTGTAGTTTTCCCCGTCTTCTATTGTGGTTTGTTAATCGGTTATCCTTTGTTCGGTTGTGATTGCGGTTAAATCGCGAATTAGAGAATATTGTTAACTGTGATTCCATAAAAGCCTTCTTAATCGCAAACCAGATGGTTTCGGTTTGGTTAGCAAAATGGATACCCGAACTGTAAACGTCCTTCATAGCTAGTGCGAGAGACATTGGACACCTCTATCATAAATTAAAAGAAAATATGTCTCCAACATTTAGCCTAGCCTAGCCACGCAAAAAGGATTTGAGATAGCCAAAGGACCAATCAAATCGCTTGAAGCATCCACGTGTCGCGCAGGAGAATCAGTAAATAAGAAACAGTCGAATCCAATCCAAGTCAAACACAGCCTAACAAACAAAACTGAGAAAAGGAGAAAAGAAGTCCACAGACCCCGGCAAAGAGAAGAGCTGAGAGAGTAAGAAATTCCTCCCCTCTCTCTCTCTCTCTCTCTTTCAACCACACAATCTCCAATGGCGGCGACGATGTACCCGGCGGCAGCTACGGCCGCTTCTTCCACCACTTCCTTCCTACTCCCTGCCATCCCCGCCGTTAGAACCGTCCGCTGCTCTCGCTTACCTCTCCTTCCGCCTCGCTCATCCTCCCGCTTCTCGCCTGCTTCGCTCAAAGCGCTCTCAGGTACGCTTTTGTTTCACTGTTACGTCGCCCAATCGCCACTGTTTTCACTTTCCTACTCGCCCCTAGTTTCAGACAGGCGTTGGAAATTCTGTTTCCTGGACAATCCCGGGAAAATGTTTATCTGGTTTCCACCTTGTGTTGTTGGTTGTCTTCCATTCTTTAGGATTGAGAGCAATTTGCATTTGCTCTTTCGGCGCTACCGAATGTTAGGGCGGGTGAATCAAGCTCTTGTTTCAGCCATTGATTTTGCCTTTTTATTTGCCTGGATAAGGCAGCTGTTGTTGGGTTTGTTAGAATGTCGATTAGAAAACCTGGATGTTGGTAGTTGATATAGAAGGAGGCATATGCTAAATTGAAGTAGTATTATGCCATTTCACCTATGAATATGTGTACATGCTTATTGTTTCTTCTTCATCCGAAGCAGAATCCTCGAGGGTTTCCCTGCTCCAGACCAGAGCCACATCTTCAGATGAGAGCTCGGTCGATACTAGTGAGATCTTCACTGATCTCAAGGAGAAGGTGAGTTTCAAGCTGGTGAATGGTTCGTATTTGCTTTTACCCCCGTGTTTTTTAATGCTTTGTTGTTTTTGAGCTCCGAGACTTGTAGCGTATGTGCTTGCTGCATTAGAGCAATTGGTGAAAACTAAACTGGAAATGTTTGTGCCCCGAGTAGTGGGATGCAGTGGAGAACAAGTCCACCGTGCTTGTCTATGGAGGTGGGGCAATAGTTGCCGTTTGGCTGTCATCCATTCTCGTAGGTGCCATCAATTCGGTGCCTTTGGTAAGTCGGAGTTTTCGATGGGTTTGCTATAATAATGTGGATGACAATGGTGTTTTACATAAGTAATTGGCTCTTTTCCGTTTTTGTTCTGCAAACTTGCAGCTCCCTAAGATCATGGAGTTGGTCGGGCTTGGCTACACCGGCTGGTTTGTCTACAGATACCTCCTGTTCAAGGTAAAGATAAGACTGATACCCTCCCTCCCTGAGTTGGTTGCCTACTTCGACTTGGCCTTTCCCACAAGATACAACGACTTGTTTCTGAATGCATCTGTGTATGTAATGTATGGTTATTAACACGTTATTGTTTGTACCTGTCAGCAAAGCAGGAAAGAACTGGCTACAGATATTGAGACATTGAAGAAGAAGATTGCTGGGACGGAATGAGATCCCGAGTTAACGACACAGAAGTATCTTTCAATTCTCGATTATGTTTGCTTCGTGAGGAATCACATCCGTCGTATCATGTATGTAGTAGTAACATGTGTAGAGTAGAGGTTGCCCTATGACTGGAATTCATGTGACCTAAGTGCTACCCCCATTGTTCTGTTATGCTTTTCGCGATTTGTAATAAAAAAGAGTGCAGATTTCTTCAAGGCTTGAAAGTAGAAGAATAAATCGTCGAAGCAAAACAGTAACAATGTATCATAACAGATAAACTAGTACTTCACAGATTGATCCACCATTCTAGCACATGAAACAATTAACTATCCAAGAGGAACAAAAACAGATAAACTAGTACTTCACAGATTCATCAAATCCTGTCAATGTCCTCGTCCTCGAACTCGATCAAATCTTCCAGGCCATCGTCAGCGTCGTCGTCGATCCCCTCGCTGAGCTTGATGGTGTCGGGGAGCTCGCCGTAGGCCTTGAGTAGCCTCGCCTCCTCGGCGTAGTACTTGAGTATGATGTCGGCCTTGTCGTCCTGATAGTCCCTGAGGCCGACGAGGACGAGGTCCCCGGCCGAGATCCAGACCTTCTTGTGCATCTTCCCTCGAATGTGGCACATCCGCTTCACGCCGTCGATGCAGGTGGCCTCGCACCGGCCGTTGCCGAGCATACGGACGACCTGCGCGTACTCCTGCCCGTCTTCCTTGAACAAGAGCTCACGCTTCTCTTCTCCGTCGACTCCTTCGTTCTTCCCTCGCTTCTTGTTCTTCCCGCCCTTCCCCTTGTTCTTCGGCATCCTTTCTTCTTCTTCTTTTCTTCTTTCTCAGAGGGATTTTTCTCTGTGTCTGTGAAGTTTTGATTTGGTGGGATGGATAGGACAGTAGGTTGGGGGTTTTATAGAGGAAACGAAATTTCCGGTCCGCCGCCTCAATCCCTTTTCTACAAGGAATTGAATACCTTGCGGGTTACGGCTTACGGATGGTGTCTCTCTCCTCCCAAGGGTTTTTTTTTTGGGTTTCTTCCTTCTTTGCAACGGATTCGGGCCTCTAGTTTCTTAACGAGGGTCCGTTTGTAGCGGCCCAGTCCAAATGCAAGGCTAGCTGGGCCTTGCCTTGGAAACTGATCCCCATCTCAACTAATAGTGACGGTTGTTCGACTCGACTCGATTCGAACCGATTGATTTGTGCTGGAAAAATTTTATGGGGCCATCCGATGGATTCGAGTCAGGCATTTAACCGTATACTATGAACTGGCCGCCGATCGGATAATGATTCAAACATTCAATTACTAGAACAAGACGAATTGGCCAGTTGGTTCAAAGTACACGGAAAATAGCTCTAGAAATCAATATGTTTACGAAGAAGCGGTTTAAAGATCATATGATAAATTACCCAAAAAGGGCACAAAAATATAAAAGTACATATAAGAACTATAAAACACACATTGGACAATCAAATTCATACTACAAACAAAACAGTCCAAGCAAGAAAATGTAAGAGAGAGAGAGAGAGAGTAGTATGGAAAGGGAGAGGGGAGCTCCCTTCACTCCAAGCCCAAAAGATTGAAGTGAAACAACATCTCCTAGCACATGAAAACCCTTAGTCATGCGCTCTATGATCATGTAATGGATAGCATATATAATATAAGGAGCGCAACCCACGGGAATTCATGAACTAGCAGGTGTGGTCACTCCTTTGACATCTCTTTCAGATATGGAGGAAGAGAACTCCCCTCCTCACCAATTCGAAAACCCAACAATCAGAAAGGTAAGAGAAAGAAGAAGGAAATTTTAAAGAATAAATTAGATAAAACAACTCGAGCTATTAGGTAGGTTGATGTAAGAATATGCAAGAATTGTCATTTTATGAACAAAGCACGGTGGGGATTATATAGGGATGGCTCTATGATTTATTGGAAAATCACTCATTAGTAAGGAGCAAGAAGGGCGATTTTGCAAATCTTGACAATTTATTATCTTTCCCTCGTTCCTCTCTCTCCTTATCATTTGTCCATAGGATTGGTTTTGCTTTATTGTGTTCATATTCATATATGATGTCCGTAATCAGACAATTAATCCTGGGATTGTTATCAAGATATAGTTAACATATAATCATGCACCCACCTATGCTTCGAATTTATTAATTTTCTATATTTTCGTATGGTATCAGTTATATATATATTAATTATGTATAATCTATTTAGTTAAAAAGTCTTTTGTCGAATTTATATCGATCTTTAATGTGTACATGAATCAAAATAATGACTTTATCGACTTTATATCGATCTTTGATATTTTTAGCAATAATATGTCAAATTGAAGCTCATGCTTGTGGGTTGTCACTTACTCACTTTATCTTGATTACTTCGGTCGTCATGTAAGCATGGCGGGAAATCACACATGTATTTTATTAATTCTCAATGGATGGCATGACAAGAAATTATGCATGCATTGAAGCAAGCATAATCGATGTTCGTTCTAGATATGGTGAGACCTTGGGCCTATACAATCACTAGGTCACCGAGTAATAGACAACTCGAGTTCTTCTACCAAGTATGCTAATAATGATATCATAATTAACTTCATAACGATCTTGTGGCATGTCGAGAACTTGCGCACATGATAGTTCAATTATTTCGATTGCATGACGAGGCCTCGCGAGAAGGATGTTTCTCTATGAAAAGTTGAAGTGGGATAAATCCAAGCCAATCGACCTTAACTAGATATACTACAAGTAAAAGGAAGTAGCATCACTAGGAAAAACTACCATATACAATAACCTTTTATCTTTCATTTAATCTAAATTCAATTCCTGCTATTTACTTTCTTCATTCTAGCAAGTAAACAAATAGCATGAGGGGCACCTCAGCCCCACTTGGAAAAACTCGAATCACTAGATCTACAGTATAGACATTGTCGCAAGCCAATGGAATACGATCCTAGATATTCGTTTAGGTTAAATAAATTACGTTTTGCGACATACTATAGCCATAAAGTTTTGACTCCATAGTCGGGGGCTCCAGGTTTCGATTAAAAAGATCTACCACTCGTGATTCATTCTATCTTCCATCCTTAGCCTTACTATATTCTAAACCTTACCTGCCTTCACTAAGTGCATGGTTGGCCTAAACGATTCTACTTTATGAGCCCATTTCTTTCAAAAGAAGGGCTCAAAGTTCAGAAGATCACAAAACAACTAGCTACGCACTACAAAGGAGATCCTAGTGATTTTAGCTCACCCTTGTTCAAACTAAAACCTTATCTCAAATCCTTCCATCCAATGTCCAACTAGAAGGGTTAAATAGAAACAGTCTCGATACTTTTCCTACTTTGGGAATCTACAATCTAATCATGGGTGATGAAAATTTTGATAATGGTTCGGAAAATAGGGAGAACCTACACACATTATCCGGATACATGCCACCTAAGGCCTCGTATGTGTTCAACATCGTTTCACCTCCTGCCACAATCGAGCTATGTACTTTTGTGATCCAAATGATACAACAAGTCGGGCATTTTCCCGAAAGAGATAATGATAATCCCGTTAAGCATGTTAAGACCTTCTTTGAGATTTGTGACTCCAGGTTCATGTTGACAGTAACCAGCAAACCGTAGAGACCATGATCAATTTCATGTTGTTGACTGCCCTTCTGCGAACAACTGCATTCTTGGACGCCCTTTTCTCCATCAAGTTCGGGCTATACACTCAACTCTGCACTTAAAATTAAAGTTCCCAACTATTGTCGGAGTTGAGTGTGTGAAGTGAGATCAAGCTCTTGCATGACAATGTTGTGAGTTCTCCCTTAAAGATGGCTTTGTAACCACGATGGAAGCCAGAGATGAGGTCCCTAGACCCGTTCTTGTCGACTCCGATGAAGAACATACATTATAAGAAGAGCGAATCGTTCGTGTATCCACGGCCTGGCCTAAAGATTATCTCCCACAAATTCTCTGTTTAATGATCGAATAGAATGAGCTCTTTGCTCAAGGACCCGAGGATATATGCATGGTCTCAATTCAAGATTTGTCGAGCATGCACTAGGGATCGTCCCAGGTAGCAAGCTTTTCCAGCAAAAAGAAGGAACTTTGTCTGGGAACGTCGCCAAACCATAGTAGAGGAAATAATCAAGCAGGGACAAGCCGACTTCATCAACGAGGTTCTCTACCCGACATGGTTAGCTAACGTGGTCATGGTGGAAGAAGGCCAACGACCAATGATCCATTTTTTCCCCCCACCGAATCAGAATCAAAACGAATCAACCGATGGATTGACCCCTCAACCTTAGCGACAATTAATCACATATAGCAGTTTTGATAAATACCATCTATCAGTTTTGGTCCTTGGTCGAGTGAGTTGGCCAAGTTGGGTGTGGTCATATTGGACAGCACCTAATAGCCTCCTCCTCTCTTCTCTTCTCTTCTGGCACTCTGCCACCTTCTTCTGCTGCTCCATTCCTCGTGGGTTACCCCACTCCACAACGCAGCTTTTCTCTTTCTTTTTCTTCTCTCTCTCTATTTTATCCTCCGCCCTCCTCCTCTCTTCCTCATCATTCTTTCCTGTCAATGTTTCTTTATTTTTCCTCCTAATATATATATATATATATAATAATAACAAGAAGCCAACTAATACATTTCACATTCCATTTTTAAACAATTATATTCCCAATTAAAATTACGCCAACTTTTCCATAGCATTTGCTGTAGTTTCCCATTTCTTTAATATTAATAATGGTCTTCTCCTCGTCTTCCTCCTCCCTCCTCCTGCTGCTTTTCATTGCTGTCTTCTTCTTTTCTTTTTTATTTGTTTGGAGCACTTCTCTCCTCTTCTTCTCTCTCTCTCTCTCTCTCTGGCAGTCTTTGCTGTCTCGTATATTTCCAGTCCTCTGTTCCTTTTATCTTCCCCTACAGGCTTTCAACCATTAATGATTTTTCTTTTTTAATTCGTTGAGGAATCTGAGGAGTTGTCGTCGTGGGTTGTAAAAAACCAACAACAACAAAAAAGAAAGTGGCAGTTATCTAATCAAAAAACCCTTTTTCTACAAAACCAGCCAGCCAGCCAGCATTCCATTCCCTTCCTGCAACAGCATCAACCACCAAGAAGAAAGACACAGAGAGCGCTTCTGGGTTGGTTTGACTGTTTGATGCGAATACCCCTCGCCATAGTCAAAACCCTCAAACGGCTCCTTCAGTTTCTTGTTCCTTTTTGGGTTTCTTTGGATTCCTCTCTGTTCTCTATATTTGGTGTCTGAGAAAAAGGGTTGTCACATTTTCATTCCCTGTGGGGGCTGGTTGCTTTTCTTTCCCTCCTCCTCCCTCTTTTTTTAATTGAAGATAGATTGGAGGGGGAAGAAGAAGAAGAATTTGGTTGATAGATAGCAGTGGTGATCATGTCGCAGCAAAGGCAATTCCATCACCAGATGAGTGGGCATTACTACAGCAATGCGAATGACACCACTCTGACGAAGCTGTTCGTTGGAGGTTTGGCTTGGGAGACGCAGAGGGAGACCATGAGGCGTTACTTTGAGCAGTTTGGGGAGATCATTGAAGCCGTCGTGATCACGGACAAAAACACTGGCAGATCCAAGGGCTATGGCTTTGTAAATGTCCCCCCCGTTTTGCCTTCCTTCTTTTTGAACTCTTTGTCCCTTCTGTTTTTTACTGATCAATCTGTTCTTTGTTTACAGGTAACGTTCAAGGATCCAGAGTCGGCGATGAGAGCTTGTCAAAACCCTTCCCCTGTAATCGATGGAAGGAGGGCAAACTGCAATCTTGCCTCACTTGGCGCCACAAAAACCCGCCCTTCAATCCCTTCTCAACATGGTCCGTTCCCCTTTCTCACTACTCTTTGCCCTTCTTTTTCAATGTGGTTTTTGTGATTTACGGTGGTAAAAAAAAAATTGGTTGTTTCAGGAGGAGGAGGAGGTGGGCGGTTTAGAGGAGCAGAAGCTGGATTGGTGGCTGCTGCACCACCAACTGCTGCTGCTGCTGCATTTCAGCCTTCTTCAGCTGCTGCTTCATACATCCCTCAACCCTCCGGTCAATACACATTTCCTTATTCAGCTTACGGGTAAATTCCCCAAATATTCTCTTTTAACTCTCAGTCAAAAACATTTATAATAAGTGGAAATGGGGAAAATGGTGAAACAGACAAAATTCTCTGTCTCCTAGCATTTTTACCGGCGACTCCAATGTTTGTTTCTGTTTCGGATAATGAGTGAAATGAAATGAAATGAAACGAAACGCCCATTCTTATCATTTAGGTACGCTGCCGCAACCACCGGATACCCACAAGAAACGGCGGCGGCTCTGTATCATCATCCCATGGTCAGCATTTTGTTTCCTACTGTTTTCTCCATTGCTGCTTGTTTCGTATTTGCTTGATCTTGATGTCAAAGTTGGTGTCTTTTTTCTGTATTTGTGAGCAGAGCTATTATGGGGTTTATGGAGGGCATCATCAGCAACATGTGTCGCCTTATTACGCGGCGGCGGCAGCTGGGGGTTCTGCGGGTGGAGCAGCTGGCGGGATGGCATTCCACAACTTCTACCCATTCTACCCTGCTCAGTATGCACAACATAGCAGCGGCGGCGGCAGCAGTGGTCAAGTTCATGGATTTGGAGGAGGAGCTGGTGTCCAGTACACTCCACCAGCTCAAGTTGTACAGTATACACCGTATTTTCCTCATCAGCAGCAGCACTATCCCTCTTCAGGGATTTTGTCATTGCCTGTAGCTACTACTACTGCTGCTTCCCCTATTGCCACCACAGCTGCAGGTTTGATTGCAACGAATCAGTCTCATATCATCATAACTTTTTACTTGTACATGTGGTCATGTAGTTGTGGGATTGCCACAATGTTTGTTATTTCATAACAGGAAAGTTTGTCAATGTTGCTGCAGTTGCAACAACAGTTCCTTCAGCGACAACTGTGGCACAAGCAGCATCAACAACAGCATCAGCAACTTCCACCGTGACCACAGTGGCAGCTGCTGCCAGGCCAACGACGACGACAGCAGCAGCAGCAGCTTCTGCTGATCAAAATTCATCACCAACCAAATGAGTTACTTTACAAGAATGCTAAACAACATCAGGTACAATGGTGAAGCAAATCTGAGGGAGGGACGAGACTTGACGAATAAGGAAATGGATCCTTTATTTTTTTTTCCATGCCAATGATTCAGCAAAAACACAGGAGAAGCTGATAAGGAGTCTAGGTGTATAACAACAGAAGTAGGGGGGTGAGGAAGGGAATCCAAGGAAGGCACCTGTATGAATCAGCAGCTGCAGCAGCAGGACCAAAAGCACATATATCTTGTTCTTCTTCATCATTCCACGGAGGATATGGAGAAATGCAAGGAGCACAAAGCTCACCAGCGTCTCCACTGGCCCCCCATGCCTCCTTCCAATTGAACTCTGCTGCAATTGGAAGGACCTCCACCAACACCAAAGATTCGTATTTCATCATCATTATCACCGGTCATTAATCATTTGTAGGAGGGGGTTTACTCTAGGGTAGCTGTTTAGGATTAGCATAAGGTGAAAATCACATTCAATTTCTTCTTTCTTTTTTCTAGCATAAAGGTGGAAACCAAGATTGGGCATTGGATTCCACCTGATGGGACAAACTAATATTTATCAGCAGCAAGATTGGAGGGGAAAAGCTGCTTGATTGATTTGGTTACTTGTATGCCTTTGGGATGCAGAAAGCGGCCAATGGCATATAAGTGTTCATATTTTCATTTGTCTTTCTGTTAAAAAAAAACATAACTTCTCCTGGGTTTCAAGATTTGTTTTGTATCTTTGTAACCCATTTGCATCAGAGGTCAACTAAGTAAGAAGGGACTGGGCTTACGGTAAGCTCATCATCCATTTTAACTTTGTTTTTTTTTTTTTCATAATTCGAATTGGATACCCTTTCTTTGCAATGCATTGTATTATTACTGATCAGATTAGTTGGAAGAGATTCAACCAGAAGGTGAAAAAAGCAGTAAAGGGTACCCTTTTTTCTTGTTTAAGCAGACAATCAATCATCCCCTTCCTTCCGGATCATTAGCCTTTTTCATCTTTCGCTTTCAGTAGTAGGGCTGGCCATGAATCATTCAAAAACCCTTTTTCTACTTTTACCCATTCCATACTATAATAGATCCTACTGAGATGGAATCCGAGGGGATCCCACAGATTGGAGTCAAAGAGACTAACTTTACAAAAAAAAAAAAAAAAGGGTTTCTATTGTTTACCCCTTCTGTTGCTTTTTTTTAACCTCTCAGAGCATGCGGATAGCTTGCTGCTGGTACACATCACATGCTTCTGTCAAAAAGCGTGTGAAGAGAGTTTCAATGGCGAACGAGGAGGATGATGATGATGATGGCCATATGGGATGGAGGAAGAAAGGAAGGAAGTGAGGGAAGTGAAATCCAACAGTGTAGCATGATTGGTCTCCTCCCATGGCTGGCAATGGCATCTTCTCTCGAAATATTCATGTTTCGAAAAAGCGGCAGATGGCTTTCTCCTTTTATCCATTTCACATCCCATTTCTCACACTTGTCTACTGCTACTACTAGCTACTGCTACTACCATTTGTCACCTCGAACCTCATCCGGATCCAATCATGGTCCTCAAAACAAACAAGAATCCAGGGATTGGGGTTTGCAACTTCGTTTTCAGTAGAGAGACAATACAAAATACAATACGACAACAAGAGGGAAAAGGGTGGAGATGTTTTTTACCCAATCTGTTCATTGGTTGTTTGAACAGTCTAACCTTCTATCTTACTCCCAATAACAAAAAAGAAAGTCTAAGCTTCCATCTCTAGATCTCATGATGGGAGAAGATAGGCTTAGGGGGGGTTAGTGTTGGCATATGGTTTCAGGTCAATGATTGACATTGTACTTCCATTACTTGTTCTTGAAGGATACATGGGTTAGTGTTAGAATTCCTTAGGGTACCTCGTATATAATGTCCAGTCTTGTAGTTGTAGAGGCAGAAAATGTTATCATTGTGCTTTTTTTTTTTTTTTGACAATATTAACGACTTTTATTCCACCATCGAAAGAAACTCGTGAAACGAGCGAGGACAATTACAGGAGATCAGAAATTAAATCAAGAATATTGATCCAGTCATCTGGCAATGTAGATCGAGCCTTCGATCGTGCAACCCAATCAGCTCTGACATTTAATGCCCTTGGAACCTCTTTGACATTAATGTTCGGATTCGCCCTAAGAATAGTGACCATAGAGTTAATCCAGGCAGCGCATCTCCAGGGCCAACGAGACTGATTATGATTCAGAGCATTCACCAACATCTGACAATCCGATTGAACTGTACATTCTGATCCATATTCTTGTGCTAATTTTAGACCTTCCAGAAGAGCTTTCGCTTCCGCTTCTATCGGGGTGGAACAAAGAAGTGTCTCAGCTCGTCCATCACACACTTGTCCATGGTGGTTAACAACAACAACACCATATGCCGCCGTCTGGGAGTCGCTTAAGAACGACCCATCACAGTGAATCACCAACGAGTGATTACTTGGCGGGGGACTCGTAGTATGCTGGGTTCCCCTGAGCTGAGTAGGAGAGGTGAAACTGGGAGGCGGGGACCTCGGACAGGAAGTCCATTCCGTGAAATCCCTAAAGGCTTGTGTGCAGACATTTGGGGGCCAGGGAACTCGATTCTTAAAGGTACGCTCATTCCTTGCCTTCCAAATATTCCAGCACAGGAAGACGATGTGGATCAGTGAGTCATGGGAGATCGAATCCTTCAGAGCACAGAACCAATCAAAAAACGAGGTATTCAGGGGTGGGAGAGGAAGGGAAGGGAAAATAGCATTCCAGGAGTCCCTAGCATGCTGACAAAAAAAGAGGCAGTGGATAATGGATTCGTGTGGGTTTTGGCAAACTTCACAAGTCTGGTTTGGGGCACATTTCCGGTGAAACAACCACTCTTTAGTTGCCAACCCGTTTCTGGAGCATCTCCAGATGAAGAACTTAAGCTTAGGCGGGATGTTTAGCCCCCAGATCCATTTCCAATTCTCTGCATTCCCTGACTGTTGAAAGTTTGTGTTTGCTTTGTGAACCGCATGATAAGCCGTCCTAACCGAGAAACTTCCATCCTTGGTGAGACACCATGCCCAAAAGTCATCAGATCCTTCTTCCCCAACCGGGACTCGAAGGATAGCATCCATCTCTTCAATAGAGACGTGGCCTTGCAAAAGCTCGGAGTTCCAGCTCCTGTCCCCCTGGTTGATCCATTCGTTAACCCTAATGTTCTGTTGGGGTCCACTACTAATGCCGAAGTTTTGCAGAGTAGGGATCCACTGGTCCCGCCCAATCCATGTATCCTTTCCCGACCCAATGACCTTAATGGCTCCCATATTGATCACTTTCTTTGCTTCCCAGAGACTAGCCCAGATCCAAGAAGATCTGTTTCCTTTTTTTGCATGGAGGAACTCCCCTCTCGGGTAATAGAGGCCCTTGAGAAGACGACACCATAGGGCATCGGGGGAATTTAAAAGCCTCCATGCTTGCTTACCCAAAAGGGCCAAGTTAAAGTCTTTGAAGCTCCTAAATCCCAGACCCCCTTCCGCTTTAGGAGCACATAGGATATCTTTCCTACACCAATGAAGACTACTCTTCTGCATAGAGCCTGACCAGAAGAAGTTGGTGAGAAGAGAGTCCATTTTCTTGGTAAGAGAAACCGGAAGATGGAACAGGTACATGATGTAAGAAGGGATAGCTTGAATGACGGCTTTGAGCAAAACTTCTTTCCCTCCATGCGAGAGAAGGAGACTTTTCCATGCCTCCCCCATCTTCTCCATTCTTTGGATGAGAAATTGAAATGTCTCCTTCTTTGAGTTTCCCCACTCCGTCGGAACTCCCAAATACTTAGAATGGCAATTAGAAGAGGAGAATCCAATGTGGTCAGTAATACTGGTTTTGTCTTCACTGGGGACATTCGCGCTAAAGAAAACTGAAGACTTATTGATATTGACTTCTTGTCCTGTGATTGCCCCATAATCTCTTATCAGCTCCAAGATTTTCTCAGCTTCTTGATGGTTAGCCCTACCAAAAATGACAGTATCATCGGCAAATAAACAGTGGGTAAGCACAGGACATCTAGAGTTAAGTTTGATGCCTTTCAACTGATCCTGGGCAACGGCCTTATCAATTAAAAAGGAAAGAGCATTGGACATCAAAATGAAGAGAAAAGGGGATAAGGGGTCTCCCTGTCTTATGCCTCGGGACGGTGTGAACTCGTCTGTAGCTTCCCCATTGAAGAGGATGGAAAATTTAACCGACCGGATGCACGAGCTCACCCACTTGCACCATCTCTCATCAAACCCATAGCTCTTCAGCAGGTTTTCCAAGCAATCCCAATCAACCATATCGTACGCCTTTTTCATATCTAGTTTTAGCATCATGTCTCTTCTTCTTCCCCGCTTATGGTTCTTAAAATGATGGAGCGCCTCATGGACAATGATGATGTTATCTTGAATAAGTCTCCCTCCAGTGAAGGCCGTCTGGAGTTCCGAGACCAGAAAGGGCGTCCAGATCTTGAGGCGTGTTGCCATAATTTTTGATATAACTTTATATCTAAAATTACAGCAACTGATTGGACGAAACTGGCTAATCGAATCTGGGCTATCAACCTTGGGTATCATAACAATATGCGTATCATTCCAACCATCGGGCATTGAGGCTGACTCAAAGAACTCTTTAATTTCTCTGCACAACGTCTCCCCAGTGGTATCCCAGAATCTTCGATAGAACCGGCCAGAGAAACCATCTGGGCCGGGGGCTTTTTTCGCTCCTAGGCTAAAGACTGCTTTTCTAATCTCCTCACTGGTCACCGGTGCACATAATGCCTCATTCATTTCTGCTGTTACGCTCCCTGGGAATCCCTCCAAAAGTTGATTGACTGGAATAGGGTTTCTAGCTTTAAAAAGCTCTTTATAGAAATCCTGCGCTAATCCTTTCAGCCTATTCTCATCTTCTACCCAAATTCCCTCATTATCCTTCAGTCTAAGGATTCTGTTCTTATGTTTTCTATATATCGTACTTGAATGGAAAAAGGAAGTATTCTGGTCACCTTTCTGAAGCCAATTTACCCTTGAGCACTGATTCCAGAAAGCCTCCTCTTCCATCCAAATCTTCGACAATTCTTCCATAAGATTTTTCTCTTCATCCACTGTCCCCTGGATTCTGGGCGGGCGTTGGAGTACCTCAAGTCGATCAAGGATAACATTCTCCCTTTGTAACCTATTTTTATGGAACTCCTTTGACCACTCCTTTAGATCCTGCTCACATTTGCTCAGCTGGTTGGACGATTGGCCCCCCGGATCCCACGCTCGAGTCACAATTTCCTTACATTCTTCTTTCTCAAGCCATCTCTCATCCACCCTAAATGGTGTTTTCCTCCTTCTATTGCCTCTGTAGTGGAGTTCCAGTCTAATGGGGCAATGATCCGATTCCACCATCTTCTCATGGAAGACAACCGCCTCCCCAAAGAGGGTTCTCCAAGAAGCCGAGCAAAGAACTCGGTCTAAACGAACTCTCGTTGTATTCTGCCCCGTCCTCTTATTAGTCCAGGTAAAAGGCTCCCCTTTAAACCCTAGATCAATAAGAGCATTATGGAAAATGAACCTTTTAAAGGGTTCCACATTCTCATATCTAAGAGGACATCTACCCTCTTTTTCATTTTCATAGATAGCAGCATTGAAATCCCCTATCACAACCCAATTATCATCCCTACTACTCCGAAGAGAGCTCAAGTGCTCCCAAAAACCCCTTCTACTAACTGCGGTAGAGGGTGCATGAACGAAAGTACAAAAAAACTTCCTACCCATATCAATACTAACATCCATATAATAGCTATCACTACTTAACACAGTTATGCTAATACCCGCCTTCCACCATAATGCAAAACCCCTCGAAGAGTTGACCGGTTCAACATACTCTCTATTGGGGAAAACTTTGAGACTTCTTCTTTGCTCCTCCATGAATGCTTCGTTCTTACTCGTTTCCATGAGGAAAACAATAGAAGGGCCTAAGCGTTTACAAAGACGCTTTGCATAACTTCTTGTAAGGGGTGGGCCAAACCCCCTACAATTCCAACTTACGATACTCATTTTTGAAGAGGTGGCTTCTGGCGAACCACCGCTGCCTTCCCTTTCCTTCTTGGGTCTTCTTGATCCCCCTCCGATTGGATCCCCTTCGATCTACCCCCCTGCTGCGATTTATACTTCTGGTTTTTCTTCTTCTTAGTATTCCCACCAGGCCCACCCACAAAATTTACCTCAAATGGGCTCAAGGAGTTGAGCCCTTCAGCATTCAGATCACTAACAAGGCCTGTCCCCTTCCTTTTCTTCAGACAGCGGCCCACTTCCTCCTCCAGACCTTCACTCGCATGCTGATAGTTGGCAGGAGTAGCAAGGCCCAACCACCCCTGAGTGGCCTGATCAGATTGGGCTTGGAGACTCGGCCCAAGTGAGAGGCCTGTCTCCACCTCCACTTCCCTCTGCCCTTCCTCAAGGAGAATTCTCTCCTCCTCCAAACGTAACCCTCCTTCCATTGCTTCCGCCGCCCTGTCCATTTCCAGCCCCAGATCTTTCGCCCCCATTCCGATCCTGTATCTGCCTCTCTGCCTTCCTTGTATTTCTTGCTCTTCATCTTCTTGGACCTCTTGTTCCAACCTTCGGACTGTAAAACCCGGCGGGATCAGTTGGTACCCCTCCGAGCTTCTTCCTCCCGTCATCGCACCGCCCGATTCTTCCCCTCCCGATCTGGCTACACTTCCCGATCTTGTTCTGTCTCTCCCAATGGACGAGTTTTGTGTTCCTGCCCCCTCCCTACTGCTTCTGTTGCTCGAGGAGTGCTGCCTGTGGGGAGAGTCGATGCCTGCCTTCAGAGATGAATTGTAAATATCCGATAGGTAGGCGACTCCGTTTTTCCTCCTCTCCTCATTCATCCTCCAGCATGATGGCCAATTATGGCCGATTCTTCCGCAGAAATAGCATAGCTCCACTAGCCTTTCGTATTTGAACTCAATCACATCACAGTGCTCGATCCCTGTGGCTTCGTCGGTAAAGGGGAAATCGAACCCTGTAGGAACAGGTTCCTCGAGATTAACCTCCACCAATATCCTCAGAAACCTTCTATAGCCATTGAAATCTAGGCTAGCTCTGTCGATATCGAGCAGCCCCTGGAAATAATAGGTTCCAATCGACACCATATTCTTCTCGATCCTTTGATTTTGGTGCAATCCATGGATCTGTACCCACATAGCCAGCTTCTCCATTGTTGTGTCTTCTGGTTTTCCTCTTCCATTGTACTTCTCTATCGCTGTCAACGTATTGGACAAGCTCCATGGTCTATCCCTCCATATTCGTTCCCTTGTCTCCTCATTATTGAAAGTGAATAAGAAGAGATTTTGCGAATCAGTGGGTTGGACATTCACCTCCCCATACCCTCCCCAGGCATAGCGTGCTGCACCCGCTGCCTTTGCCAGAGCCACCTTGTTCTCTGTGAGCATTTTCCCCAGCAACATGGCGATTCCCCTCCCTCCCGAAGATGACAGGTTTGGGCGTCCTTCTCTGCCTTTTGATGAAGATGATATGAGGCTTCTGTTGGTTTCCATGTTAAGCAGAAGGTAACTTTCTATTTCCGAGGGTTGAGTTTTTACAGGGTAGAGAAGCTGGAACTTTGCAAAGGGTTGTGTCTTTTCAGGGTAGAGAAGCTGGATTTTTAGGTAGAAGGGAGAGTCTATTTGGAGCCTCTTTATACAGGCATATACCCTTCTCTCTTCCTCGGCTTCTTTATGGCTTCTCCTTCGTAGGTAAGCTTCTCTGCCCTCTTTATGGCTATTCATCTGTCTGCTCTTTTCATTGTCCTCTTGCTGGGGATGGTTGCCTCTCCTGTCAAAGCATTCATTATGCTCTTCTTGACTGATCCTTCCCATCCTCTGTTTTTCCCCATCTGTTGCAGGGGCTCTTGGCTCAAGGATTCCTTCTTCTTGCCCCCAGTTCGTTCCATAAATTGCATCAGAGATCTTCCTAGATCTTCTACTCCCTCTTTTCCCTCTTCTCCTTTTATTATTCTGACATTGGAAGATAGTCTCCCGCAAATCCGGTGGCTTCCATATTGTCCCTTTCCCAAAAAGCTGAACAGAGCTTCCCCTGTATTGTCCCATCCCTTTTGGAGCTTCGCCTGTTGGGGATTGAGGCCCTCTACCCGCCCCTTGCTTCTCCTCCAATCGACAGCTTCCATAATCCTTAGCTAAGTACTCGTTACAGTTGCCCTTAGATTGGGCTGTAGAAGTCCCACGGAAGGGGACGGGAAATGAACCGTTGGAGAGTTCAAAGAAAGTTTCCGTTAGGTAGAGAGAAGAGAGAGACATTTTAGTGGCTCGATCAGAGAACCAATTGTGCTTTCCATGGGGCAAACATTGTAGAGTTCCCCCTCTACATACAACTCATTGTAGGCTTGTGCCTTGTAGCGTTTGTGAGTCGAAAATGTTTCTTTTCTTACTAGTCATTGTTAAAGTATGTTTCATAGTTGGTCACATTTAGGGGTGTGTAACGAGTTGGTCCGCATCAGATCGCACTAGACCAAACCGATATCTGGATTGGACCATACCGATTTAAATATATTGTTGCTCAGTCCTTGGTCTGATGAATTTTGAAATACTGGAACAAATTGACTGAATTGTCATTTGGACCGAACTAACGAACAGTTAGACCAGATCATACCAAACCGAATATAATGTGGTACAATCTTTGGTCCCCATGGGTTTTGTATATACTGAAAAAATTGACCAAATCGACATTTGGTACGGACCAAATGTGATGTTAGTCTGGTCCGTGGTCATAAGATGTCTTTCACTATTGGACTGCGTTTCTCGTGAGTTTGGTCCGGATCGAACTATTGACACTCACACTAGTTGTCTATTTACGTTAAGTTTGTCTTATATGACGTAACAATGATGTTTGATCGTTATTTAACTAAATTGTCAATTAAAAAATTAATTCTACAATTAAATATTTTAGAGTTTCCACCTCACCCTCTCTTTCTATTTTAAAATCTCAAAAGTTCTAGCTAGAAACTGCTTTTACAAAAAAACCGACAACAAGGCCAAATATGGACAACATTTTACCCTCTAAATGCAAATTAGGATTTCTAAATGTCGGGAATAACGTGACTACAACTGATTCTGTAGGATATGGAAGAGTGAGCGACCTAAGAACTTTCAGCCAATTAAAATGGTATCATCTAAACATAGCTTTAGCTTCGGAATTAACAGAAAGGGTCTCGTACCATAGTGATAGTCAGAAAAATGGAGGAGAAAAAATCACTCTCTTGACGGGTAAGTAAATAAATAAAAAAAACAGAGAAAGAGGAGGAAGCATTTGTCAAATAGCATCATTCTTGACTATGGCATCCTGAAAACTAGCATCCTGCATATGCAGATGTTGTTTGGGCATAAAATAATGCAGATGGAATCATGACCAGAAATGAACCATTCAAGCTACCAAAGATAGCCAAACAAGATTTCAAAGGTTTCAACACCAAGACTGTGGAAAGATCTTACCAGAATTTAATCCAGAGTTGCTGAGTTTCCACATACTTTATCATGGAAATCCTACAGTATATATGGTGAGCAGTATCCATATCTAGGACCGTGTTCCGGTATTTTCGTAAGGCAACCATTGCTTCAATAGAAACTATATGATAATATTCATATAATTAACAAAACAGACCATTTTATGGATAAAAGTACATGTCCTCCGTTAGCATCGTTCACAATCACAGGTACAGGAAACAAGATCATGATGCAAACCTGACCTGTATGCTCATCAAACTTAAAAGAAGCTCCAAAGTAGCTAGAGGAATTTTTCTACAAGAACCTGGTTGTATATAAGGCAGTTCTCTAATAAGGCCACCAGTCGCCACTGTCAGGCTTCTTCACCAGGATTTGGTTGTACTCAGGCCTTGAGGTAAGATCTTTGAACACAACAAAAGCGACGACAAAGAAAAGAACGAAAAGGATCTCAAATTCAGCATACTTCAGGAAGGAAAACACTGAATTCACCATACGAGTCAACATCGATTCATCCCTTCTTCGGGCCCCTATTGGCCTTCCCTGCCTGCTGCTGCTTCTGGCCATCCCCCCTTTGCCTTCGAGCAAATTAAACTGAACAACTTGTATGAATTGTACCGCAAAGAGCTGTTACTGGAAACAAAAACAAAAAAAAACGAGTTGAGAAGACGGCCAACATTGGAGTTGCACTTGGCCCCAGGGAATACCATCTAATGGAAGTAATTTAGTGACAAATTAAGGCAAAAAGGATGGAACTTGAACATCTAAGTAGTGAGCGATAGCTTGCAGGTTTCAACTTTAGTCACTGGAATTGTATCGAGCTGGAGTAGTTAAGTTGCAGGAGAATTTGCGTAGCTAAAGAAAGAGAGCGCTAAGTAACCAAAACCAGCAATAACTCATTTGTCTAATATGCATGAGCCTCAATAGAAGATCACAACCCAACATGAGGTACTTAATGTAGTTCTGCAGAGAAGTTCCCATACATGATTAAATCTCTTTACCCCAATTGAACTAACCTGACTTTCCATCTCTATGAGCGAAATTTGACTCAAACATTAAACAAAATAATAACTTATGAAACCCATTTGATAGGATCTGACAGTACTGTAGAAAGAACTATAGAGTACCGTTCGGATCCATTTTGGATTTCTTGTTCTTTCGAACTAGGAACACAAAGAATCACCGAAAGAAAGAACTGATAAACAAAAGACGATTTCCATGACACGAAATCTGAGCTCGATTACCCAGTTTCCAGACCATTTCTCTGTTTCCCGGTAATTTGATGTCTCTTTGAGGAACTGGAATCAGCAGCACGGAACCTCGACATGCAAATAGATTATGGAGACGGAAATAAACTGAAATCTCTGCCTGGTCTACTCGATCTAAAGTCCAATTTCCAGAGTGAAATATAAAGGCACTAATTTTCACTTAAGACTTATTGTATATCAAGATCGACCTCAATCTAAGAATGAGAACGCTGTGTGATGCAGCGAGACAAAATCATGCCATCAGAGAGCTAAAGCGGTAGAGAAGATGAATCTCTTAATTACAGGGACAGAGGAAGAGCGCACCTGAATCGACGCAAACCCTAGCGCGCTCCGAAGGATTGAAATCGGATGTTCAGTGGCGTGGCGGGTCTCGGAAGGAATGTACTCTACTCGTCTGAAGTCTGATCCTTCGGTTTTAGCGTTCAATTCTGGGCAACGACAACGCATTTGGCACCCGCGGTCAACGCCGTCGGCTCTGCTTACCGGTCAAAATAATGATTGCCGCGTTATTAACGAACCAATCGCGTAATTATATTTGCTACGAGAAAATAACCTTTTCATAAAAAAAAAGTTGAATGTTTCACGATCAATGTAGTTAAAATCAATTACCGAAAAAATTAGTTAAGATTGCGTTTTGAAGTATGTTTTTACACTTTATAGGTTACTAAAATGCTTTTACATAAGATAGCTCTTTCGGCTACATGTTCACAGGCTGATAGCCCATTTGCACTACAATGATTTGTTAATGACAACCTGTGAATCTTCTAGCCATTTTCACCGTCTACAAGAGGGAAATCAAGTCTGTGATTTGTGAACTGTTGGTTGCTATATTGAGTATTGACTGATATTTTTAGGACATTTGATTTGTGCAGTGGTAAGAAAACTTTTGTGGACTAAAAAACGTTATTGAAAAAAGGCTCTAAAACTCTAAATGAATGAATTTACTCACGTGTTGTGGTAACTGGTCGAGATACTTAAGACAACCTCCTAAGGCTCATCTTAAGGAGCAGAGTGCGCTTTGAGTATTGTGTTTGAGATGCACGAATAACATTTTCGACACTCTCACTTACAAATCCCCTTCTCACGAGTCTTGATAGAGAAGAGACTATAACATCTGCTATGACTTGTGACATGAACTATACTACTATGACTTGCAACCTATCGACTTAATCTCACGACAGTGTTTTGTCCAAAGTCACGCCCTAATGTTGCAAGTCACAATTGTGGCTTGGGAACACGACTCGTGCACTATCAAGTATAAGAGGGTTTTGACGAGTTCAAATTGGGGATTTGAGTTTTGGCATTTGAAACGAGTTAGAAGAGCCCTAGAGAGAAAAAGTGACGAAGAGAGCACCCTCAAAGTAGATTTTCTTTATTCGTTCGCCATTGGAGATTAAGTCTCGTCCTTTGGAATGAAGATAGCCACTCCGGAGCATATTCACATTGTCTACACGATGATAACTTCTTTCCCCTCTGTGTTCCTCTCTGTCTATGGAGTAAATCTCTGTCTCACCTGGGTACGAAGAACCCTAATTTGGTATGTTATGATTGATGTTTGTTTGAACCCTTGTTTGTGGAAATCGAATCATATATCCAATTGATGCATTTTTTATCAGTTGTATGAATCATGATCACATTATATATCGAATTATAGAAAATACCTAAATAGGTTAAGAAAGCATTGTCAATTGGAGGTGGTGAATCGGTTCACTACCTTGTATTGTACTTTGATACACTAGAGTGAATCTAGTTTGCATTGTCTTGGTATTCTGTTTCAGTTGAAGATAGTGTCCTGCTAAGCAATCTATCCAAGATGACATTTTCTACTTAAATATAGATTCAAGATTAAATACGATTTCTCCATTGTATAAACATCGAGTGAAATAAACTAGGGAAACAACAATTACCTGACTAAGGACTAGAGGAAGCATACCCGAGTGACCTTTCTCATCTTGAAACCCGAATTAATTTACTTTGCTTCCTTAGACAGTTAACTTGATTTCGCAACTTGCTTTGCTAGATAATCACAGAGTGATAATAGATATGGTGATCCTGAATTTGATAAGTAAAACTTACACTATTTTATTTTCCCATCTTTGATTACACTATTTTATTTTGGGCACCTCCACATTATTTAACTATTACGCAGCGAGATACATGTTTTGCAGTTCAACAACTAAGCCAATCCCAACTGACTCCCAGTGTTATCCATCATCATGCTGCCATTTGAATCCTCGACTACTTTCAAGAATGTGCTCCAAGCGGAGGAGGTTTGTTCTTTCCTCTACTTCGTTATATCTCTATGGCTATATTGCCAATCCGATTGGACGACTTGCCCTGATACCAGGCGTTTCATTTCAGGTCACTGCACCGTGCTTCGAACTTCACTTACAACCTAGAAAGCCAAGAAACATTGTTGCCATCTTGCAAGATTGCAACAATGTTTTGCACTTCTTAATAAGGTGCTGCAAGATGCTTCTTCCAAGCTGTACCGGAATAGCACTTGTAAACCTGGAGGCGCAGATTTAGTTTACCACTAGCTACTCCAAGCTTGAGCAGATAACAAATGTGAGTTCGACTGAGAGTCTTAGCAAACAAATTTGGCTGAAGATGTTGCCGAATGAAGTGGTAGTCGACTTTGACATGCTTCATTCTCTCATGAAACACGGGGTTCTCTGCAGTAGTAAGAGTTGACCTGCAAAAGCATAGTCACTCTATATAATGCTCAACTTCAACTGTCATGTTGAGGGAAGTCGAATGGAATTGGCTTAGTTGAGGCTCTTTTAACATGCAAGCAAAGCATAGTTGCTCTATATAATGCTCAACATCGGACTAGAGAATAAAATGAATATCATTGGAATAGATTCAGATTCAGATGGTTTCTGCACTTCTTACACGATAAAACCCCCATGGAGTAAGAATTCAAAGAAAGCTAACCCTTTTTCCAACCGGATCGCGCTCTATTATCTCATGCTAGTTGCTGACTGGATTCCCCCCCAACTGACTTCCATGAAAATAAGAGGGCCAAATCAACCAGCTCCGCTTCCCTTGCCTGGATATAATGATGGCTTCCAACTCTCCAGTAAGACTTTCATGAGCTTTGGGCTACATGATGGGTGAGGATTCACCTAGCGTGGATACTTTGTCATTCTTCCGGTATTCTCGCGCAAACAGAAGGTAATTAAGAGTCCCTGAAGCATGAAGCTGCTGCTATAACTTGCCCAATGGAGACTCATTGGCATGATCATCTGCCAACCAGAGGCCGTAATCGTGGAACCTCTTTATCTTCTTCTCAAAACCAGTTATGTAATTGTTGTGTATAATTACGTGCTTCCCTTTCGTTTCTTGCACCCATGTTTTATTCTTGAAGTACAAACCACCCGTTGGGAATGCAGCTTGTGGAAGCAGATATAGATCCACCTGGATGGATAAATCATCATATCAAAAGCAGCATGCAGTTAATCATCATCTTCATCATCAATACTCAATCAAGACCAACTACTGCAAACACGATGCTAAAACTATTGAGGGAGCAACATTAATTGTGATTATCGAACTTTGATCCCCCCTAAATTTGACGCTTAGGAGATCAGTAAGCAACACTGGACAAGCTAGGAGAAAAGGAAAGGTTGCTGAAGATGGGGGAGAAACAGACCTGTCCAGCAGTTTTGTTTAAGGCCCAGTTAAAAGCAGGTTGATCATTTGCTTTCTTTGCTCTAGACCAAGGCTGAGCTTGAAGTTCCTTTATCCAAGTCTTCATAACTAGTTTTGCTCCATCAGTAGGGCGAAGGAAAATCATGCAACTACAAATGTAAGTGCGGCCTTTTTTCCCTGGAGGTGGTAACTCATGGGAGTGATCCAGAGGCTTCACCTATTGACCCACAGAGAAACACGCAATGTTAATATTCAAGCCAAAAGGAAGTACAAAGATCTACCGAAAGTTAATCACGACCAAGAAATTGCAATATTATCCAAACACAAAAGGAAAAACACGCTGCCAACTGGATCACAAACCAAATGGAAGTAGAAAGATCCATCAGAAGTGAAAAGTAGTGCAAGGAAAGCTCTGCTGTAGATGTTGATACCCCAGACAATTTCTATATTGGATATTGTCACATTGATCCAATATGTAGCAGTCTTGAGAACTATCCTGAAAGCTAAGTTTCTATTTTTGTCAGTTGGATGTAATTGGATTTCTCTGCACACTTGGTTAAACTACCATTGCCTTACACGATGCAAATCGAGATCACTCTGCAACAACAAAACTCAATTCATCTTGCCTGGAATAGAGAAGCCGGCAATCTTATATACCGACAGACATTGATTGAGATCAATATGCACAGAATGATTGGCAGCACAAAACATTTTCCTTGCTCTGCTAACAACATGAGAACAGTAGACAAAAAACTTACTGGAGTCATGTCATCAGTGAAGTAAACATCATGGCTTCCCTGCAAATAAGTGAAGGGATCTCCTAGCCACACCATATCCACATCATTGTACATAACACTGTAACCAAGCTCCAGAATGTGCAGGAGATGCTGAGGTCTTCGGGCCGTGAAATTGAAGAAACCCTAATCAACAAGACATCACAATTTAGGAACACCATTGAATCCAAAAAAAAAACATCATTTTAGGTTACAGAGTAGGTTACGAGGCAAACCATGGAAGAATACCTGAGAGCCAAACTTATGGGCAGACTGTGCATCAAGCGCAGGGGGAACTAGCACGGCATGGCCAGGCCACCTCTGATTCACCAAATCCAGTGTAGCGTAATCCTCCGCAATCACGAGGACCATATCTTGGCGCTTCTGCCTGGAAATGCTGATCAACCAGTTGTTGAGAAACGGCAAGTAAGCCCGGCTCACTGCGCAGACAATCACGGTACCGTTCTTGGCGACGAACGACACGGCTTGAGGCAGCGTGTACCGACGCCATTGCTGGACTGAAGACTTGTTTGCGGAGAAGATCCCACCCGGCATATCCGCCCAAGGCACGATTACGCCAAGGATTAACATGAGGGAGAGTAACGCCAAGAGGCCGGCGCGGCTGAAGATTGAAATTTGCCTGTGAGGAAGGTTGGAGTAGTGAAGGGATGCCGGGAATCGGTCGGAGAATGCGGAGGGGAGGGGCCGCTGGTGCAAAGATGTAGTCATTTGTTTTCTAGGGGCTGGATGACTTCAATTGTGAAGCGGAGACTTCAGTTCGATGGAGTTTCGCCGGCGGTGAGGAAATCTGATGGCGGTGACTTGCGACGGGAGAGGGAAAGCGAGAAGTGAGAATCTGATCTTGAATTCTGTTTTCCTTCTTTCTTTCTTTCTTTTCTTCTCAGCTCGGAAACTTAATTTTGTTTTTACTTTTTCATATATTTTCCTCTTGCTCTCTCAGATCGGATCTGTGTCCTCAAGGCTCAACCCATGAATTCGTTGCGTGCCAATCTAGAGTTAGGTTGAATTTCTCTGAATTCGGATTTAATTCAGCGAATGCATTTATTCAAAGAATCCGATAAAATATTTATTGGATTTTACAAGAACATTTAGATTAATTTAAGTTTAGGTTTTAGTACAAAATAATGTAGAACTATATAATAATAATAGTATATAGAATGTTTCGATTGGAGGGTTGCGATCTAAAGACAAATTTTGCAAAGGGAAAATGTGAATAATTATGGATTTTTTTTTGTCAATTGGTCGAATTCTCGGGCTGTAGTTAATAACTTTTTACAATTTTCCACAAATTTCGGCAGATATTACTGCTATAGTAATATCATGATAAGAAAGCGATGTGATGATATCGTTTTACAAGTTGTAAAACTATATTATTATTGTATGATAATGGTGAGAGTATATTATGAAATCTTATCCAAAATGAGATAGCGTAAGTAATATAAGGGTAAGATAGTATGAAGTGTTATAATAAGATTTTTTATGAATAAGATTTTGTACTATTATGAACTAAGATTTCATAATTTTCTTTATGAATAAGATTTCATCATTATTAGCTTATTACAACAAGAAAATTTTATGGACTAGTCTGCTACTAGTAACTAAGAACAGAACTACTAATACTACAGCATTTTTATCAACAATCATGCTCATCAGGCCAGAGGAGAAGGGAGTTCGACAGCCACAAACACGCAGTAGATGTCTTAGGTGCAGAGGTGGATTTTGGATCAAGAAACGGAGCCTGCGCTCAGCCTGGATGCTTTCTGTTTCACGAAGAAGGCCGAAAGAACACTCTTACTCCGAAAGGGGACAGGGGTGCGAACAATATCACGTCTTGGGTTATCGAATGACCTGAAACCTCCCAAGTGTTTAGACCCGTCCACTGCTTCCTGCAAAACTCAAAACCTCTCAAATCAATCATTCTCTCTCGCCTTCATCAGCTATGACAGGTTTTTTAGGGGTCGATGACAATCAATGAAAAAGCAGAGCCACATAAAATGAATAGCATTGTATATATCAGAGCCAGACAATATACAGAATGAACATCCAGCCAATCCACTTGAATGGATAGCTCAAAGCATTAATGCAAATGGGACAGGTGGGGAAGTAGTCACCAGCTCAATGAAAGATTATAACATGCCGTTGA
Source organism: Linum trigynum (assembly GCA_964030455.1). Taxonomy (NCBI): domain Eukaryota; kingdom Viridiplantae; phylum Streptophyta; class Magnoliopsida; order Malpighiales; family Linaceae; genus Linum; species Linum trigynum. The sequence goes on from OZ034820.1 coordinate 782,837, forward strand.
CCCCAAAGTATCTTGACAGAAAATCGAACCATGGATGGATATGCAAAAACACAGTGTACTACAACCCCCCTCAACTTTGAAATAAATGTTAAAACATTCGTAACAAACTTAGGAAATAGAGTAATCGGTAAGGCCTTACCCCCCTTCCCAAATTACCACGGTTCAAATCAACCCCACTCATTCCGATTCATGGCAATATTCATTGCGAATAACCAACTACTGGAGCCCAAATATGGGTTGGTTGAAGGCAAACCTAACAGTACTGAATAGTTACTGCAACGAAACTGACCAACCCAGAGGTGGAAGACCTGTCCGAATACTGTTGTGTTCCTTACTTCCCTTGATCCCTCTGTTGTTTTTAAACGGTCAACTAATACTGTTTCCTCAATATAAAAAACTGAACTTCCTAGACCTTTAAGATCACTTCTTTCTATAAAAAAGATTAAAAACTTAAAAACAGAGCCTTAGCTCACATGGCCTGTTAAGTCTGTGCACTTCTAGGCTAGACAGAGATATCACATGCATATATGCACCTTTTCTAAAAAGCTAATGACATGCATATGATAGAAGAAGGGGAAAAGAAGGCTTGAGCTGGCCCTGAAATATTAGCACGCATCCTGTGTATTTAAGCTTAGTTGTAACATGTCTAGTGAAATGCAACACGACGATATGATCTGAAAGCTACCAGTAAAGAATGAAGCAATGGTAAGTGTTTAGGGGAGAAAAAAAGGAGCCCATATTCAGATTGATGCTTGGACATTTCCAGATTCTAGCAGTTTTAGACCTACCTTGCGTGGTACACCAAAACTTTGCATGCCTCCGCTCGATGGTTGGATTCCACTTGATGCATAAGCTGTTCCAGAGGGTTTTGACACGGTACTATCATCTCTATCTGCACACGTTTAGTCAAATTATACAAATTCCACCATCTATTATGGTCCATCATGTGGGGAAGAAGCACCACTGTGAAACACGGAAGCTACTGTTCTATTTATCCATACCTAAGAGTTGAAATGCTGCTGAAGATCTTCCAGAAGATTTTGATTCCTCGCTGCTGCAAGAGAGACATGTTAGGCACATGGCGTTCACAGAAGCCCACAATTGAGCAGGAGCTCTTAATGTCCTAATACCAACCTTTCCAAAGTACTTATTGACCCTTTAATGTTGGGCTTTGTCTCCGAGGATAGGTGCCAAGAAAGTGTTTTGGAAGCCGGAGAAGCTGATTTAACCCATATGGATAAGTTAAATTGGATACTTTTCCAGTCGCAAAAATGGAAAATGAAAACACAGCAAAACCAGTAATATAATTCATAAGTAGTAAGTACTCCGACAAAGAGAACTTGATACCTGAAGGCTGAAGACGAGATCTAGCTTGAAAATGATTTTGCCTTGTATCAGCCTGTACGTGGGGACTAAAATGTACCTTCTTACTGACCGAGTCTATGACAGCATAAATGGAACACACAGACAGAATTCAATGTTAATAAGGAATCAGTGTTTCAACTCTCTTCAGGAACATCCACCATTCTATATTCCAGCAGAGTGAACGTTCATCTTACTCGGCAAAACATAATGTTTGTGATGTCGTGGAATGATTGCCAACAACTGCTGCTGCCTGAGACCTTCTTTCTCTATATAGGTTTGACATGTAAGAAGTTGCTGCAAGTCAAACAAAAGAAGTTTAATTAAGTTTATCAGTGAATAGCAACAAATATGAGAAGATTAGTCAAGCCGACATCAAAGCACCTGATTTATACAAGAAATTTTGACCCCCGTGGTGGTGACTTCCAGTGTTTGTTGATCAAGCAGGTCCGTTAACTTGTATGCAACAGTGCCAAGATGGTCAACAGCATTGACAAGGGCCCTCACAGCATAATCTTTCAGATTGTCAAGCACCCTACAATTTGGCAGAAAGAAGAGAAACTTGAGAATCAAGCAAAACACTCTACTGTATCCAATATGCCATAGATTAAAAGAAGTACTGAAGAAGGGTGATTAAGGGCTCTCACATCTGTTTCTGCTCACTATGCAGATAAGACTTCTCACAGTACTCTGCAGCTGAGTAAAGTTGAGGCCTTAAGTTCTTGAGCTCCTGCCAAACAAAAACACAATGTCCAATGCCAGTATTAATACGTACGGTAGTTCAAATCCAAGCTCTGTGATCCTAAGCTTCTTCTACTGAATGGAACCATGACCAAATGCAATAAGTCAACATATGGCCCAAATGGGAACCAACGGACAAACACACAAAAACCCAAATCCAATATGTACTGAAAGAAAAACTCCAAATTCATTCTGAGAAGAAGAAGGATCAAGTACTGAGCAGCAGATCTGGATGCGGGAAGTCCTCCATAAACCGAAGCTTATCTCGAACTCATGCAGAGATCATAACAATTTAATAATCACTCGATACTTGCTACTGATTCTTGGAAGGGCGGAGAAGAGGGCGGGTGGAGGAAGTAAGTACCTGCAGAGCTTTCACGAAGCTTTTGCTGCGCTCCATAGAGACCTCGTCGAAGGTCATGGCGGGATTCTCCGACCTGGGTCGTTCCCCTTCCATTCCTAAATTTGATTGATTCCCTTTCTCCCACCACCCCAAATGTACCAATTCCCCAACTGAATCAATACCTAAACCCTAAACCAGGCAGAGAAGGAAAAAACACAAGTGGGTAGGATTGTAGGAATGGATCACTATTCCATCGCCATTAGTTTAACAGGTAAATGGAAAAACAATGAAGCGAAACTGGTCGGGCGAGATTTAGGAGTTGGAGAGGGAGAGAGAAAGAAAAGAGAGGAGGGAAGTGGAGTAGAATAGAAGGGATTCTCCCGCTAGAGAAGGTATAGTGGGAATGGTTGGATTTTGGAGTTAATAGCAAGCGAAAATGACATTTCTTATTCATTCGCAATCACCCAACCCCATTAAAATTTCCGCTCCAAAACAATCACAGAGACGCTCTGGGTTCAGAGTTGTATTTATTGCGTTTGGTGGAGAAGAAGAAGAAGAAGGTGGTAGTTGGCAAAACCTTCTCTCCCTGCAGTAACTCTCCCTCACAGCTTGGCCGCGGCTCCGATGCTCTGGTCTAGAGGAAACCAAGAAAAACAGGGGAAACGAATCTTGGGTAACGAATTTTTTAAAAGGAGAAGAAAAAAATAACGGCAAGTTGCTCTTTCCACAAGGCAGAACGAGGAAAAGAGAGCAAACAGAACAGTGGTTAGAATTATGAAGCTATGATGGGCAATGGGTCCCTAGCCTTAGGAACACCGCTGGTAACACACACGGCGGTGACGGTGATCTTTGCCAAAACTAATGGTCCACCTCATACCACAGCTGGACATGATGAACAACAACAAGGATTCCGGAAATTTTGTGTGTGATTTCCTGCCACAAGTAGGGATGGCAATTTCGACCTGACCCGAGTTACCTGATCTGTTTGACCTGTTTTGGGGCGGGTCCAACCCGCCCCGTAGGCGGGGCGGGGCGGGAATGGGTACCTCTCATCGACCCGACCTGCTCTGACCCGCCCCATTTTCGACCCGTTCTGGCCTAAGTTACATGTAATCTTAGTCAAATTACTTAGGATTTTCCTCTTATTACATCATATTTTATGTATAATAAAGTTGTAAATAAGTGAAAAACTCAATTTCTCCAATAATTTAACTACATTTTATCAAATTATGGTTTCTTTCTTGGTCTTTTAATTAAAATAACGAATAATTCTAATGTTTTTTGTATAAATTATATACTCAATGGGTCGACCTGCCCCGACCCGTGCCCCATAATAAATTACCCGACCCGTACCCGACCTGCCACGGAGCGGAAATGGGTATCAAGATACCCGCCCCGGACCTGCCCCATTGCCATTCCTAGCCACAAGCAAAACAAATTGACACATTCGGTAGGATTTCGTATTTGATTTGATGGTTCCGAGACGAGGAAATGAAAAATGTTGTGTTGTGTTTGGATTTATGGAAAAACCAGTGTTTTAACATTGAACAGGGGCTCATGGTTAAAACCTTGATATACGATCTAATTATTTTGCTTAGCGAAGACAAGTGGACCAATGCTATGCTTGTAGTATAGTAGTACAAGGTTGTATTTTAAGAGGTTTAAGTATACTACTACTCAACTTCGAGCAATTATTATGACTATGAATCATATTTCAAATAGAACAATGCGATAATAAATGACCAAAATAATCTAAAAACAACAATCAGATAAGAATAATTAAATAATGATACACAGGTAAAAGATGTTCCGATTAGGCATGTTGGCTTGACATGTGACAAACCTCCCCCATTAAGAGTGACCTTGCCTCAAGGTTGGTCATCTTCAAAGACAAACGCTCCCTCTTCTTCCTCCTTGCAGTTGGAGTCCCCAACCATAACATCACAAGGAAGTTCGTGTAGGGGAGGCCGATAGTATATCGCTCATTGTAATGACAACATAGCTCATTGGACCCTCTCTATGCCATCTCTTTCGATGACATCCTTCGAGCATTAGGATTGCGAGGTGGAGCCATTGTTATGTGGCAGCTTGTGGAGGATTCCTTTGCATACTTTCATACTTCGCCAAATTTGCATTATTCACCTTGCCAAGTGGAATCGCCTCCCTCACGGTAACATTGCTGGAACATGCGAATTACATCAAAAATTTAGGATTTAAGCACATCAATAAATGAATAAATGAACCTACCATAGCCTCTTATATCCATCCCAAATAGCAATTGCCCAATTTCTCAAATGTCAAGAGATAATCGCCTATCCATATGGTTAGCACCTTACCCTATTCCAACATAAAAGGATGATTTTTAATTCCATGTGTTACACAAATTTGTTTGATGTCAAATTTTTTTAACCCAAATTTCGAAACGCACTTTTTTTTTTATGTAGGTAGGCATTGAAATTCGACATATACTTAAACTGGTGCATTGGGTACACAAATCCAGGATCCAAACAACCCTTAACAATAGCAAGGATAGTGTCATTTGCCTGCTTCCAGAACATGCTTCTCCCTTCTCAGTCAGCCTTATAAAACCGGACGATACTATTAGGCAATTAGTTAGCCACACTATACATGGGTTGGAGCCAAATTTGTACTTACATTTACCTCATATACACACAAACACAAGATGGTTATCCGTTTCTCCTACCACACTGTCCCCCATATTATCCTTACTACAAAGTACAAAGATAAGGCAAATATATCACTATAACAGTTCCATCACGCTTGCTCTCGAAAACTGGACGAGACGGGAACATACTGTAATTCTGTTCTTCCAAGCTCGAATTAGGGTGTAGTACCACCCAAGATTGCAGTGCAAACTCCTTTACTCTACCCGCTCTTAATGAGTTCTTCTGTGGGGGATACAGATGATGCCTCGAAATACGTAGGTCTTGGTGTTGAGGGACAGCCAATAGCCTGGAGCAGCTCCTCCATACCCATCACTCTGAACTTGTGAGGAGGCGAGTTAAACGCCATGTTGTCTACTTGATGCTGATAAATCTTGCCTTTCTTATCGAGTTTGTACTCCGAGATGCCATCAAGACGAGCCAGACTCTCCCATGGGACCCGTGGTATGCCATGTATTACCCACCGGATCAGGATTATATCGTCAACAGGCTGCCAGACGCTGATGATGTCAACCCACAATCCCCTGAAGAACACCCTCCCTAGGACACGCAGCGCCCAGAACATTGATTTGTAGTTCTCAATTCCAGCAAAGGTATTGAAACGATCTATGTAAACGATATCATCCCTGCACAAGTACAAAAAGGAGAAGACCGTCAGCAGTTGATAACATCGATTACTGTAATGAAAGAAGCAGTAATTGCCTCTCGTATACTTGATTGCTATGAGCAAATGACAATGACAAGAATAGGCATGTATACTATATATGCACATGCACACATATCCATGGAACTTCCGAAGACATAAGGCAAGAGTCTTCCCGATAGAAGAGAGCCTATCAACGGAGCTCTACCACAAGACATCTCTTGGCCGACCACCACACCATATACTTTGACATATGACAGATCCAGGGAATGAAGAAAATCATCATCCATAGCCCCAAAATCAATGCACTCTTTTCATCACAAAAGGCAATCAATAAACCAAGTGCAGCAGCCAACAATGAAGCCTCAGCTAATCTAAAACCTCATAACAAATGGCTGAGTTATAAGATAAACAAAATGGGTTGTTGCCAACTTCGCTGAAACGGAAAGCCATAAAGCTACACACTGCAAGGCATAAAGAGAGGCATGGTGAGAGTTTAGGCAGCAGACTCCGTAAAGCTATGGTGGTGAATTCATCTACCAAGGAACCCTCAGCTGCAAACAAAATCCCAATTCTCAAGCAACCATTCCACCTGCCTTCCCAAGGGACGGAGACCAACAAAACCTAAAGCTCAAAAGCAACATGAATGCAGAAACCTCAAGCAGATAAGAGATTAAATCCCTTGGAATTCTCATTCCTGGACAAGTACTGTAAGCAGTTCTAATGATGGTACCAGCAGCAGCAGGCACAAATAAGATATACCGGGATACTGGATACACATAACCCATTATTCATGTTCCACTGCCAACCCATCTCAGATTCTAGTCTCCAGCAACATGAAACTGAATATCAGAACACTTAGAACGAGACTCAATCAAAACACACACCTGTAGATATCGAAGCTTAGCTCCTTGTAGAAGAGGTCCGGCAGCTCCTCCCTCAGAGTCCTGATAGCGTGCCCCATATTCACGTAGTAATTCTGCTTCTCCTCTTCTTCCTCATTGCTCCGCTTCGAACCTTGCTTCACAACGGGAGCCGAGAACTGACCATACAGCCTCGCATCTTCGTGACTCAACCCCGGAACTTTCACCTCCCGATCCTTAACCCCAAACCTAACTCTCGCCATCGACGAAACCACTCTATCGTCATTCCTGAGGGCGCTGCTGGGGTTCTTGAGGTTCCTCGGACTCGGATTAGGGTTGATTAGGGTCTTCGCTGTGCACATATCGGGCGAATGAACGAGCAGAGCCATTGTGTAGAGCGAATGTAAGGGGATACAAATTAGAAGATGAAAACAGCACTGGAAATCACCATTTCCTTGTGTGCTTCAGTGAAATTGGAGGTCGTTTGGGTCGGAGAAAAAGTTTGGCGAGGAATAGTCTGTGAGAAAGGTTTCAAGATAACGAAGAAAGGAATGGGTTTCTTCTTGATAATTGGAAATTATCAGGTAGACTAATATTTGGAAATTATCTGATTGGTTAACCTGAATATGTGTCTACTCTCCGGCACGGCAAGGATAGGAATATGCTGGCGGGGGTGGCTCCAAAAACGGATCGGATCGGATCGTAGCTCTTACGGCCTGTGGGTTTAGGGAAATGGTCCGGTCCATGTAAACCAATTCAATTGGTGGGTTGACCGGGTTAGATTGTGTTTTTTTTTTTATTCAAGGGAGGTCGAAGCAAAGAAAAAGATACAAGCAAGAGAGGTCATACGTGAAAAGAGTTGGACGGATGTACGAATTCACCAATCAACGTGATGCTTGATTGATACAGAGATACACTCAACGCGATTGGAGGCTACCAACGACGAGGAGCAAAATTCACAAGCCAAAAACTTGATGAACCAGGATAAAATTCAGTTGACAAAAACTAATCTCCTGTTACAATTCGGCCTAGGCCTTTAAATAGAATGACAAAGCCTAATTCTACTACTCTACTAAACAAGGAAGAAAAAACAAAACTAACTAAAATACTGAAGAAGGAAAAGAATCCTTAACACAAAAGGAAACTAAACTCGGCAGTTGCTATTCCACGGTCTGTCTTCCTGTTCCACGGTCGTGGAATTGACGTCCTTGGTCGTGGATTTTGAATTGGTCACCATACGATCTTTAGTCTGCTCATTTGTGTCCAGGAAGCTTCAATCTTCTCACCCAACACCTTCACGATCTTTAATTGAAGTCATAATTTGATGTCCAACCCCAAACTCCTATCGATTATCTTCCAAGTTGACGATACAAGCTTCCAAAGTATGTACCATGACCTTGTTTCCACACTTGGCCATTTTCAGCCCCACGAATTAATCACTATTTTGAACGCTTGGGAATTTGCATTCTTGATGGCTAGCTTGCTCCAATCAATAGAGAAGCGTTCGTGCAGTTGTAACCAACGCTACTTTGTTCGCTTGGGTGGAGTCAATGGTCATTTCAACTTTAAATATATTATTCGAGCACGAGGTAGTTGATAACTCGTAAATTATGCATGTTTTCACTTCCATTCAGACGACTTTTGTCTTGTCATTTTAGCAATAATCTTATGTTTATCATGGTTTTACGTTTGCTTTGTTGTTGAAATGTGTGCTATGTCATAAGGATTGAATTAGGCAATATTTGGCTTAGAAATTCACAAAGTAAAAAAGTTTTGGAACACTAAATGGCTTATTGAGAACTTGAGATGTGTTTCTTCTCCAAAAATGAATGGTTTGTAATGGAAAAACTTCATATTTGGGTTGCAATGATATCCTCCTTTGAGATATGCACAGTAATCGGATTTCCCTCCAACCTCACTTTTTCATGATGTAGTTATTTCCTTTCAATCATTCCACAAAGCTTTTAGAAGTAAATTTTGGGTGGCAATCCTGTTTTTGAGCATCACCCCTCACTTCTATATTCCCCTCCCGTTTCGAATGCACATAGACTTTTGCATATGCATATATATTTCCTTATCTTGAATTTCACATAAAATTTTCTCCTTTTTTTGCAAAAATTTTGGTGCAACTAAAGGAAAGGCTTTCGTTGACAATGATGAAGCACTTGTCGGTATCTACAAGGTCTCTTTTCCTTCTCTTCGCACTCGTTTTTCTTCTTGCTTTGTATGTCGACGCCAAATGTGTCCCTCGCAACGTAACCCACGACATATCGTTGCCTTCCATTGGTGATGCTAATGACTCGAAGAACTCTAAAGAAATTTCAAATGCTCAACAGACAACGTCATCTAACTCCAACGAGAAAAGTAGTGATGGCGACAACAAACAAAAGGAAGAGAAAAATCCAGATGATGACGATGGTGAAAAAAAGGAAAAGAAATCAAAAGATGATGAGAAAAGCGACGACGACGATGATGGTGATAAAAAAGAAAAGAAATCAAAACAAGATGAGAAAGGCGACGATGGTGATGATGACAAAAAGGAAAAGAAATCAAAACATGATGAGAAAGGCGACGATGACGATGATGACAAAAAGGAAAAGAAATCGGAAGATGATGAAAAAAAGGAAAAGAAATCAAAGCATGATGAGAAAGGTGACGACCATGCTGATGATGATAAAAAGGAAAAGAAATCAGAAGAGGATGAAAACAAGGAAAAGAAAACAGATGATGATGATGACGACAAAAAGGAAAAGAAATCAGAAGACGATGACGACAAGGAAAAGAAATCCGACGATGATGACGATGACGACAAAAAGGAAAAGAAATCAAAACACGACGAGAAAGGCGACGATGATGATGACAAAAAGGAAAAGAAATTAGAAGATGATGACAAAGGCGGCGACGACGACGATGGTGATAAAAAAGAGAAGTCACACGGGAAGGAGAAATGCGACGATGACGACAAGGAAAATTCTTCTTCGTCGTCGTCATCATCAACCCCAATGGACCCCGTCTTGACCCAGAAAGTATGCGGGTCGACTCGGTATCCCAAGGATTGTTTGAGCTCCATAGCACCCTTCTACACAGGGGACACAGACCCAGTGTCAGTCCTCAAGATGGAGGTCCAAGCAGTACGGCAGGGTTTTTCGACCGCAATCGCCAAGGTGAAGCAGATGAAGAAAGAGTCGGATGGGAAGTGGAACAAGGGCGCACTCGACACTTGTGTTGATAACTTCAACAGCGGCCTCACGGATTTGGATAGTGCATTGGAGGCAATAACTGACCATAATATAAAAACGCTACAAACAATGTTGAGTTCGGTGCTGACATACGTAACAACATGCGAAGACGCTATGGACGAGGATCCAGACTCGGATGCACTGCCCAATGTTACCAACATGGAGCAGAAGCTCACAAACTTGGCTACCAATAGCTTGGACATCGCCAACCAGCTCAATTGGACATAATAATAATGATTATTATTATGTTTCAAGGGGAGAGGGAAAATTATCAAATTTGGGGGGTCGAAATGTTGGTTAATTTGATTGAATGTGTGTGTGTTTTTTTTTAATTAATTTTGTTTGATTTGTTTGTCTAGCTAACCCCTGTTTAAATTTATTTAGTTATTAAGATTTGAAAATCTGATTCTGATTGCTATTGACTAAAGGGTACATTAAAATTACATTCTAAATTTTTTTATGTTTTGAGTTATGCCTCCTGTTACAACTTATAATCAAAGAAATTGGTTAAAATTTTCACGGTGTATTTTATACTTTCCCGTGCAATTTTATTTAACAGTCATAGATAAACTTATGTTCATGCAAATATTCCTAATTTTCACACAATCTCGTAGCTCGTCAATCAATTTTGTTATGCAACATTGTAAATAACATCAATCGATTATGCAATTTCGTCAGTATGAGTTATGTTCATTCACTAAAACTATTTGGAAATTTCTACGTACACTCCTCTCGTTTGGTTCGAATGTGACTAAAATTTGAAGTGCCTTGACGATACTTGAAAAATGATATTTTTCCTTTCCCGTTTTAGGTTTCATGTTTTGGTTCCATGTTGCGGCATGTGTCTATATCATGGTCGTGACTTGTGATAGTGTCTCGTGCACTGTCAAGTAAAAAGGTTGTTTTGCAATTCTGAAGGAGGGAGAATCGGGGTTTTGGCAAAAAAAAACCCCCCAAGGGGCGTTCCAAAAAGAGGGAGAGCGATCTAGGAGTGATCTTGGAGCAAATTTGGAGGTTGCCACCGCCCTTGGAGCTAGAAGATCAAGCCTAGACAAGAAGATTGAAGATTTTGGAGCTTTTTACTCTATTATCTCTCCTCTCTATGGAATAGTTCTCCTTCACTTAGGTTTTGATGACCTCTAACCATGCGTAGCTTTATTGTATGATTGTATGAGTACTCTATTTTCATATTCTCGGGTTCCTATTCAATCTATGATTGTATTCACTATTCAATTATACTTTAGCCGAGATTATTGATTCTGCTTTGACCCTATGAGAGGGAATACTTGATTAAGTCTCTACTCTCTAGAGCACTATGGATTAGAAGAGGGGGATCAATAACACAAGAGTGAATTGATTCATTACTATGAATTGAGTGAGAACGCCTTGATCAGTTGTGTTAAACCCTAACGACTAATGGTCAAAGTTGTAATAACAGTCACCCGCTTACTTAACCAAATGTGATTAATTATTTAAAAAATGTGGTCATTTTAAGAATTGTGAAAAGTTCTCAAAAGATTACTTCGTGATATGTTAATTGTATTGCATGTTGCCATATGCAAAATGTCGAGCTCATTCCCTTTCTGAAAAAGGGGTTTCTTAATACAAAGTTATGAATCACCTGGGCCAACTGGCCAAGGAAAGGCCCCAAAAAAATAGAAGGGAGCAGGACTGCAGGAGAGTAGGGAAACTCGAGTCCATGACCTTGTTATTCCCTTCCCGACTCTCCGCAGTCCGCAATGACCCATAGACGTTTGAAAAAAACTGAAATGTAGAAAGTCGAAACTGCCGAATAAACCAGGTCCTAAAGGATACTTCCAGTTTTTTTCCTATTGACCATATCCATATGTGAATTGTTGAAGCCTGTTCTTAAACGTTGTCATAGAAAAACATGATTTCATCTGGCTAACAATACAGGATTCAGAGCACCATCAATGGAGGCAACACAATGTGCGAGCGACAGGGCCAGGTCATTGTTGCTCCGCAGCAGCTTCCAGAGGCCGGAGAGCTTTGAGAGGATTCACGATAACCCCGTCGATGAGTCCATAGTCTTGGGCTTCTTTTGCGCTCATGAAGTAATCGCGATCTGTGTCCTGGTTGATCTTGTCGAGGCTTTGACCAGTATGGTAGGCGAGGTACCCGTTCAGGTTTGCTTTGTGGTGCAACATTTCATTTGCCTAACAAAATTTTATTACTCTAATCAGGTATACCAATTCATCATTTTCAGAGAGCATAAATAACTCCATGAAAGAATGGATTAAGTTCAAAACATAAAAAATTATTGCATACCTGGATGTCTATGTCAGACTGGCCACCTTGAGCTCCACCAAGCGGCTGATGGATCATTATCCTTGAATTTGGCAGGCTGTACCTTTTACCTTCAGACATAGAAAGATGGAAAGAGAGAAAACGTTTGAACTAATAGCTCAGGGCCAGAACAATCAGTTTTAAGTTATGGTTTAAGTATATGGAGACTCTTACCTTTGGTTCCAGCGCTAAGCAGGAAAGCTCCCATACTGTGACAAGTCACAACAACAGCAAAGGAGACATATGTATCATACAGGTGCAATACAGAAAAGAACAGAGTATGACAGTCACAACAACAGCAAAGGAGACATATGTATCATACAGGTGCAATAAAGAAAAGAACAAATCCAAGATGTCGAAACAAGACCCGATCATTTGCTGTGACAATTCTTTTCAATGATCCGCATAGGAACTCTGTTCAGTTTGCTAGACATGATCAAACCTAAGAATTGGAATCAATTTAACGGGCATGCCATCTATCAACCCTTGCTAAGTGGTTTTGGCTTCAAACCCCAGTGGTACAGTTAACTTATCTAGATGGACTCGAGCAAGTCCCATGTCCACAATCTTATATATTAGCATAAGCAGATCATCGAGATATTTAGAGATGGCCCTTCAATTTTCATAAGGTCAATAAACATCCTAACAATTTCTAAGCAGTACTTGGCAAATTGGTGTTATTCTAGACTTGCATAGCACCTAGAGATTCTGGAACTATCATTATGAAATCAAGGAATCCTGGGATGCAATACAGAGTCATATATGATCATATCAACTTGGAACACAATGAATGCATGGCATTCTAGTGGGTTGTGTGCAGAAATAATTACTAATAAAGAATTACGATTCACTTTGCCATTGTCTCTAGGCAATATTAGAGAGTAGTTCTCTCAAGGGTTATACAAAGTGCTAAAGGTTCTAATAGTTTCAGATACAAAGTTTTGTATGAGGTTTAGGCAGGGGTTCCGAATAGGGATGGGGACGACTGTGAACTTTCAACTCTATTTGTGCATGATCAAGCAGATCCAAGCCTGATAATCTGAAATTTCAAAGTCCTCAACTGCTATTAAACATGAAAATTCTAATGCAAAATTAATAAGCAAGCAAATAAAAAATAAGTAATACTAGATTGAGCATGAACCCAATTGTACCACACCAATTCTTAGATACTAGATTGAGCATACAGAAATCGTCTATATTCCAAGACAGGAGAGCATTAAGCAAGCAGGTAGAGGATGAAGCATGACAATGACAAAAGCAATTTAAATACTAGATTGAGCATGAACCCAATTGTACCACACCAATTCCTAGATATCTGAAGAATGCTGATGAAAAGGGTTACCGGGTGTCTTAATAATAGTGCATACAGAAATTGTCTATATTCCAAGACAGGAGAGCATTAAGCAAGCAGGTAGAGGATGAAGCATGACAATGACAAAAGCAATTTAAAAACCATCAAAGATTGTTACCTAGCTGCTAGTCCAACACAGACAGTAGAGACATCAGGTCGGATATGCCTCATTGTGTCAAAGATTGCCATACCTATGAAAAGTAAGCAAACAAACGTCAAGTACAAGAGAAAAAAAAAATCTTCAGCATACTGCAGAAAGTGTGGAAATCAGAACAAAACTTTGAAGAAGGCACAAGAGAAAGGGAAATAGGATATTGGCATTACCAGCTGTAACTGATCCTCCTGGAGAATTTATATACATGACAATATCCTGTTTGGAAAGAGGGAAACCATAAAAACACACTTACTAGGCAATTCAATAAGTTCTCAAACTGTTGCAGCAAACTTATCACAGTGATACCATGCATGATTTCTTTGCCGAATGCATCATAAACCGCATCGCAGCAGAAGGAAAGCATACAAAATGGACTCCAAATCAACTTCAGAAAGGAAAGATTGAAATAATCTTCTACGAACTAGTAATATACTGACCTTATTAGGATCAACAGCATCGAGATAGAGGAGCTGAGCAACAATAATGTTTGCCATATCATCCTCAACGGCACCACCACATCTTATAATTCTCTAATCAACATAATTTCCCATCAAAAAGCACAACAGTCAACCAGGGAACAAATCTAACCACTCAAACAACACAAAGCTGGAAAGTTAGAAAACCCGCAAAATTCTTGCTGGCTCACATATTGGAAAAGCTGCGTAATCACGCTCTGAAAACGCTCGGCAACCATTGGAGGCGGTCCCTGAGCTTCGCCTCTACCGTTGGCATACGTAGGCAAGTACGGAGATGCTGGAACTTCCAAATCATCCCTACACAAAAGGTGGAAAACGGAGATTCAGCTTACAGGAAGCGCAAACGCGAATTATCTCCGGAAGCAAAACCAAAAACTCAAAAAAAAAACCCTACCTTATCGACCAAATTCCGCGCCGAGAACTTGTCTCGGGCGTCCAGAACCTGCTGGAGCCGGAATAAGCAGCGGTCCGCAGATTAATTTGATCGCAGGTCGACTTGCTCAGCTTCCTACAAGTAAAGAGCGAACACAGTGAGTGAACCAGAGTGCGCAAAAAAAAGTGAGCAACACGGAGAGGAGAGAGGATAACCTTGAGCCGAGAGGGCGGAAGGGGAGAGCGAGCTTCCGGGGTTCGGGAGAGGAGATAGGATTGGGGGAGAAGGCGAGAGAACCGAATCTCGAAGCGGAGACGGATGAGGTCGCCATGGGATGTGATTTCGTTGACTGCTCCGACGGAAGGGATGCGAGGAGTGATTATCGGTTTTGGACTCGGGAGGAAGGAGCAGCGAGCGAAGTGATAAGAACTAAGAAGAGGGCAGCTGCGTCGCATTCCCTGCAAGGGCCGGGTCATTAGATAGATGGGTAAACCACTAAACCCACTCGAATCCACCCAATTATAACCCACGCGATATGAGTTTGGGTGGTTATAATGGTCGTGGGCTTGCAAAACCATATGATACATTATGCCACTAATTCCATTCTATAATAATGTACATATTTTTTCTATCTCAAAATATTAATCATGACTAATTCAATTAAATATTAATTATTTTTATAAACTTTTCTTGACTTACAATATAAATCATACAACAATTATTTTAAACGATAATAACCATAAAATTAGGGATGTTCAAACGATGTGGTAACCATTTTAAACGGCGGTATTCGGATAATAGGTTAATTTGGATAGTTCATTTAGTTTGGCTAAAATTTTAGCTTGTTTGATTTAGATGATTTGGTTTCGGTCATTCGTAACCGATCGAACCAATTGAATAATTTAACAATTAGTCATGTATCTAATATACTATTCTCTTGTACTTAATACTTTACATAATCACTCAAGAGTCAAGCGCTCCTCTCTTTTAGGAAAAGCTCATTAATGTTCCTATATTGTATTGTTCTCATATATATAAAGAGAGACAACGATATATGAACAGCTAATTTATGTAAATCTCATACATAACGTGAAATTTTTTTTATCCTTTAATAATTGCTAAGACACCAAGACGATTCACACAAGCACACACAATTCATTAACATCATATCATTAGCACATATTTTTATTATGTGGCTACTTCAGTGAATATAATATAATTTTATTAGTTGTATGTATTTACGTTAAGTGTTAACTGTGTGTAAATTTTATTGAATTATATAAATGATGAATTAAGGCATTTTTTCTTCTTACCTAATGATAATGTTATGTTATTCGTCTATGTTCAAACTTGTTATTTATACTTAGATAATTTCTACAAATCAGAACCGTTGATTTTCATTTTAAGATTAAATGAATCTTATTGGTTGAGTTAGAGTATTGGGGACTGGGGTATACCCACTAAAGGTTAGGGTATAGTTTCATGCATCAAACTCCGGTTAATTCACGATCTAAATAACCAAACGTATGGTAAGATAAGTGTAAACTAACCTCAACCATATATATATATAGTGGTTTCTATCATACATTAAGTAAGAAAATGATATTTAAACCTTGAATTAATCGAATTTTGGGGGCATGATACTATACTGTAACCCTTGATGAGTGAACCCTAGGCCTTGGTTATCTAAATCATAGTCCTTAAAACCTCAAAATTGTGCATGTAATTTGTTGCTTATTGTCAAAATCGAGCAGCTTCATTAGTACGATATTGTCCGCTTTGGACCAAACCCGTACAGTACTACTTTTGGTATCCTCTCCAAAAAGTCTCGTTACGCATAATTATCTTTGAAATGCCACACAGATCTCAAATTCAGAGGTTGCCGAATGAGGGCCCCACCAAACTGACGTTCATTGCCCCGAACCGAAAATGAACCAAGCTCTGAAACCCACTTGTCGAAATAAGGCAACTCCATTATGAGTACGATATTGTCCGCTTTTGATGAAGCCTGCACGGTTTTACTTTTGAGTATCCTACTAATAAGTTTGGTGGGTACTTATATACAAGAATCACTTCCATTGTATTACCGATATGGTATTTTCCCTATTTGGATTGTGTCATAACTCATATTTTTTTACGAATGCAAACTTCAAACACGTTAACGACCTCGCTTGCTTTTATTTTTTTATTGCTCTTTCCAACAAAACACCACAATTAACACGACGATCACAACGAGGTCACAACACAAAGCAAAAGTTAAAACTAGATAGTGATTATATAAACTAACTTCAGATCTATCCACCCATGAAACAAAATAAACATGGTAACATAAAATTTAACCGAAACGATAGTTAAAGAACCTCCCCAACCTATCCCTAGAGAACTTCCACACAGAGAGCGAGAACAAGGGCGTCCCTTTCCACCCGACAACGAGACCCTTGTTGTCATCCTTCTCCACGCTGCACCACTTCCACTGCGGAAACTGCTTGATCACCAGCCCGGCCTGGTACATCGACGACTCGCTGAACCCTAGCTCCACCATCCTGAACCTGGAGAAGAACGCCCTCCACACCTCCAGCTTCACGTTCCTCGCCGTCCGCTCGTTGCCTTCCATGGCCACGATGTTTCTGAGGCCGTACGAGAGCGTGGCCTCGATCATGGTCCGGTGCTGCTCGGCGTCGTCGGCCATGCACGTGTCGAGGCTGTCGAAGTAGGCGCTGTAGTAGAACAAGGCCTCGATGAAGCGGGTGACGAAGACGGGGGAGTTGTGGTTCGCCTCGGCCTCGCTCACCACCATTAGGGTTGGGTGGAGGTTCTTTATCACTCTCATCAAGTTCTGCAAGTAGGAGGGGGACACACAAGACGGATAATAATCAAATTTTAGTTATGGCGATTTTCGTTGGTTGGTTGTGACATTAAAAAAAAAATCAAAACTAGATCGTGATGGCTGTTCTCATTCTCGCATTTCCATCGGACTACGACTAATTCCTTTTGAGAAAAAAATGTACACAATGTTGATGACTAAAGAGATAGTATTTTGGGTCTTGTTTTTTATTCGTTTTTTGTTTTTTGTTTAGAGTTATCAAAGTGGTTCTATATATCAAGCTAGGTTTGTCAATTCTCAACCAATTTTTTTTATGTAAAAAAAAAAGTAGTGAATTCACTTTCTTCTATCAGTAGACTAGCTAGCTACATTTTGGTAGTTAGGGGAACGTAACCACATAAGCTTCATGTGTCATTAACTTTAATTTCATGCATGTGATCTCCACGTTGAAAATGTCAATATATACTACTAAAGCAAGTCATTGTTTGTAAAAATTCATTGGCTGACAAAAAATAGGATGTGTTATTAAGATGTGGTGTTTTGCCAAATAACAGAGTTTGAGATTAAATAATACAAAATTTTTGTCAAATACTTGAAAAGGGTAGATATCTATCAAATATCACATATCAAATAAAAAAAGTTATATTATATGATAATTGGTCCCAGATAACAAATTTGCCATATACTCAATCTAAACGAACCCGTAATTTTAAATCCATTATTCCACTCTAAAAGGAATTTTTTGGACTTATGGTCTAAACTTCATCCATTTTAGAAACATAATTAATGTCGTATAAACAGAACTCGAATTCAAAACTAACCATAGACTCTCAAGATTTAGGATTTGTGTCAGAGATAAAAGAAGAAGAAGAAGAAGAAGAAGAAGAAGAAGAAATATAGCTAGCTAGAGAGAGAGTGATGCAACGTACCTCCAAGCGGTGTGGGCGGGCGAGCAGCGTCCTGAGGACGAAAGAGCAGAACACGACCACCGACTCGTCGAAACCGATCCGAAACGCGTCCTCCCTGAGATCGCTCAGGCTCTCCGCCACGTACACGACGTGGAAGCTGAAGGGGAAGTTGATGGAGCGGGCGAAGCTCTCCAGCCGCTTCCCCGTGTCGTCGACCTCGAACCGCTCCGAGATCCGGACGACGGCTGTGACCCGGAGGTGCTCCACTCCTCCTCCATCGGCCTGGTTCGCCGACAGAGCCTGCATCAGCGCCGTCCAGATCACGCCGCTCCGGATCTCCAGGTCGATGCAGTGCAGCTTCCTCGCCGACCCGACGTTCTCCACGATGGCCTGGACGGCCGTCAGCTGGAGGACCTGGCTGAAGGGGACTTGCTGGTGGAGACAGATGGACGACAGGTTCATACCTGTACAAAATAAAACGTACGTAAGAATCGATCTGTAATAAACCAACTAGTTTCAATAACTAAGGACCATGTCCGTGCATGTATCTATAGTATAATCTATAATCTATATGATCGCTTTCTAAAATGTATCCTCAAACAAAAGTCACCTTATATGGGCAGTGGAGTTGAAGTATGCACAGATAGTATTAGAGTATGTGTAGTACGAGTAGTATCATGTTATACTACGAGTACTGGTAGTGCTAAGAGTTATTATAGAAGTCAATCTTTGTACTCTAGATAAACTTTATGTGATTTCAGTAATAATACATAACAGTTTCCACCGTATTCTGATTTATAAACAGATTTCACATACCGTATCCTTTAGTCGACTGTAAATATCGGGGTTTGAAAGAATTTGAACACGAAATTTCACAATCAAATTAAGCAATATCATAAAACCACTCAAATTGTTGAGAGAGATTGATGTAATATATACCACTTCCTACCATAAATACAATACAATACTTTTCCATTTAGGTAGTGAATCAACGATTCATCTAAGCAGCTAGCTAGGGCATAAAGTGACAAGTGAACAATGAAGTTGTTCTATTATGTATCCATCTATATATATATATATATATATGCACGCCTTAGTGTAAAATTAAGTTGCGAAAGCTCGTACCGAATCCGTTGGAGATCGAACTCGCGGAGGCGGATGATCCGTACACCTCCGGGATCCCAAGGAACAACCTCCCGAGCCCGCGGTCGATCCTCTCGCGGAGCGCCTCGGCGAAGCAGTGCACGACCCTCTGGACCGCGTTGGACCGGTCCGACGCGATCCACTCGCACCGCGTCAGCAGCCTGCTGGCGCGGTCGTAGTGGTGGTAGCCCACCTTCTCGGCCGCCGCGAAGAGAAGGTGGGCCAGCTCCACGTCCATCATCTCCCCCTCGGACAGCGTCGAGGAGAGTGCGTACCCGAACGGGTGCATCAGCATGGTGAAGTCGTCGCACCTCGGTCTGTCCGACAGCTGGATGTACCTCTCTCCAGCAACCCTCATCACCTCCTCCGTCGACAGCTTCCTCTTCTTCGTCGTCGCCGTCGTCGTTTCATCGCGAGATTGGACTGCGTCGAGCTTCCTGAACCCTTTCCCATAGCTTCTGAGAAGCTCCAGCGACGAGGATATGGTAGTAGTAGTAGTACCACTGATATTGTTGTGTTTGTCGCCGCCGCCGCCGCGAGTAATAACGTTCTCCAGCCTCTTCACCTCGTGCATCGGCTGTGACGTGGTGACGAAGTAGTCGTTGAAAGCCATGGTGTTGTTGTTGGGTTTCGATGATGGAAGCTCCGGACGATGATTGAACAGCTGAAGCCCTTTGCCGGGCTGTAGGGCTGCAGGATGATTGGCTTCGAGGAGATCGATCGACGACATGGATGATGGTGATCGGAGGGGGAATATTATTTATGATGATGATAACTAAGTGGATTAGAGGGACGATCTGATGATGATCTAGAGAGAGAGAGATGGTGGAGGAGGGAATTGGGCACTTAATTGGATTAACGAAATAATCAACGAAGAGGGTGATGATATTTGGGGGTATATATCGAAACGAAGGTCTGGTTATGGAGAATGTGTGTGTTTTTTTTTTTGGTGAGTGGAATTACAGTTTTCGCCCCATAAGGACGTGACATGGAGTGAAAGCGAGGTTTGTTTCTTTGTACCGGCCTGCTTGGATTACAGTCAAACTTTGGTGCGGAATAATGTCTTCGGTCCAAGTCACGAAAGAAACAAAACATAAGGAACCAAATGGAATGGGGACATGGAAATTAAAACAGTCTATTATTACTGTCTAATCCATCCCACCTCTCTCTGTGAGTTTTTTTTTTTTTTTTGTTAGATAAAAACAACGAAGTTCCTCTAGATGGGCACAAGAAAGCTTTCAAAGCTCTTTGTGGCAACATGGTATCCCAAATATTATTGAATCGTACTTTTAAAATAGGTTGGTATAGAGTTGGCTAGCTATTTCGAAATTTTCATTCCTCTTGTTCTTTTTTTTTTTTATAGTTAGAAAAAGATATCTAGAGAATACTCATCTGAGTTAGGGATAGCAATAGGCCGGAGTTGAGATGGGTTTTGCCAAAACCCAAACCCATGAGTTTATCCGCTAATAAAACTCGGGGTAAAATCTGTTGGGTTTGAGAAGCTCAAACTCAACCCAACCCAGTGGGTATCCGTGGGTTCATGGGTAACCGTGGATTTTTGTGTATAAAAATTTACAATAACAAGTTTCTTTCAAAATAAAAGTCTAACTTAAATTTTCTCATACAAATTATTCATACAAAAAAACACCAATCATACAAGCAAATCGCAAATAACCCGTTGATTCGGGTTTTGCTGCCATCCCTAATTAGTGTGTCGACAATATTGATGAGTCTGAATAACTCGATTTGTCTGGAGAAATAAATGAATGGATCTTGTCACGTTTACTTAACAAGCTCATTGGTACTTCGGTGGGGAATATGTGTGTTTAATAAAAACGATACACGGTCTCTGACTTCAAGATGATTGCTTTGAAGAGATCGACGAGAATGCAACTTGAAGTCACCAATCTAGCCAAGAGATTGGTGACTTAACAAGCTCATGAGTCATGCCTCATAGCACAAATGGTTTGCCTCCAAAATGCCAAAAAAGTTTGGCCCAGGGTTTCGAAGGAACCCCCTCGGTTTCAATAGGATCGGATTCTATAATTGGAGACAAATCACTCATTGAATGCAACTAACAAAGAGAGAAAAGAGATAAGCTAAGAATAAAGGATGAACACCGTCGCCAGCGAGGCAACCGGGCTCAACCGGAGGAATAGCTCGCAACAAAAAGACTCGAGAGAAAACATATGCTACTTTTTTTTTTTTTTTGGTTCGTGTATCTTTTTTCAATGAAAGCAACATTATCTGGTGGAAATGGTTGTTTTGGTTCGTATAAAATAAATTTGATATTTTTTCCAATCCTTACAAATATTTAACTAAGGGTTGAGAAGTGAGTTGTTGAATGACTACTCTTATAAAATGTGTTCAGTTACTCCATTTATGATGGAAAATAGCTACATACAAACCGTGACAGTGGAGATTATTACATTTTTTTATTTATGAACAGGTGCTTGTATTGCTAAGAGAGATCACGAATATAACGTCTAGAAAGAAGAATTGAATCAAGATCCATAATCAAAGCATGCAATAATTAAGGGCAAATAACTAACAGAAACAAATTTCTTAGACTACATAATTATCACCTTATTTCTCTAACCACCTACAAATGGTAATGAGAGACTCGACATCAATCCCCACAATAAACACACTTTAACCTGTTACATAAAAAAAATTACTGATTAGTTTAGTTTATTTATTATTCGACATCTTCATTTAACCTGCTACAATTAAACATGGAAACCAAAATTGCGACTGTTTGACTGCTTTGTAAGGTTGTCCGGTCATGACTCATGACCGCCGTTCGTTCAACGTCACGACTGCCGCTCCTGGACCTGGTCGGCCTGTTGTTTCAAATTCTTTGACCAACACGTACAAGAAACATAACTTTGCCCATTACTTTCTTTCTTCTTCTTCTTCTCCTTTTCTCGTTCTTTTACCTTCATTTTATTTGACGTATTTTATTTTCCTTTTCACAAAGCTTTTTTCTTTTCGTAGAGCACATGACAACGAGGGATATGGCTAACATGGTTAATTATATCGGATATCACGTAATTATTGGTTTTTGTTGCATACTAACCTGTAATCCCTTAAGTTTTTTTTCGTTGCAGCTAAATCACATAAGTTGACCTCCGGTTGCAGGGTTAATAGCACCATATATTATGCAAGTATTAGTTTCGTTGCATACTAAGTACTTAAAAAAAGTTTTAGTTGTAACTAAACCATACAAGTCGGCTATCGGTTGCACCGTTATATGTTTCATCCGTAAACCCAATGAAGGATTTGAGTCATTATGGATTTGTAACAATCTTTTGTTTGTTGAGATGTTTTACAATGGATTTAAGGGTTATGATTCAGAACTTAAATTCCAAAATTGCCATACAATCCTTTTCTATTTGTTTGTCATGTTTATGATATGTACACAAAACAAGGACAATATGTACTAATAAGCATAATGTTGCCACAAGGACAATAATAATAAACGGAAAAATTCTACTTTAACATTTAACGTAACATAATATCGATTACCAATTCTTTGTCATCCTTTTCAAAAGTAACTTTATAGTTACATATATTAGAACCAGAGAACAAATAATTACACGTTACATGAAAAGGTCAAAGGGAACTAGAACATAAGAAAGGGTGTAAAAAATCTAACTAATGTTTGCACATTAATTGATTATTTATATTATTTATTTGTTGTTAATTAATTAATTATTTATAATGTACAATAGGTAAATGTAAGGACAAATTTGGAATTTTAAAAGTTCACGAGGGTATATGAGTAAAATCTCATCATAAATTTATAGCATGTTACAAATCCCACATCAACATGTGAGATTTACAAGTCTCTGTAGTCCGCGAATTTGTACCCTTAAAATCCGTGTATGCAACCAAACCATGGACATTGTTGAAGATGATGCAAGACATTTGTTTAGTTGGCGGCACTATGCCTCATTTTCCCGCCAAAAGTATCATCCCCTTCTCATCTATTTACCGCCAAAAAGTCCCTCGTCCTCGCAAATCGGCATCACCCTCAAGTCCGCATTCTCACTTTCCAGTTCGGCATCTCCACGACTTCCTCCTTCGACTCCTGCGCATTTTCCTTCCCGGCGAATCATGAAACCTCTCGACCTGACTGCTGAGAAAGGTGAGTTCATTTCCCTCCCTCTTTTGTTGACTTCTTCTTTTTGCTTCGTCTCTCACTGCTTTCTGCTCAGATTTCGCCAAGGAGTTCCTGAGAGAGTTCGTCGATGCAAATGGTGAAGCTAAGTACATGAACATCCTCGTGAGTCTCCTTTCTTCGCTCTGCGAGATTTCCATCCCCCTTTAAAACCTAACATTTGAAAAATGAAAACCCTAGATCTACCCGGTACGCAATTTTTTTTTAAAACTGCGGAATCGAAGGACGACGAATCGAGGAATTGAGCTTGTCTGCTTGTCCGCCCTAACATTTGCTTCGTTTATATCTGCTGCAGCAAGATGTTGCAAACCATAAGGTTCGAGCAGTTCAAATTGAGCTTGATGACGTCTACAATGTGAGTCTCGTTTTCTTTATTTGAGGTGTGCTGTTGTTTTTGTTCTGATATTAGGATACGGAAACCCTAATTTTTGCAAAGTGGCTGCTGGCTGCAGTGGACGGGCGCTGATGAAGATTTCCCTAAACGGGTTACTGAGAATACCAGGCGGTACCTGGGGACCTTTGCCTCTGCGATTGACGAGCTAATGCCTGAACCAACTGAGACGTTTCCGGATGATGACCATGACATACTAATGACGCAGAGGTCCGAGGATCCAACGGAGAGTGCAGATGGTTCTGATCAGCAGCAGAAAATGCCTCCTGAAATCAAGCGTTTCTAGTAAGCTTTCTTCACTGAACCGACACTTAGGTTCGCTTGAGTAGTGCAGTTTGAAAGAATTGACTTTCCTGAGATACTGGGCTAAGCTTGTCATTCGCCTGTTTGTGATTTTGTTTACCTATGAATAGGTCTGTTTCCATTTTCACATTGGGACTACATGCTGTAGCTCACTTCATAGTACGATGAAATGGTAGATGTTGGTTTTGCTTTTGAAACCCTTGCTCACTTTGTTGTTGTTTGAAAATATTGTTCTTCTCAAAATTTTTTTGTTCGAACAGCCTACTTACATGACTACTGCACCCAAATAATTAAAAGTTCGCCATCATGATATGGCTGCATAAAATTTGTTCCGGTATTGATATGGTGCCACTTGTTTCTGGATACAGTGAAGTTTATATTAAAGCAGCTTCAAAGGACAAGCAATTGATCATCAGATCAGTCAAGGCTTCCAATATTGGCCACCTTGTAAGAGTTTCTGGTATTGTGACACGGTGTTCAGATGTCAAGCCACTGATGCAGGTTGCTGTGTATACATGCGAAGACTGCGGCTTTGAGATATATCAGGTAAAGCACAGGGTGATGAAGTATACACTCGATTGTGTACTTTGACTGAAAAGAAGACTAGAAACTGATCCTTTGACCTTTTTATCTGTTCTATTTTGCAACTAAGTATATTGGTCCTCTTGCATTCTTTAATGCCTCTTGCATTCTTTAATGATATTATCTGTTATTTAGGAAGTAACTGCACGGGCGTTCATGCCTTTGTTTAAATGCCCGTCCAAACGCTGTGTAACAAACAACAGAAATGGAAACCTTATTCTGCAGCTCAGAGCATCTAAGTTTCAGAAGTTTCAGGAGGTAAGTCACTGCAGTCTAGTATGCAAGAAAGCCAACAGAATCAGGAGCAAATAATGATCTCTTTGTCTTGTTCTGGTAATGATCTGCAGGCTAAGGTTCAAGAGTTGGCAGAAGATGTTCCAATGGGTCATATTCCACGGTCCATGACTGTTCATTTTAGGGGCGAACTAACAAGAAAGGTGGGTGGCTGACCTAATACCTCTTTCTCGTGTAAAGCATGAAAAGTGATATTGAAGCTGTTAACTTGTCCTCTGCTATCAGGTAGCCCCAGGTGACATAGTTGAATTGTCAGGAATATTCCTTCCAATCCCGTACACTGGATTCAGAGCAATGCGTGCTGGCTTGGTTGCTGATACATACTTGGATGTGATGTCCGTCAATCATTCCAAGAAAAGATATGAAGAGTAAGGCCATTTAAGTTTTTGCTACGGCAAATCACTTGCCAGGCAACCAACGAGTTTCTAGAAACCCTTCCTATTATCATTATTAATTTGTTTTCATTTGTTCCCTCCCGCTACCCAAGTATTGTCTTTAAGCAATGTGAACGAAGAAGGAAGCAATTAGTTGGTGTCTTTTATGTTTGCTTTGTTTGAGTATGTTTAGTAACTGAATCTTAAACTGTCCATTTTTAGTACAGATGCAATGTGCACTAATGAAATGAACTGTTGCTATGTGCATGTTTATGCATTTTTTATTTAGGTTAAGGAAATGTTAAAATCTAATAAGCAAGTGCTTTTATTTTGTAAGTGCAACTTTGATGTTGTAAGCCCTAATTGGTTTCGAATCAGACACTTAGCCTATACAGTCAATGAGTAGCTTACACATCACTAACCTGGTTATGTGCCAGGTATGAGCAGGGAGGAGATGAGGAAGAGCAAATTATGCGGCTGGCCGGAGATGGTGATATATATAATAAGTTGGCACGGTCATTAGCACCTGAAATTTATGGACATGAAGATATTAAGAAAGCTTTACTACTTCTCCTTGTGGGCGCTCCCCATAGGAAATTGAAAGATGGGATGAAGGTACCACGTTCCCTATGCAAAGGCAGTGAGATTTATTGTTTACTATCAGCAGTGGTCTTATTGCATGATTGTGCATCATCCATTTACGTGGAGTTGATAGTAACTTCTACTTCTACTTGTGTCTGATTTTCCTGATAATAAATCCAGATTAGAGGAGATTTACATATATGTCTTATGGGTGATCCTGGAGTGGCAAAAAGTCAGCTTCTGAAGCACATTATCAACGTTGCGCCCAGGGGAGTGTATACTACTGGCAAAGGAAGCAGTGGTGTTGGTCTAACAGCTGCTGTTCAAAGAGATACAGTTACAAATGAAATGGTCTTGGAAGGCGGAGCTTTGGTGAGGTTCATGCATTTGCACATCATATCTGCATATATTTGTAGCAAATCGTTTTTGCTTTCTGCATTTCAATCTGAGTCTTGTAAAGTGAAATAATATTTCACTTTTCGTACCTATCATATATCGTTTGTCAAAAACTTTACTGAGTTCATCATAGTGTTTCTAACTTTTCAGTCCTAACATACTTGTAACTAATGACGGTCTGTTTCAGGTGCTTGCTGATATGGGTATTTGTGCAATTGATGAGTTTGATAAGATGGATGAATCAGATCGTACTGCAATTCATGAAGTTATGGAACAGCAGACTGTCAGCATTGCAAAAGCTGGCATCACCACTTCGCTTAATGCAAGAACTGCTGTTCTTGCTGCAGCTAATCCAGCATGGTATGTGCTTCCTCTAGATTTTGTGACGCTTAAAACCACGCCACCCCCACCCACCAACTGATTAGTGGAAAAGTTTCATTATCTGACTGTCATTTCAATCTTGACATCATGCAGGGGGAGATATGACATGCGGAGAAGTCCAGCTGAAAACATCAATTTGCCTCCTGCTCTTCTATCAAGATTTGATCTTCTATGGTTGATTCTTGATCGAGCAGATATGGATGCAGATCTTGAACTGGCTAGGCATGTTGTTTATGTGCACCAAAACAAGAAATCTCCTGCTCTTGGCTTTGATCCTCTTGAACCATCTATACTCCGGTGAATACTAAACTTTTGATATCTCCTCAATTAACACACTAATTTCCTTAGTCCTTGTGCTGCTTATTCTTTTGATACTCCAAGGCTTGGAATTTTTCTTTTCTTTCAAGTCTCTGAAAATTCTTTATTTGTTTATCAAAGCTAGTGCTGTCTGACCTATCCATATGATGCAATGCTCCCCTGTCATTGTTCCATAATTGTACACAGCATTCATATAAGCAAAATTGAAAAACTAGCTAGCCTAGAGTTGTCTATTAAAAAACAAAATGATAACAGAGAAAAAAGAATGATTCAGTTGTCTGCTAGTGAGAATTGTTGAGATGCTTTCAACTGCTTGTTGTCTATTAAAAGCAAGATGGCGAGCTGACAGCCGCTTGTGTTGCAAATTCATTGTAGTGCATATATTTCTGCTGCAAGAAGATTCTCGCCATATGTGCCCAGGAACCTTGAGGAGTATATTGCCACTGCATACTCCAGCATTCGTCAAGAAGAAGCCAAGTCAAATGCTCCTCATTCCTACACAACAGTCCGAACCCTGCTTAGCATTCTCCGAATATCAGCTGTAAGTCCTTGTTCTCATTCAATAGCCAGATGCAGCTATGCTGGCACAAATGGATCACAAAATTTCACAACCCAAACATGAACAAACGAGTTTTGCATTTGGTTTTCCTTCTTCACAAAGCGGAGTGAGTTGCAATTGAATCCCTTATTAATATGTTATTTTGAACTGTTACACTTACATTATCTATGCAAACTTCGTTACAGGCCTTAGCAAGGCTCCGATTCTCGGAGACCGTGGCACAAAGTGATGTTGACGAGGCGCTTAGACTAATGCAAATGTCGAAGTTCTCGTTGTATTCCGAGGAACGTCAGAAGTCTGGTCTGGACGCCATCTCTGACATCTACTCAATCTTGCGGGATGAAGCTGCAAGAGCCGACACAATGGATGTGAGCTATGCTGATGCTCTTAACTGGATATCTAGGAAGGTAAGTCGAAGTCGAACAAACTGTCATTTACTTGAGCCTGCCAGCAATGGGTAATAAACAAACGGTCTGATGACTACAATTGTAGACTGAACTTAAAATAGTTTTAGCTAGAGGCATTATTATTATTATCTATTGAAAGCCTTCATTGTAGTTCTGACCGGAGTTTTTTTTCTGGCGTGGGTTTGAAACAACAGGGGTATAGCGAGGCACAGTTGAAAGAATGCTTGGAAGAATATGCTGCTTTGAACGTGTGGCAGATTACTCGCCCCGGCTTCGACATTCGGTTTATTGATGCCTGAAAACTGGAAGTCCTGTTTGTTACTAAAGATTGGCTATGCCTGCGCGCTGCGGCTTTTGCTTCGGATCTTCTTTTCCCCTTTCTTCCTGGGGAACATTAAGTGTGTGTAACGAATGTTGTATTAGGCATTGCTGACATATTGTTATTGCTTCGTTTTGGTACAAGGACAGCTAGTTAGTTGATGACTTGACCAAATTCTTCAACTTTACATGATCTGTTGAAGTAGTTTTGATTGCTTTCTCGACAAACAATGATCTATGTAAGCTCAGGGTGCTCCTTGACCAGCGAACTGCCCTGAAGATCCTTGAGCGTCGAAGAGGATAGTCGCCATTGAACTCTCACTCTTTGGTACCTTGATCTGCAGAATCGCGACGAGGAAGTTGCTGTAGAAGAACATGAAGAAGTTGAGATCGAGTATAGAAACATGCAACTCCATAATTTATGTTGTTCTTTCTCACAGCTTACTCCATGAGTGAAGCTATTTTTTCTTAGCTTCTGCAGCCAACTTTAATGTACCCAGCCGAGTCAAATTGACTAGGTCAAAGTGGCAAGTTACAATACCAATCAGTAAATAACAATCTCTACGGAGAATTAGAGAGATAGATTGTCTCTGCAAATTACAAAACCATATACTAATTTCTACACTTTCCTTTGAGCTGACGAATGAAGATTTACAAATACCAAACTTGAAAACAAGTGAAACTCCTCAGCGTCCAACATCTTAGTGAAAATGTCTATACGTTGATAATTAGAGTCGATCTTACGAGAGATAATGTTTCAAGAAAATACTCGTTTACGGACAAAATTACAATTCACTTCCAAAAGCTTGATGAGTTTTGCCCAATGCCGTAGTGAATTTGTATGCAGGCTGATATCTAGAGCTGATCGTGCAAGAGTTGATGCCACAAGAAAGTACTCGTTCACCTACAAAATAACAATTCATTCCTATCTGTTAAATGAGCTCATGAAAACTCATATTTTATAGAGATCGAGTCATAAAATTTTGAGTGAAAAAATTTAAAATTCAAATTAAAATAAATGCGAATTTTTTATAGGAAACAAATTAGATATTTAGCCATTGAAATCACGAAACCAGAACTGTAAGCAAGCAATCGAAGATGGTAATCATTCCTAAATTAAATAAACAAATAACAAAGCACAGCTGGCGTCATGCTGCACGCCAGCAATAACACGGACGCCACTCTTTTTGTTTTAAACGTTTTATTTATTATTTTCTCCGCAAGCTGGCATTTCTTTTACGAAGATAATTGAACCCGAGGGTCGCAGTTTTTTTCTATAAAAACAAATCCTCCATTGTTGTGAAAACCTTCTTTCTTTTCCGCCTCCTTCGCCATTCTTCAAATTGCGATTTCATTCAGCTAAGTCTCTGTTTCTCAGTCTCTCTCTCTCTCTCTCTCTCTAGGAGTTCTCTTCTCGATCTTTGCTTCTCCCTCCCTAATTGTTTCTCTTCGTCCGTCTCTCTGTCTCTCATCTAGATCTAGGGTTTCCCTCTTGTTCTTCATTTCCGTTTCCCAGATCTATTTCAATTTGGAGGATTACTTTGGTGGTGCACCGTTTATGGAGTATCGATGATCTCAGAAACCCTATGACTCTCGCCATCCTCATGCGTCGGATCCGAATCCTCCATTCTTTCTCCGTCGTCTTCCTCTACTGGTTCTACGTCTTCTCATGAACTGATTGCCCCCCCCCCCCCCCCCCCCCCCCCCCCCCCCTCTAGATTGATCCGGTACTGTTAGAACCCTAATTCTGATAACATAATTTTTTTTGAGATCTCGCAAATCAATTAGCGCAACCAAAAAAAAAAAAAAGAAGATCGGTGTGATGTCTCCGGCGATACAAAGGCAGGCGGCGAGCTCGGGCTCGGGATCGGACACGGATCCACGGTACGCGAACGTGGACGAGAGGAAGAGGAAGAGGATGATCTCGAACAGGGAGTCGGCGAGGCGGTCGAGAATGAGGAAGCAGAAGCAGGTGGAGGATCTGGTGAAAGAGACGGCCCAGCTGCAGAAGGAGAACGCGCAGCTCGGGCAGCAGATCGAGGTCAGCGGCCAGAGGTTCAGAGAGATCGATTCGGCCAACAACATCATGAGAGCTCAGGCGATGGAGCTGACGGATCGGCTCCGGTCTTTGAATTCGGTGCTGGAGGTCGTCGAGGCCGTCAGCGGGTTCGCCGTGGATATTCCCGAGATACCTGACTGTATGCTGGAGCCGTGGAAGCTTCCCTGCCCGACGATGCAGCTTCCCATCATCGCATC
Source organism: Linum trigynum (assembly GCA_964030455.1). Classification (NCBI taxonomy): domain Eukaryota; kingdom Viridiplantae; phylum Streptophyta; class Magnoliopsida; order Malpighiales; family Linaceae; genus Linum; species Linum trigynum. Next base: position 813,592 of record OZ034820.1, read on the forward strand.
CGCCGCCGCCGGCGACGCGTTGCAGTATTGAATGGTCAAGGGAGAAGAAGAAGAAGAAAGGGTTATCCGTAACGGGGCCCCGTCGCTTACTTTTGTCTGATTGGTTGTTGGGTTATTAGGTATTGTGGGTTCGTGGTGGGGTTTTTTGTAGGCGTATGAATATGGATTGGTGGGTGTGGTTTGTTTTGTCTTTGTTCTTGCTTTTTTCTGCAGACTTTTGTCGCTGTTTCAATTAGTGCTCTGCTGGTAATGGTGGTTTCTGTCAGGTTATAATAAAGTATTGTCAAATTGTTCATTTTGGTTGTGATGGGAAAAGCGTATGGTGTTTGTTTGGTGCTCCTATCGTGATGATTATTATTTAGGCTTATCCTTAGCTTCGTTTCGTTCTAATTGTTGGTGGATTTGTCATTGGCGTCGTGGGCAATTTTTGACCAGGATGTTTAGAAATTGTGCCATTCTGATTGGGTCAAGTTACAATTCAAAAAACAACAAAAAAGTGAAAAACTTGGAGATGATAGTGAGGCTGGTTTTCATTGTAGACTCAAATGAGAAGGGAGGTTTTGAAACTTAAATTTTTATACTTTTTGTTTTTTGTACTTGTGGATAATATTCGTCTAGTAAAAAATATTATACCTATAATTTGTACAATAAAGTTCATTAAACATGTCATGTATAGTAAAAAATATTATACCTATAATTTGTACAATAAAGTTCATTAAACATGTAAATTTTTGGTTTTTAGCTTCTAAACGGGTCTAATAACCATGGAGTTAACAAAGATACAATTATGTGAATTCAAAACATCTAATCCTACAAAATCTATTAATCTACATGTAGGAATACCCATTACCAATCAATCATGAATGCCTAGGGGTGGGAAAATGGTTGCTGTTTCGCGGTTACACTGCCAACTGCACCCAAACTGCAAACCGAATATGAAGGCTCTTACGCTGTCGACGTCGTGCTTAGCAAAATGCTATGTTTTCAGTTTGTAGTTTAACCGCAATTGAATAAGGGGTAACCGATTTACTAACATCAATTAATAATTCAAATAGGCCTTCACAACATGCAATAGCCTCTTTAATCAGAATTAATTAAGATTGTGAGTGAATGACATAAAGTCCAAAGTGAATGAGTACTTGAGCTCTCAAACACACCATCGTGCACACAAGTAGCAATTCGACAGGGCTCGTATAACATAAACCAGCTGTTGCGGTTAACCGCTAACCGTTTTCAGTGCAGTTGCAGTTGGCGAATATGGCTTTGCTTCTATTGCAGTTAATCGCCAATTTTGATGCGATTAATTGCAACCACATTGTTTCCCAGCCCTATTGATGGACTGCAACCCAATCTTGAATGTTCTGTTCCAGTTTGAACGCATAAAAAGTTCTTACATTGCCTTCATATACCGACTAAGTATTAGGAACAATATTATAGACAGGAGATTACATGTACTGCTCTGAAAATACTCCAATAATTTCGACGTATACATGTTAGGAAATTGCTTAACCAAGTCACTACACAAGAAACGAGAGCCAGAAAACCTGTTGCATGCATAAAACACTTATATCTCATTTTCAGCTCTCTCGTTGTCCATCATTCTCTCAAAATACTTGAAGAACCCGCTAATGCTAAAATTTGACTATAAATGTCTAATGTTGTTGTTGTAAGACTTGTTTAACTACATGCTCGTCGTACTCGCACCAAACGGATTTTTCACCCACGCCAATGATTGCTTCTGCCTAACATTGTGGATACCCTCTAACCAACTATGCCTCATGGAGCCACTTTCCAGGAAAGTAGTTTTCCATCATCTTCTTTCAATTGTATTCAAAATCAGCATCGTCATCAAATACCTAAGCTCACAATAAAAAGTCCAATCACACAAGAAAACCTAGAATTGTAGTTGCAATATGTGTCATATGCCATGTGAGAACTCATGGAAATAATTGAAAAGTTCTCACATTACGCCAACAACCACAACTTGGTCACTAAACATGGATGTAGATCTCTTACTTCTCATGCATGCACAAAAAATGCGTTGAACAACCATTCAAAAGTTGTTGACGTCTCATCATAGATTAGAGTATCCTAAAAATAATAAGTTGGCTATGGTGGTTGAAACGATCAAACAAAACTACAAAACACAAATAACAAGGTCAAAACATAGCATATTAACCCAAAAAATAACACAAAAATGCTAACTTTACCATTCTGGTAAGGACTAGCAAACAAAAATGGAACTAACAGCCTACAATGAGCTAATACCACCATAATTATTAAAAAATCGCTTCATCACCAAACCGGCGGTGACAGGAGATCCCCGACCTGCAATAATTGCTGCAACAATTGACTTCAGAGGTCGTTTGGATGAGTTATTCGTATGAGAAATTTGAATGTTCTTGCAATGAATTCGGTATAACTCATAAATTTTCTACTTTAAGAACTTCGCATCAAGATGGAGTTGTGAAAAGGAAAAAATTGAGCCTTACATCATGCGAGCTCGGCTCCGTATAGAGTTGGATCCATAGCTCAAGCAATGTCACATGATTATAGCTTACCAAAACACTTTTCGGAAGAAGTCACAGATATTGCATGTTACATTACTAATTTGAGTCATAATTAAATTTGGTATCAAGCAAACTTCATATGACACTTGGAAAGGAAAAAAAAAATTAATCGAAGTTATTTACATCCCTTTGGTAGTAAATGTTTTGCATTAAACACAAAAGATCATCTTGAAAATCTTATGTGTTCTCTAGATACTTATTGATGAGGCGTATAGAGTGTTTAACAAAAAGACTCTCAAGGTAAAATAGTTCATAAATGTTATATTTGATATATCTGTAAATGAGTATACGTATAAGATAGACGAGGATGCTTTTTGACACAAAAGAAAATCTGAGGGGTCATTTGGATGAGAGATTAATATCAATTATGGTCACTCGAATTACAGAAACTGGTCACATTTAGTCGCTCTCCGTTAGTCTATGTCCAACTCCGTTAAAAGACTCCGTTATGTGCTGATGTGACTAACGAGAAAGCCTAATCAGCGTCGTTTTGGGCCATAAATGGTCAAACCCGACCCGCCACGTCACTAAACCCATCACGTCATACCCCCAACCCAACCCATGAACCCAACCCGACCCACTTAACAAAAGCAAACCCTCCATCTCTCTCCTCCACCCTCATCTCCCAATTCCCTTCCTCCACAAAGCTTGAGCTTCATCAATGACGTTTCTCCAAACCCTCTTCATCAATGGTGTAATTGGGCTAGATTGGATTAAGGGCTCGTTGGCTTCATGGATTTGAAAAATGAAGGTTTTGGTTAAAACCTGAGTTTTACAAAACCATGGATATATGCACTTCAAGTTGGTAATTAGTAAATGAAAGAGAATGAGTAGATTATTAGTGAAATAAGTAGGGTTAAAATTGTAAAAAGTCATCATGGACTTTGTACGGCCCCAACACAAATCTCATCTCTTGGGGTGGAATTCTCAAGTCCGTGGGCCCTACGAATTTATTCCTCCTAAATCCATCAAGCAAAGGACGGATTGTGTACAAAGTCCATGATGCTTGGTTTTTACGTATCAAATCCATGATCAATTCCATGAATATCAAATCCATGATCAATTCCATGAAGCAAACTAGACCTAAATCTTTGATCCATTACCAAACACATAATTGGGCTACATCCCACCTCCAAAACCGGAGATTTGGACTTCAAATCCCTCATTATAAAAAACTTTGATCCAAACGACCCCTAAGAGGCTAAGATATAAAAGACTAGTTCGCCAAACAAAGATAAAACCGAATCTAGAACAAGCATATCCTTGAAACCAAGATAAAGCAATAGCTATTAGCTATGTCACAAACCCCACAAGACAAGCCAGAGCAACATAGAAAGACTAATCTGAAACACCCTATACATCTTCCAATGGCGAAATATCCAACACAAATGAAAGACCATCAAAAACTGAACACAGTATATCAAACACCCTATTCAAGAAATATGTATATCAGCAACCATCATCAGCTACAACAAGTTCATCATCATCACCAACAACATATATCAATTAATTAATCATCACAGAGCGGGAACCACACTTCAAATATTTCAACAACCCAATATACTGAATCCCCACATCCCTAATTTTAAACATCTGATGCTGTTTTATCACAGTACTTAAAAAGAGTATTCTGTATTCTCAGATTAACAACAAGAGCAACCCTTTCCCTTCCATACAAAGCACACAGAGTTGGGTTAATTGTCGTAGGTGCGGCACTCGTCGGTCTCCGGGTTTTCCTTGCAGTAGGCCTCGAGCGGGTCGGACGACTTCGCCTTGTCCCGGGCGTGGCTCGCGGCGGCGCTCAGCTCCTCCACCTCGTCCCACGCCGCCACGCACTCCCCGCTCGCCGGATCCTCCGCGCACGTCTCCTCCGCCCCCTTGATGCTCTCCTCCACCTGGCTCTGGATCTGATCCGGCGCCGCCATCACCGGCCGGAACCCTCCCAATCTTCCTCCCTTCTTCATCGTCGCCGCCCCCACCGCCAGATGCTGCTTCATCGACAGGAGCGCCTGCGGCTGGGACCTAGGGGATTCCGCCATCGCCTTCCAGCTCGCTGGGGCGGTTGAGATGGTGCTGAGACCTACTGCTGCCATGGCTGCCATTCTTTCAAGAGAATTCGGATGGTTCTCTCTCGCGAATCGGAATTTTTTTTTTTTTTTTTTACTTGCTCGCTTTGCGGGAGGATATGGTTGTTTGAGGCGGTGACGAGGAATCGGGTTTACATATAATCGGAAAGTGGGATGAATTTGTGACGCTCGTTTCTTATCATCTCGTAGCCAATGGGTGGTCGCCACGTAAGGGGGAGGACGAGATATTATTTTGGAGAAAAACGTCGTGATATTTTTGTAAGGAAATGTCCGCCTCTGCTAATTTGTTGTTTTCCCGCCAAAGTGGCGTATTCATTTTGTTTTTCTCGTCCATCTTCTTCAACTTGGAAGTTTATTTATACGAAGAAGAAGAAAAACTCTGAATTTTATCAAAATAAAAAAAAAAATGGTATAAAGCGGAGAATCTTTTATAGATGATTAATGATTTGAATGGTTGGCGTTAAACTACCAAACCAAATTGTTTTGGGGTTTATTATTATGATATTATGTCTCCAACTAATGACATTTTGCTTTAATGGGAAAACCAACATATCAAAGTCTCCAAGTTTATCGTTTTGTTTCAATCTAGTGTAGTGTGTATTTTATTATTTTATTTAAATCATTTGTTCGTTATTTTTATATAGTGGTAATAGTTAATTAAGATTAAAAATTTGAACATATTTTGTATAATAAAATATGACGTCATCAAAGGAAAAAAAACACAAAAAAGGAAGAGTGTGGAAATAAGAGAAAGTTTTTTTTATTTGATGGGAAGATGATGAATTATTTTTTTGTGATAAGAAGGGGAGAAAATTTTGGAAGTGATAAAAGTAGATATGACGAAATGTAGTGTATTTAACAGGGTTCAAGAGAGTGTAATTTTGTATACATTTAGTCCGTTTAGTTGCGATTAAGCATGTGGAAACGAGATTAGACAATTCAAGGGGGTAGGTGAACACTAATATACAAAGGGGGTGTTCCCTTGCATTTCCAATGTGATACTTGGATTGTACCATATCGATCCTCCCCTCAAGAGAAGGACAACGAACTTTGTATCCTTCCCTCATCGATTATCTTGATATGTCAGATACCTTGTACCAACATGCTCTTCGACAGAAGGATTTACTAGATGCATATCTCGGTTGATATTCCAGACTGACGCATATCTCCTTTGATATGCTAAACATATGAAGATCTCAAATCCTGAGGTCATTGAATGAGGATTCACCAAACTGACGTCCATCATCCCAAATCGAAATGGAACCAATTTTGATACCACTTGTTGAAACCAGGTAGCTAATTTTGCTTTGGGCCAACCCGCACGGATTTACTTTGGATATCCTCCCTAAAAGGTCTCCTACCACTAATTAGGTTCAGTGGACACTAATATACAAGGATATCTTCTCTTTTATTTTTGATGATGTACTTGAACTATCCTATAACAATCCTCCATGCCTCAGCGATTATCTTGATCTGTCAGACCATATGTAGATCACCTTTTATCTACCAGAAAGACGCAGACCTCCCTTGATCCGTCAAACAGACACAACTGTCAACTTGATACGCTAAACAAATTTACATCTTCCTCGATCTGCCAAACAAGGACATATCTCAAATCTCGAGGTCATCGGATGAGAGGGTTCTACCAAACTGACGTTCACTCTCCCGAAATGAAAGCGAACTAGGTTTTGATACTACTTGTTGAAACCAGGTAGCTCAATTAGTACGATATTATCCACTTTGATCCAAGTTCGCCCTAATTTACTTTTAGGTATTCTCCCTAATAGTCCTTGTACTACTAATTGGGCTAAGTGGACACTAATATATAATGACATCATCCCTTGTATTTCCAATGTGGTATTTGGATTGTGCCATAACAATCTTTCCCCCTCAACAATTATCTTGATCAGTCAGACCAGATGTATATTACCTTTGATCTACAGACAGACGCAGACCACCTCCATTGATCCGCCAAACAGACGCAAAACTTTCTCGATCCGTCAAACAAACACAGATTTCAAATCTTGAGATCACCGACGCGAACCAAGCTTTGATACCAGTTGTTGAATATTGTCCACTTGGGGCCAACCTCGCACAGATTTACAAAATTTGGAGGTCACTGGATGAGGGTCCCACCCAACTGACGTCCACTATCCTGGATCTGAACACCGACCTAGGCTTTGATACTAGTTGCTGAGACCGGGTAGCTCCATTAGTATGATATTGTCCGCTTTGGGTCAAATACTAAGGTCACCGGATGAGGGTCCCACCCAACTGACGTCCACCGCCCTATATCTAAACGCTAAACCAAATTCTAATACTAGTTGCTGAGATCAGGTAGCTCTTTTAGTACGATATTGTCCGCTTCCATCCATACCCAAATAGATTTAATTTTGGGTATGCTCACCAAAATGCCTTGTGAGCACTTCTACTATGTTATATAGCATTGGTGCTTTAATGTACAACTTGAAGTTGTACAATAACATTAAATGTATAAGTTTAGGTTGTACCATAAAGGAACTTGTATCATTATGTTATGGTACAACTTTACAACTTGAATTTGTACCATCACACAAGGTACAAGTTTAACTTGTACCATAAAAGAATTTGTACCTATAGAGAAGTTGTAAAGTACAATATGAAATTGTACCATAACGTTAAAGATACAATTTCAAGTTGTACTATAAAGGCAAAAACCTATAACACCAATGCTATATAACATTGTAAAATTCCTCCGTATGCTAATTGAATTAGATGTACACTAACATACAATAAAGTTGTATTAACTCTTTTCTAAAAATGCGGGAGTGTCCATCCACTTGTATGGTATGGCTACGTATGACCTTCTCATCGGATAGAGAAGCTTTTGTTAGCATTTTTTTTCCTTTAAACTATTGCAACACCATTGCGACACATCAACACTAGAAAGTGGAGAAGGAATATCGATAGAGGTAAAAAGACGAAGACGATGATGCGCTTTCACAAAATTTATCATCGACTCTCTGTCTCCCTTCTCCCTTCACCGCCCCCTCCTGCTCTCCCCGCTGCTCTTGAAATCAATCTCCGTCAATTTGCCTCCGGTCACCTGAGAACTCAACTCCTAAGCTCTGCCCGCCGGCGGCGCTCAATCATGTCTTCCCCTCGTTCTAGGCTGCGGAACCTAGCCCCGGTCAACTCGGCAGCAGAAGATGTTGGCGGCCTATCCACTGTCGCCGGCACCGCTGCTTCTTCCACCGATGTCGCCGACTATTACGAAGGTCTGCGGATGGTCTTTCTTCTGAAATTGATTGAGTCTCGTTGGATTACTGTTGGATTCTTTCGTCTCTGTATGTCGAGTAGTTGAGCATGCTTCTAGGTCTGGTAATTTCTTTCCTCGATCAAGTAACTCTACCAGAATGGCTGCCGAATCTCTGAGCTCTTCAGCGGATTTTCTCTGGTTTGATTGGTTGCGGTGACTGCTTCGTTTACTTTGCCTTTGTGAATAGCTCGCTGAGCTCTTGAAACCTCTAGAGAAGTTGAAGCATCAATTTCTCTGGTTGATTGACTGTGCTAACTTCTTTGATCCCTTTGCCTCTGTGAAACACCCTGTCAAAATGGCTGATGAATCTCTGAGCTCTTTACCACTTGTAGGGGAGTTTAAGCATAGATTGATTTCTCTTATTTGATTGCATTTGAAATGCCCAATCTCTGAACTCACTGAAGCTTGTATGCTGAATTGTTTTAGTTTCTTCTTTAACCCTGTTTCTGTACCCCATTTTCTTTAATTCGTAGAAGCGACAGAGGGAAAGTATCAAATTCCTCCACCGGCGATAAGAGACATCGTTGATGCGCCACCCCTCCCTGCATTGTCGTTTTCACCTCAGAGGGACAAAATTCTGTTTCTGAAGCGGAGGGCTCTGCCTCCGCTGTCAGAACTAGCTAAACAGGAGGAAAAGCTGGCTGGTATGCGTATAGATGGCAAGTGCAACTCTAGGAGCAGGATGTCGTTCTACACTGGAATTGGCATTCATCAGTTGATGCCAGATGGTAGTCTAGGGCCAGAGAGGGAGGTTTGTGGGTTGCCAGAGGGGGCCAAAATCAATTTTGTTACTTGGTCCCTGGATGGTAGACATTTGTGTTTCAGCATCCGCCTTGGTGAGGAGGAGGAGGAGGATAACAACAGCAGTAAGCTGACTGTATGGGTTGCTAATGTGGAAACTGGGCTAGCTCGACCACTGTTTCAGTCGCCTGATATTTATCTAAATGCTGTTTTTGATAATTTTGTGTGGGTGGATGACTCAACTTTGCTTGTTTGCACCATCCCAAAGTCTCGTGGGGCACCACCCAAGAAACCTTTGGTCCCATCTGGCCCGAAAATTCAGTCTAATGAGACTAAGGACATTATCCAAGTAAGAACCTTCCAGGATTTGCTGAAGGATGAATATGATGAAGATCTGTTTGACTACTATGCCACCTCACAGCTTGTTCTAGCTTCTCTGGATGGGACTGTGAAGGAAATTGGCACACCAGCTGTATATACATCAATGGATCCTTCACCAGATGAGAAGTATCTTATGATCAGTTCTATTCACAGGCCATATTCCTATATTGTGCCATGTGGGAGATTTCCAAAAAAGGTAGAAGTGTGGACAATTGATGGGAAATTCGTGAGAGAGCTTTGTGATTTGCCCCTTGCGGAAGACATTCCGATTGCCTTCAATAGTGTTCGCAAAGGAATGCGCTCAATCAATTGGAGATCAGATAAGCCTGCAACTATCTATTGGTATGTCATTGAAATTTGCCCTCCACTCTCAGTGGATGACAATTAGAAGATGTATCGTATAGAGGCGTCGCTGTATATTGTTGTTTTCTTGTGTTTCACTATGTTTTCTTTAGGGCAGAGACACAGGATGGGGGTGATGCAAAAGTAGAAGTATCTCCTCGGGATATCATCTATAGTCAACCTGCTGATCCGGTAGAAGGTGAAGAACCAGAAATCCTGCACAAGCTTGATTTTCGCTATGGGTATGAACTCTTTGAATAGTTTTGAAAGCATGTAAGCTTGATTACCTTCTCTGAATTGTCTAGACACGGGGTCTGGAATCCTGTATGATGTAGTGGTGTTAGTTTGTCGCTGTTTCAAATAGCGTGCATTTGAAACTAAAGTTGAGTGTTCTTTTAATCTTTTGTTTCCTTCTCGACAGCGGAATTTCTTGGTGTGATGACTCACTAGCCTTGGTTTATGAATCATGGTACAAGACAAGGCGGATAAGAACCTGGGTAGTATCTCCTGGATCTAAAGATGCTACTCCACGCATATTATTTGACAGGTCATCAGAGGATGTGTACTCTGATCCTGGTTCTCCCATGCTGAGGAGAACAAGTGCTGGTACGTATGTGATTGCAAGGATAAAGAAACAAAATGATGAAGGCACATATCTTCTGCTGAATGGAAGTGGTGCCACGCCTGAAGGGAATATTCCATTCCTTGATCTTTTTGACATGTGAGTATCGTGCGATTACCTTTACCGTACGTGCTCTGGCATATGTATGAAAATGTTAATTTTTGGAACCAAATTATTTCAGAAATACCGGCAGCAAAGAACGTATTTGGCAAAGTGACAAGGAAAAGTATTTTGAGACTGTTGTTGCATTAATGTCCGATGACAATGAAGGGGACCTCCACCTAGATCAGTTAAAGGTTTTGACATCCAAGGAGTCGAAAACGGAGAACACCCAGTATTATATCCAGAAGTGGCCAGAAAAGAAAGCATTTCAGATTACAGCTTTCCCTCACCCATACCCACAGTTGGCGTCCCTGCAGAAGGAGATGATTAGGTATCAGAGAAAAGATGGAGTTCAACTGACCGCAACATTGTACTTGCCACCTGGCTATGATCCCTCCAAAGACGGCCCACTTCCTTGTTTGGTATGGTCTTATCCTGGGGAATTTAAGAGCAAAGAAGCTGCAGGACAGGTTCGTGGTTCTCCTAATGAATTTCCAGGCATAGGGTCTACATCAGCTCTTCTTTGGCTAGCTAGGAGGTAACAGTAAGCTTAATCTTTTGTTCCTTGTTGTACTTCCTAAGTATGGACTTTTAGGAGAAGGTTTATATCTGTACTGTCTGGTCTGTATTCTGCAGGTTTGCCATTTTATCTGGACCAACAATTCCTATTATTGGGGAGGGCGACGTGGAGGCTAATGACAGGTGGTGCCTATTTGCATTTTTCAAGTGCATCTTTGTCAGTGCTTGTTTCATTATTCAAATTTACATGATATTGTATTAACTCATCAACTTCAGTTTCCCTTTTCTGGATTATGTTCTCACGATTGACGGAGAAGGATGCCATTTCTTTTCTTCAAATAATTTTGTCAGTTTATAAAGTGAACAGAAAGGGGCACTTTTCTTCTTGCATGGTGGAGGTTAAGAGTATCATTTGCATTCTGCCATGTGATTTTGATATAAAACAACTTTGTTGACAGCTATGTAGAACAATTAGTTGCAAGTGCTGAGGCAGCTGTTGAGGAAGTCATCCGACGTGGTGTAAGCTTGTTCAATTCTGTCGAATTACGAACATGCATTGCATATTAAAAGCAGCAAATTAAATCTGACGGGCAATTACTTTTGTGCTGTCAAAAAGGTTGCTCATCCCAGCAAAATTGCGGTTGGTGGACATAGCTATGGTGCCTTCATGACTGCAAACCTGTTGGCGCATGCCCCTCATCTTTTCTGCTGTGGAATTGCTCGTTCAGGAGCTTATAACAGAACACTTACACCTTTCGGGTTTCAGGTTAGCACAATAGATAGATAGTTAGCATTCATAGTAAACACAAAACGGAAAGATGATTTTATGAAGGCACATACATTCTGACGGCACAATATCTTTGTCCTGGCTGATTCCACGCTCTCTTTCCTTTTTGAATGCAAAGAATGAGGATAGAACTCTTTGGGAGGCTACGAGTACCTATGTCGAGATGAGTCCTTTCATGTCAGCCAACAAAATTAAGAAGCCAATATTGCTTGTCCACGGGGAAGAAGACAACAACTCAGGAACACTAACCATGCAGGTATTCTGTGTTGTTATTATTGCTGTCCCTAAGAGTTCATATACTGTGAGGACTTATTACAAGTTTCAGTTACTAATGGGGTTTATCATTTCGATTTGGGTATTGGGCGGTGATGTAGTCGGATCGATTCTTCAATGCTCTAAAAGGTCACGGTGCGCTGTGTCGCTTGGTCATTCTTCCGTTCGAGAGTCATGGGTATTCTGCGAGAGAGAGCATAATGCACGTCCTTTGGGAAACAGACAGATGGCTGCACAAGTACTGTGTCCCAAACACCTCTGATATAAATGCCGAGCTCGATGCATGCAAAGACAATCCAAGTCAAGAAACCAGTGAGAGTAAAGTTGCTGCGGGCAGTGGGGGTGGAAACCCAGAGCAGGCAGATGACGAGCATGATCCTGATCATCATTCCGTACGAAGATCATCATTATGGTAAATAAATACTATCACCTTTCACCTTCTAACATCAGGAAGACCGAGGCCGAAGCTCTTGTTCATAGTATATTTGCTTCGCGTTCTATCTACTCAACTGAAACATGAATGAGAGCATTTTCAAAATCGGTTTGGGCATAGGGATAACCCTTATGAATCCTTATTAGAAAGCCAAATGAACACTGGCCTGTTACAATATCTTTTATTGCACCTTCCGTTTCTTTTGCTTGATATCACTCCTTATAGACTGACATGTTCGAATCAAAATTCCAGACTTCAGCTGCAAAGGACCGGGACTGAACCAAGCTTCGTACACTGAACGTGTTGGTGGTCTTTACTCTTTAGCATGGCGGAGGCAAACTCCTCCAAATCGACAGTTTCCAGTGACTTGCCCAGAAAAAAAAAAAGCAGTGATCGCATGAAGGTCGAAAAGTCATACCACACCAGCTATCCCATCTAGTTTCAATATTTCTACAGCTCCGTCTAGTTCATGCTTTGTTGTGTATTACAAGTACTTGTGTACCGTTATTAACATACGGCAAAGCCTGCAGCATACACATTTGATAATGGACAAAAATAATCCCAATTCTCCCTCTTCTATGGTATTCATGAATCGTCGTTTCTTTATTAAGATGCCAGTTGTTTGTAGATCCTGCATTGTTAATGAATAGAGAGAACTCGTTTGAAACAATTCGTGCTCCAAATTCGAGCATTCACACAATGCTCTTAAAGTCTATTCATTTCAACAATCCAAGATTCAATCCAACCCAGATGAAGTAAATACAGGTTGAACTAGTAAACGATAATGAACCCACATTGTATCACAAAATGGCAAACACTTTATTTCCGTATCTTTGAGGCAAGGTTGCTCTCCTCAACCCTACGGAGGCATAGGAATCGGGGGGGAAAAAAAAACAATCAGCAGTTCTTAGCAAAACCAACAGACAAATTGAGCCATCAAGGATGACTCCTATTCTTCGGCGACGACACTGATTTCGCCCTTCTCAAGCATGTCGTAGAATGCCCTTACTTTCCTCTGCTCGTTCCAGTGATGCATCTTCCAAAAGCCACCCGCGACCAAGCCGAGCGCCATCCCGATGACTATCTCCTTCACGACGCTCGGTCCCTTCAGTGTGGGGTGTGGAATCCTGCCAGCCATTTTGCTATTTTTCTCTGCAAACAGTCAACATATCCCCCTTGCTTTGTCAGCCACTAGTCACAAAAAGAAATTCCAACTTTTCTACCTACCTTATCCAATCTACCTATCATATGTAATTTAACAATCTAACTAACGAAATTCTTACATAAACAATACAAGCAAGTTCAGATAGTATAAAAAACTGAAGCTTGCTGGCCATCTATTGAGCTTATCAGTCCAGCTAAATGGAAATCCTACACAGACAGTAGATGAGAGCAACAATAACGAATCCGAGCTTTCTACCTATCTAATCTACCTGAGAAATGAGGCTTGATCAATCCAACTAATCAGACTTCATATACAAACAGCAAAGCACAATCAAACATTGATGGTCTCATGACTTTACACATACAAAGAATGCTTCACATCCAGTAGAATTCACCTAAAGTTTACTTAAATTGCTTTCTCTGCAACAATCAACAGTTGCTTTCTTAGCCAGCCACCAGCACACACCACATAGAAAATTAAGCGTTCTAACAAATGAATCTACCAATCCATCTAAACAAGAAAAACACTCATTAACTACCTTTATCAATCCGGCTCATGGAATTCCCATAACAAAGGTACAAGTAAAAGCACAATGCATAGCAAGTGCAAGCTTTCTACCTATCAACTGAACTTACAAAATCCATTTAAATGATGAAATTAACACACAGAACGTACAGGCCAAAGCACAAACGACAACCTCGCAACTTAATGCACCACATAGATGCAACAATTATCATGAAACCCTTCTTTCCACACACCATTTTCCTTCTCCAATCCAAAAGGAAAAAAAAAAACTTCTCCAGTCCTGAAACTGCCCAGAAGTAAATAAGCGAAACCCGTCGTCACCATTAATAACTGCAAGAGAAGAAAGGGAGCTTCCCACCAAGATCCGGGAACACAGGCGAAGGGCAGAAGACCTAAGCCAACAGCCAAGGTTCATAGCAGGTCGTTCTCTACCCGCGTATCCCCGTCGCTAGCGAACCACTTACAGAAAACTCATATAAAATAATGGCGACCACGATTATCTAATATTAGCATCGATTTCGAATTCTTTCCTACAAACAAATCGATCGATCGATCGAAACAACCAATAGAAATCCAAACCGGAGCAGATCGAGAAGTGAAGGAAAAAAACGTAAACGGAAGAAGAACGATGATTCTCAATATCGAAGCGAATCGGGGGAGGAAACGGGATGTCGAAGGATTTTACCTGGAGAAAGGCGACGACTGACCCGCTACAGCGCAACTACGAACGGGAAGAGCGCTCTCTCTTCTCTAGTTTCTAGCCTTTCGATTTCTCTCCTTGATTTTCACCTTTTCTCTTTGGCGACGCCTTCTGCTGATATTCGCTCTTGGACCGGGCTGAAAAAAATGGCTTCTGTTTGGGCCTTCGTACAAGTGTAGCTCTCCAAATGAGCTTCCAATTTCCATACATAGAATAGAAGATGGATAACTATACACGAAAAAGCAAACTATAAATTTCATAAAGCAGACCACATATTCAATGACTTAAGTTCGAACTCCGATCACCGGATTTGTGTCTGTTGTATGCAATTTGTGGTATGCTTTCTCATGGACAATCAATGGCTGGACTTTGAAGACATATATTTTGGTGATCGGTGATCAAATTCCAGCCGTGGCGACCAGATTCCGAAGACCGGGAACTAGATCAAGAAAATAAAAAAATATATACAATATTTTCTAAATTTTGGCTTTCTTCTCCCATTTGTTAATTTCTTTTATTGTTAGCTTAGACACAATAATCAAAATGACTATTGTTTTCCTTTTTTATTAAAATTTACACTTATTAAAAATGGCCGGCCTAGTTAAATGAAAAATTTAACTAATTATGGCTTTCTATTTCCTTGTTTGGTTTTATTAGCTGTGAGCAGTTTGGTAACAGTCCTGTTCCACCATCGCATAATCCCTAGTTGGTTCATCCTTCCTGAAAACTCCAATGGCCATCCTTCCTTGTATGGGAACAGACCCGAGAATCGGCATAGTTCAAAGGTTCATGATTGTGGCCATTGGTGTCTTCCTGGGGGAACTGAGTTTTAGCATACCTTACAATCCAATACCAAATCATAATTTCCCATCGAAGTATGTATCAGTAAGTAATGGGTCTTCGACTGATGCGATTAGTACGCAATGCAGCGAGAAGCTGATGGCAATGGCTGGTGGCTTGTATGGACATTTATTTATTCATGCTTCGCTCTTTATTTCATGGCTTCGCCTGCTAGAATGGATGGCACTAGCATGGGCAGCATATAATGCGATGATGAAATCAACTACTAGAATGGTGCTTCTTTGCTCTGCCACCCTGGATCCCAGCTGGATTTGGATAATCACGTTCTGGTTTACGAGCCCAAGCTGGCGCCTGATCAGGTCCGTAGCGATAATCGTAGAACAGCTCCTCGCTCGCATCAATGTGCTCTTTGGCAAAGATGCCGACTCGGTGATCTCCAGCCACCAGCATTACCTGTGAACAGTGAGTACAAAGTTGGATGGATCAATACAAAGGAAGTTGTTATTTTGTTACAGCTGAGCGATGCATTAACGGAACTTTCCTCTCTTTTTTACCTTAGCATAGCAATTGGGATTTGATGAGTGGTTTGCAAACTTCAGCTTGTCGCCTTTGCGGTATGCATCTAGGACAAACTGCGGAAAAGAGATATTTCAATGCTGCAATTGGTCCAATGAAGCTCGAGGGAGTGGGAAAGACAATGCAAGGGAAGAGAAGGTTTGGGGGACTTACCTGATCATTCAAGTCAAAAAGGAACGACGAGTTGGCACGATCATAGATTTTCCCACGCTTGTCTGCTTCTCGATGTGATATCAGTTCACCAGTGTACTCTCCGAGGTAGTCATTTCTATTGACAGCATTCTGAAACACATTCAATGAATTAACCAAGCAGAACCGTTTAAAAAAGGATGAAGGGTAGTGAACCTTTTGAAAAGGGTACCTTTAGAAAGGCTCCCCATCCAGCAACGTCCGATTTTGCCAACATGATCTGAGACAGGTCATTTATTTTTAGTACAACGAAAGGTGATCAGGAAATTGAGGTGATACAGGAACTGCCTTACCCTCTGTTGTTGGTGTAGAAGCAGCTTCATGTTTCCACACTGACCATCTCCACGTTTTGGTGGCTCTCCCAATGAACCATCTCCACAACTGCATTAAGAAGTAAAAGCAGCAACCTTTTAAACAAAAGTTGCAAAAGCTTTTCTAAAGATTCTCTCCCCTTCATCCTTCAGTTACTAGTGGTGAACAAAAGAATTCAGAGTTTCCAGCATCAGCAGTGACAAAAGCTTTTGACTACCACCATGCTACAATAGATTTCAACCAGTGTGCATCAGCAGACAATCTAATCTACATGATTGATTAGCAAATTTCATGCTGTACAGTGAACCGGTTCAGTATATAACTAGATAGAGGCAGATTATATATTTGTGAGATTGACAAAATTAAGCGGATTTAGAACTGACTACCTAACCCAGCAATTGCGGCAGACATCAGGGTCACATTCACGCCCTGCTGCAAAGCACGGGCATTGGCGACTCCTACACTGACTCTTTGCGCAGTGACATCCTCTGAACCTATTTTTGCAACTCTTTGAGCACCTGAGAAGAATTCACAATGAACAACAATTATTTTAAACAATGCTTATGTAAATTTGGCAGTAGTTGGATTAGAAAGACACTCAACTTACCCGCAGTATTTCTCACAACAAGTTCCATTTTCCAAACATGGACATAGTTTCCCACACATTGACTGACACCCACATGGTGTATACTGCTTGCATGACTGGTTTTTCCCATCAGCCATTCGTTTCCACATTGATGGATGACCAGCAGACTTCCAAGAATATTTGAACTTTCGTGTCCTGCCCCTGCGACGCAAAAGGCGGGGTCGTGCTGGCATCTCCTGCTCCAAGAACAAAGGAAAAGAAGAAATAGGAAATATGAAAATGGGTTAAAAAAACAAAAAGAAACGTCTAGAATGAACCCAAAGACTTAGAAAAGAGAGCTTATTTGTCATGTTTTTCGTCCGATTTTCCTCCAGAAACGCATCATTAGAATAATTTCAAGATTAGACCATGAATATAATAATGCTATCGAGAGGTGGAAGCACGTCATGCTCAAGTATTGAAGATCAATACATAATCCACTTTTTCCCCCTCAACAGATCTGAACGATAAACATACCATATGATCTGCATCAGTCATCCCATTGTCTTCTGAAAATGAACTTGGTGTGAGAGATCTCCTAGGCACCATAGTTCCACTACCGCACATGTACTTGGAGACCTCTATGCAAGTCTTCAAACCAGAGAGCATGTTTCTTGCAATAAGGCAACTAGAGCACAGAAATGTCAAAGCAAAGATTAGAAAAACAGTATTCAATAAAACATGACGAAAAGCCATGGTTCTTAAATTCATTTGGATTGCAACATTAATTCAGGTTTCAGAAAGGCTTCTCCAGGAAAAAAGGCATGTTGTAGGACATAGTTCTATCTAAAGCTATCGCAAGCAAAATGCATGAGTTTCACACTGTCTGACCTAATGCTTGATGATTGCACCTTATGATGGAGAAAGACTCGGTCTTTGTGATGCTAAAACTGCTGAATACACAAATAAAGAATGTTCTGACCTGTTTTTTCCAAATATCTCAACTCCTTTCAAATATAGTTCTTTCTCGAGGGCTCTCCACTCAGAACTCTTTGACACAGACTGACTACTTTCCGGGGCATCATTAACTTGCTGGTGCTTAACTCCAGCAGCATCTATCTCATCACCGGTGCAGTTTACTGGCGATAACAACTGATTCCTCCCAAGAACATCTGTGACTTCCAGGCGCACAGCTTCATCATCTTTCTCGCGATCAGTGTGAACGATGTCTATTGATGTACATTCAGCAAATCCATAGTCTGGATTATCAGCACTCCTATCAGTTGCACTTTTGGTGCTAGAGTCATGACCAAGGCTGGGAACACCTGCTTCACTTTCAGAAACTACGTCCGCAGCAACTAATCCTTTCTGCTTCTTACATGAAGAATCATGAACATCAGAAGGAACTAGTGTTGACCCGGCTGCTCTTGCATCTGTTTGATGCAAAGCTTTGCGCTTCTTGGTGTGGTCTATGCCTGTAACTATATCAGATGCATCTGCATGTCGAGTTTGACATTCAGGGTCTGAATCACAAGCAGTTTCTGAAGGAACTACTACCCCCTTGTCATACATAGACCTTTGACTTTCAACTACTTCTGTACCACTATCAATATCGCCCGAAAGTCTAGCATGTAAAGCCACTAGGCTCTTTTCTCTCACCTCTATATCTGTGCTATGCTCAGGGAAGTCTTTGAATCTTTCCTGAAAGTTACCGAGTTTGATATTAGAACACAAATTGTTTAAGCACAAAAGGAGAAATAAAAGACAAAAATTGTAATAGACCACAGACAAGACAGTAACTTCACATCCAGAAGCTGCCAGGCAAAGTACTTCACTATAATCCACGTGTTTTAATTAAACATCATTGTTGCCTGCACTTTTCTGATTCAGATGCCTACCTAAAGAGCACTTTCAGCATGACAGTAGCTTAACAGAAAACAATTCTTCCGCAGTTCTGTGGAAGACATTTAGAATGGAAAAATCCATACCCGAAGGCAACATTGATCACCACAAGGTTTCCTGTCATCTTCATACTCGGACCAATATGAGTGCCTTTCACTCTGCCAAAAGAAGCCTCCACATCACTTTAAGCAGATAAGTAATAATTCGAATCATCAGTGTTTACTATTTCAGTACTTACAGGGTTAATCAAAGTTTGAGAGCAGCCATGCAGGCGGCAATCAAATACCTGGCATATAATGACATGAGTGTAAGAAAGGAAAGCATATTCATAGCTGATTCTACTGAAATTTGAGAAAGATCAAGGACCAAGTACCAGGCAACGGCGACAGAAGAGGTTATCAAAAGAATCCAGAGCAGCACTAAGGGTCTTCTCCAACGAGAAACCCCTAACAGGTCCCGGATCCCCAGTATTCGTCACATTTAGGTCGTCTGCATGCCTTTCCTGGAGAACGCTACATCTCTCCTGCCAATCTCAAATACTAAAGTTAAATTAGGCTGATGGACATGAAAGAAACCTTTGCTAAACCATAAATTATGTTTAGTACTATGAAACATAAATACCACATAGAACAGTTAAATGCAGTTACACTAAATAAATGTCAACATGCTAATCGCAGATACCCTGATCTCCATAGCACTGGCTCCAATAAACTGGCTAACAAGGTCGATGTCACTGTCAGCTAATCCATCTTCCTGAAAGATACTCCTGCATAAATTTCAGAGTGATTGAAATTCTTGAATTTCAATTATTAGAAAAAGGTTAGGAATTATTCATTAGCCACCACCATTGGCAAGATAAAACAAGTTTCATGGTTTTATTCACATGATATATGCTTCATGCAAAATCAGCAAAGACAATGCTTTGGGTTTTCAGGCAGGCTAGAGTTGGTAGCTTCAAAGTAAACTCTATTCATGAATGGCCTACCTAGCATGGTATACTCTTTGACCTTAAAGTTGATTCCATAATACACTAGGCTGGAAAGTATATACTTCACAATATGTCAACATGCCAAGGAATAATTTGTCTGAACCTACCATATAATACGATCTTCAGCCTCTGAGAAGTAACGTTTGTCTTCATCGGGTTCCGCGATCTCTTCCTCGCTGTCGCTGCAGACTAGTGCCTCGCCGCCATCTTTCTCATAGTATATTCGCCTTCTCCCAACCACTGACTGGTCTTCAGTCATTTTCTGATTCCTAGAAACATGAATCAAACAATTTGTGGAATCATGTGATGCAGGAAGAAAATCCTCGAGAAAGCAGCAAAATATACAGGAGAAAGTAAGTTCAAGCCCCATGTTTCATCAACTTTCAGGAAGGAATTCTCTGATCAGCAACTAGCATCCACATAATCCATTATCATCAGTATGTCAAACATACACTCAATTCTACTTGTGCTTACTGCTTGCAGGGATTCTCTGCCGAGACCAACGAACCTGTCTAGAAATATCCAAGTAGTATACGGAGGTATCTTCTCAACATACGGAAGCTTCGTGCTTGTACCATGGAGAACCTCCTGACATTTACAATTATCCCTATCCCCTGATCCTTGAGCAAATCCACTGTATTCCCACATTGGCTCCCCAATTCTTCTTGAGATCATCTTATCACCTTCTGGCTGCCCTGTATGTGATGATGTTGCTGACTCAAGTTTAGGAAAATCCATTTCTAGCTTCTTTCTGTTCTTTTCAACTTTCTCCTGTGAAGTTCAATTACATGTTTAAACGAATCACTCGGCATTAAACCTCCAGTAACCCTCGATCATAATCAGCCTATACTCCATTTTCAACAGGGAATAGATTCGAGCAGCAGGAACAAAATTGAAAGGCTTACTCTCACTGAAACCATCCTTTCGGCTTGAATGTCCTTCCTGAGCTGATTCAACTTCTGCATGAGGTTGCCACTATCGCTTCCTGTTGGATGCTCCAGTGAATTCTGCCAAAGAAACAAACAGGAATTTGCAACATGATTACTTCAAGACAGTTACATCTGAACACTGTAAAATACGACGAGCAAAGAAAAGAAAAACATACGATCACAGACGGACGATTCGCCATCGGAACCGAAACCTAGCGCGAAACTAACGATCAGCTTTTCTTTCTTTGCCTTTGATCGGATCGCCAGCCGAAACAGGATTTTACTTGGGGTTCATCATGATCACGAGCAGGTTCGGACAATAATTGAGTATGTATGGAGAGAGAAGAGGGAAAGAGAGTTCCTTTAACATGAGCAAAATATGTTTGTTTTCAATGTTGGGCCATTGTTCAAGGGTTCGAAATTGAGCTTTTGAGATTGTAAATTTTCAGAAATATCACTAGGTCAAGTTATTGTTTTTCAACGAAGTGAATTTTTCATAGACTCAAGAAAGAGAGTCGAAGTCACTTGAATAGAGATGACAAAAATATCCGTAACTTTGGATATGCGCCCAAATTCGATCTTATTGGGTACGATAAAACTCGAACTCGAAAGACCTTTAGTGGGTAAGGTAAACCCCAAACCCGAATATTACGGGTAATGGGTGGACATGATTTTCACATTATCCAACCCGAACATGCCCGATTATACATATGCAAATGTATTTGGTTTATAAATGATCTTTATTTTTCTCTAACATATTTTATATTTAACATATAAATTTAATATTTTCATGAAATTGTGTTGTTTTGATGCATTTTCTTCATTATAGAGAATTATTGTTGTACTTTTCGTTTTATGTAATGTGGGAATACGTGTGAATACTAACATATTGGTTAGAGTTATAAAGAGAAATATTACCCATGGATACCCGAAACCCGAACGGGTATGGGCATGGTTTTGATTTTCTACCCGTTTCTTATGTGGGTATGAGTACGGGTAAAACATGAACTACTTTGGATAGGGTAACAAATATGCATTATCCATCCCCGACCCTACTTATTGTCATCGCTACGTCTGAAATCCTCTATTCCAAAATGCGTACAATTGTATAAAGTGTGGGGGTGAATTATGAAAATATTGTAAAATTAAAAAAATATCACAGATCTAGTATTAGAAAATATTTTTTTTCAATATCACTTGCATTAACAAGAAAATCTAGTTACATCGTCATGACTTTTGAAGGAGTTAGGCACAAAAATCAAAACCACAAGGGATTGGTCTAGCGGCAATACCATTAGCCTTCAATCTGAAGGTCTCATGTTCAAATCTCTTAAATTGTACCTAAGTACAAAAAGAAAACCTATAACACCCTTATCTAAAAAAAATCAAAACCACCACACCTAATAGGAAACAACGACAGAGCTTTTTTTGCCACCAAATGGGCTACCCTATTAATCTATCTGGCAACAAAATGAAAACTCAACCTGGAGCACGCCCTACGCTTGATTCTGTGAATTTCTTCAACGACCTCCGTCACTGCAATCCCAAGTAACCCCGTGTACAGCTTATCAATGTACACCTTAGCATCCCCTTCAAACTTGATCTATCGCAGTCCCATGGCATCACACCAACGTATCACCTCACGCAAAGTCACAAGCATAGTGTCCACCAGACCATCGAATACCATTCCTTTAGCCATCACCACAGTCCCCAAGGAGTCCCTCAACACCATCTCACCCGCTGAATGCGACTCCCGACAGACAACACCATCAAAGGAACACACCATCTGACTTTGACTTCGCAAAATAGGTTCCTCCCCCACCCTTGACCTTGAACTACCACCTACACCCCCTCCCCCCATCTAGACTTGCCATCGCCATCGCCATCGACAACCACTCCTCCACTTGTGCTAAAAGCTTCTTCCCCAACGCCTGCATCTTAACCTGCTTCACTAGAAAAGCCTTTTTTTTTCTCTGCTTACTTTGAGCAGTTTTGATTTTTGCGGTTGGCTCCGTTCGGAGCTCTAAATGTTGTATATTGTTATTCTTGGTTATACAAGTTATCTTTGGTAAAAAAAAATTGACTGAGCTTTCGGAAACTGCAACAGTGTTAGCAATTGGTAAGGCATATGGTACCTTTGCACTGTTTTCTTTTCTTTTTTTCATTATGAAATTGAGATCCTCGAGGTGTTATTCAATTGGGTGATTATTGTGTCAAACTTGAGGTCTTTTTTGGGAAAATATATTTATATAGTCATAACTATTGATTTTTTGATACAATAGCCATTTTTTCATAAATATACAAAATGTCCAATTTCGTCTAAAACTTTGACGGATTTATTTTAGATGCTGATTGGACTAACGTTTTTGTTGACATGGCGACACTTAATAAAAAATATTGCTAGGTGGAATTGACTAAATTCACCTGCATATCCATAACTATCGAAGTTATTACAATAATAGCCAATTTCTATGAAATACACAAAATGTCCAGATTTTGAAATAGATTTACAAATTTAGTCATGTTCGTTAAAAAAATTAACACCATTAGATATTATGTCGGTTAAATTAACAAAATGCTTACGGAGTATGTCACCTTGACGCACACGTCATCGACAACTCAAGATGACATGCCACGTTGAGGCGAATTGGAGGTAGATGGCCCTTCCGTTCTATTTTATTTATCTTTCATTTTCTAATCATGGTTATGCAAGTGAATTTAGTTAATTCCACCTAACAATGTTTTTTTATTAAGTATCGCCAAATCAACAAAAATGGTAGTCCAGTTAGCATCTAAAATGACTTCGTTAATGTTTTGGGCGAAATTGAACATTTGGTGTATTACTGAGAAATTGGCTATTATTGTCACAAAGTAGATAGATATGGCTACAGATGTGTATTATGCATTAAAGTATGATGTGGCGTCCAGGTGACGTCAATGTGGCATCATAATCAGTGTATTGTTAATGTAGCTGGCGGAATCTCTAACGACGTTAAAGTTTTAACGAAAGTGACTAAATTTGTCAAACATGTTTATAATTCCGGATATTTTGTGTATTTCTTGGAAATTAGCTATTATTATCACAAAGTTGATAGCTATGGCTATGCAAGTGAATTTTGCCCTTTTTTTTAAGTATATGTGAATGTTACGTCATATGGTAATTCATTGGTGGTTGTGCTAGATGAACTCGAGCATGGCCCATCAACTTGAGATGGGTGGTTGACGTCCCTACCCCTATCGGTCGAGTGACTTCGTGTTTATTGATACGGTAGTTTTGCTATTACTTGAAGGCGGATCATTTGTCATCGACAGACAGTTTAGTGAAATTGTAATGCCTTCAGATGGGCTTATACATGTTTGTTTTTATTATTTTGGACCTGGTCTGTAACTTTTTTCCAGGTTGGACCGTCTGGAGAAGGTACTATATATGTAATATATGTTCGCAATTTCTTTAACATGCCAACGAACTGTTCTCTCCTGTTGGTAGACGTAACTAGCACACATCAATGTAAGTTACTCAAGTAAATTTAAGTATTCTATATTTCTTGCGCGGCCTATTTCTCAATTCATTCTAAAGGTAGTTACTCCAACACTTGGAAGGATTCATTCAAAATGAAAGGAAAGAATGTTGGCATGAGGAGAAGCATTGGTAGAGGCATGAAATGTTGCCTGTCAGCTTCTCCAAGAGAGAGAAAATGAAGTAAAGGAATGATGTGAAAGGAGGGAGGAAAAAGAAAAAAGAGAAGAAAAAAATGTACAAAGGGAGTCTTTAATCTTTATGCAGTGAGCCTATGTTTTGTGCTGAAAAACTATACCAAGTGCAGCTGCTCTTCTTCTTCTGCTGCTGCTACTACTTCCTCGTCTGAAAATCCTCTTCCATCTTCTATTTGGTCATCATCATCGCAACCCTACAACAAAGAGAGAGAAAAAAAAAAAAGTCAAGTTTGGTGCCTTCCTTTGTTGCATGGGCCGGTACTGCTTTGGTTGGGCCCATAATCCTATTGGGCTTTGGGTGTCCACCACGTTCTGTTTTGGTTGTGTCCATAATCTTAAAGGAAAAATGATAGTAAGATTTGATCGGAGGACGAACCTGATACCGTCGACGAATGCTTTTTTGAAGGGATGCTATGGTTCGAACTATTATGTACATTGGGATGATGATCCCGCTGGCCCTCAGTATGAGTATCTGTACAGAAGTAAAAGTGACAAGTAATAAGAGATTCTACATTTCATTACGCTCACAAGTGTCGAATTTTTTCAAGAAAAATATTTTTTGTACTTACAGTAGTGATTGTGAATGGATAGTCTTCTTCCGTTCCGCTCACAAGTGTCTCAAACGAATGTCTCAACAACAACAGGAACGTAAACTGCAACAGATAAGAGTAATCAGAACCCTAGAACGGTCTGTATTCTACTGCTTGGTTGTTGAAAGGAAAAGGAATGGGGATAAAATTGCCATTTAAAATGACTAGATAATTCGTTTGACATATCATAGACCAACCAACCAACGAAAGAGATGAAGCGAAGCCAAACTTTATGCTTAAACCCTATATATTTGGTTTGGCACCAAACTTCGCCAAACTTGAAAGATTGTGAGCTAAGAAAGAAACAAAAGAGGGGAAGGAAATGAGGAGACGGAAGAGGGGAACTTACGGTTAGGACCAAAGAACGGCATACACCAACGATTCTATCGGCGGCGGTTGTGCACACCGAATACTCTCCCGCCGCCACGTGGCGGACACCCACTTGTCCCACCATTCCTTCTTCATTCCCAATCTCCAAGCTATCTCTGTCAAATGTCAATTTAATTATTTTCAGAAAACAGGCGTCAGTATATTTTTTTTTAATTCAACCGAATTATTATTATTATTAAAAAATGTGGCAATGGCTATCCGCTATTCGCAAATATCCGTTTCGTAGCCAGCAATTAGCTGTACAACACCGCAGTTTTGTATTGACCAAAACAAAAGCCTTTCCCACGCTCCCCCATCCTAATCCTAATTGGGACGGGACCATAACCACAAACACCATTCCTTCTTTCCTTTTGGAATGTCCCATTCCTCCTCCTAATAAATTGGTTTCCAATTCATCAAAAGATAATGGATGGAAAATGCCATGCACCATACATTCTCAAGTCATGTTTTCATCAATTAGCTCTCTCTATTGCCGTTGTGATAAAAATTCGACATTAATGATCACTCGAATAAATTTAATGTCGGTAACGTATTCGATTATGTTGTAGAACATTTTAAACCGCATATAAACTAGTTCGACCGTTTCGTCAACAATAATAATACCGTTAAAAGAGGGAAGGAAAGTAACTGACCTGATAGTCAATGCCTCTAATAACTCATCGTCTTTCTTTGACGATGATACTTTTGCAGCTGTATACCCAGGTTCGTAGTTCTGCAACCAAAATTTTCAAAAAAAAATTCAAGATTCCAACAGCTTCCGTAGCTTCACGTGGAACAACAACTAGGATGGGAACCATTATTATTATTCAAATAATAATTAACAATATGCACTAATCTATTGTTTCTTTGTTTGTAAATAATGAATACTGGTTTAAGGTTCCAACTGACCAGAAAAATTCTTCTGATAATCTATCTAATATAGTATTAACATTAGATCATAATGGTGATTCCATATCCAAGTAAACCCACTAATCAATTTCATGGCGGACATCCCACTTCTGATGGTCGGGTTGGTTTGGTTTGGTTGGTTACCACTCATTCTCTCTGTTTTCCCCCTTCTTTTCTAATCTAATTACAGAGGATTATTGAGTTCTCAAAGGGAAGAAAGCCCACCTGGAGACAGATTTCGCAGGTTGTATTCCCCTTCTCGTCGCACCATCTCTGTATGCAATCTCTGTGCGCGTACTGTTTCAAAGTTACCCACCAAAATCATGAGAAAAAAGTACTGTTTCAAATGAAAAAACAGAGACAGCAAGCACTCTGTTTTACCCTCACAAAAACATTCTCAACAATTGACTCTGAAAATTTCCCCCGATCAGAAATTTCATCTGATCAACATACGTAGTTCTCGAGGTGGAGCAATTGATACAGAGGATTAAGGAGATTCAAAAGAGTGATGATTTCGGCAGCCTCGATTCGTTTCATGGGTAATCGAAAATTCGAATTAATCCTCTCCACTCTCCTTACTGGGTCGGTAATACCCAGATTTTTTTTTATGGCGATTCACATGAATGATCGAAAGCATGTACGTATATATATGATTAGAAATCAAACAAATTTCGGATGACGACCCAGAAAACTAGATGGGATTGGGAGAAGGAAAATTGGGGATTTTGTAGCAAGTGGCTTACCTTAACGGTTCCAGAACAAGAGCAGGGCGCTTCCAGGCTCTTGAAGCTCTCGAATCCGGTTTCGTGGCAGATTCTGCAGTACGCCATGGAAACTCCGCCGCTGCTGCCCGAGCCAGAAGGAAGATGATGATGATGATCGTCTTCTTCTTCGTCTGGAATCCAAAGAACAACTGCTTCTCCCATTTCTGAGCTCTTCTCCCCTTTTTCCTATTTCTTGGAATGGAAATTTTTACTCTGTCCGTCTGGCTCTGTTTTCTTTCTTGTTTGGCACTTCTTTGTGGGATGGGGAAGAAACTTTCGCTTCTCGCTTCTTTTGCCTAATGGCAATCCATCTGCGACACAGGGAGGCTTTAAAGAATGAAGAAATGGAGATGGGGTGTTACCAAACTGCCCTCTTGCAAAATGTGAACCCCATCATTAATTAATATAATAATTATATTGATGAGGATAATTATCCTATCTGGAAAGCAAATTTTATAATGTCATCCAAAATTTGCATATATGATTGTATTGTCCGCGTAAAGAAGAACATTTATATAATTGCTCTATAAAACAGAGTAAATGTTGCAAGAGGTTAGTGAAAAAAAAGTAACATCCTAGTTTGACCGGACGTTACTTTTACCAAAATATTTTTTATAATTGAATTAAATAATTTCAAGAATAATAAAAAAGTTATATTGGATAAATTGAATACATGAAAAGGCAACGCTAATAAAGATCCATTATAAATACATCAAGTCTAAGTTATATCAAATATTTTGAACTTGTAGAACTCCATGTTGAAGTTCTCTAAGAGTCGTCAAACTTCAAGATGTGCTATCGAACCAATGAGTTTGTACTTCCTTGTTTTCTCTTAGTAATAAAGTTCATCATTCATAAAAAAAACTCATTATTGGTTAAGAATCTCAAGTTCGTGGGTCCAACCGACTTGCTCGTTGTTATGCATCGTTCCATTTTCTTCCTCCTGTCAACTTCTTACCAATAGCTGCTCCTCGTAGAGGTCATCCCAAAAAATACTCCATTAGATACAACCACCCATCGGCCATAACCAACTTAAGCAAATCTAGTTATTTAGTTCTTATCAACCCACTATAACTATGTTAGTAGAAATTTAATTACCATTACCACTTCCTCAGATAATTTACTTCTCCAACTGACAATTGCAACCTCGACTATATATGATTAACTATTACGAGAATGGTGCGGTCATAATAATTTGAGAAATTCTGAATTTGCGTATCTTTTAGTATTTTTTTTCTATTTAGTTCGTAATTGATATTATTTGAAATATTAATATTATTTATTACTTTTAATTGTTCTAGTAGGTTTTGGATTTGTTTTAGTATTTGTTTAGAAATTGGTGTTTATTTTCTTGTTATTAAGATGGGTTTATATTTTGAGAAATCCACTTAACACTAGCTAATGTAAAGTAATTAATTCCTGTTTTGCCCCTGTTAACGATGGAAAAACATATGGATGAGATGCACTTTGACTTCGACGAGAACTGGGTGACCATTATTGCTACATATTGGATCTCGTCAAACACTATTTGAGAGAGGGTGTTTGGTGTATCCGAAATATATGTCATGTTACACTACTTTTTATGGTGATTCTTTGAGAGCTTTGCGACTACAAATACAGAGGATTCTTCATGGAAATGACACGCCAACAATAATGGTCATCATGTTATATTTTGAGAAATTCATTTAACACTTAACTTAATTCATTTGTTGTCCCTGTTAACGGTGGAAAACGTATGGATGAGATGCACTTTGACTTCGACGAGGGCTGGGTTACCATTATTGCTACAATTCAGACCTCGTCGAACATTTTTCGAACGGGGATGTTTGGTGTATCCGAAATCTTCATCATGTTAAATAAGATCGAATCATAATACCTTCCAGTTAGACACTGGATTATATCTATGACACGGGATGCCACCATCCATGTAGTACTTGGTATGATATCCATGTTGAGATCGGATGGCGTAACCAAATTGAAGTTGGATGCATCAACCCAGTGACTGGGTGGCTATCAACCATGTTAAGCTTTCTTAGCCCTAGAAGATGCATAAAGTATGGTGATTGTCTGTGCAAACTTCAAACCTATAAGGGGACGTATCAGAAAGTGGTATAAGATACATAATTAACTTTCTTTTAACCACTCGAGTTATTGTATCAGCTGATTCTTGACACTATCTCCCAACCGCCCAAATGATCCGTCTTCCGTAGCTGCTCACCTCGTCGACTCTCTCTCACGTTCACTGCAACAACTGCTGCCGTCATTCTCTCATCTCCGTTGAGCTTTCTCCTTCTACGGCTTTCATTTGTTGTTGCGGTGGCGATGGTGAGAAGGAAAAAGGAAACGGAGAGTTGGCGGGTCCGTTTGCCAAAAATATTGCATAAAAGTGATGGAAGAACTTATCCATAAGTGTTTGCTTGCGTGCACATGCAGAATATCTTAAAATATATTAAAGCAGTTTAGAAAATCAACCCCCTCCACGTAAGCCTCGCTGGCTTCTCCTTCATTCTCGGTGATTACTGAATTTTCATTTTTATTTTAACGTTTCCTCTTCCCAACGGTTTCTTTTGATCTTTTTTTATTTTTATTTTTTTTCTCTTCTCCGTTTGCCTATTATTTGCACAGGTTTCTTTCTTTTTAAGAATTTTGCTTCCACAGTGCTTTCTTTTGGTTCCGTGAGAGATGAGAGAGAAACTGCTGGATAATTTAATAATCTTTTTTCCGTGAGAGATGAGAGAGAAATTGCTGGATAATTTAATCAATTTTTTTATGGTAATTAGTTAATCATAATGATAATTTATTAATATTGTTTACCGAGTACAGACATGTAATATTTCTGTAAAATTAATTATAAGTTTTGAGTTTTCCCATCTTCACCTGAACTTTCTACAAAACTTAGCCTATCCACATAAACCATACAACCTTTCCATTCCCTCAAGATTTTGTCTCATGAACATAATCTCGCTCATCCTCAACACTCGATAATTTTTCTATAACATCATTTCATTTAAAGACTCATCTAACTTTCTTCGAGATTTCTAATCTAGATTTTCACTCGCTAGCTGACTGTTGTTAAATAACCCTAAATCTAGACGGTAGGATTAAGCATCGTATGCAATTCCTTAAAATTGACCAGAGAATAAGTTGCAAGACATGATATGCCCACCATATTTTTCTTTGAATCATCATTAAGATGAATGTACATTTCACTATTTACTAAAAGATAAGATGCATATTTTCTCTTCCTTTTTTAGGTGTCTCTAGGAGGTGAATTTTGCATTCTAATTTAATATGAGAGATTAAAACTTTTGATGACTCTATTTGACGTTTTTTACATAAATTATATATGTGATTTTAAAAAGTTTGTTACTTTAATAATGAGATTATACGTATACATAATAAACGAAAAAGCTACCTGCCCAAAGGGCAAGGGTTAAAGCTAGTATAACCCCAATCCAATTTGTTATGTTTTGTTTGTGCCTTCTGTTTTGTCACAAAAAATAATAAAATAAAAAGCTTATAAATATTGACTTTGTCATTTGCTTCACGTCGGCATAGCTTAGATTACACGAGTTGATGGAAAAGGATGTGATACGGTCATTTCTGATTTCTCCACATGAGTTTGATATCTTTGGGATGGATCTTTTGTATATGATTTAAATTATTGGTATCTATCTAGAGTTATTGGTTGCAGAAGCAGCAACATGTATATATTCTGGATTCATACAATAAGTCTTACCCCCCTTCTAGTTAGGAGAACTCTTGTATTCGTGTGTCTGTTATACATCAGGATTGTAAAATTCAAAGTCTTAGAAGATAATTTTTCTGAATCGTCTGATTTTAAGTTATGTTTCAATGTCTTATTTTGTGAAATGAGAGATTCAGACCGAATGCCTCAGTTTAGTAGTGTTTATAAAACTTTGATCGATCAGTTTGACTTGAAATAGTCAAACCTAGGTTAAATATCTTGTCTGAGAAGTAAAGGTTTGATAACTGTTCAATTAACTCGTCTTTCTATCTTATAGAAGGAGAATAAAACTGAAACCGAAATTCAAGCGATACTAATTCAAAGATTTATTATTGAATTGTATGTGCAATTTATTTTATGAATATTCCATTGTACTCTTAGATATTAGGGGTGGCTATACGGTCCGGTCCGGTTAAATTGGCCCAAATTGATCCGGTCCAGTCCGGTCTTTTTGAAAATATAAGGACCGAAGATTGGATTGGATACAGTCCGGTTTTGATCCGGTCCGGTCCCAATTCGGTCTTGATTTTACATTGAGATTGTGGGATTTGAGTGGCCTAAGGCCTTAAAGGGTGAGGAGTTGGTTAAGTTTTGAACTAAGTGCAAAGGTTTGTGACCGTTTATGCAAATTACCCTTAAGTTTTGGGTGTTGAGCTCTCTTATCCGGTCTTTATCCGGTTTTTTACCTCAAATCTAAGCCCAAAGATTGGATTGGATTGTTTACTATCCGGTCTCGGTCCGGGTTATATGGTCCGGTTTCCGGTTTTTAATCCGGTCCCGGTCCAAATAGCCACCCCTATTAGATATGTAGATACAATGTGGAATTGTCAAGTTATTGACTAGTATTAAGTTTTAGAACTATCCAACCAATAATATTGCTTTCCAAATTATAATTGACCAGATTTCTAAATTTTTTTTACCAGTTAACCGTTGAAGGTTAAATCTCTCGATAATCAGGTTTGATGCTCGGTCCCGTTTTGAAAACAATGCATTTTACAAAACCCTCATTCATAAACCATATAAGCCAAAGGATAAAGAGAAATACCGAATGATGTAAATGTGAACAGTTGGGCAAACAGGAAGCATGAAATTAAGTAGTAGTAGTAGTAGGTGAAAGAAAATTTTATTTGAGTTATTGAATTATGAATCTATTCTTAAACAGTGAACATTTTATCGAAACGGTCTCATTAGACGCCTCATGAGGAAAAATAGTATCGGTATCAATCCAATATTCATCATCATAACGATTTGAGAAGCATAGGGAGGAATGTTTGTCCATTTTTTACCAATAATTCAAGAACCTTTTCCTCGTTAAAGAACAATTTAAGAAGCAAGGTAAATAAATTTGACCATCCTTGTAATAAGAAGGTTCCATTTTCTCATTGTACGTTGATTAATATTTTAAATATGTTCCTTTTTAATTTCGGTGCCAAGAAATAGAATGATGGGAAAGGACGTGGGAAGGAGACACACAGAGAGGAAACCAGAATCTAGTAAAAGGGACAAACGCGGTTTCAATCTTGGGAGCTGGCACTGTGCGGCTAATTTGTAATGCTTGCAGACTATGTATGTATAGAGAAGATGATTGATTCTGATTCAAGCCATTCAACCCTTCTTTTAATTTTATTCTTGTAATTAACACCCAAAAACGAGTTGCACGACAAAGTTTTATTCTATTGGAATTTCCTACTGGATTTCAGGTAAAATCCCAACAGCTGGAGGCATTATTATTGCGCACAAATCTTATATTTATTAATATATGCATATCATGTCTGAACCCGTGTTTATGAAACTATATTGGCAATTTCAGTGGTATGAGATGATTGAACCACAATAAAATCGTGATTTCAGTACAAAATATCATGCTGCTGATTTTTTCTGTACAACCTTCGATATTGTTTCACAATTTTTGGTCCGAACACTTTGATTGAGACAGACGATGACGAAGCCACCATAAGCAAAAGAAGTTACCGCACCCAACCACCCAAGCATTACATGTGGGTGGTTTTATGCGGATTTGTGGTGGGTTGGGAACCGCCCACTATATGGTGGGTGAAGGAGAAAATCACCACACCCATCCAAGCATTACATGTGGGTGGGGTGGGTGAGTGATTGCGGATGATGGGTGGTTGGGTGAATCCGGTTGGTTTACAACAAATATTTCATATGATCACATAAATTCAATAGTTAAAAAAAATTAAAATGACGAAATTTTCAATCTAAACAATGCTTAATCCATAAATAAGGTGAATCATTTATTTTAGGTTAAATACACTTGTATATCCAAAACTTTCACGGTTGTGCCAATAATATACAAATTTCCCGAAATACCACTTATATCCAATTCCTTCTCATTCTTTAAAGATGTTTTTGGATATACAAGTGTATTTAACCAAAAATAAGAACAACTTTAAAACATGGATATAAGTGGTATTTCAGAAAATTTGGATATTATTGGCACAACCGTGAAAGTTTTGGATATACAAGTATATTAAACCTTTATTTTATAATATTGATATTGGCAATTTTCCACAAATTACAAAATATTCAACTCATAAACTTGGCCTAAGCTTGGTAATAACCAAGGTCCAAGAAAACAGTAGGCATATGGCAAACGTGTTGGTCTTGCCTAGAGCCTCAATCGCCTAACCGTTGTGAGCGTAAATAGCTTCCACGTACCACATAAAAAAAATATAAGGGAAAGAAAAATACTCATGTATATTAGTCTCCACCAAAATCCAAACTCATTAATACGTGACATTTAATTGTTATGGTACAATCCAAATATCATATCGAAAATACAAGAGAAATCACTAATGTAGTACAAGATCTTTTGAAAAGGACACCCAAAGATAAATCTATACATGTTTGGCTCAAATAGGAAAATATTATTAATTTCAACAATACCGAAAATTGGTTGATTAACAGTATAGCAAAGAGTCATTTGTCTACGACTCATCCCCAAAGGACACAATTGAGTCATTTGTAAATGACTGCCCCCGTCATTTCCAATTGGCTAGTTTTTTCGTGGTTAGTTTTAATTCTCCTTTTTTTCATCAAATACTAAACTTTCTCTATTTAGTCTTCATAAACTCAATACTTTCCAATTATTTTCAAACATTCATTAATAATTTTCTGCTTTAAGCCACACCTACACGGATTTATTTTTGGGTATCCTCTCCAAAAGATTTTGTCGTAGTTAGTTTAGATAAAAATATGAGGTCTATTTATGTAGTATGGTTTGCTCGAGTGATTTGAGTGATTGATTTGGCAATCAAATCCCAAACAACACTAATACATTGTTTGTTGAGGTATAAAAATCCGTGGGATCCATGGATTTAGATAATTTTTTAGATTCGAATCCAAAAACCCACGTATTTGCAACATTTCGTTTTGTATTTGGTTATGGAAGGCAAAATTTTGACCCATGATGTAAAAGCCTTTAAATCAACTAAACAAACAATGAATTCTTTCAAATACATCATAAATCCAAAGGTTTTCAAAACTCAAACTTTAATTTTCAAATCCAACAAACAAACCAACACGCCCAACAATTCTAATAAAAAATCAACCTACCCACATTGTCTCATCTCATCCAAGTATCTGGAAAAAAGAACAGGCGTATCTAAAGCGTGAAAATTATTATTGCTTCAGAGGAATGTGATTGTCTAAAGATCGTCTGATACAAGGTAGAATTGAGAAAAAAGTACTTGAAACGGCAGAGATTTTCACAAGTCTGCATCCAAAACTACAAATAGTATTACAGATCACTGGTATTGGGATACAAGATCATCCCCAATCTCCAGACTTACAGATTCAACTTACCTGCCAAGTACCAAGAATGGATGGCAAGGCCACCAAAGGACATGATATTAGCAAGCGATGAAAACCCATGGATCATGCCGAATTTCTTGTTCATGGAAGCGAGCTTTGGGTCACTCTTTGCAACTTTCAAGTTCTTTGACCACCCTACTTCGTCTCCAATGTTCAATTCTCGCTCTATCTTGTGCCTTTGCTTCATCATCTGAAACAAAACCGAAAAAACAGAAGCGACGAATTAGCTACTATGTGGAAGAGATGGGGGTTCAGATTCTCTACTGATTTTCTTAGTTCAAAACAACAATAGTGAGCATCATCATTCATTCTGGGAAACGGTAAACAAAATTGCTGCAGGAGGAACATCCAATTCTACATCAAGAAACCCAACCAACACCCTCTAGGTGTTAAGTATGTATACAAAAACGAGAGGGACTTCATAAGGCATCTCCTCACGGCGGGCCATCCATTCTACGCCTTTTGAAGTTCTACTTAAGAGTTACAGGGTAAAGAGAGCACAGGTATCCATATCATACAACCTAAGGAGCTACTGCGGCATAAGATAGAAGAGATGCTGTTCAGATTCTCTACTGATTCCTTGGTTCAAGATATTTCCAACAATAGCGAGCATCATTCATTCCAAGTAACGGTAAGAAAAAATAGCGCAGAAGGAGGAACATCCGATTCTGCAACAAGACGCCCAACCAACACCTAATACTAAGTATGCATACGAAGGAGCAAGAAGGACTTCATAAGACATCTCCTCACGCCTCCTACAGGGCCATCCACTAGTTCTGCTTAAGTGTTACAGGGTAAAGAGACCACAGGCATCCATATCATACAACGGTCCGGCAGAACAACTCAAAAGATAAAGAAGTATCGTTAATTTTTTCATGCTCGTTACAAGTTCGCGACCAAGGAGCTACTGCAGCATGAGATAGAAGATCGATCGCACATGTGTATATATGTAATTGCGATTTAATGTACCTGGACGGTCATGGGGGTGAAAACGAACAGATTGCAGAGGTTGAAGGCGAAGGAAGAGAGCAGAAAACCAAGCTGATATCTCTCGGTTGTGGATGCTGATTGCCAGGGGTTCAGGTACCCGAAAGCCGCCACAGATATGGCGCAGCAAATTCCAACCATCGAGAAGTAAGCAGGGAACATCTTGCTCTGCAGGTTACCAAATTGATGTCTCGGAAGATTCCTTTTGTGGCAAAATCACAATTCCGATTAGGCAAAAAGACGAATTATTAATTGAGAGATCACAAAAGAAAAAGAAAAAAAAAATGCTGAATTCCAAACTCGAACGAAGCCCTAGATGTGAGAAAAACATAATAGTTCCGACAAGCGAGATGATGAATTGAAATCGATCGAAGGAAGGGAGAAGCCGTGTAGTTTTACTTGAACATGATGATGCCGCCGATGAAGGTGACCCAGAGGGCGGCGCCGAAAGCGGTGGAGAAGGCAAGGAGGTGAGCGAGCTTGAGGTAGGTGGAGAGCTGCTGGGCCGACTTGGATCCGAAGGTCTCCGGCGAGAAGACGACGCCGACGGCTAGGAAAGCCACCGCGGCCAGGAACCGGCTCAACCAACCCATCTTGCGCGACGACGGCGATCGAGTGGAGAAACGGGAATTGACGGAAGTTTCGCGAAGGAGCTTTGAAGCTGACTTTTGGTACACAATATGTATGGGAAGTTGGGAACCCAGCACGCCCTCGCGGACTTTGAAACTACTCTCCAATTAATTCCCCGGGAGCCGGCTAAACTAGTATTTGTTACGAATATATAGTATTTCAATTTTCAAGCCAACTACCTAACTATTACAACCATAAATTCCCCACATGTTTATTTTTGGGTACAACTACCCAATTATCGGGTCATTTGGATGAGATAATTCACTAAGTTATTTTGATTTGGCAGAAATAAAATGGAATGTGATATTTTGTTTACGAAACAATTGAAATAAATTCATTGTGAGTTATTTGAAATACTTATCGACTCCTAGTTATTTCAAATAACTCATCTCTCAACTTATTTTTCACTCCATCCCATCTCTAAATAATGAAACACCACAACATTTAAATGTTTTTATCCAAACAATACAATTGGACGAATTACCACATTTAAACTGGAATACCACACGAAATGTCATAATAGCAACATTAGTACAAAATGTCGAAATACCACATATGTATCCAATAATCCAAACTACCCTTAACTACTTGTCCATTACATTCTTGCTATAAGATGCAACTCATGTATATTAATAGTTTAATACCATTGTTATTGTTATATATTAATACCTGGATCAGAGAGCCGGGTCTGGCCTGTATCCGAAGATCCTTTTATACAGCTTCTGTTATTTTGGGCCTGGGCTCCATCGACTCTCAAGAATCAAGAGCCTACCACGAATATCAAAAGCCCAGTTGCCACAGCACGCGAAATTTCGGTCTCCCGCCAGGCATCCTTAATATTGAACTTCGTGAAAAAAATTCTCCCGCTTTTCAAATTCTTCCACTGTTCTTTCTTCACACCCACCACTTCAAGTCTTCTTCGAGAAGCTTTCCACAGAAAGAGAGGCGCCCGTGCACCACTTCTCGAAACCTTATCCTCCCTCTCAGTCAAATCGCTCTCCATTTACTCCAAGTTCCGACGGCGGTTCAACTCTCCGAGATCTCCCTTCCGCGGGGAAGTTAGATTTTGTGGAAATGCAGGCGGCAAGTTCTTACGGGAAGACGTTCTTGGGCATTCGCTTTCTTCTCTATGGCTTCGATCCTCCCGACCAGCATCAGGTTTTGGCTGATGGTTTCAATTCGATTCAGTTAGTTTCGTTTTTCATTCCATTCTAATTACAGTACTGCGAGTTCAATTTTTTTTTTTTTTTGGGTCTGCGGTTGTGGATTTCTTCAATTTGTTGTTCGTTTGTGCAGGTTCGATCCATGCTCTTGAGTCGCGGTGGAATTGAAGCTCAGGATTTTACTCATCTAGTAGTGGACAATACTATTTATGTAAGTGATGTTGAATCGTGGATTTAGGGTCGTGCTATTTCAGTTCGGGATTTTTCAATTGCTGTAGTGCTAGTTGTTGCATTGATGTTCATTCATTTTCTGAATCACTATTTCGTTGTCTTCGGGTGTGTTCGTAGGATGATCCGGCCTGTGTTTCTGCTAGAAATGATGGAAAGACAGTGGTCACTAAGTTATGGGTCGACCATAGTTTTGATATTGGATTGATTGTCGATGCAACTTCTGTGAGTGCTCTCTTCTCCGCTATTTGCTCTTGTTCTTTTCTGTGGTACCAGCTGTTATGCTTTCAAAACTGAAACTGTGGCTCTGGTTTGGTGTAACGATGGCTGCGCTCCTCCATTTGTGTGTGTTTTGTGCTGTTGGGTTTTCATTCGTGGATTCCCTCGCTGTAGTTGGGCTGAGATTCTATGGTTTTCTTCATTTTGATCTTCAGGTGATGTATCAACCTCCAAAAGATTTGAATGGGATACCAGGTGCCGAGAATCTCATTATTTGCTTAACTGGGTACCAGCGCCAAGATCGAGAGGACATTATGGTATACCATAGCTCAATTCTTTTGACTACGCGGAATGTAGTAGATCATTTTCATTTCTGATGTTGGAGTTGTGTTTCTAGACTATGGTTCGCCTCATGGGTGCGCAATTTTCCAAGGCATTGGTGGCCAGCAAAATCACTCATCTCATATGCTATAAAAATGAAGGTGAGCCTTTCTTCTGTGAGCTAAGGGCATTGTTGCTACTGCGGTCAATTTCTTCTGCTGTGACTACTCTTTTCTGGTTTTAGCTGTGGAATATGCATATTGTATGTTAAACCTTTCAGAATGGATATTGGATTTGGGTTCTGATGCCCTCTTAGGCCTCTATCTCAAGATTGTGTGGTTTGCTTGCTCATTTATCATAGTTAATAATCGCTTGAAAATCTTCAATTATGTGATAAACTCCTAAAAGGACGGCCTGGTTTCCTAGCTTTGTAGGACTGGCGTCTCTTGTCAAACCCACTCGTACATATATGTTCTAATGGCTACTTTCCTGGCAAACCTGCATGGTGTCCCTGCAAGAGTCTTCATTGTAAAGCTTGCTTTGGTCGAGTTTTGGTCTTTAGCTTCTTTGTGACAGTCTTTACTTATCTTGCACCGTCCTTCAGTATAATATACTGTAGTATTATAGCTCTGCATGTTGTGCCTTTTGAACGTTTGTGTGTATAATGGCAGCTGAACTATTTTTTAGGTGAAAAGTACGAACTTGCACGTAGGGTGCACCATATAAAGCTTGTCAATCATCAATGGCTGGAAGATTGGTAAGTTCTTTTTCAGGTGCTGTTATGTCTACGGTTGCTGGCTTGCTGCCTGTGATATTTGGCTGGAACCATGGTCCCTCTGCCGTTCTGCGTGTTAAGCTAGTTTCTCTTTTGCAGCTTGAGGAACTGGAAGATCCTCCCAGAAGATGAATATAGTAAGAGGTAATGTGAATGATTTACATTGTTTCATTTACCTGCATCTAGGAACATCATCTCAATCATTTTGTACGTGTCTGTGTTTGAGCCATTATCTTTCTGTCCTTCAATCTGTTCTGTTTTATTCTTGCTCTGTAGAGTCTTTTGTCACACA
Organism: Linum trigynum; assembly: GCA_964030455.1. Taxonomy (NCBI): domain Eukaryota; kingdom Viridiplantae; phylum Streptophyta; class Magnoliopsida; order Malpighiales; family Linaceae; genus Linum; species Linum trigynum. The sequence goes on from OZ034820.1 coordinate 852,942, forward strand.
TGGTACATGTAATCCCCTTCGATTCACACCCTGTAAATCTTCAGCCCAATCTTCCAATAATGGGTAACTAATGCACTATACTCTTACATTCATAGAATGAGGCACCAAAAAATGTATAACTTTTGATGATTCTACTTGATTTTGGATATTAACTTTAAGTAACGATCTTATTGCTTATAGTGTTATGTTTCTCCTTCCCCCTTCATTCCTTGTAGCGCGTCTCTTGTTCAGTGGCTTGGCAAATTGCCTTAATAAGGAGAAACTTCATATTCATGCTTCCTTTCTGCTTTTTATTTTCCAGTGGTTATGAGTTGGAGTTGATGGCAGCTGAAGCAATGGATTCTGAAGATGATGTGTCTGATGATACCTCTCTCAAGCTGCCTACCAGCCGCAGCATAAACCAAACCCTGCAGATTACGAGAAATGCATCTCCCAAGACCAGCGACTTGTCAAAATCAACTTCTAAAGTACCCACAACGCGGGTAGGGTCTGATGGTTTCTTTACAGTTCACAATGATGAGGAGGTATTAATAACTCCGGTCACTAAGAAAAAGGTGGATGCGGCATCCCATTTGGCAGGCCCATCAGAGAGAACTCCAGGTTCTGCAAAGGCGGGTGATAAGATGAACTCTGTCTCTATGAGTGTTGAAAAACCTTCAAATTCTAATACGAAGTCCAGTGTTATAAGTTACCACAGGAAAATTCCACAAAGGTCTCCTACAGCACTTTTTGTTGGAACGTCAAAAAGTCTTGGCTGCTCCCCGAAAGTACAAATAGGAGAACCCATAGATGTCACTTCTGCCGAAGTTGAAGATGCAAAGAAACAAAGTGGTTCCAATTCTGAGATCTCTGAGCGATTAGTCTCTGAACAGGTATCAGAGGGTAACAAGCAAAGGAAAGATGCTTGGAAGTCTAGTCCAAAGAGCCATAATCAACAAGCTTTTGTCACGGGAAGTCCAGCAGTTAGCTCTGGCGCTCAAGGATTGAAATCAACTACATTGGCAGGGAAGTCAGACATTTTGCCAGATGGTGATCATGTTCGCTCTGGTAATGGTATAGTAAGTCCGAATGCAATGTTGAATTCCACAAACATCTCTTCCAAGGAGGTAGTGGTGACTTCGAGAGAGAAATCACTTGTGCAAGAGCTGCTATTTGATGGGACTACAACCTTGGAAAGAACAGAACACCTAAGTCCTGATATGAAGCTTCAGACCTCAGTTGGTGGATTGAAAGAGCTGCCATTTGGTGGGACTACAACCTTGGAAAGAACAGAACACCTAAGTCCTGAGATGAAGCTTCAGACCCCATTGGGTGGATTGAAAGAGCTGAATTCACCTACCAATAACAACAGTGAAAATTTTGGTGCATATAATCTGAAACTCGTGGAGGGTACAAATCATCAAAGAGAGGCCTCTATGTTGACTACTTCAGATACCAATCAGAGGCAAGAAGATAACAGCTTACTTTTCCAACAAGGTGGGAAGCACACTGCTACAGGGAAGACAATGAGATCTAGACTGACACTGAAAAATGCTGGTGCGGACAAATCCAAACTTGTGGACGATACAAATCATCAAAGAGGGGCCTCTATGTTCACTACTTCAGATACCAATCAGAGGCAGGATGATGACAGCTTACTCTCCAAACAATTTCGGAAGCACACTGCTACTGGGAAGATGACTGGATCTAGACTGAAACTGAAAAATTCTGTGAATCAAAAGGGTTCTATTTATTTGAAAGAAGTTGCTGCTGCTAAGGAAGTTCTGGCAACTGATCCGTGTATCGGAAATGGTGGAGCAGAGAATGAAACAAACTTTTCCAGGGTCACAGAGATTGATAAACCACTTCTTGATGTTGCTCAAGTAGATGTTGTGGAAAGAGAACTTATTGTTGATCTAAGGGTCGATATCCAGGATAACACTGGGTTTATGGATGATGAGACCGAGCCTCCTGATGAAACATTTGACCGAAGTGATGAACTTGTAAAAGAGAGGACGGAAACAGTCGGTTTGGCAGCTATAGGCAAGGAATCCCAAGGTCAACGAATGGAGAAAAGTTCTGCTGTCTCTAAAGTGGACCATGTAATGGAGGATGCAGAAAAGAGAGATAATTCAATCTCAGAACGAGATGGTGATACAAAGAAGAAAAGTAAAGCTCAAAGGCTACCTTCAAGTAAGAGCAAGAGAAAGGCAGTTTCCACTGTTAATAATAACTCCTCCAACTCTAGCAAAGCGACGGGGAAAGAAAAGCAGCAAGCTGCAGGAGGCATACCGGAGAGAAATCGATCAGCAAGTTGTCGTCCAAGTATCAAGAACAAATCTAGAAAAAGGACACACAGCACCATGGAAGCAGACAAGGAGAATACGGCTGTTGCTGAAGTACTTAATAATGGAAGCAAGGCTGGAAACCATGTCGAACCATGTAAGACGACAGCAAATGGTGGTGATCAGGTAGCTCCAGAAGACAAACCTGCTTCTGCAGAAGTTGGAGCAATCTCAAATCACGTTGAGAGAGAACCAATGTTCTTCATGTTTAGTGGGTGCAATAGATTGCAGAGGAAGGAGTTTCAGAAGGTTATAAAACCATTGAAGGGGAAATCCTGGAGAGACTCTCACCAGTGGACATACCAGGCAACTCATTTAGTTGCTGCTGATCCTCTCCGCAGAACAGAAAAGGTCTTTGCTGCTGCTGCCTCTGGGAGGTGAGAGATTTCCCTTTCGCCTAATTAACTTGGAAGATTATTCATTACCTGTTATTCCAAGAATTCCTCGAATTTACATTTCAACTTTAATCCCTTGTGCTAGTCTGACAAAAGTGTCATGTTAACTGATGAGCTTTGGTTTTTGTTTACTCGCAGGTGGATTCTCAAGACGGACTATCTGTTCGCCTGCAGTCAGGAAGGCAAGTTTCTTCCTGAGGAACCTTATGAATGGCATAAGAAAGGGGTCAATGAAGACGGCGCTGTAAATTTAGAATCCCCCAGGAAATGGAGACTACTACGAGAGAAAACAGGACACGGTGCATTTCATGGTATGAGGATTGTCATCTATGGGGAATGCATCGCTCCCCCTTTGGTAAGTTTAACACATCTCTTTGCAAGCATAATTTCATTTAAGCTTTCGCGCTCATATCCTCCACTTCTGGCTGAACAGGACACACTGAAACGAGCTGTGAAGGCAGGAGGCGGGACAATACTAGCAACCTCCCCACCTTACACCCGGTTCCTCTCCTCAGGGATTGACTACGCCGTCGTCGCACACGGAACCCTGGTCGTCGACGGATGGGTACAAGAGTTTCTAAGGCATGAGATACCCTGCGTGGTAGCTGACTACCTGGTGGACTACGTGTGCAGAACAGGCTATTCTCTGGACAAGCATGTCCTCTTCAACACCCAGAAATGGGCAGACAAGTCGTTCAGCAACCTGGCGAGGAAGGCAGAGGAGATCGTCGTAGTGGCGAACCCTGCAGCTTCTTCTTCGCCCAAGAGCTGCATTAATGATGATGATGGTGATGATGTGGCGTGCCAGGTTTGCGGCGGCCGCGATCGAGGTGATGTGATGCTTCTGTGTGGGGATCAATCTGGGAATGTTGGTTGTGGCGTTGCTAGGCACATAGACTGCTGTGATCCTCCTCTTCAGAGTATCCCTCAGGAGGATTGGTTCTGTCCGAATTGTTCTAAGGACAGGAATGCGGTGAAGCCCGCCAAGGCGCCGAAGCGGAAGAAGGGGAAGGCCAGCTGATCTCAACCAAGGGAACATTGGTTTGATTTGTTTCTTTTAGTATGTCTATGTATTTCTTCTCTTCGATCTTTGAATTCTCTTCAAAGAAGTTCGAGTTCGACCTCTTCTTTCTTTGCTACGGTTGTTCTCTTCATCAGTCTTCAAGGTGAGCAGAAGTTTCGATAGACATTTATTGATGAATGGAAGTTCGAGGGTCTGGTTGATTGTGCATAGGATATAAGAATGTGGTTCTTCGAAGATTTTGGTTTATGAATTATGATCTTGATTGCGCGTCAAGGAAAAAGGTTAATAAGTGGTTTGGGCATTGAAGTCTACTCACCTATCAATTTTGGTCACTAGAAAAAATTAATATCAATTTTGGTTCTCTTCAGAGTATTCATCAAGGAAAAAGGTTAATCAGTAATTCGAATGATCAAAATGACATAATATTAATTGTGCTCTTCAAATGGTATCCACCTTGATATTATTTTCGAATAAATTTTTGTGAGACATTTAGTACCATTCTATACCATACCATGGTGGTATTGTTTGGTATTACATAAGAACATACCAAGTGGTAATGTGGTATAAAAGTGTATCAAGGTGATATGAAAACACCAGACTGTAGAATGGTTGAATATATGATAGTATGAATATATTACCTGTCATTTACAACTTTCAACATTATGTACCGCAAGATATCACAACTATACCAATGTGGTACGAGGTGATATTTTTTGGTGCTGTAATTTTGTAGATCCAATAGATCATGATGAACTCTTTACAAAAAATTTCAAATTAACTTAGAAAGGAAGGAGATACAAAATCGACTAGAATATGAATCTCATTTGTAGAAAACAACATACTCGATACATCTGTGCAAAATTTTTTTGTAATCAAAATTAAAACAATGAAAATACGAGCCGATTAAGAAAACTAGAAGAACTAAAAAATTATTAATTCTCACCTCTCAAATCCGAGACCCATTTAAAATTAAAGACTCAAATTTAGTTACAGAGTTATTATATGCAACGTATCGGTAACCACGTTAGTTGCACCAGAACCAATTCACCCACTCTATTGAGATATGTAGAGCCATTCAATCTCCGGTTACATACAAGCAGAGGAAAGTTCACAAGACGAAAACTCTCATTGTTAGGAGAAAAAAATAATAAAAAAAAAAAGAATCGAAGAATGTTGACAGAGCTCACTAAATCTGCTTCTCTCTAGAATGAAACACATTTTTTCATAATCCGAATTTCACACCAAACCGCCAAACCGAATTCAACAGAAAGAGACAACTGAACGAATCCACAGAAGCTCCAAGTTATGGAAATCGGTCGAACCGAGACAACTAATTTGGGCGTTGATCTTGGAGCCGCATTTGATGGTAAAATCGGGCGATGAACTCCTCCGCCTTGGAATCGATCATCTCGTCCCCTTCCACCCCATCGTAGTAGCAATCGCCATGTTCTTCCTCCTCCTCCTCCTCCTCCTCTAGATCCGCCAGGCTGTTCGCCGACGCGTACTGGCTCATCGCCGCCGGCGACGGCGGAGCAACCTCCCGATCCCCCTGTGCCACCACCGCAGATGACGCCTGAATCCGGCGTAACGCCGGCGGTGACGACGGCGGCGGTAATTGGTGGCTCTCCAATTGCAACGGGCGAACCAGGCCCAACAATTTCTTCCACTTGACGAAGCTGTTGTTGGAGGATGAACTCTTCTTGCTGGATTTGTTGTTGATCATGAACAATGCAGCCCTGATCAGTTGCATAACGCCTGCAAAAATAATTAGGGATTCGAAAAACCAATCAATCAATAAGATGCGTAATGTTTCAAGAATTGAAAACGTTCTGATTTCCATTGCCATCCAGCTACCTGTGGTTTTGTTCTTCTTTTTCTTGATGCAGGGGCGGAAGCCATTGCTGGAATCGAGGCTGAAGCTTCTGGCGGTCGGCGGTTCGTCGTTCTGGATGAAGAAGAGGCTGGATTTTCTTTCAGCTTCCATGGAATGAAATTCCAGGAGAGATTTGGTGAATTGGAGAAGATGAGGTGAGAGAGATCCTTGCTTTCTGACCCTGCCAAAAAAGAGCAGGAGTCAGAAACGCGCGCACAAGGGAGAGCTAAGCTTGAATTCACGTTGTGTTTATTTATAGGAGCAGACGTTCAGACCCACCCACCACAAACAAACCCACGTCGTCTCTTCTATTCTCATTTCTTTTTCTTTTCCTTTTAGGGTGGAACCATATGCTATTAGGCTAGCACCATGCTAAATCGAACCTAACCCCCTAATTAACTATGTTAATTCAATGGATGAAATTCAAGCAAGGGTAAATTAGTAATGACAAAAGATAAATAAATGCTATTTATGGCCCGTTCGCTTGCGTTTTTCGGCGAGTGGAAGATAACACTGCAAATGTGTTGAATGAAATAATTAGCAAAATGAAACTCCCAAGACATAATTGCAAAAGCAGAAAGGCAAAAATAAAAAATAAAAACTTGGACACGCTTGCCAATGAGACTATGGATCTACACCTACATTGAGTAAGAAGATCCTATTAGATTCAAAACTTCACAACTATTAATTATAAAAAAAAATTATGAATGAAAAATAACAACGAGGTAAAGATTATGTGTCTATTAAGTCGAACAAACAAAAAATGAACTTCGAATTTACTATGGATTTCCAACTAAGATGGAAAATAAAAGAGAATATATAAAAAATTAACAAAGTCAAAGAAAAGGATTACTCATATTGAAGAAAATTTTTCCACGTCGTCTAAGGTGACTTGAGGACGAGATTTTATTAGAAGTGGTAGTGATTAGCAAAACCAACAAACATGCTAAGCTATTGCAAGGCGTTGAAGCAACGTAATAAGTATGGGAAATTACTTCCACAGAGCTCACAAAATTGATGACAAATATAGTTAGCACCAATTGGAGGTAATACAGAGAAATAACTTGCAATGTTGAGTTGTGAAGAAAATAAATGGCCAAAGATTCAAATACACCATTTGCCACTGAAAAATGTAAGACAACCAACAAGGAGCAGTCAAGCTAAACAAATAAGGAAATGGAGGAATTCAAATGAAGCTGCATCAACCAAAAGAACACAAGGCATGTTTATTCCGGGTTAATTTTTGACATATTTCAAAGAGGTACAATCACATATTTCAGGTTATTTTTCAGAAATGTCATTTTCTTTCGATTCTGAGGCTAAAGATCATGGATTCAGGCAAAGGCTGTTCTCCACCGATAATGAAGTCTATTGATCCTAATCTCCACGGATGATAAGTATGTTAAACACCGGTTTGGGCCAATTTATTTTTTGATGGCATTTTCGTAATTTTTTGGTGAAGAAAGGTCATTTCTTTTGATTTTGAAGGGTACAGATCACCGAATCGGCCCGAGACTATTCTTCAACGATGATAAAGTCCATTAAACACCGATTTGGGCGGATTTATACATGGTCAATTTTTGGCATATTCCAAAGGGGTACCATCACAGATTTCAGGCGATTTTTTCGAAATGCCATTTTCTTTCAATTCTGGAGGCTAAAGATCACAGATTCAGGCCAAGGCTATTCTCTAGCGATAATGAAGTCTATTGATCCTATTCTCCACAGATGATAAGCCCGTTAAGCACCGGTTTGGGCCAATTTATTTTAGGATGACATTTTCTAAATTTTTGGGAGAAGAAAGGCCATTTCTTTGGAATTTGAAGGCTACAGATCACGGATTCGGCCTGAGGCAGTTCTTCAACGATGATTAAGTCCATTAATCATCGATTTGGGAAAATTCATTCCGGGTAAATTTTTGGCAGAATCCAAAGTGGTACCATCACAGATTTCGGGTGATTCTCTTGAAATGTCATTTTGTTTCGATTCTGGAGGCTATAGATCACGGATTCAGGCCGAAGCCGTTCTCCACCGATAATGAAGTCTATAGATGCTATTCTCCACAGATGACAAGTCCTTTAAGCAACGAATTGGGCTAATTTACATTCATATAGAATTTTCATATTTTTTTGGGCGACGAAAGGGCATTTTCTTTGGATTTTGAAGGCTATAAATCACAGATTTGGCCTGAGGCTATTCCTCAATGATGATTAAGTCCATTAAGTATCGATTTGAGAAGATTTATTCCAGGTCAATTTTTGACAGAATCCAAAGGGGTACCATCACATATTTCAGTCGATTTTCCTAAATGCCATTTTCTTACTAAACTGCCAAAAATAGACATAGAATAATTTTGCCCAAATCGGTGCTGAATGGACTAAATCATCGTTGGAGAATAGCCTCAGGCAGAATCCGTGATCTGTAGTCTTCAATATCCAAATAAAATGGCCTTTCGTCGCCCAAAAAAGTACGAAAATGCCATTCGAAAAAATTGGACCAAATCGGTGTTTAATGGACTTATCATGCGTGGAGAATAGGATAAATAGACATCATTATCGGTGGAGAATAGCCTCGACCTTATTCCGTAAACTGTAGCCTCCAAATTCGAAAGAAAATTGCATTTCGGAAAAATCGCCCGAAATCTGTGATGGTACCCCTTTGGAATATGCCAAAAATTGACCCGGAATAAATCCGCCCAAATCGGTGCTTATTGGACTCAATCATCGTTGGAGAATAGCCTCAGGTCGAATCCGTAATCTGTAGCCTTCAATATCAAAAGAAAATGGCATTTCGTGGCCCAAAAAATTACGAAAATGTCATCCGAAAATAAATTGGCCCAAATTGGTGCATAATGGACTTATCATCCGTGGAGAATAGGATCAATAGACTTCATTATCGGTGGAGAATAGCCTCGGCCTGATTGCGTGTTCTGTAGCCTCAAGAATCGAAAAAATGGCATTTCGGATAAATCGCCCGAAATCTGTGATGATACACCTTTGGAATCTGCCAAAAATTGACCCGGAATAAATCCACCCAAATCGGTGCATAATGGACTCAATCATCGTTGGAGAATATCCTCAGGCCGAATCCGTGATCTGTAGCCTTCGATATCCAAAGAAAATGCCTTTCGTCGCCCAAAATGTTACGAAAATGCCATCCAAAAATAAATTGACCCAAATCGGTGCTTAATTTACTTATCTTATGTGGAGAATAAGATCAATAGACTTAATTATCGGTGGAGAATAGCCTCGGCTTGATTCCGTGATCTGTAGCCTCCAAAATTGAAAGAAAATGGCATTTCGGATAAATTGCCCGAAATCTGTGATATACCCCTTTGGAATCTGCCAAAAATTGACCCGGAATAAATACGCCACAAATCGGTGCTTAATGGACTCAATCATCGTTGGAGAATAGCTTCAGGCCGAATACGTGATCTGTAGCCTTCAATATCCAAATAAAATGGCCTTTCATCGATCAAAAAATTATGAAAACGCCATCTGAAAATAAATTGGCCCAAATCGGTGCTTAATGGACTTATCATCCGTGGAGAATAGGATCAATATACTTCATTATCGATGGAGAATAGCCTTGGCCTGATTCCGCGTTCTGTAGCCTCTAGAATCGAAAGAAAATGATAGTTCGGAAAAATCGCCTGAAATCTGTGATGGTACCCCTTTAGAATCCGCCAAAAATTGACCCGGAATTAATCTGTCCAAATCGGTGCTTATTGAACTTAATCATCGTTGGAGAATAGCCTCCGGCCGAATCCGTGATCTGTAGCCTTCAATATCAAAAGAAAATGGCATTTCGTGGTCCAAAAAATTACGAAAATGCCATCCAAAAATTAATTGGCCCAAATTGGTGCTTAATCGACTTATCATCCGTGGAGAATAGGATCAATAGATTTCATTATCGGTGGAGAATAGCCTCGGCCTGATTCTATGTTCTGTAGCCTCCAGAATTGAAAGAAAATGGCATTTCGGGAAAATCGGTTGAAATCTGTGATGGTACCCCTTTAGAATCTGCCAAAAATTGACCCGGAATTAATCCGTCCAAATCGGTGCTTATTGGAATCAATCATCGTTGGAGGATAGCCTCAGGCCGAATCCGTGATCTGTAGCCTTCAATATCCAAAAGAAAATGGCCTTTCGTCACCCAAAAAGTTACGAAAATGCCATCCGAAAATAAATTGGCCTAAATCGGTGCTTAATGAACTTATCATCTGTGGAGAATAAGATATATAGACTTCATTATCGGTGGAGAATAGCCTCGGCTTGATTCTGTGATCTGTAGCCTCCAGAATCGAAAGAAAATGGCATTTCGTATAAATAGCCCGAAATCTGTGATGGTACCCCTTTGGAATCTTCTAAAATTTGACCCGGAATAAATCCGCCCAAATTGGTGCTTAATGGACTCAATCATCGTTGGAGAATAGCCTCAGGCCGAATCCGTGATCTGTTGCCTTCAATATCCAAATAAAATGGCCTTTCATCGCATAAAAAATTACGAAAACGCCATCCGAAAATAAATTGGCCCAAATCGGTGCTTGAATGACTTATCATCCATGGAGAATAGGATTAATAGACTTCATTATCAGTGTAGAATAGCTTCGGCCTGATTCCGTGTTCTGTAGCCCCAGAATCGAAAGAAAATGGCATTTCGGATAAATCGCCCGAAATCTGTGATGATACCCCTTTAGAATCTGTCAAAAATTGACCCTGAATAAATCCGCCAAAATCAATGCTTAATGGACTCAATCATTGTTGGAGAATAGCCTCAGGCCGAATCCGTGATCTGTAGCGTTCAATATCCAAAGAAAATGCCCTTTCGTCTCCCAAAAATTTACGAAAATGCATCCGAAAATAAATTGGCCCAAATCGGTGCTTAATGGACTTATCATCCGTGGAGAATAGAATCAATAGACTTCATTATTGGTGGAGAATAGCCTAGACCCTATTCCGTGATCTGTAGCCTTCCGAATCGAAAGGAAATGGCATTTCGAAAAAATCGCCTGAAATCTGTGATGGTACCCCTTTAGAATCTGCCAAAAATTGACCCGGAATTAATCCGTCCAAATCGGTGCTTATTGGACTCAATCATTGTTGGAGATAGCCTCTGGCCGAATCTGTGATCTGTAGCCTTCAATATCAAAAGAAAATGGAATTTCGTCACCCAAAAACTTACGAAAATGCCATCCGAAAATAAATTGGCCCAAAACGGTGCTTAATGGACTTATCATCCGTGGAGAATAGGATCAATAGACTTCATTATCGGTGGAGAATAGACTCGGCCTGATTCCGTGTTCTGTAGCCACAAGAATCGAAAGAAAATGGCATTTCGGATAAATCGCGCGAAATCTGTGATGATACCCCTTTGGAATCTGCCAAAAATTGACCCGGAATAAATCCGCCCAAATCGGTGCTTAATGGACTCAATCATCGTTGGAGAATATCCTCAGGCCGAATCCGTGATCTGTAGCCTTCGATATCCCAAGAAAATGCCTTTCGTCGACCAAAAAGTTACGAAAATGCCATCCGAAAATAAATTGGCCCAAATCGATGCTTAATTTACTTATCATCTGTGGAGAATAAGATCAATAGACTTAATTATCGGTGGAGAATAGTCTCTGCTTGATTCCGTGATCTGTAGGCTCCAGAATCGAAAGAAAATGGCATTTATGATAAATTGCCCGAAATCTGTGATAGTACCCCTTTGGAATCTGCCAAAAATTGACCCGAAATAAATCCGCCCAAATCGTTGCTTAATGGACTCAATCATCGTTGGAGAATAGCTTCAGGCCGAATACGTGATCTGTAGTCTTCAATATCCAAATAAAATGGCCTTTCATCGACCAAAAAATTACGAAAACCCCATCCGAAAATAAATTGGCCCAAATCGGTGCTTAATGGACTTATCATTCGTAGAGAATAGGATCAATAGACTTCATTATCGATGGAGAATAGCCTCGGCCTGATTCCGTGTTCTGTAGCCTCTAGAGTCGAAAGAAAATGACAGTTCGGAAAAATCGCCTGAATTCTGTGATGGTACCCCTTTAGAATATGCCAAAAATTGACCCGGAATTAATCCGTCCAAATCGGTGCTTATTGGACTCAATCATCGTTGGAGGATAGCCTCAGGCCGAATCCGTGATCTGTAGCCTTCAATATCAAAAGAAAATGGCATTTCGTGGCCCAAAAAATTACGAAAATGCCATCCAAAAATAAATTGGCCCAAATTGGTGCATAATGGACTTATCATCCGTGGAGAATAGGATCAATAGATTTCATTATCGGTGGAGAATAGCCTCGGCCTGATTCTGTGTTCTGTAGCCTCCAGAATCGAAAGAAAATGGCATTTCGGAAATATCGCCTAAAATCTGTGATGGTACCCCTTTAGAATCTGCCAAAAATTGACCCGGAATTAATCCTTCCAAATCGGTGCTTATTGGACTCAATCATCGTTGGAGGATAGCCTCAGGCCGAATCCGTGATCTGTAGCCTTCAATATCCAAAGAAAATGGCCTTTCGTCGCCCAAAAAGTTACGAAAATGCCATCCGAAAATAAATTGGCCCAAATCGGTGCTTAATGAACTTATCATCTGTGGAGAATAAGATATATAGAGTTCATTATCGGTGGAGAATAGACTCGGCCTGATTCCGTGTTCTGTAGCCTCCAAAATCGAAAGAAATTGCATTTCGGATAAATCCCCCGAAATCTGTAATGGTACCCCTTTAGAATCTGCCAAAAATTGACCCGGAACTAATCCGTCCAAATCGGTGCTTATTGGACTCAATCATCGTTGGAGAATAGCCTCGGGCCGAATCAGTGATCTATAGCCTTTAATATCCAAAAATAATGGCCTTTCGTCGCACAAAAAATTACGAAAACGCCATCCGAAAATAAATTGGCCCAAATCGGTGCTTAATGGACTTATCATCCATGGAGAGTAGGATCAATAGACTTCATTATCGGTGGAGAATAGACTCGGCCTGATTCCGTGTTCTGTAGCCTCAAGAATCGAAAGAAAATGGCATTTCGGATAAATCGCCTGAAATCTGTGATGGTACCCCTTTGGAATCTGTCAAAAATTGACCCTGAATAAATCCGCCCAAATCGATGCTTAATGGACTCAATCATTGTTGGAGAATAGCCTCAGGCCGAATCCGTGATCTGTAGCCTTCAATATCCAAAGAAAATGGCCTTTCGTCGCCCAAAAAGTTACGAAAATGCATCTGAAAATAAATTGGCCCAAATCGGTGCTTAATGGACTTATCATCGGTGGAGAATAGGATCAATACACTTCGTTATCGATGGAGAATAGCCTCGGCCTGATTTCGTAATTTGTAACCTCCTGAATCGAAAGAAAATGGCATTTCGGATAAATCGATAGAAATTTGAGATAGTACCCCTTTGGAATCTTCCAAAATTTGACCGGAAATAAACCCGCCCAAATTAGTGCTTGATGGACTCAATCATCGTTTGAGAATAGTCTTAGGCCGAATCTGTGGTCTGTAGCCTTCAATATCCAAAGAAAATGGCCTTTCGTCTCCCAAAAAATTACGAAAATGCCATCCAAAAATAAATTGGCCCAAATTGGTGCTTAATGGACTTATCATCCGTGGAGAATAGAATCAATAAAATTCATTATTGGTGGAGAATAGCCTAGACCCTATTCCGTGATCTATAGCCTCCAGAATCAAAAGAAAATAACATTTCGGAAAAATCGCCTGAAATCTGTGATGGTACCCCTTTAGAATCTGCCAAAATTTGACCCGGAATAAATCCACCCAAATCAGTGCTTAATGAACTCAATCATCGTTGGAAAATAGCCTTACGCCGAATCCGTGATCTGTAGCCTTCAATATCCAAATAAAATGGCCTTTCGTCGCCCAAAAAATTACGAAAACGCCATCCGAAAAGAAATTGGCCCAAATCGGTGTTTAATGGACTTATCATGCATGGAGAATAGGATCAATAGACATCATTATAGGTGGGGAATAGCCTCGACCTTATTCCGTAATCTGAAGCCTCCAGATTCGAAAGAAAATGGCAGTTCGGAAAAATCGCCTGAAATCTGTGATGGTACCCCTTTAGAATCTGCCAAAAATTTACACGGAATTAATCCGTCCAAATCGGTGCTTATTGGACTTAATCATCGTTGGAGAATAGCTTCAGGCTGAATCCGTGTTCTGTAGCCTTCAGAATCGAAAGAAAATGGCATTTCGGATAAATTGCCCGAAATCTGTGATAGTAACCCTTTGGAATCTGCAAAAAATTGACCCGGAATAAATCCGCCCAAATCGGTGCTTAATGGACTCAATCATCGTTGGAGAATAGCTTCAGGCCGAATACGTGATCTGTAGCCTTCAATATCCAAATAAAATGGCCTTTCATCAACCAAAAAATTACGAAAACGCCGTCCGAAAATAAATTGCCCCAAATCGGTGCTTAATGGACTTATCATTCGTAGAGAATAAGATCAATAGACTTCATTATCGATGGAGAATAGCCTTGGCCTGATTCCGTGTTCTGTAGCCTCTAGAATCGAAAGAAAATGACAGTTCGGAAAAATCGGCTAAAATCTGTGATGGTACCCCTTTAGAATCTGCCAAAAATTGACCCGGAATTAATCCGTCCAAATCGGTGCTTATTGGACTTAATCATCGTTGGAGAATAGCCTCAGGCCGAATCCATGATCTGTAGCCTCCAATATCACAAGAAAATGGCATTTAGTGGCCCAAAAAATTACGAAAATGCCATCCAAAAATAAATTGGCCCAAATTGGTGCTTAATGGACTTATCATCCGTGGAGAATAGGATCAATAGATTTCATTATCGGTGGAGAATAGCCTCGGCCTGATTCTGTGTTCTGTAGCCTCCAGAATCGAAAGAAAATGGCATTTCGGAAATATCGCCTGAAATCTGTGATGGTACCACTTTAGAATCTGCCAAAAATTGACCCGGAATTAATCCGTCCAAATCGGTGCTTATTGGATTCAATCATTGTTGGAGGATAGCCTCAGGCCGAATCCGTGATCTGTAGCCTTCAGAATCGAAAGAAAATGGTATTTCGGATAAATTGCCCGAAATCTGTGATAGTACCCCTTTAGAATCTGCCAAAAATTGACCCGGAATAAATCAGCCCAAATCGGTGATTAATGGACTTAATCATCGTTGGAGAATAGCCTCAGGCCGAATCCGTGATCTGTAGCCTTCAATATCCAAATAAAATGGACTTTCGTCGCCCAAAAAATTACGAAAACGCCATCCGAAAAAAATTGGCCCAAATCGGTGCTTAATAGACTTATCATGCGTGGAGAATAGGATGAATAGACAAAATTATCGATGGGGAATAGCCTCGACCTTATTCCGTAATCTGAAGCCTCGAGATTAGAAAGAAAATTGCATTTCGGAAAAATCGCCCGAAATTTGTGATGGTACCCCTATGGAATCTGCAAATAATTGACCCGAAATAAATCTGCCCAAATCGGTGCTTATTGGACTCAATCATCGTTGGAGAATAGCCTCAGGCCGAATCCGTGATCTGTAGCCTTCAATATCAAAAGAATATGGCATTTCGTTGCCCAAAAAATTACGAAAATGCCATCCGAAAATAAATTGGCCCAAATTGGTGCTTAATGGACTTATCATCAGTGGAGAATAGGATCAATAGACTTCACTATCGGTGGAGAATAGCCTCGTCCTGATTCCGTATTATGTAGCCTCCAGAATCGAAAGAAAATGGCATTTCGGATAAATCGCCCAAAATCTGTGATGGTACCCCTTTGGAATCTGCCAAATATTAACACGGAATAAATCATCTCAAATTGGTGCTTAATGGACTCAATCATCGTTGGAAAATAACCTCAGACTGAATCTGTGATCTGTAGCCTTCAATGTCCAAAGAAAATGGACTTTCGTCGCCCAAAAAATTACATAAATGTCATCCAAAAATAAATTGGCCTAAATCGGTGTTTTATGGACTTATCATCCGTGAATAATAGGATCAATAGACTTCATTATCGTTGGAGAATAGCCTTGGCCTGTTTCCGTGATCTGTAGCCTCCATAATCGAAAGAAAATGGCATTTCGGATCAATCGTCCGAAATCTGTGATGGTACCCCTTTGGAATCTGCAAAAAATTGACCCGGAATAAATCCTCCCAAATCGGTGCTTAATAAACTCAATCATCGTTGGAGAATAGCCTCGGACTGAATCAGTGATCTGTAGCATTCATATCCAAAGAAAATGACCTCTTATCGCCTAAAAAATTACGAAAATGCCATCCAAAAATCAATTCGACCAAATCGGTGCTTAATGTACTTTTCATCCGAGGAGAATAGGATCAATAAACTTCATTATCGGTGGAGAATAGCATCGGCCTGATTCCGTGTTCTGTAGCCTCCAGAATGGAAAGAAAATGACATTTCGGATAAATCGCCCGAAATCTGTGATGGTACCCCTTTCGAATCTGCCAAAAATTGACCCGGAAAAATTCGCCCAAATCTGTTCTTATTGGACTCAATCATCGTTGGAGAAAAGCCTCAAGCCGAATCCGTGATCTGTAGCCTTCAATATCAAAAGAAAATGGCATTTTGTCGCACAAAAAATTACGAAAATGCCATCCGAAAATAAATTGGCCCAAATTGGTGCTTAATGGACTTATCTTCCGTGGAGAATATGATCAATAGTCTTCATTATCGGTGGAGAATAGCCTCGACCTGATTCCGTGTTATGTAGCTTTCTAAATCGAAAGAAAATGGAATTTCGGATAAATCGCCCGAAATATGTGATGGTACCCCTTTGGAATCTGCCAAAAATTGACCCGGAATAAATCCGCCCAAATCAGTGCTTATTGGACTCAATCATCGTTGGAGAATAGTCTCAGGCCGAATCCGTGATCTGTAGCCTTCAATATCAAAAGAAAATGGCATTTCGTCACCCAAAATATTACGAAAATGCAGTCCGAAAATAAATTGACCCAAATTGGTGCTTAATGGACTTATCATCCGTGGAGAATAGGATCAATAGACTTCATTATCGGTTGAGAATAACCTCGACCTGATTCCGTGTTATGTAGCTTCCTAAATCGAAAGAAAATGCATTTCGGATAATCGCCCGAAATCTGTGATGGTACCCCTTTGGAATCTGCCAAAGATTGACCCGGAATAAATCCGCCCAAACCGGTGCTTAATGAACTCAATCAATGTTGGAGAATAGCCTCAGGCCGAATCTGTGATCTGTAGCCTTCAATATCCAAAGAAAATGGCCTTTCGTCGCATAAAAAGTGACAAAAATGCCTTCAGAAAATAATTGGCCCAAATCGGTGCTTAATGAACTTATCATCTGTGGAGAATAAGATCAATAGACTTTATTTTCGGTGGAGAATATCCTCGGCTTCATTCCGTGATCTGTAGCCTCCAGAATCGAAAGAAAATGGCATTTCGGATAAATAGCCCGAAATCTGTGATGGTACCCCTTTGGAATCTGCCAAAAATTGACACGGAATAAATCCGCCCAAATCAGTGCTTAATGGACTCAATCATCGTTAGAGAATAGCCTCATGCCGAATATGTGATCTGTAGCCTTCAATATC
Source organism: Linum trigynum (assembly GCA_964030455.1). Taxonomy (NCBI): domain Eukaryota; kingdom Viridiplantae; phylum Streptophyta; class Magnoliopsida; order Malpighiales; family Linaceae; genus Linum; species Linum trigynum. The sequence goes on from OZ034820.1 coordinate 870,154, forward strand.
CAAATAAAATGGCCTTTCGTCGCCCAAAAAAATTACGAAAATGCCATCCGAAAATAAATTTGCCCAAATTGGTGCTTTATGCCCTTATCATCCGTGGAGAATAGGATCAATAAACTTCATTATAGGTGGAGAATAGTCTTGACCTGATTTCGTGATCTGTAGCCTCCAGAATCGAAAGAAAATGGCATTTCGGATAAATAGCCCGAAATCTGTGATGGTACCCCTTTGGAATCTGCCAAAAATTTACCCAGAATAAATCAGCTCAAATTGGTGCTTAATGGACTCAATCATCGTTGGAAAATAACCTCAGACTTAATCTGTGATCTGTAGCCTTCAATGTCCAAAGAAAATGGACTTTCGTCGCCCAAAAAATTATAAAAATGTCATCCAAAAATAAATTGGCCTAAATCGGTGCTTTATGGACTTATCATCCGTGGAGAATAGGATCAATAGACTTCATTACCGGTGGTGAATTGCCTCGGCCTGATTCCGTGATCTGTAGCCTCCAAAATCGAAATAAAATGGCATTTCGGATAAATTGTCTGAAATCTGTGATAGTACCCCTTTGGAATCTGCCAAAAATTGACCCGAAATAAATCCGCCCAAATCGGTGCTTAATGAACTTAATCATCGTGGGAGAATAGCCTCAGGACGAATCTATGATCTGTATCCTTCAATATCCAAAGAAAATGGGCTTTCGTCGCCCAAAAAATTACGAAAATGCCATCCAAAATTAAATTGCCCCAAATCGGTGCTTAATGGACTTATCATCCGTGGAGAATTGGATCAATAGACTTCATTATCCATGGAGAATAGCTTGGGCTTGATTCCGTGATCTGTAGCTTCTAGAATCGAAAGAAAATGGCATTTCGGATAAATCGCCTGAAATCTATTATCGTACCCCTTTGGAATCTGCAAAAATTGACCCGGAATAAATCCGCCCAAATCGATGCTTAATGGATTCAATCATCGTTAAAGAAAAGCTCATGCCGAATTCGTGATCTATAGCCTTAAATATCAAAAGAAAATGGCTTTCGTCGCCCAAAAAATTACAATAATGTCATCCGAAAATAAATTGGCCCAAATCGGTGCTTAATGGACTTATCATCCGTGAATAATAGGATCAATAGACTTCATTATCGGTGGAGAATAGCCTTGGCCAGTTTCCGTGATCTGTAGCCTCCATAATCGAAAGAAAATGGCATTTCGGATCAATCGTCCGAAATCTGTGATGGTACCCCTTTGGAATCTGCCAAAAATTGACCCGGAATAAATCCTCCCAAATCGGTGCTTAATGAACTCAATCATCGTTGGAGAATAGCCTCGGACTGAATCAGTGATATGTAGCCTTCATATCCAAAGAAAATGGCCTCTTATCGCCTAAAAAATTACGAAAATGCCATCCAAAAATCAATTCGACCAAATCGGTGCTTAATGTACTTTTCATCCGAGGAGAATAGGATCAATAAACTTCATTATCGGTGGAGAATAGCATCGGCCTGATTCCGTGTTCTGTAGCCTCCAGAATGGAAAGAAAATGACATTTCAGATAAATCGCCCGAAATCTGTGATGGTACCCCATTCGAATCTTCCATAAATTGACCCGGAAAAATTCGCCCAAATCTGTGCTTATTGGACTCAATCATCGTTGGAGAAAAGCCTCAAGCCGAATCCGTGATCTGTAGCCATCAATATCAAAAGAAAATGGCATTTTGTCGCACAAAAAATTACGAAAATGCCATCCGAAAATAAATTGGCCCAAATTGGTGCTTAACGGACTTATCTTCCGTGGAGAATATGATCAATAGTCTTCATTATCGGTGGAGAATAGCCTCGACCTGATTCCGTGTTATGTAGCTTTCTAAATCGAAAGAAAATGGAATTTCGGATAAATCGCCCGAAATCTGTGATGGTACCCCTTTGGAATCTGCCAAAAATTGACCCGGAATAAATCCGCCCAAATCAGTGCTTATTGGACTCAATCATCGTTGGAGAATAGTCTCAGGCCGAATCCGTGATCTGTAGCCTTCAATATCAAAAGAAAATGGCATTTCGTCACCCAAAATATTAAGAAAATGCCGTCCGAAAATAAATTGACCCAAATTGGTGCTTAATGGACTTATCATCCGTGGAGAATAGGATCAATAGACTTCATTATCGGTTGAGAATAGCCTCGACCTGATTCCGTGTTATGTAGCTTCCTAAATCAAAAGAAAATGCATTTCGGATAATCGCCCGAAATCTGTGATGGTACCCCTTTGGAATCTGCCAAAAATTGACCCGGAATAAATCCGCCCAAATCAGTGCTTATTGGACTCAATCATCGTTGGAGAATAGCCTCAGGCCGAATCCGAGATCTATAGCCTTCAATATCAAAAGAAAATTGCATTTCGTCGCCCAAAAAATTACGAAAATGCTATCCAATAATAAATTGGCCCAAATTGGTGCTTAATGGACTTATCATCCGTGGAGAATAGGATCAATAGACTTCATTATCGGTGGAGAATAGCCTCGACCTGATTCCGTGTTATGTAGCTTCCTAAATCGAAAGAAAATGGCATTTCAGGAAATATCGTCTGAAATCTGTGAAGGCACCCCTTTAGAATCTGCCAAAAATTGACCCGGAATTAATCCGTCCAAATCGGTGCTTATTGGACTCAATCATCGTTGGAGGATAGCCTCAGGCTGAATCCGTGATCTGTAGCCTTCAGAATCGAAAGAAAATGGCATTTCGGATAAATTGCCCGAAATCTGTGATAGTACCCCTTTGGAATCTGCCAAAAATTGACCCAGAATAAATCCGCCCAAATCGGTGCTTAATGGACTCAATCATCGTTGGAGAATAGCTTCACGCCGAATACGTGATCTGTAGCTTCAATATCCAAATAAAATGGCCTTTCATCGACCAAAAAATTACGAAAGAATAAATCCGCCCAAATTAGTGTTTATTGGACTCAATCATCGTTGGAGAATAGCCTCACGTTGATTGTAGCCTTCAATATCAAAAGAAAATGGCATTTCGTTGTCCAAAAAATTACGAAAATGCCAACCGAAAATAAATTGGCCAAATTGGTGCTTAATGGACTTATCATCCGTGGAGAATAGGATCAATTGACTTCATTGTCGGTGGAGAATAGCCTCGAACTGATTTCGTGTTCTGTAGCTTCCTAAATCGAAAGAAAATGGCATTTCGGATAAATCGCCTGAAATCTGTGACGGTGCCGCTTTGGAATCTGCCCAAAATTGACCCGGAATAAATCCGCACAAATCGGTGCTTAATGGACTTTATCATCGTTGGAGAATAGCCTCAGGCTGAATCAGTGATCTGTAGCCTTCAATATCCAAAGTAAATGGCCTTTCGTCGCACAAAAAGTTACGAAAATGCTATCCGAAAATAAATTCGACCAAATCGGTGCTGAATGGACTTATCATCCGTGGAGAATAAGATCGAATAGATTTCATTATCGGTGGAGAATAGCCTCGGGTTGATTCCATGATCTGTAGCCTCCATAATCGAAAGAAAATGGCATTTCGGATGAATCGCCCGAAATCTGTGATGGTACCCCTTTGGAATCTGCCAAAAATTGACCCGGAACAAATCCGCCCAAATAAGTGTTTATTGGACTCAATCATCGTTGGAGAATAGTCTCAGGTCGATTGTAGCCTTCAATATCAAAAGAAAATGGCATTTCGTTGTCCAAAAAATTATGAAAATGCCAACCGAAAATAAATTGGCCAAATTGGTACTTAATGGACTTATCTTCCGTGGAGAATAGGATCAATTGACTTCATTATCGGTGGAGAATAGCCTCGACCTCATTCCGTGTTCTGTAGCTTCGTAAATCGAAAGAAAATGGCATTTCGGATAAATCGCCTGAAATCTGTGATGGTACCCCTTTGGAATCTGCCAAAAATTGACCTAGAATAAATCCGCCCAAATCGGTGCTTAATGGACTTTATCATCGTTGGAGAATAGCCTCAGGCTGAATCTGTGATCTGTAGCCTTCAATATCCAAAGTAAATGGCCTTTCGTCGCCCAAAAAGTTACGAAAATGCTATCCGAAAATAAATTCGACCAAATCGGTGCTGAATGGACTTATCATCCGTGGAGAATAACATCGAATAGACTTCATTATCGGTGGAGAATAGCCTCGGGTTGATTCCATGATCTGTAGCCTCCATAATCGAAAGAAAATGGCATTCGGATGAATCGCCCGAAATATGTGATGGTGCCCCTTTGGAATCTGCCAAAAATTGACCCGGAATAAATCCGCCCAAATCAGTGTTTATTGGACTCAATCATCGTTGGAGAATAGCCTCAGGTCGATTGTAGCCTTCAATATCAAAAGAAATGGCATTTCGTCGGCCAAAAAATTACGAAAATGCTATCCGAAATAAATTTGCCCAAATCGGTGGTTAATGGAATTATCATCAGTGGAGAATAACATCAATAGACTTCATTATTGGTGGAGAATAGCCTTGGCTTGATTCCGTGATCTGTAGCCTCCAGAATCGAAACAAAATGGAAATTCGGATAAATCGCCCGAAATCTGTGATGGTAACCCTTTGGAATTTGCCAAAAATTGACCCGGAATAAATCCGCCCAAATCAGTGCTTAATGGACTCAATCATCGTTGTAGAATAGCCTCAGGATGAATCCGTGATCTGTAGCCTTCATATCCAAAGAAAGGGCCTCTCATTGGCTAAAAAATTACGAAAATGCCATCCGAAAATAAATTGGACTAAATCGGTGCTTCATGGACTTATCATCCATGGAGAATAGGATCAATAAAATTCATTATCGGTGGAGAATAGCCTCGACCTGATTCCGTGATCTGTAGCCTCCAGAATCGAAAGAAAATGGCATTTCGGATAAATCCCCTGAAATCTGTGATGGTACCCCTTTGGAATATGCCAAAAATTTACCCAGAATAAATCAGCTCAAATTGGTACTTAATGGACTCAATCATCGTTGGAAAATAACCTCAGACCGAATCTGTGATCTGTAGCCTTCAATGTCCAAAGAAAATGGACTTTCGTTGCCCAAAAAATTACAAAAATGTCATACAAAAATAAACTGGCCTAAAATCGGTGCTTTATGGACTTATCATCCGTGGAGAATAGGATCAATAGAATTCATTACCGGTGGTGAATTGCCTCGGCCTGATTCCGTGATCTGTAGCCTCAAGAATCGAAATAAAATGGCATTTCGGATAAATCGCCTCAAATCTGTGATGGTACCCCTTTGGAATCTGCCAAAAATTGACCCGGAATAAATCCGCCCAAATCGGTGTTTAATGCACTCAATCATCGTTGGAGAATAGCCTTAGGCTGAATCCGTGATCTGTAGCCTGCAATATCCAAAGTGAATGGCCTTTCGTCGCCCAAAATGTTACGAAAATGCTATCTGAAAATAAATTCGGCCAAATCGGTGCTTAATGGACTTATCATTCGTGGAGAATAACATCAATAGACTTCATTATCGGTGGAGAATAGCCTTGGCTTGATTCCGTGATCTGTAGCCTCCAGAATCAAAACAAAATGGCATTTCGGATAAATCGCCCGAAATCTGTGATGGTACCCCTTTGGAATCTGCCAAAAATTGACCCGGAATAAATCCGCCCAAATCGTTGCTTAATGGACTCAATCATCGTTGGAGAATAGTCTCAGACTGAATCCGTGATCTGTAGCCTTCATATCCAAAGAAAATGGCCTCTTATCGCCTAAAAAATTACAAAAATGCAACACAAGAATAAATTGGACCAAATCGGTGCTTAATGTACTTTTCATCCGTGGAGAATAGGATCAATAAACTTCATTATCGGTGGAGAATAGCCTCGGCCTGATTCCGTGTTCTGTAGCCTCCAGAATGGAAAGAAAAAGGCATTTCGGATAAATCGCACAAAATCTGTGATGGTACCCCTTTCGAATCTGCCAAAAATTGACCCGGAATAAATTCGCCCAAATCAGTGCTTATTGGACTCAATAATCGTTGGAGAAAAGCCTCAGGCCGAATCCGTGATCTGTAGCCTTCAATATCAAAAGAAAATGGCATTTTGTCGCCCAAAAAATTACGAAAATGCCATCCAAAAATAAATTGGCCCGAATTGGTGCTTAATGGACTTATCATCCGTGGAGAATAACATCGAATAGACTTCATTATCAGTTGAGAATAGCCTCGGCTTGATTCCATGATCTGTAGCCTCCAGAATCGAAACAAAGTGGCATTTCAGATAAATCGCCTGAAATCTATGATGGTACCGCTTTGGAATCTGCCAAAAATTGACCCTGAATAAATCCGCCCAAATCGGTCCTTAATGGATTCAATCATCGTTGGAGAATAGCCTCAGGCTGAATCCTTGATCTGTAACCTTCATATCCAAAGAAAATGGCCTCTCATCGCCTAAAAAATTATGAAAATGCTATCCGAAAATAAATTGGACTAAATCGGTGCATAAGGGACTTATCATCCGTGGAGAATAGGATCAATAAACTTAATTCTCGGTGGAGAATAGCCTCGACCTGATTCCGTGTGCTGTAGCCTTCAGAATTGAAAGAAAATGGCATTTCGGATAAATCGCCCGAAAACTGTGATGGTACCCCATTGGAATCTGCCAAAAATTGACGCGGAATAAATCCACCCAAATCAGTGCTTATTAGACTCAATCATCGTTAGAGAATAGCCTCAGGCCGAATCCGTGATCTGTATCCTTCAATATCCAAAGAAAATGGCCTTTCGTGGCCCAAAAAATTACAAAAATGTCATCCGAAAATAAATTGGCCCAAATCGGTGCTTAATGGACTTATCATCCGTGGAGAATAGGATTAATAAACTTTATTATCGGTGGAGAATAGCCTCGGCCTGATTCCGTGTTCTGTAGCCTCCAGAATCCAAAGAAAATGGCATTTCGGATAAATCGCCCGAAATCTGTGATGGTACCGCTTTGAAATCTGCCAAAAATTGACCCGGAATAAATCCGCCCAAATCGGTGCTTAATGGACTCAATCGTCGTTGGAGAATAGCCTCAGGCTGAATCCGTGATCTGTAACCTTCATATCCAAAGAAAATGGCCTCTCATCGCCTAAAAAATTATGAAAATGTCATCCGAAAATAAATTGGACCAAATCGGTGCTTAATTGACTTATCATCCGTGGAGAATAGGATTAATAAACTTTATTATCGGTGGAGAATATTCTCGGCCTCATTCCGTGTTCTGTAGCCTACAGAATCGAATGAAAATGGCATTTCAGATAAATCGCCCGAAATCTGTGATGGTAACCAATTGGATTCTGTCAAAAATTGACCCAGAATAAATCCGCCCAAATCAGTGCTTATTGGACTAAATCATCGTTGGAGAATAGCCTCAGGTCGAATCCGTGTTCTGTAGCCTTCAATATCAAAAGAAAATGGCATTTCGTTGTCCAAATAATTACGAAAATGCCAACCGAAAATAAATTGGCCAAATTGGGGCTTAATGGACTTACCATCCGTGAAGAATAGGATCAATTGACTTCATTATCGGTGGAGAATAGCCTTGACATGATTCCGTGTTCTGTAGCTTCCTAAATCGAAAGAAAATGGCATTTCAGATAAATAGCCTGAAATCTGTGTTGGTACCCCTTTGGAATCTGCCAAAAATTGGCCCCGAATAAATCCGCCCAAATCGGTGCTTAATGGATTCAATCATCGTTAAAGAATAGCCTTAGGCCGAATTCGTTATCTATAGCCTTCAATATCAAAATAAAATGGCATTTTGACGCCCAAAAAATTACAAAAATATCATCCGAAAATAAATTGGCCCAAATCTGTGCTTAATGGACTTATCATCCATGGAGAATAGGATCAATAGACTTCATTATCGGTTGTGAATTGCCTCGTCCTGATTCCGTGATCTGTAGCCTCCAGAATCGTAATAAAATGGCATTTCGGATAAATTGCCTGAAATCTGTGATGGTACCCCTATGGAATCTGCCAAAACTTGACTTGAAATAAATCCCCCCAAAACGGTGCTTAATGAACTTAATCATCGTTGGAGAATAGCCTCAGGCCGAATCTATGATTTGTATCTTTCAATATCCAATGAAAATGGCTTTTCGTCGCCCAAAAAATTACAAAAATGTCATCCAAAAATAAATTGCCCCAAATCGGTGCTTAATGGACTTATCATCCGTGGAGAATTGGATCAATAGACTTCATTAACGATGGAGAATAGCCTCAGCCTGATTCCTTGATCTGTAGCCTCTAGAATCAAAAGAAAATGGCATTTCGGATAAATCGCCTTAAATCTATGATGGTACCCCTTTAGAATCTGCCAAAAATTGACCCTGAATAAATCCGCCTAAATCGGTGCTTAATGGACTCAATCATCGTTGGAGAATAGCCTCAGGCTGAATCCGTGATCTGTACCCTTCAATATCCAAAGTAAATGGCCTTTCGTCGCCCAAAAAGTTACGAAAATGCTATTAGAAAATAAATTCGCCCAAATCGGTGATTAATGGATTTATCATCCGTGGAGAATAACATCGAATAGACTTCATTATCGGTGGAGAATAGCCTCGGCTTGATTCCATGATCTGTAGCCTCCAGAATCGAAACAAAGTGGCATTTCAGATAAATCGCCCGAAATCTGTGATGGTACCGCTTTGAAATATGCCAAAAATAAACCCGGAATAAATCCGCCCAAATCGGTGCTTAATGGACTCAATCGTCGTTGGAGAATAGCCTCAGGCTGAATCCGTGATCTGTAACCTTCATATCCAAAGAAAATGGCCTCTCATAGCCTAAAAAATTATGAAAATGCCATCCGAAAATAAATTGGACTAAATCGGTGGTTCATTGACTTATCATCCGTGGAGAATAGGATCAATAGACTTCACTATCGGTGGAGAATAGCCTCGGCCTCATTCCGTGTTCTGTAGCCTCCAGAATCGAATGAAAATGGCATTTCAGATAAATCGCCCGAAATCTGTGATGGTAACGAATTGGAATCTGTCAAAAATTGACCCCGAATAAATCCGCCCAAATCAGTGCTTATGGACTCAATCATCGTTGGAGAATAGCCTCAGGCCGAATCCGTGATCTGTAGCATTCAATATCAAAAGAAAAAGGCATTTTGTCCCCCCAAAAAATTATGAAAATGCCATCCGTAAATAAATTGGCCCAAATTGGTGCTTAATGGACTTATCATCCGTGGAGAATAGGATCAATAGACTTCATTATCGGTGGAGAATAGCCTCGACCTGATTCAGTGTTCTATAGCCTCCAAAATCGAAAGAAAATAGAATTTCAGATAAATCACCTGAAATCTGTCACGGTACCCCGTTGGAATCTGCCAAAAATTAAACCGGAATAAATCCGCACAAATCGGTGCTTAATGGACTCAATCATCGTTAGAGAATAGCCTCAGGCCGAATAATTGATCTGTAGCCTTCAATATAAAAAGAAATGGCATTTCGTCGCCCAAAAAATTACGAAAATGCTATCCGAAAATAAATTCGCCCAAATCGGTGCTTAATGGACTTATCATCCGTGGAGAATAACATCAATAGACTTCATTATCGGTGGAGAATAGCCTTGGCTTAATTCCGTGATCTGTAGCCTCCAGAATCGAAACAAAATGGCATTTCGGATAAATCGCCCGAAATTTGTGATGGTACCCCTTTGGAATCGGCCAAAAATTGACCCGGAATAAATACGTCCAAATCAGTGCTTAATGGACTCAATCATCGTTGGAGAATAGCCTCAGGATGAATCCGTGATCTGTAGCCTTCATATCCAAAGAAAATAGACTCTCATTGCCTAAAAAATTACGAAAATGCCATCCAAAAATAAATTGGACTAAATCGGTGCTTAATGGACTTATCATCCGTAGAGAATAGGATCAGTAAACTTCATTATCGGTGGAGAATAGCCTCGACCGGATTCCGTGTTCTGTAGCCTCCAGAATCGAAAGAAAATGGCAATTCGAATAAATCGCTTGAAATATGTGATGGTACCCCTTTGGAATCTGCCAAAAATTGAAACGTAATAAATTTGCCAAAATCGATACTTAATGGACTCAATTATCGTTAGAGAATAGCCTCTGGTCGAATTATCGATCTGTAGCCTTCAATATCAAAAGAAATGGCATTTCGTTGCCCAAAGAATTACGAAAATGCAATCCGAAAATAAATTCGCCCAAATCGGTGCTTAATGGACTTATCATCCGTGGAGAAAAACATCAATAGACTTCATTATCGGTGGAGAATAGCCTTTGCTTGATTCCGTGATCTGTAGCCTCCAGAATCGAAACAAAATGGCATTGCGGATAAATCGCCCGAAATCTGTGATGGTACCCCTTTGCAATCTGCCAAAAATTGAACCGGAATATATCCGTCCAAATCGGTGCTTAATGGACTCGATCATCGTTGGAGAATAGTCTTAGGCTGAATCCGTGATCTGTAGCCTTCATATCCAAAGAAAATGGCCTCTCATCGCCTAAAAAATTACGAAAATGCCATCCAAAAATAAATTGGACTAAATCGGTGCTTAATGGACTTATCATCAGTGGAGAATAGGATCAATAAACTTCATCATCGGTTGAGAATAGCCTCGACCTGATTTCGTGTTCTGTATCCTCCAGAATCGAAAGAAAATGGCATTTCAGATAAATCGCCTGAAATATGTGATGGTACCCCTTTGGAATCTGCCAAAAATTGACCCGGAATAAATCTGCCAAAATTGGCGCTTAATGGACTCAATTATCTTTAGAGAATAGCCTCAGGCCGAATTATTGATCTGTAGCCTTCAATATCAAAAGAAAATGGCATTTCGTCGTCCAAAAAAATACGAAAATGTCATCCAAAAATAAATTGGCTCAAATCAGTGCTTAATAGACTTATCATCTGTGGAGAATAGGATCAATAGACATCATTATCGGTGGAGAATAGCCTCGGTCTGTTTCTGTGATTTGTAGCTTCCACAATCGAAAGAAAATGGCATTTCAGATAAATCGCCCGAAATTTGTGATGGTACCCCTTTGGAATATGCTAAAAATTGACACGGAATAATTTCGCCCAAATCGGTGGTTAATGGACTCAATCATCGTTGGAGAATAGCCTCAGGCATAATCCGTGATCTGTAGTCTTCAATATCCAAAGAAAAGGGTGTTTCGTCGCCCAAAAAATTACGAAAATGCCATTCGAATAAAATTGGCCAAAATCGGTGCTTAATGGACTAATCATGCGAGGAGAATAGGATCAATAGACATCATTATCGGTGGAGAATAGCCTCGACTTTATTCTGTGATCTGTAGCCTCCAGAATTGAAAGAAATTGCATTTCGGAAAAATCGCCCGAATTCTGTGATGGTACCCCTTTAGAATCTGCAAAAAATTGACGCGAATAAATCCGCCCAAATCGGTGCTTATTTGACTCAATCATCATTGGAGAATAGCCTCAGGCCGAATCTGTGATATGTAGCCTTTAATATCAAAAGAAAATGGCATTTCGTCGCCCAAAAAATTACGAAAAATGCCATAAAAAAAAAAAATTGGCCCAAATTGGTGCTTAATGGACTTATCATCCGTGGAGAATAGGATCAATAGACTTCATTATCGGTTGGGAATTGCCTCGGCCTGATTCCGTGATCTGTAGCCTCTCGAATCGAAATAAAATGGCATTTCGGATAAATTGCCTGAAATCTGTGATGGTACCCCTTTGGAATCTGCCAAAAATTGACCCGAAATAATTCCCCCCAAATCGGTGCTTAATGAACTTAATCATCGTTGGAGAATAGCCTCAGGCCGAATCTATGATTTGTATCTTTCAATATCCAAAGAAAATGGTCTTTCGTCGCCCAAAAAATTACGAAAATGCCATCCAAAAATAAATTGCCCCAAATCGGTGCTTAATGGACTTATCATCGTTTGAGAATAGCCTCAGGCATAATCCGTGATCTGTAGTCTTCAATATCCAAAGAAAATGGTCTTTCGTCGCCCAAAAAATTACGAAAATGCCATTCGAATAAAATTGGCCAAAATCGGTGCTTAATGGACTTATCATGTGACGAGAATAGGATCAATAGACATCAATATCGGTGGAGAATAGCCTCGACCTTATTCTCTGATCTGTAGCCCCCAGAATCGAAAGAAAATCGGATTTCAGAAAAATCGCCCGAAATTCGTGATGGTACCCCTTTAGTATCTGCCAAAAATTGACCCGGAATAAATGCGCCCAAATCTGTGCTTATTTGACTCATTCATCGTTGGAGAATAGCTGCAGCCCGAATCCGTGATCTGTATCCTTCAATATCAAAAGAAAATGGCATTTCGTCGCCCAAAAAATTTCGAAAAATGCCATCCGAAAATAAATTGGCCCAAATTGGTGCTTAATGAACTTATCATCCGTGGAGAATAGGATCAATAGACTTCATTATCGGTTGTGAATTTCCTCGGCCTGATTCCATGATCTGTAGCCTCTAGAATCGAAATAAAATGGTATTTCGGATAAATTGCCTGAAATCTGTGATGGTACCCCTTTGGAATCTGCCAAAAATTGACCAGGAATAAATCAGCCCAAATCGGTGCTTAATGGACACAATCATCGTTTGAGAATAGCCTCTGGGCGAATATGTGATCTATAGCTTTCAATATCCACAGAAAATAGCCTTTTGTCTCCCAAAAAATTACAAAAATGCCATTCGAAAATAAATTGGCCCAAATCATTGCTTAATGGACTTATCATCCGTGGAGAATAGAATCAGTAGACTTCATTATCGATGGAGAATAGCCTCGACCTGATTGTGTGTTATGTAGCTTCCTAAATCGAAAGAAAATGGAATTTCGGATAAATCGCCCGAAATCTGTGATGGTACCCTTTTGGAATCTGCCAAAAATTGACCCGGAATAAATCCGCCCAAATCAGTGCTTATTGGACTCAATCATCGTTAAAGAATAGCCTCAGGCCGAATCCGTGATCTGTAGCCTTCAATATCAAAAGAAAACGGCATTTCGTCACCCAAAATATTACGAAAATGCCATCCGAAAATAAATTGACCCAAATTGGTGCTTAATGGACTTATCATCCGTGAAGAATAGGATCAATAGACTTCATTATCGGTGGAGAATATCCTCGACCTAATTCCGTGTTATGTAGCTTCCTAAATCGAAAGAAAATGGCATTTCGGATAAATCGCCTGAAATCTGTGATGGTACCCCTTTGGACTCTGCCAAAAATTGACCCAGAATAAATCCGCCCAAATCGATGCTTAATGGATTCAATCATCGTTAAAGAATAGCCACAGGCCGAATTCGTGATCTATAGCCTTCAATATCAAAAGAAAATGGCATTTCGTCGCCCAAAAAATTACGAAAATGTCCAGCGAAAATAAATTGGTCCAACTCGGTGCTTAATGGACTTATCATCCGTGAAGAATAGGATCAATAGACTTCATTATTGGTGGAGAATAGCCTTGGCCTGTTTCCGAAATCTGTGATGGTACCCTTTGGAATCTGCCAAAAATTGACCCGGAACAAATCCGCCCAAATCAATGCTATTTGGACTAAATCATCGTTGGAGAATAGCCTCAGGTCGAATCCGTGATCTGTAGCCTTCAATATCAAAAGAAAATGGCATTTCGTTGTCCAAATAATTACGAAAATGCCAACTGAAAATAAATTGGCCAAATTTGTGCTTAATGGACTTATCATACGTGGAGAATAGGATCAATTGACTTCATTATCGGTGGAGAATAGCCTCGACCTCATTCAGTGTTCTGTAGCTTCCTAAACCGAAAGAAAATGGCATTTCAGATAAATCGCCTGAAATCTGTGATGGTACCCCTTTGGAATCTGCCAAAAATTGGCCCGGAATAAATCCGCCCAAATCGGTGCTTAATGGATTCAATCATCGTTAAAGAATAGCCTTAGGCCGAATTCGTGATCTATAGCCTTCAATATCAAAATAAAATGGCATTTTGTCGCCCAAAAAATTACGAAAATGTCATCCGAAAATAAATTGGCCCAAATCTGTACTTAATAGACTTATCATCCGTGGAGAATAGGATCAATAGACTTCATTATCGAGTGTGAATTGCCTCGGCCTTTGGGATAAATTGGCATTTGGGATAAATTGGCATTCCGTGATCTGTAGCCTCCAGAATCGAAATAAAATGGCATTTGGGATAAATTGCCTGAAATCTGTGATGGTACCACTTTGGAATCTGCCAAAAATTGACCCGAAATAAATCCCCCCAAATCGGTGCTTATTGAACTTAATCATCGTTGGAGAATAGCCTCAGGGCGAATCTATGATTTGTATCTTTCAATATCCAAAGAAAATGGCCTTTCGTCGCCCAAAAAATTACGAAAATGCCATCCAAAAATAAATTGCCCCAAATCAGTGCTTAATGGACTCATCATCCGTGGAGAATTTGATCAATAGACTTCATTATCGATGGAGAATTACCTTAGCCTGATTCCGTGATCTGTAGCCTCTAGAATCGAAAGAAAATGGCATTTCGGATAAATCGCCTGAAATCTATGATGGTACCCCTTTGGAATCTGCCAAAAATTGACCAGGAATAAATCCGCCCAAATCGGTGCTTAATGGACTCAATCATCGTTGGAGAATAGCCTCAGGCTGAATCCGTGATCTGTAGCCTTCAATATCCAAAGTAAATGGCCTTTCGTCGCCCAAAAAGTTACGAAAATGCTATCATAAAATAAATTCGCCCAAATCGGTGCTTAATTGACTTATCATCTGTGGAGAATAACATTGAATAGACTTCATTATCGGTGGAGAATAGCCTCGGCTTGATTCCATGATCTGTAGCCTCCAGAATCGAAACAAAGTGGCATTTCGGATAAATCGCCCGATATCTGTGATGGTGCCGCTTTGGAATCTGCCAAAAATTGACCCCGAATAAATCCGCCCAAATCGGTGCTTAATGGACGCAATCATCGTTTGAGAATAGCCTCGGGCAGAATCCGTGATCTGTAGTCTTCAATATCCAAAGAAAATGGTCTTTCGTCGCCCAAAAAATTACGAAAATGCCATTAGAATAAAATTGGCCAAAATCGGTGCTTAATGGACTTATCATGTGAGGAGAATAGGATCAATAGACATCATTATCGGTGGAGAATAGCCTCGACCTTATTCTGTGATCTGTAGCCTCCAGAATCGAAAGAAAATTGCATTTCGGAAAATTCGCCCGAAATCTGTGATGGTACCCCTTTAGATACTACCAAAAATTGACCCGGAATAAATCCGCCCAAATCGGTGCTTATTTGACTCAATCATCGTTGGAGAATACCCTCAGGCCGAATCCGTGATCTGTAGCCTTCAATATCAAAAGAAAATGGCATTTCGTCGCCCACAAAATTACGAAAAATGCCATCCGAAAATAAATTGGCCCAAATTGGTGCTTAATGGACTTATCATCCGTGGAGAATAGGATCAATAGACTTCATTATCGGTTGTGAATTGCCTCAGCCTGATTCCATGATCTGTAGCCTCCAGAATCGAAATAAAATGGTATTTAGGATAAATTGCCTGAAATCTGTGATGTACCCCTTTGGAATCTGCCAAAAATTGACCAGGAATAAATCCGCCCAAATCGGTGCTTAATGGACTCAATCATCGTTTGAGAATAGCCTCAGGCCGAATCTGTGATCTATAGCCTTCAATATCCAAAGAAAATGGCCTTTCGTCTCCCAAAAAATTACAAAAATGACATCCAAAAATAAATTGGCCCAAATCATTGCTTAATGGACTTATCATCCGTGGAGAATAGAATCAGTAGATTTCATTATCAGTGGAGAATAGCCTCGACATGATTCCGTGTTATGTAGCTTCGTAAATCGAAAGAAAATGGAATTTCATATAAATCGCACGAAATCAGTGATGGTATCCCTTTGGAATCTGCCAAAAATTGACCCGGAAACCCGGAATAAATCCGCTCAAATCAGTGCTTTTTGGACTCAATCATCGTTAAAGAATAGCCTCAGGCCGAATTCGTGATCTGTAGCCTTCAATATGAAAAGAAAATGGCATTTCGTCACCCAAAATATTACGAAAATGCCATCCGAAAATAAATTGACCCAAATTGGTGCTTAATGGACTTATCATCCGTGAAGAATAGGATCAATAGACTTCATTATCGGTGGTGAATAGCCTCGACCTAATTCCGTGTTATGTAGCTTCCTAAATCGAAAGATCATGGCATTTCGGATAAATCGCCCGAAATCTGTGATGGTACCCCTTTGGAATCTGCCAAAAATTGACCCGGAATAAATCCGCCCAAATCAGTGCTTATTGGACGCAATCATCGTTGGAGAATAGCCTCAGGCCGAATCCGTGATCTGTAGCCTTCAATATTGAAAGAAAATGGCATTTCGTCGCCCAAAAAATTACGAAAATGCCATCCAAAAATAAATTGGCCCAAATTGGTGCTTAATGGACTTATCATCCGTGGAGGATAGGATCAATAGACTTCATTATCGGTGGAGAATATCCTCGACCTGATTCCGGGTTATGTAGCTTCCTAAATCGAAAGAAAATGGCATTTCGGATAAATCGAACGAAATCTGTGATGGTACCCCTTTGGACTCTGCCAAAAATTGACCCAGAATAAATCCGCCCAAATCGATGCTTAATGGATTCAATCATCGTTGAAGAATAGCCTCAGGCTGAATTCGTGATCTATAGCCTTCAATATCAAAAGAAAATGGCATTTTGTCGCCCATATAATTACGAAAATGTCATCCGAAAATAAATTGGCCCAAATCGGTGCTTAGTGGACTTATCATCCGTGAAGAATAGGATCAACATTATCGGTGGAGAATAGCCTTGGCCTGTTTCCGTGATCTGTAGCCTCCATAATCGAAAGAAAATAGCATTTCGGATAAATCGCCCGAAATCTGTGATGGTACCCCTTTGGAATCTGCCAAAAATTGACGCGGAACAAATCCGCCCAAATCAATGCTAATTGGACTAAATCATCGTTGGAGAATAGCCTCAAGTAGAATCCGTGATCTGTAGCCATCAATATCAATAGAAAATGGCATTTCGTTGTCCAAATAATTACGAAAATGCCAACCGAAAATAAATTGGCCAAATTGGTGCTTAATGGACTTATCATCCGTGGAGAATAGGATCAATTGACTTCATTATCGGTGGAGAATAGCCTCGACCTGATTCCGTGTTCTGTAGCTTCCTAAATCGAAAGAAAATGGCATTTCGGATAAATCGCCCGAAATCTGTGATTGTACCCCTTTGGAATTTGCCAAAAATTGGCCTGGAAGAAATCCGCCCAAATCAGTGCTTATTGGACTCAATCATCGTTGGAGAATAGCCTCAGGCCGAATCCGTGATCTGTAGCCTTCAATATTGAAAGAAAATGGCATTTCGTCGCCCAAAAAATTACGAAAATGCCATCCAAAAATAAATTTGCCCAAATTGGTGCTTAATGGACTTATCATCTGTGGAGAATAGGATCAATAGACTTCATTATCGTCGGAGAATATCCTAGACCTGATTCCGTGTTATGTAGCTTCCTAAATCGAAAGAAAATGGCATTTCGGATAAATCGCCTGAAATCTGTGATGGTACCCCTTTGGACTCTGCCAAAAATTGACCCAGAATAAATCCGCCCAAATCGATGCTTAATGGATTCAATCATCGTTAAAGAATAGCCTCAGGCCGAATTGGTGATCTATAGCCTTCAGTATCAAAAGAAAATGGCATTTTGTCACCCAAAAAATTACGAAAATGTCATCCGAAAATAAATTGGCCCAAATCGGTGCTTAATGGACTTATCATCTGTGAAGAATAGGATCAATAGACTTCATCATCGGTGGTGAATAGCCTTGGCCTGTTTCCGTGATCTGTAGCCTCCATAATCGAAAGAAAATAGCATTTCGGATAAATCGCCCGAAATCTGTGATGGTACCCCTTTGGAATCTGCCAAAAATTGACCCGGAACAAATCCACCCAAATCAATGCTAATTGGACTAAATCATCGTTGGAGAATAGCTTCAGGTCAAATCCGTGATCTGTAGCCTTCAATATCAAAAGAAAATGGCATTTCGTTGTCCAAATAATTACGAAAATGCCAACCGAAAATTAATTGGCCAAATTGCTTCTTAATGGACTTATCATCCGTGGAGAATAGGATCAATTGACTTCATTATCGGTGGAGAATACCATCGACCTGATTCCGTGTTCTGTAGCTTCCTAAATCGAATGAAAATGGCATTTCGGATAAATCGCCTAAAATCTGTGATGGTACGTACCCCTTTGGAATCTGCCAAAAATTGGGCCGGAATAAATCCGCCCAAATCGGTGCTTAATGGATTCAATCATCGTTAAAGAATAGCATTAGGCTGAATTCGTGATCTATAGCCTTCAATATCAAAATAAAATGGCATTTTGTCGCCCAAAAAATTACGAAAATGTCATCCGAAAATAAATTGGCCCAAATCTGTGCAGAATGGACTTATCATTCGTGGAGAATAGGATCAATAGACTTCATTATCGGTTGTGAATTGCCTCGGCCTGATTCCGTGATCTGTAGCCTCCAGAATCGAAATAAAATGGCATTTCGGATAAATTGCCTGAAATCAGTGATGGTACCCCTTTGGAATCTGCCAAAAATTGACCCGAAATAAATCCCCCCAAATCGGTGCTTAATGAACTTAATCATCGTTGGAGAATAGCCTCAAGCCGAATCTATGATTTGTATCTTTCAATATCCAAAGAAAATGGCCTTTCGTCGCCAAAAAAATTACGAAAATGCCATCCAAAAATAAATTGCCCCAAATCGGTGCTTAATGGACTTATCATCCGTGGAGAATTGGATCAATAGACTTCATTATCGATGGAAAATAGCCTCAGCCTGATGCCGTGATCTGTAGCCTCTAGAATCGAAAGAAAATGGCATTTCGGATAAATCGCCTGAAATCTATGATGGTACCTGATAATCGGCTTTAATATATCGGATTTGTGAATTTTATGTGACTATCTCATGGTATGTGTAAGCCGATTGGTGCTATTTTAGGGAGAATTAATCCGTAATGGTTGGAAAGCCATTACCATTTTGTGTTGGAGTTCTGGTGTGTGTTTAGGTGAAAAGATGGATAAAATGGCAGCACTAGAACTTCCGAAGCAGGAGATGGCGGGAGGAATTGGATCCATGTTTCTTCCACAACAAGTAATTGGGCCAAGCCCAATTGATGGAGGCAATTAACTGTTACGGGCTGGCGGCTTGCAATTGGGCCAGGGGAACTAATTGTGGGCGGACTATCATTTGGAGGGAGGAAAGAATATTGGGCCAAGGTTTTGGTGGAATTGGGATGGAATTCTCCAAAAAGAAAGGAAGCAGGCGGAATTATTATTCTGGGGAGGAGAAGGAATTCTGCCAGGGGTTTCTTTTTGGGCTAGAGCGGAATTCTTTGGGGAACAGAATCTCTTTTGAGAGAAATAAAAAGGCATCAGGCGCAGCCTTGGACCGGGGATTATGGTGGAAGGGCGAATTAATTGTGGAGAAAGAAAGGAAGCGGCGCAGCAGGGCAGCAGGCAATCAGTCGATTTCCATCGGCGATTGAGTTTTTTCAAGGCTAGAGCTGAGTTCAACGAGAGCGATTAGTTGGTTTGATTTTCTAAACTGAACTAGTTGTGTATTGTTGATTTAGAACATGATGAACAAAACCCTATCGATTTATCTTAATTTCGTCATGAACTAAACCCCAATTTCTGGGGGAAACACCATAGGATGTAGCTATTTCTTGATTTGATGGATTGATTTATGATTCTTTTCTTCCAATCTCTATTGCATGAAATTGCTTAATGCTTTGTGTTGACTGGCCACCAATACATCGATTTGTAGTTAATTAGGTTATTAGCGACAGTGAAACCCTAATAACTGAACCTATTTCATGTGACATAGTAACTTATCGAAGCGACAGTGGATTAAATAAGGTGCTATGCGGTCTTAAATAGGATATCGATCTTCAGGCTAAATAATTAGGTCATTGAGCTACGACAGTAGGATTTGATTTAATTGTTTAGTACGTAGTAATTCCCGACAGGGATAGCTAGCACATTCGTGATATCCTGGCTGTAGAGAGTTGGATTAAATTGATTGGAGTATGTGAATTAATCTGGATAGGATAGGTAGTGAATCCCGGTGTTTCTCCCAGAGCTTTCTCCCATTGATTTTCTCCCGACAGTTTTCATTTAGTTAATTTGTTTATTTTATTTTGCTAGTAGTTAATAATCTCATTAAACCATTTTCACCTATAGTTTGCTCTATTAAATCGGTAAATCTTAAGGTTGTACCAGTCCCTAAGAGACGATACCCGGACTTTCCGGTTTTACTACAAGATAGGAATTGAAGCTATACGCTTTTGACCTATCAGTACCCCTTTGGTATCTGCCAAAAAATGACCCGGAATAAATCCGCTCAAATCGGTGCTTATGGACTCAATCATTGTTGGAGAATAGCCTCAGGCAGAATCCGTGATCTGTAGTCTTCAATATCCAAAGAAAATGGTCTTTCGTCGCCCAAAAAATTACAAAAATGCCATCCAAAAATAAATTGGACTAAATCAGTGCTTAATCGACTTATCATTTGTGGAGAATAGGATCAATAAACATCATTATCGGTGGAGAATAGCCTCGACCTGATTCCTTGTTCTGTAGCCTCCAGAATCGAAAGAAAATGGCATTTCGGATAAATCGCCTGAAATCTGTGATGGTACCCCTTTGGAATCTGCCAAAAATTGATCCGTAATAAATCTGCCAAAATCGATGCTTAATGGACTCAATTATTGTTAGAGAATAGCCTCAGGCTGAATCCGTGAACTGTAGCCTTCATATCCAAAGAAAATGGCCTCTCATCGCATAAAAAATTATGAAAATGCTATCCGAAAATAAATTCCCCCAAATCGGTGCTTAATGGACTTATCATCCGTGGAGAATAACATCAATAGACTTCATTATCGGTGGAGAATAGCCTTGGTTTGATTCCGTGATTTGTAGCCTCCAAAAGCGAAACAAAATGGCATTGCGGATAAATCGCCCGAAATCTATGATGGTACCCCCTTTGCAATCTGCCAAAAATTGACCCGGAATATATCCTTTCAAATCGGTGCTTAATGGACTCAATCATCGTTGGAGAATAGCCTCAGGCTGAATCCGTGAACTGTAGCCTTCATATCCAAAGAAAATGGCCTCCCTCTCGTCGCATAAAAAATTACGAAAATGCCATCCAAAAATAAATTGGAATAAATCGGTGCTTAATGGACTTATCATCCGTGGAGAATAGGATCATTAAACTTCATCATCGGTGGAGAATAGCCTCGACCTGATTCCCTGTTCTGTAGCCTCCAGAATCGAAAGAAAATGGCATTTCGGATAAATCACCTGAAATCTGTGATGGTACCCCTTTGGAATCTACCAAAAATTGACCCGGAATAAATCTGCCAAAATTGGAGCTTAATGGACTCAATTATCTTTAGAGAATAGCCTCAGGCAGAATTATTGATCTGTAGCCTTCAATATCAAAATAAAATGGCATTTCGTCGTCCAAAAAATTACGAAAATGTCATCCGAAAATAAATTGGCTCAAATCGGTGGTTAATGGACTTATCATCCGTGGAGAATAGGATCAATAGACTTCATTATCGGTGGACAATAGCCTCGGCTTTATTCCATGATCTGTAGCCTCCAGAATCGAAACAAAGTGTCATTTCGGATAAATCGCCCGAAATCTGAGATGGTACCGCTTTAGAATCTGCCAAAAATTGACCCGGAATATATCCGCCCAAATCGGTGCTTAATGGACTCAATCATCGTTTGAGAATAGCCTAGGCACAATCCGTGATCTGTAGTCTTCAATATCCAAAGAAAATGGTCTTTCGTCGCCCAAAAAATTACGAAAATGCCATTCGAATAAAATTGGCCAAAATCGGTGCTTAATGGACTTATCATGTGAGGAGAATAGGATCAATAGACATCATTATCGGTGGAGAATAGCCTCGACCTTATTCTGTGATCTGTAGCCTCCAAAATCGAAAGAAAATTGCATTTCGGAAAAATCGTCGGAAATCTGTGATGGTACCCCTTTAGGATCTGCCAAAAATTGACCCGGAATAAATCCGCCCAAATCGGTGCTTATTTGACTCAATCATCGTTGTAGAATAGCCTCAGGCCGAATTCGTGATCTGTAGCCTTCAATATCAAAAGAAAATGGCATTTCGTCGCCCAAAAAATTACGAAAAATGCCATCCGAAAATAAATAGGCCCAAATTGGTGTTTAATGGACTTATCATCCGTGGAGAATAGGATCAATAGACTTCATTATCGGTTTTGAATAGCCTCGGCCTGATTCCATGATCTGTAGCCTCCAGAATCGAAATAAAATGGTATTTCGGATAAATTGCCTGAAATCTGTGATGGTGCCCCTTTGGAAAATGCCAAAAATTGACCAGGAATAAATCCGCCCAAATCCGTGCTTAATGGACTCAATCATCGTTTGAGAATGACCTCAGGGCGAATCCGTGATCTGTAGCCTTCAATATCAAAAGAAAATGGCCTTTCGTCGCCCAAAAAATTACGAAAATTCCATCCGAAATTAAATTGGCCCAAATTGGTGCTTAATTGAGTTATCTTCCGTGGAGAATAGGAACAATAGTCTTCATTATCGGTGGAGAATAGCCTCGTCCTTATTCCGAGATCTGTAGCTTCAGAATCGAAATAAAATGGCATTTCAAAAAATAGCCCGAAATCTGTAATGGTACCCCTTTCGAATCTGCCAAAAACTGACCCAGAATAAATCCGCCCAAATCGGTGCTTAATGGATTCAATCATCGTTGGAGAATAGCCTCAAGCCGAATCCGTGATATGTAGCCTTCAATATCCAAAGAAAATGGCCTTTCGTTGCACAAAAAATTACGAAAATGTCATCTGAAAATAAATTGGCCCAAATCGGTGCTTAATGGACTTATCATCCGTGGAGAATAGGATCAATAAACTTCATTATCGGTGGATAACAGCCTCGGCCTGATTTCATGTTCTGTAGCCTCTAGAATCGAAAGAAATCGCATTTAGGATAAATCGCCTGAAATCTGTGATGGTACCCCTTTAGAATCTGCCTAAAATTGACCCAAATAAATCCGCCCAAATCGGTGCTTAATGTCTCAATCATCATTTGAGAATACCCTCAGGCCGAATCCGAGATCTGTAGCCTTCAATATCCAAAGAAAATGGTCTTTCGTCGCCTAAAAAATTACGAAAAGGCCATCTGAAAATAAATTGGCCCAAATCGGTGCTTAATGGACTTATCATCCCTGGAGATTAGGATCAATAGTTTTCATTATCGGTGGAGAATAGCCTCGGCCTTAATATGTGATCTGTAGCCTCAAGAATCGAAAAAAATGGCATTTCGGATAAATCGCATGAAATCTGTGATGGTACCCCTTTGGAATAGGCCAAAAATTGACCCGGAATAAATCCGCCCAAATCGGTGCTTAATGTACTCAATCATCGTTTGAGAATAGCATCAGGCCGAATCCGTGATCTGTAGCCTTCAATATCCAAAGAAAATGGCCTTTCGTCGCCCAAAAAATTACGAAAATGACATCGGAAAATAAATTGGCCCAAATCGGTACTTATCATCCATGGAGAATAGGATCAATAGACTTAATTATAGGTGGAGAATAGCCTCGTACTTATTCCGTGATCTGTAGCCTCCAAAATCGAAAGAAAATGGCATTTTCGGATTAATCGCCCGAAATCTGTGATGGTACCCATTTGGAATCTGCCAAAAATTGACCCAGAATAATTCCGACCAAATCGGTGCTTAATGGACTCAATCATCGTTGGAGAATAGCCTCAGGCAGAATCCGTGATCTGTAGTCTTCAATATCCAAAGAAAATGGTCTTTCGTCGGCCAAAAAATTACGAAAATGCCATTCGATAAAAATTGGCCCAAATCGGTGCTTAATGGACTTATCATGCATGGAGAATAGGATCAATAGACATCATTATCGGTGGAGAATAGCCTCGAAAGAAAATTGCATTTATGAATAACGCCCGAAATCTGTGATGGTACCCCTTTGGAATCTGCCAAAAATTGACCCGGAAAAAATCCTCCCAAATGCGTGCTTATTGGACTCAATCATCGTTGGAGAATAGCCTCAGGCCGAATCTGTGATCTGTAGCCTTCAATATCAAAAGAAAAATGGCATTTCGTCGCCCAAAATATTACGAAAATGCCATCCGAAAATAAATGGCCCAAATTTGTGCTTAATGGACTTATCATCCGTGGAGAATAGGATCAATAGACTTCATTATCGGTGGAGAATAGCCTCGGCCTGATTTCGTGCTCTGTAGCCACCTCAATTGAAAGAAAATGCCATTTCGGATAAATCGCCCGAAATTTGTGATAGTACCCCTTTACCATCTTCCAAAAATTGACCCGGAATAAATCCGCCCAAATCGGTGCTTAATGGACTCAATCATCGTTTGAGATTAGCCTCAGGCCGAATCTGTGATCTGTAGCCTTCAATATCCAAAGAAAATGGCCTTTCGTCACCCAAAAAATTACGAAAATGCCATCCGAAAATAAATTAGCCCAAATCGGTGTTTAATGGACTTATCATCCGTGGAGAATAGAATCAAGAGACTTCATTATCGGTGCAGAATAGCCTAGACCCTATTCCGTGATATGTAGCCTCCAGAATCGAAAGAAAATGGCATTTCGGATAAATCGCCCGAATTTTGTTATGGTACCCCTTTGGAATCTCCCAAAAATGACCATGAATAAATCCGCCCAAATCTGCTTATTGAACTCAATCATTGTTGGAGAATAGCCTCAGGCCGAATCCATGATCTGTAGGCTTCAATATACAAAGAAAATGGCCTTTCGTCGCCCAAAAAATTACGAAAATGCCATCCGAAAATAAATGGGCCCAAATCGGTGCTTAATGGATTTATCATCCGTGGAGAATAGGATCAATAGACTTCATTATCGGTGTAGAATAGCCTCGGCCTGATTCTGTGTTCTGTAGCCTCCAAAATAGAAAGAAATGGCATTTTGGATAAATCGCCCGAAATCTGTGATGGTACCCCTTTGGAATCTGCCACAAATTGACCCGGAATAAATCCTCCAAAATCGGTGCTTAATGGCCTCAATTGTCGTTGGAGAATAGCCTCAGGGGGAATACGTGATCTGTAGCCTTCAATATCCAAAGAAAATGGCCTTTCGTCGCACAAAAAATTTCGAAAATGCCATCCGAAAATTAATTGGCTCAAATCGGTGCTTAATGGACTTATCATCCGTGGAGAATATGATCAATAGACTTAATTATCGGTGGAGAATAGCCTCGGCCTAATTCCGTGTTCTGTAGCCTCCAGAATCGAAAGAAAATGGCATTTCGGATAAATTGCCTGAAATCTGTGATGGTACCCCTTTTGAATCTGCCAAAAATTGACCCTGAATAAATCCGCCCAAATTAGTGCTTATTGGACTCAATCATTTTTGTAGAATAGCCTCAGGGCGAATCCGTGATGAGTAGCCTTCAATATCAAAAGAAAATGGCATTTCATCGTCCAAAAATTACGAAAATGTCATCCGAAAATAAATTGGCCCAAATAGGTGCTTAATGAACTTATCATCCGTGGAGAATAAGATCAATAGACTTCATTATCGGTGGAGAATAGCCTCTGCCTAATTCCATGATCTGTAGCCTCCATAATCGAAAGGAAATGGCATTTGAGATAAATCGCCCGAAATTTGTGATGGTACCACTTTGGAATCTGTCAAAAATTGACCCGGAATAAATCCTCCCAAATCGGTGCTTAATGGACTCAATCAATGTTGGAGAATAGACTCAGGCCGAATCCGTGATCTGTAGCATTCAATATTTGAAGAAAATGGACTTTCGTCGCTCAAAAAATTATGAAGATGCCATCCGAAAAACTTTTGGCCCAAATCGGTGCTTAATGGACTTATCATCCATGGAGAAAGGATCAATAAACTTCATTATCGGTGGAGAATAGCCTCAGCCTGATTCTGTGATGGTACGCCTTTGGAATCTGCCACAAATTGACCCGAAATAAATCCGCCAAAATCGGTGCTTGATAGAATCAATCGTCGTTGGAGAATAGCCTCAGGGCGAATCCGTGATCTGTAGCCTTCAATATCCAAAGAAAATGGACTTTCGTCGCCCAAAAAATTAAGAAAATGCCATCCGAAAAATAAATTGGCCCAAATCGGTGCGTAATGGACTTATCATCCATGGAGAAAGGATCAATAAACTTCATTATCGGTGGAGAATAGCCTCAGCCTGATTCCGTGTTTGGTAGCCTCCAGAATCGAAATAAAATGGCATTTCGGATAAATCGCCCGAAATCTGTGATGGTACCCCTTTCGAATCTGCATAAAACTAACCCGGAATAAATCCGCCCAAATTGGTGCTTAATGGACTCAATCATCGTTGGAGAATAGCCTCAAGCCGAATCCGTGATATCTACCCTTCAATATCCAAAGAAAATGGCCTCTCGTCGCCCAAAAAATTACGAAAATGCCATCCAAAAATAAATTGGCCCAAATCGGTGCTTAATGGACTTATCATCTATGGAGAATAGGATCAATAAACTTCATTATCGGTGGATAATAGCCTCGGCCTGATTCCATGTTCTGTAGCCTCCAGAATCAAAAGAAAATGACATTTCGGATAAATCGCGCGTAATCTGTGATGGTACCCCTTTGGAATCTGCCAAAAATTGACCCGGAATAATTCCGCCCAAATCGGTGCTTAATGTCTCAATCATCATTTGAGAATAGCTTCAGGCCGAATCCGTTATCTGTAGCCTTCAATATCCAAAGAAAATGGCCTTTCGTTACCCAAAAAATTACGAAAATGCCATCCGATAATAAATTGTCCAAATCGGTGCTTAATAGACTTATCATTTGTCGAGAATAGGATCAATAGACTTCATTATTGGCGGGGAATAACCTCGGCCTGATTCCGTGTTTTGTAGCCTCCATAATCGAAAGAAAATGGCATTTCGGATTAATCCGCCAAAATCTGTGATGGTAGCCCTTTGGAATCTGCCAAAAATTGACCCGGAATAACTCCGCCCAAATCGGTGCTTAATGGACACAATCATCATTTAAGAATAGCCTCAGGCCGAATCTGTGATCTGTAGCCTTCAATATCAAAGAAAATGGCCTTTCGTTGCTTAAAAATTATGAAAATGCCATCCGAAAATAAATTGGCCCAAATCGGTGATTAATGGACTTATCATCCATGGAGAATAGGATCAATAGACTTCATTAACGGTGGAGAATAGCCACGGCCTGATTTCGTGTTTTGTAGCCTCCAGAATAAAAAGAAAATTGCATTTCGGATAAATCGCACGAAATCTGTGATGGTACCCCTTTGGAATCTGCCAAAAATTAACCAAGAATAAATCCGCCCTAATCGGTGCTTAATGGACTCAATCATCATTTGATAATAGCCTCAGGCCGAATCCGTGATCTGTAACCTTCAATAGCCAAAGAAAATGGCCTTTCGTCGCCCAAAAAATTACGAAAATGACATCCAAAAATAAATTGGCCCAAATCGGTGCTTAATGGAGTTATCATCCGTGGAGAATAGGATCAATAGACTTCATTATCGGTGGAGAATAGCCTCGGCCTGATTCCGTGATCTGTAGCCTCCAGAATCGAAAGAAAATGGCATTTCGGAAAAATCGCCTAAAATCTCTGATGGTACCCTTTGGAATCTGCCAAAATTTGACCCGGAATAAATCCGCCCAAATCGGTTCTTAATGGAATCAATAATTATTTGAGAATAGCCTCAGGCCGAATCCCTGATCTGTAGCCTTCAATATCCAAAGAAAATGGCCTTTCGTTACCCAAAAAATTACGAAAATGCCATCCGAAAATAAAATGGCCAAATCGGTGCTTAATAGACTTATCATTTATGGAGAATAGGATCAATAGGCTTCATTATTGGTGGGGAATAGCCTCGGCCTGATTCCGTGTTCTGTAGCCTCCCGAATCGAAAGAAAATGGCATTTCGGATAAATCCCCCGAAATCTGTGATGGTACCCCTTTGGAATCTCCCAAAAATTGACCCGGTATAAATCCGCCCAAATCGGTTCTTTATGGAATCAATCATCATTTGAGAATAGCCTCAGGCTGAATCCATGATCTGTAGCCTTCAATATCCAAAGAAAATGGCCTTTCGTTACCCAAAAAATTACGAAAATGCCATCCGAAAATAAATTGGCCAAATCGGTGCTTAATAGACTTATCATTTGTGGAGAATAGGATCAATAGGCTTCATTATTGGTGGAGAATAGCCTCGACCTGATTCCGTGTTCTGTAGCCTCCTGAATCGAAAGAAAATGGTATTTCGGAAAAATCGCCTGAAATCTATGATTGTACCCCTTTGGAATCTGCCAAAAATTGACCCGGAATAAATCTGCCCAAATCGGTTCTTAATGGAATCAATCATCTGTTGAGAATAGCCTCAGGCCGAATCCATGATCTGTAGCCTTCAATATCCAAAGAAAATGGCCTTTCCTTACCCAAAAAATTACGAAAATGCCATCCGAAAATAAATTGGCCAAATCGGTGCTTAATAAACTTATCATTTGTGGAGAATAGGATCAATAGGCTTCATTATTGGTGGAGAATAGCCTCGACCTGATTCCGTGTTCTGTAGCCTCCAGAATCGAAAGAAAATGGCATTTCGGATAAATCCCCCGAAATCTGGGATGGTACCCCTTTGGAATCTGCCAAAAATTGACCCGGAATAAATTCGCCCAAATCGGTGCTTATTGGACTCAATCATCATTTAAGAATAACCTCAGGCCGAATCCGTGATCTGTAGCCTTCAATATCCAAAGAAAATGGCCTTTCGTCGCCCAAAAATTTATGAAAATGCCATCCGAAAATAAATTGGCCCAAATCGTTGCTTAATGGACTTATCATCCGTGGAGAATAGGATCAATAGACTTCATTATCGGTGCCTCGGCCTGATTCCCTTATCTGTAGCCTCCATAATCGAAAAAATGGCATTTCGGATAATCTCCTGAAATCTGTGATGTTACCCCTTTGGAATCTGCCAAAAATTGACCCGGAATAAATCCGCCAAAATTGGTGCTTAATGGATTCAATCATCGTTGGAGAATAGCTACAGACCGAATCCGTGATATGTAGCCTTCAATATCAAAAGAAAATTTCCTTTCCTCGCTCAAAAAGTACGAAATTGCCATCCGAATATAAATTGGCCAAAATCGGTGCTTAATGGGACTTATCATCCGTGGAGAATAGGATCAATAGACTTCATTATCGGTGGAACATAGTCTCGGCCTTATTCCGTGATATGTAGCCTCCAAAATCGAATGAAAATGGCTTCGGATAAATCGCCCGAAATGTGTGATGGAAACCTTTGGAATCTGCCAAAAATTGACCCGGAATAATTCAGCCCAAATCGGAGCTTAATGGACTCTATCGTCGTTGGAGAATAGCCTCAGTCCGAATCCATGATCTGTATCCTTCAATATCCAAAGAAAATGGCCTTTCATCGCCTTAAAAGTTCGAAAATGCCATCCGAAAATAAATTGGCCCAAATCGGTGCTTAATGGACTTATCATTCATGGAGAATAGGAACAATATACTTCATTACCGGTGGAGAATAGCCTCGGCCTTATTCCGTGATATGTAGCCTCCAAAATCGAATGAAAAAGGCATTTCGGATAAATCCCCCGAAATCTGAGATGGTACCCCTTTGGAATCTGCCAAAAATTGACCCGGAATAAATCCGCCCAAATCGGTGCTTAATTGACTCAATCATCATTTAAGAATAGCCTCAGGCCGAATTCGTCATCTGTAGCATTCAATATCCAAAGAAAATAGCCTTTCGTCGCCCAAAAAATTACGAAAATGGCATCCGAAAATAAATTAGCCCAAATCGGTGCTTAATGGACTTATCATCCATGGAGAATAGGATCAATATACTTCATTATCGGTGGAGAATATCCTTGGCCTTGTTCCATGATCTGTAGCCTCCAGAATCAAATGAAAATGGCATTTCGGATTAATCTCCCGAAATCTGTGATGCTACCCCTTTTGAATCTGCCAAAAATTGACCGGGAACAATTCCTTCCAAATTGGTGCTTAATGGACTCAATCATCGTTAAAGAATATCCTCAGGCCGAATACGTGATCTGTAGCCTTCAATATCCTAAGAAAATGTCCTTTCTTCGCCCAAAAAATTACGAAAATGTCATCCGAAAATAAATTGGCCCAAATCGTTGCTTAATGGACTTGTCATCCGTGGAGAATAGGATCAATAGACTTCATTATCGGTGCCTCGTCCTGTTTCCCTGATCTGTAGCCTCCAGAATCGTATGAAAATGGCATTTCGGATAAATCGCCCAAAATCGGTGATGGTACCCCTTTCGAATCTGCCAAAAATTGACCTGGAATAAATCTGCCCAAATTGGTGCTTAATGGACTCAATCATCGTTGGAGAATAGGCTCAGGCCGAATTCGTGATTTGTAGATTTCAATATCCGAAGAAAATGGACTTTCGTCGCCCAAAAAATTATGAAAATGTCATCCGAAAATAAATTGGCCCAAATAGGTGCTTAATGGACTTATCATCCGTGGAGAATAGGATCAATAGACTTCATTATCGGTGGAGAATAACCTCGGACAGATTCTGTGATCTGTAGCCTCCTGAATCGGAAGAAAATGGCATTTCGGATAAATAGCTCGAAATATGTGATGATACCGCTTTGGAATCTTCCAAAAATTAACTCGGAATAAATCTGCCTAAATCGGTGCTTAATGGACTCATTCATCGTTTGAGAATATCTTCAGGCCGAATTCGTGATCTGTAGAATTCAATATCCAAAGCAAATGGCCTTTCGTCGCCAAAAAAATTATGAAAATGTCATCCGAAAATAAATTGGCCTAAATCGGTGTTTAATGGACTTATCATCTGTGGAGAATAGGATCAATAGACTTCATTATCGGTGGAGAATAGCCTCGGCATTATTCCGTGATCTGTAGCCTCCAAAATCGAAAGAAAATGGCATTTTAGATTAATCGCTCAATATATGTGATGGTGCCCCTTTAGAATCTGCCAAAAATTAACCCGGAATAATTTCGGCCAAATGGGTGCTTAATGGACTCAATCATCGTTAGAGAATAGCCTCAGGCCGAATCCGTGATCTGTAGCCTTCAATATCCAAAGAAAATGGCCTTTCGTAGCCCAAAAAGTACAAAAATGTCATCCGAAAATTAACTGGCTCAAATCGGTGCTTAATGGACTTATCATCCATAGAGAATAGGATCAATAGACTTCATTATCAGTGGAGAATAGCCTCGGCCTGATTCCCTGATCTGTAGCCTCCATAATCTGAAAAATGGCATTTCGGATAAATCGCCCGAAATCTATGATGCTACCCCTTTGAAATCTGCCAAAAATTGACTTGGAATAAATCCGCCGTAATCAGTGCTTAATGGAATCAATCATCGTTGGAGAATAGCCTCAGTGCAAATCTGTGATCTGTAGCTTTCAATATCCAAAGAAAATGGTATTTCGTCGCCCAAAAAATTACGAAAATTCCATCCGAAAATAAATTGGCCCAAACCGGTGCTTAATGGACTTATCATCTGTGGAGAATAGGATCAATAGACTTCATTATCAGTGGAGAATAGCCTCGGCCTTATTCCGTGATCTGTAGCCTCCAAAATTGAATGAAAATGGCATTTTGGATAAATCACCTGAAATGTGTGATGGAACCCCTTTGGAATCTGCAAAAAAAACTAACCTGGAATAATTCCGCCCAAATCGGTGCTTAATGGACTTTATCATCGTTGGAGAATAGTCTCAGGCCGAATCCATGATCTGTAGCCTTTAATATCCAAAGAAAATGACATTTCATCGCCCATAAAATTACGAAAATACCATCCGAAAATAAATATGCTCAAATCGGTGCTTAATGGACTTATCATCCGTGGAGAATAGGGTCAATAGACTTCATTATCGGTGGAGAATAGCCTCGGCCTTATTCCGTGATCTGTAGCCTCCAAAACTGAATGAAAATGGCATTTCAGATAAATCGCCCGAAATGTGTGATGGAACGCCTTTGGAATTTGCCAAAAATTGACCCAGAATAATTCAGCCCAAATCGGTTCTTAATGGACTCTATCATCGTTGGAGAATAGCCTCAGGCCTAATCCATGATCTGTAGCCTTCAATAACCAAAGAAAATGGCCTTTCGTCGCATAAAAAGTACGAAAATGCCATCCGAAAATAAATTGGCCCAAATCGGTGCTTAATGGACTTATCATCCGTGGAGAATAGGATCAATAGACTTCATTATCAGTGGAGAATAGCCTCGGCCTGATTCTGTGTTCTATAGCCTCCAAAATCGAAAGAAAATGGCCTTTAGGATAAATCCCCCGAAATCGGTGATGGAATCTACCAAAAATTGACCCGGAAAAAATCCTCCCAAATCGGTGCTTAATGGACTCGATCATCATTTGAGAATAGCCTCAGGCCGAATCTGTGATCTGTAGAATTCAATATCCGAAGAAAATGGCCTTTCGTAGCCCAAAAAATTATGAAAATGCCATCCGAAAATAAATTGGCCCAAATCGGTGCTTAAAGGACTTATCATCCATGGAGAATAGGATCAATAGACTTCATTATTGGTGGAGAATAGCCTCGGACTGATTCCGTGATCGGTAGCCTCCTGAATCGAAAGAAAATGGTATTTCGGATAAATCGCCCGAAATCAGTGATGATACCCCTTTGGAATCTTCCAAAAATTGACCCAGAATAAATCTGCCCAAATTGGTGCTTAATGGACTCAATCATCGTTTTAGAATAGACTCAGGGCGAATCAGTGATATGTAGCCTTCAATATCCAAAGAAAATGGCCTTTCGTCGGCCAAAAAATTACGAAAATGCCATCCGAAAATAAATTGGCCCAAATCGGTGCTTAATGGACTTATCATCCGTGGAGAATAGGATCAATAGACTTCATTATTGGTCGAGAATAGCCTCGGCTTGATTTCGTGATCTGTTGCCTCCTGAACCGAAATAAAATGGCATTTCGGATAAATCGCCTGAAATCTGTGATGGTACCCCTTTCGAATTTGCCGAAAAATTGACTCGGAATAAATCTGCCCAAATCGGTGCTTAATGGACTAAATCATCATTTGAGAATTGCCTCAGGCTGACTCCGTGATCTGTAACATTCAATATCCAAAGAAAATGGCCTTTCGTCGCCCAAAAATTTACGAAAATGCCATCCGAAAATAAATTGGCTCAAATCGTTGCTTAATGGACTTATCATCTGTGGAGAATAGGATCAATAGACTTCATTATCGGTGGAGAATAGCCTCGGCCATATTCCGTGATTTGTAGCCTCCAGAATCGAATGAAAATGTCATTCGGATAAATCGCCCAAAATCTGTGATGGTACCCCTTTGGAATTTGCCAAAAAATGACTCGGAATAATTCCGCCCAAATCGGTGATTAATGGACTCAATCATCATTGGACAATAGCCGCAGGCCGAATCCATGATCTGTAGCCTTCAATATCCAAAGTAAATGGTCTTTCGTCACCCAAATAATTACTAAAATGGCATCCGAAAATAAATTGGCCCAAATCGATGCTTAATGGACTTATCATCGGTGGAGAATAGGATCAATAGACTTCATTATCGGTGGAGAATAGCCTCGGCCTGATTCCCTTATCTGTAGCCTCCAGCATCGAAAGAAATGGCATTTCGGATAAATCGCCTGAAATCTGTGATGATACCCCTTTGGAATCTGCCAAAAATTGACCAGGAATAAATCCGCCCAAATCGGTTCTTAATGGACTCAATCATCGTTGGAGAATAGCCTTAGGCCGAATCAGTGATCTGTAGATATCAATATCCAAAGAAAATGGCCTTTCGTCGCCCAAAAATTACGAAAATGTCATCCGAAAATAAATTGGCCCAAATAGGTCGTTAATGGACTTATCATCCGTGGAGAATAGGATCAATAGACTTCATTATCGGTGGAGAATAGCCTCGGACTGATTCTGCGATCTGTAGCCTCCTGAATCGAAAAAAAATGGCATTTCGGATAAATCGCTCGAAATCTGTGATGATACCGCTTTGGAATCTTCCATAAGTTGACCCGGAATAAATCTGCCCAAATCGGTGATTAATGGACTCAATCATCGTTTGAGAATAACCTCAGGCCGAATCCTTGATCTGTAGCCTACAATATCCAAAGAAAATGACCTTTCGTCGCCCAACAAATTACGAAAATGCCATCCGACATTAAATTGGCCCAAATCGGTGCTTAATGGACTTATCATCCGTGGAGAATAGGATCAATAGAATTCATTATTGGTCGAGAACAGCCTCGGCCTGATTTCGTGATCTGTTGCCGCCTGAATCGAAATAAAATGGCATTTCGGATAAATCGCCCGAAATCTGTGATGGTACTCCTTTCGAATTTGCCAAAAATTGACTCGGAATAAATCTGCCCAAATCAATGCTTAATGGAATCAATCATCATTTGAGAATAGCCTCAAGCTGACTCCATGATCTGTAGCATTCAATATCCAAAGAAAATGGCCTTTCGTCGCCCAAAAATTTACGAAAATGTCATTCGAAAATAAATTGGCTCAAATCGTTGCTTAATGGACTTATCATATGTGGAGAACAGGATCAATAGATTTCATTATCGGTGGAGAATAGCATCGGCCTTATTCCGTGATTTGTAGACTCCAGAATCAAATGAAAATGGCATTTCGGATTAATCGCCTGAAATCTTTGATGGTACCCCTTTGGAATCTGCCAAAAATTGACCCGTAATAAATCCGACCAAATCGGTGCTTATTGGACTCAATCATCGTTGGAGAATAGCCTCAGGCCGAATCCGTGATCTATAGCCTTCAATATCCAAAGAAAATGGCCTTTCGAAGCCCAAAAATTACGAAAATGCAATCCGAAAATAAATTGGCTCAAATCTGTGCTTAATGGATTTATCCTCTGTGGATAATACGATCAATAGACTTCATTATTGGTGGAGAATAGCCTCGGCCTGATTCCCCGATCTGTAGCCTCTAGAATTGAAAGAAAATGACATTTCGGATAAATCGCTCGAAATCTGTGATGGTACCCCTTTTGAATCTGCCAAAAATTGACCCGGAACAATTCCGCCCTAATCGGTGCTTAATGGACTCAATCATCGTTGGAGAATAGCCTCAGGTCGAATCCGTGATATGTAACCTTTAAATTCCAAAGAAAACAGCCTTTTGTCGACCAAAAAATTACGAAAATGCCATCCGAAAATAAATTGGCCCAAATCTATGCTTAATGGACTTATTATCCGTGGAGAGTAGGATCAATAGACTTCATTATCGGTGGAGAATAGCCTAGACCTTATTACGTGATCTATAGCCTCCAAAATCGAAAGAAATTGGCATTTCGGATTAATCGCCTGAAATCTGTGATAGTACCCCTTTGGAATCTGCCAAAAATTCACACGGAATAAATTTGACCAAATCAGTTCTTAATGGACTCAATCATCGTTGGAGAATAGCCTCACGCGAATCCGTGATCTATAACCTTCAATATCCAAAGAAAATGGCCTTTCGTCGCCCAAAAATTTACGAAAATGCAATCCGAAAATAAATTGGCCCAAATCGGTGCTTAATGGACTTATCCTCCGTGGATAATAGGATCAATAGACTTCATTATCGGTGGAGAATAGCCTCGGCCTGATTCCCCGATCTGTAGCCTCCAGAATCGAAAGAAAATGGCATTTCTGATAAATCGCTCGAAATCTGTGATGGTACCCCTTTTGAATCTGCCAAAAATTGACCCGGAACAATTCCGCCCAAATCGGTGCTTAATGGACTCAATCATCGTTGGAGAATAGCCTCAGGCCGAATCCGTGATGTGTAGCCTTCAATATGCAAAGAAAATGGCCTTTCGACGCCCAAAAAATTACAAAAATGCCATCCGAAAATAAGTTGGCCCACATCGGTGCTTAATAGACTTATTAACCGTGGAGAACTAGATCAATAGATTTCATTATCGGTGGAGAATAGCATCGGCCTTATTCCGTGATTTGTAGACTCCAGAATCAAATGAAAATGGCATTTCGGATAAATCTCCCAAAATCTGTGATGGTACCCCTTTGGAATCTGCCAAAAATTGACCGGGAATAATTCCGCCCAAATCGGTGCTTAATGGACTCAATCATCGTTGGAGAATAGCCTCAGGCCGAATTCGTGTTCTGTACCCTTCAATATCCAAAGAAAATGGCCTTTTGTCGCCCAAAAAATTACGAAAATGCAATCCGAAAATAAATTGGCCCAAATCGGTGCTTAATGGACTTATCGTCCTTGGAGAATAGGATCAATAGACTTCATTATCGGTGGAGAATAGCCTCGGCCTTATTGCGTGATCTATAGCCTCCAAAATCGAATGAAAATGGCATTTCGGATTAATCGCCCGAAATCTGTGATGGTACCCCTTTGGAATCTTCCAAAAATTGAACAGGAACAATTGTGGCCAAATCGGTGCTTAATGGACTCAATCATCGTTGGAGAATAGCCTCAGGCCGAATCCGTGATCTGTAGCCTTCAATATCCAAAGAAAATGGCCTTTCGACGCCCAAAAAATTACGAAAATGCCATCCGAATATAAATCGGCCCACATCGGTGCTTAATAGACTTATCAACCGTGGAGAATAGGATCAATAGACTTCATTATCGGTGGAGAATAGCCTCGGCCTTATTCCGTGATTTGTAGACTCCATAATCGAATGAAAATGGCATTTCGGATAAATCGCCCAAAATCTGTGATGGTACCCCTTTGGAATCTGCCAAAAATTGACCCGGAATAATTCCGGCCAAATCGGTGCTTAATGGACTCAATCATTGTTGGAGAATAGCCTCAGGCCGAATCCGTGATCTATAGCATTCAATATCCAAAGAAAATGGCCTTTCATTGCCCAAAAATTACAAAAATACCATCCGAAAATAAATTGGCCCAAATAGGTGCTTAATGGACTTATCATCCGTAGAGAATAGGATCAATAGACTTCATTATCGGTGGAGAATAACCTCGGCCTGATTCTGTGATCTGTAGCCTCCTTAATCGAAAGAAAATGGCATTTCGGATACATCGCCTGAAATCTGTGATGGTACCCCTTTCGAATTTGCCAAAAATTGACTCGGAATAAATCTGCTCAAATCGGTGCTTAATGGACTCAATCATCGTTGGAGAATAGCCTCAAGCTGAATCCGTGATCTGTATCATTCAATATCCAAAGAAATTGGCCTTTCGTCGCCCAAAAAATTACAAAAATGCCCTTCGAAGATAAATTGGCCTGGAAGTTGGAACCAATGTAGTCAAAAACTAGCTTTAAAACATAAAAGCCTATGCTTTTACGCTTTGGAACCCCCAAATATTGTAGCTTTTGTTCAAAAAGTCTTTTGCACCAAAATCCCAAGTAAAAGCCCTCAAGCCCAGTAAAAGCCTTAAAAGCTAGCTTTTGACCGCTTCTTTACGCTTTTGATATCCGAGTATGATGATCATATTTGGTCGTGTTTGGTTCAATTTTTTGGACAAAAGAGAAAAATGGTGCGGTCTTATTTTGCTTTTATGAATTTATCATCCCTAATTTCGTCACTTTTCCACATTCTCGTACTTTCTCTGCCTCCAAAACCACATGCCCATCCAAAGTCCTGCTTCTAATGCTTTTCCCTTAGTTTCCCGCGACATGCATCCAACTTCCTCTAAGTAAGCTCCCACTGCTATAATAACTTGGACATCTTCACTCGATGCATCGACCCTCCCCATTCCTATAACTCCTATCCACCCCTATGACTATGTTGTCGTCAAATCTCATCTCTTTTAGCCCCACATTTGCCGCCACTTTCACTTATTAGTGGAGCTTGTCTATAACCCTCTAGCTTCATCTTTTTTTCTAGAAAGCAAGAGGAAGGTGGTGAATTCTTGTTTAAAGGCCTATTAGTTTAGTTTATGTGTATGAGAGTAATATGTTAAATATGAGCTAGTTCATCTCTCTATTCATATTCTGCATAATACAAGTTATGTTAGAATATTTCTATTAAAACTATATGATGTGCAAAAGCTTACGCTTTCACGCTTCGTTCCGCTTTTACCCATCATTTCGCTTTTACCTAGAAG
Source organism: Linum trigynum (assembly GCA_964030455.1). Taxonomy (NCBI): domain Eukaryota; kingdom Viridiplantae; phylum Streptophyta; class Magnoliopsida; order Malpighiales; family Linaceae; genus Linum; species Linum trigynum. Next base: position 908,396 of record OZ034820.1, read on the forward strand.
CTAAACTTTGACTGCATTGGTTGGAACTAGTGTTGACACTATTCTATCAAATTCGGTGTTAACACCCTACTTGGTGCCCAAATTGGAGGATCAACATCTTTAAACATTAGTGAGTCGTTATTTTTTTTTATATATAAGGATGATATAAGTGAGTTATCATTTATCCGAGGATCAGGACAAAGCTAGCAAAAAAATTTAAAATTCATTGCAAAATTCATATGGACATGTAATTGGACATGGCCAAACGGTTAGTATGTTGGATCAATAAGAATGCGGTAGGTTAAAGATTTGTGGTTTGATCCACATAATTAGCATTCCTAAGTTGTATTGTGTCCCTATTGTTGGCAGTGAGAGGCTAGGGGTCGATCCACAGAATTTAGTAGTTTTAACACTTAAAAAGAAACATACGGACACTATCACTTTTGTAAAAACTAAAGATTTTAAAGTTTCAGTGTCTTAACTTCTCGTTTGAACAAAAAGAATATATCAACATCATCACTTTATGAACAGTCGATGTAACATTTTTTTACTGCATACTCTTAACACGAAAGTTATATCTTGACGCCATTACTTTGCGAAAATTCGATTGCAAAATTTATGGTTGTTGTTAACTTCTTATTTGACAATAGATGTGTGTACTCCTGATATTTAAAGGTATATCTAGATACCATTAGCTTGTGAAAATTCGATTTCAAAATCTAATTAAAAATCTAATTGTTAACTTAAGTAACAAGAGAATACGTAATCTCTTCCAAGAATTAGATGCATTCACCTGTATTACGGGAATTTTGAGAAACCTTATCTCATTTTCGATGACTAAATCTCATGTTCATTGGGCTGTAAATTTACGAAGAAGATATCTTCAGTTGATTTTCTTTATGGAGCAATTTCTCCATCGTTTATTAAGATATTTTCATTATTCTTTCATCAAATATTTATTTACGCTACGCCCCAAACGTCAAATTCTAGCTCAATCTCTTGCGAGTATGCCAGATCAACCAACAAAAAGTATAAACAGCCACTAAAAAAAAATTTGGAAAACAAATAATTCCTCAATCATTCCAGGAGTCCAGTTAATAATGAGATGGGGGCAAAGGAAGGAAGTTAGCGAGGACAGCCCGCGTACAGCCAGTGTCGTATTTTCCAGCGAGGCTTCCCCGAACAACCAACACAGCAGAGAAGAAGAAAAAACAAACAAAAAAAACTACTCTCTCTCTCTCTCTTCCTCGCTTTCCACAGCCGAAAATCCACCCAACTTTTCCCTTTGTTTTTTCTTTCTCTATTTCCCCCAGCCAGTTTTCCTCGAACCTGCACCGCGTACTAATAATGATCATTGATCACCCACCACTTCTATATAGATGCACAAGCAGAAACCCATTTCATCAGACAGCTTATCACTCAACCCACGAATCTTTTTCAGAAGCACTTTGCAGAACAACTGTGGTGACCCCAAAAAAATGGCGAAGAAACAGAGCAATGTGAGCCGCAGGGCGTGGAACATCCTCCGCCTGGCGTTGCTCTGGGCGCGAAAAGGTGGCGTCTTCAAGAGACGGCTGGTGATGGATCTCCGCCTGGTCCCCAAGTTCATCAAGAGCATGGCGCCCGCTTCTTCTTCTTCTTCTTCCTCTGGGGCCCGAATTGGCTTCTACGGCGAAAGGGAGCTCTCCTTCGACAAGACTCCTCTGTTCCAAGTGAAAATGCACCGCCCTGCATCCATGCGCTTCATCATTCCTTGCATTACTCCCCACCGGGCCGACTTCGACTACAATGATGTCGATGATGATGAGAACAATGTTTTCTACGGTGAGGGCCGGCCTTGCACTAGCGGAAGGAGGATTAGCAGTTGCATAGATGGCAACGACGGCGACATTGTTGTTGTTGACGATGAAGAAGACTACGAGGAGCAATATTCGGATGAGGATTGCTCGGTGGTGGAGGAAGAAGAAGCGGAAGGGATAGACTCTCGAGCCGACAAGTTCATAGCTCAGTTCTATGAACAAATGAAGCTTCAGAGACAGGTTTCATACCTGGAGTACCACAAGAACTGAATTTGTTTTTTCAGGGCATAGCATTCTAGTTGATTATTTTGTATGTGTTGAGTCTTGAGAGACATTGATACTCGACCATTATATTAGGAATCAGAAGTGAGAAATGACACATTGATCACCGTTTTGTGACTAGTTCAGAAGTTCTTTGCATGGTGGTTAAATTGGAGGAGCCTAGCTGGGACATGGAAGTCGCGTTGGAGATCGGCTTCCTCCCCTAAAATCCTAAGAAAAATCCGGTCGACAGAATGACTCCCCCGACTTAGAATGAAGCCAACTACGAAGGGCAAATCGGCGCTAGAAATGACGGTCTAGTCTCATTTTCTCTGTTTTTGCCGCCAATTTGGAGGGTATCTTGGAAACCTCGTTTCGACTTATGTACCACCAGAAACTTGTAGCCGACCAGTTCCCTTAGTTGCATAAGTCGGTGAATCCTAGATGTTCTTGACTATGTAATTCTTGATTTTGGCATTATGTATGATGTTTTCATTTCCTTTATCTTTCTGATTTTTTTTTCTTCTGATTATTGTTGATGTGATTGTGTGCGTAATACGAGGACTGACTTCAAAGGTCATTTCCTCAAACCTCATTTCGTGGTTGGATTAAACTGGACACGACACTTGCTCACAATCGCTCAAACTGTGTCGACTTCCTCTATGAAGACGTCTGTATGGTCTTCATATCGTTGCCTACTAGACCTGGTATTTGCCACGGTATATGGTACGAATAAACCTAACAAAGATTAAACAACTCACATGTTGCCAAGATTGAGGTTATGAGTGGAAGCAATGTAGTCAAAATCGCGCTTTAAAACTTACGATTTTACGTTTCTTAGATCACTAAAACGCTTCTACACAAAATCTCAGTTTTTGTAACTTATGTAGTTAAAAACTCCGCTTTCAAACTTAAAAACTTACGATTTTACACTTCTAGATCACCAACATGCTTCTACGTAGAAACTCGTTTTTAACTACATTGAGTGGAAGTAACTCTAAGGGGAGCTTGCCTATGCAACGCCTCGTCCTCCTGCTTCCTCTACTCACCCTAGCTTTAGATTTTATTTTCCGCATTGCTTTTTCCTTTTAGTTTTGTAAAACCAAGGGGAATTTCAACCCCAGAGTCACCTTAACTTTCACAATCGCGTTTTAAATCGTAAAACTCATCCCTCACCAAATGAGTGAGTGATTGTGAGAGAAGCTAGAGAAATACGATCATGGTATTCAAACCATGTAAATTTGACCATAGTCTACAACGTGATCGGGTAACTTGATGCTTAGATTGAACGCCAAATTGTACGATCAACATCTTTATACATTAGTGATTCACTGTTTATACTTTATCTGATGAGGATGCCACATCAACCAAAAAAAATTATCAGTAAAAAAATTGTGGAAAACAAATAAATCCTTAATCTTTCGAGTTCGTAACGAGAAAAATCGTCTTTCTTTGAAGCGAATTCCTGCCCTCCTGACTTGCATCCTTCTTTGAGTCGTCGGGTGCAAACAGGCTTAGAGTAGATCGCTCTACCGGGCAGTGTTATTAAAATCAAACTGTGCCAATCGATTGGACCAGTAACACCAACAATCATCTGCCAGCTCGGCTCGAAACCCCTAAAAAGTCACATGGTTTAGAATGGTCGGTCAACGAGCGGCCAAAACGGTTACCCGCACGAGCTGCTCAAACCGCCCGACTGATTTTTTGATTCTCTCTAGTGGTCATAAAATATTAATACAATTGAGGTTCATCTTGCCTCGAGTGAGGTTCAGCGGGAAACCACAGACAGAACGAAAGGTTTTCGCTGTTCCAAAACTTCCTAGTCCTCACCACCTCCGATCGGCAACCCATGAAAGACAAGCAGAGAAGAGGAGCTCCGATGACCCCCACGCCAGACTTCCTTACACGATGCTCTCCTCTCTGACGACACACACGCATGAGTCTACGGAGACGATGGAGAAAATGTTGCGATGAAAGACTGGGGGTGTAGAAAGAGGAGATGAAAAATATTGGAATGAGAAAAGACTGGAGTGGAGCGGCAGGTGATGAGTGATACTAAGAAGAATGAGAAGGGTGGAACTTTTTAATGTTTTAAATGTATTTTGTTATTGATGACCCTATGATGGTCGAGTTGCTCGTCCTAGAGGAGGCTATTCTCTGGTGCCAAGCGAATGGGTTTACGGAGGCGAGCTTGGAGGGAGATGTCAAAGTGGTTATTGACAAAATCTATCGGACTGTACTCGCGATAATAGGGTTGGAGCCATTCTTGAGGAGGTCGCAATAGAAATAGGGCAGCCCATGTGGTGGCTAGAAATACTATTTCATTGTACCCAACTACGTGTCGTTTTTTTATTTTATTTTCTAGCCTTATTAAATTCCAGGATGTTTAGATTTTTTGTTCTAATCAATATAAATGATTATCTTTTGTAAAAATTATCTTTTATAAAAAACAAAAAATATTAAAATGTAACTCATTCACTATATCGATTCATACTCCGAATCGGTTCTCACAACATTGATTTGGGGTCGGAGTTAATAATGAGACGGGGGCAATGGGCAAATGAAGGAAGCAAGGACAGCCCGCGTACAGCCGGTGTCGTATTTTCCAGCGAGGCTTCCCCCACCGCCCAACCCGCGCTTACTTTTTTTCAGCCGTTTCCCCGAACTACCAACACAGCAGAGAAGAAGAAAAAACAAATTAACGTCTACTCTTGTCTCGCTTTCCACAGCCGAATACCCACCGAACCTTTTTCCTTTGTTTTTCTTTCTCTATTTCGCCGTTCCCCCAGCCAGCTTTCCTCGAACTTGCACCGCGTACTAATAATGATCACCCACCACGTCTATATAGATAGATGCACAGGCAGAAACCCATTTCATCAAACAGCTTATCACTCAACCCACGAATCTTTCAGAAGCACTTTGCAGAACAACTGTGGTGACCAAAAATGGCGAAGAAACAGAGCAATGTGAGCCGCAGGGCGTGGAACATCCTCCGCCTGGCATTGCTCTGGGCGCGAAAAGGCGGCGTCTTCAAGAGACGGCTGGTGATGGATCTCCGTCTGGTCCCCAAGTTCATCAAGAGCTTGGCACCTGCTTCTTCTTCCTCCCCTCGTGCACAAATAGGCTTCTATAGCGAACGGGAGCTTTCCTTCGACAAGACGCCTCTGTTCCAGGTCAAGATGCACCGCCCTGCATCCATGCGCTTCATCCTTCCTTGCATTACCCCGAACCAGGCCGACTTCGACTACAATGATGTCGATGATGGTGGTGATGAAAATGGCGCTTTCTACAACGACGAGCCTTGCACTAGTGGAAGGAAGATTAGCAGGTGCAGCGACGACATTGTTGTTGTTGATGATGAAGAAGACTACGACGAAGAGCAATATTCCGACGATGATTGCTCATCGGTGGAGGAAGAAGCAGAAGGGATAGACTCCAGAGCTGACAAGTTCATAGCTCAGTTCTATGAACAAATGAAGCTTCAGAGACAGGTTTCATATCTGGAGTACCACAAGAAATGAATGTTGATTCTGGCTGGGATTTTTTGCTCCTTATCCCCTTATTCTCTCCTCTTTTCTTTTGAATCGATTCAAACCCTGTCCTTTGGAAGACTGATGAGAGGCATACGGCATTTTGTAAATTACCGGAGGCTTCAATCAATCAATACATTACTTTACATTCTTTTGGTTTTCCTGCTTCGATTTTGAACTCTGCTTACTGAACCCTGAATGAACTAAAAGAATAAGTGCAATGTTCAATCTCACATCAACCAAATGCCACAGCAAACAACCGAGATAATTGTAGAAACAAGGAAGAGATTCATTGTAGAAACACAACATCGACAAGTCTACGTCATAGTTGCTCCATCGATCAATAGACAGCCTAGCAAGAAATAAACACATCATAGCACTGAAGGCTTGGCAAAAGCAACTAGAGAACGAACTTGGTTGCATTCGCTGACAGACATCCCGTAACAATGAGATGGTGATCAATCCAAATAACAAAGCCGACACCATTCAAAATCATTCAGTACTGTATAGCAGGCACTCTAACTATGACTTCTGCCTGCACTGTACTACGAAAACCTTCCATTGGCAACAATTTATGTAATTTCTCAGCCAAGGAACGGGAAAAAGAAATCGAACGCAAACCACAAGTCACTGTCCAATGAGTTCCCCCAAAAACTACAAGAACCTCTTCTCACCAAGACTGTGTTTTGTAAGGTTCAAGCATAGTCAGTTTCCATTCTGCCAACTACTTTTTTATGTGCTCTTCCAGCTGTCCAGTTGCTGCTAATATGAGACCTGCCAAGGCAATGGAATAAACAACGATAGAATAATTGAAGACGGATACATTAGTCTTATTTGGTTATTACTCCACATAAACAGAATCGTGAACATAGTTGCATCCTAAGTTAACTATAAACTCGTTCTCAAGTTTCTGAACCAGATGAGGGCTAATTCTTTGTTCAGTAAAAGATAACACAATCAGATTCAGAGGATGCAATTCAGTACATACCCAGAAACAAAGCTGACGGTCGTCTAGGTCGTGATTTGAACTCAGGATGAAATTGCACACCTACGTAATATGGATGACTTGGAAGCTCCAAAATCTGCAGAAAAAGCCAAGATTAGTTAAGTCTAATTTGACGAGCTTATGAAAAGTTGAGTTTGTTCTTCCAGCTGAAAAGTTAAAAATTAACCACAGCCAAAGAAATAAACTTTGCCGGGACTCGAAAGACATTTACTAAATAATAGAAAATAATAGAGAGAACAGCGACCTCCATCCTCTTTCCAGTTTCATCCTTTCCTACAAACTTCAGCCCGCCATTTTCTAGAGCTTCAATGAACTCCGGGTTTACCTGCACACAAACATGGAAAGTGCTTAGACCCTTCACAGTTTAAATGGTTCTCCCACAAGTTTTCACTATTTTAACTAACCTCGTATCTGTGTCGATGGCGTTCATCAACATGCTGTGGATTGTCATACCTAAGAATGAGATGGGGGAAAGAAAACAGGACAGTGTGCAATCAGCCATATACACTTCTCCACTGTATCTCAATTATAATGTCTCCAGGTATATGAAATAAGCATAAAACAAGAGGTAGCCAAATTCGGCAAGATTTGGACGATAACATTTAATGAGCACTTTGCTTCAAACTTTAGTGTACCTTCCTTACCCTCCCTTCCCACATAGCTCAGCCAGAAGCACACAGAGAGTAATTAAACAGTTGCAAGCATGAAACCACAAACTTTCTTAAATATGCAAATCACAGGGTAAAGAAGCACATACAGCTTTGCAGCGATGCAATCAGACGTCTGGAAAAGTGTCCTTCGAGAACCTAACCGCATTGTGCTTCCCATGTGTGTTCTTGAACCCTATATTTATATCAAACAATAAGCCAAAAAAATAAAGATCTTCCATTAACATGGCGTGGGAGTGTTGGTAATGTTATAGCAAATCAGTACCTCAGGCATGAAAATCACAACAGGATCAGGTGTCTCCTGGTCGAACTCCATGCTATTTGCCCCTTCCAGTCCCAAAACCTAAACAGATAATTAGAATGGAAATCGGGAACATAAGCTACCAACTGCACATTCAATTTATGATTCACATACCGATCGAGCAAATTCAATCACGGAAATCTGCATGCCTAAACAAATTCCAAGATATGGAATCTTGTTCTCTCTAGCATACTTGGCAGCCAATATCATCCCACTCACACCACGATCTCCAAAACCTCCAGGGACTAAGACGCATGATGCATTCTGCATAAACATCAGTTAGAAACATTTCCTGAAGGGATCAGTGACCACTGAAACAAAAATAACAGGTTTTAACAAGCTAGAAATACATGAATAGAAGAACAAAGCCACATAATTAAAACCATCTAGATTGTGCTATGAAACCTCACCCTCAATGTATCCCATGCAACAGCATGAGCTTCTGGTGTCTGGACAAAGTCAGAAACATTAGTAAGAGAGATTGACCTGTAAACAAATCAAACCAAAAACAAGGACTGAAACAGCGATTAGCAGCCATCCAATACCAATTTTGCACTCTCATCCTCAAGATCAGAAGCTGCAACCCAATCAATTGATGGTTTCAATGAACACGCAATGCAAGCATGAAGAAGGGCCTGCAAGGAAGGCACAGAAAGTTAGGCCCACCACAATAGCTAACACAAGAGTTCTCAAATAAGCCACAACATGTCAGCCAGTAAGTTCATTGATAAACTATAATTGATCAGTATCATTCTAAGAACGTGACATAGATATATCTTCTGTAAGATTTCCTTGTTGAGATGCAACATGAATCTGCATGAGTTATTTATTTTCGCGGAAAAAAAAATCTGACACAGCATCAAAACAATAGAAAGGTTGGATGCCACCCACTTTAAGTTCATATGTTCCACATCTCTTCACCTAATTGTGAAAACCTAGAGACAATCTTATTATTCAACATCCTTGATTTACTGACGCAAGTATATTTGTTGGTAAGTTCAAACCCAGCTTAGGTGACACACCTTCACAACAGAAAGGTATGAATCTGTTAGACCAACATACTTCCCCACCAGTGCAATCCTCACCTGCAACAGAAAAAATGTCCTAAACTCCAGATGAAGTAAAGAGGAAACACACAGAACAATCATACTATCTGATAGTAGTACTCACAGAATTTTTTAGATTATCATATGTCTCTGCCATCTCGGTCCAATCTCGTAAATCAGGAGGCATTGCAGCACTAAAAGAAAATTATCAATATTTCATATAAGCAACTTTCAGCAGTAATTTCCCAACTGGAGTGTCATGTTGCACTTAAAGTCATATACAGGCCAAAAAGTAAACTGAAAACAGCTATAGAACAGCAGCACTTACATACTCAACAAAGGCTACACTTGCATCATTAATTAAACTCTCATAACGCTAAGGGAGGAAAAAGTATTAAAAAAAATAGAAGCACAAGGCTGAGATAGATTACTGCATACATTTCAATATTCAGGTATCATATGACAATTACAGGAAAATAATCACCTCACTAAGTTTAGCTGTTTAAGGATCGCATGATGAGCATTTTGATTCTGTCAAAAAAAATATAAATAGAATAAAATATCAGTTTGATATCTCAAATTGTCAAACTCTGACAGTAGCAAAGACTTATATTGCACTCACCATAAGTAGCAGAGGAACGTGCCAAATATTTGGGACGTCATGGATATTAAGAATATTAGCTTCCTGAAGAACAGGTGGAGGCATTTAGTCAACCAGGTAAGAAAGGCTCTATGATCAAAGAGGCTATAAGTCATGGTTCACAAATTTACCGGAACATGGCAAAACTGAGATAGTTTCTCCTTAGTACTCTGCAGCAAAGGCTGCAAAAGAAGATATGTGTGAGTGTACTGGTTTGATAAGGATCAAAGTTATATGATTGAATGGTTCTCTTTTCTCGGCAATAATGAGCAAGAACTTTCTCTTAGAATGACAAGGCCATCATGGTTTCAAGTAGAGAAGGAATAAAACCTGAGCTGAGCGACATGCCAATAGATGAGGAGTCAAACCTAATGCTCTGAGTTCCCGCACACTATGTTGTGTAGGCTTCGTCTTCTGCATGCACAGAGAAGCCAAATTCATTGCCACAACTAATCACAAAGATCCTCCTCAATGTGACACATTAGGATGTCATAGGAACATTACTTGCTCTCCAACAACACCAAGTACAGGTATCAAGCTCACATGAATGAGACAAAAGTGGTCTTGTCCTGCAATGGATGATGTGAAATAGAGATAATCATAAATAGCTTCTTAAAGAAGTAATCATGTTCAACTATAACTCAACTAGCTCTGTGCAATCACATTCTGACACCTATGCATAGGAAGTAAAACTTGAACTCTGAGATCCATGAAAATGCAACATTGGGGAGCATTTACAGCATTCCATGAAAATAAAGCACTTAATATACCAACAGAAAAGGATAGTTGTCTCAAAGCTTCAATGAATGGCATCGATTCAATGTCACCTGTCATCATAACAAACAACGGAGTAAGTTTCACTGTTTAACATCATACAGCAGCGAGAGATTGTCTTTCCCAAGGCTTACCCACAGTTCCTCCCAACTCTATGACACAGACATCAGCGGGATCTTCCGCACCATCTACGGGAATTTGAGAAACTGACACGATCCAGTTCTTAATGGCATCCGTAATGTGAGGAACCACCTGGGAACTCAGGGTCCAAGCATGAATAAAGTTTTAAAACCAATACGTTCAGGACAGAGCTAAGTACCCTGACAAGAAAGAAGTATCACCTGAACAGTTTTTCCAAGATAATCACCTTTCCTTTCCTTCTCAATGACAGACTGAATACAATCAAAAGAAAGCGTTGGGTCATATTGGATAGCTTATGAGACCAGGGAATAGAAAGAACTCTGCAGGCATTTGAAAATCCACGCACCTGAAATATCTTTCCAGTCGTAATATTATTGTCTTTTGTAAGTGTGACATCGAGGAAACGCTCATAGTTGCCCAAATCTAAATCAACCTTTTAAGAGAAACCAAGGTACAAACCTGTTAATATAATTATCAAGACAACTGTTCAATAAGTGTAAACATCCAAGGACACTATCAGAAAAGGGCTTGAACAGAAAGTTGAGCGCCAAAAGAAGAAACAGAAGCTGGATGAGACAAACCTCTCCCCCGTCATCAAGAACAAAAACCTCCCCATGTTCAAAAGGTGACATGGTACCAGCATCAGTATTCAAGTAAGGGTCTGCAGGACATAGAAGCATGAAAATTTTATTCCATAAGAAGCAGCCCTCGCATGTGATCGATGTACCAGTGGAAAACCCCCCACCAAAGTGAAAATTTACAGGCAAAAAAACGAGCAGAGTTGAAAAGCAGCGAACAATTCTAGCCAAGCCCTAAAGAACAGAACCCATTGCTCACACTCGAAAACTGAAGGTACCAAACTATCAAACATGAAGGCGTAACAAAACAAGTGCAAAACCAAGAACCTATTTTGATGGAGGTGACACGCAGGCCGCAAGCTTTGAGGACGACGCCTATGCTGCTAGCTGTGACGCCCTTGCCAAGTCCACTCACCACTCCGCCGGTCACCAGCACGTACTTCATTATCGCTTCTTTCAAGCTCTTGCCCTCCCTTTCCGGCGCGAGTATAGAATGCACTCCGACTGTTTGTGTATATGTCTCAGAAGACCCGAGGGTTGGGTGGCCTTTGAACCTTGACAAACCTAAAGACGGGAGGGAGAGCGGACTACTTAAAAGCTCGCGGTTGGGGGTATTTATATTTTGGCCTCTATTTTATTGGGTTTTTCTCTCATTCGCTTTATGATTATTTTACTCATTCGCTTTTGTTATTGTTTTTATATTTGATAACCTAGGAATTTCAGCCCCACATGCCGCTTGAGCGACACAAGGTTGTCAAACCGGTTTGTGTCAGTATGCCGTTTAGTAAGTGGAATGACTCGACTGGTGGTACATATCGGTTTGTGCCGGTTCATGCCGGTTAATATTACAAATAATTTACAAATACTCATATTTAAGCACGACATTTAACGTCAATACCTAAATATTTGTACTTGAATCCAACAAATAACATCAACATTTAACTTTTTAACACATAAAATAAATAATAAATTACTTTTTATCAAATAAATTCACTAATATAACATCATTTACTTAGAGATTCGTATATCAATTATGTCGGTCATACCAGTGATGTCATACCGGTTTTATGACCGGTACAGGTTGAACCAGGTTCAACCAGTGACACGTCGGCCGGCGTGACAACCATGAGCTACATCGAGGCCTACTAAACCACGGGGGTACCTGCATGCTATTGTTTTTTATTATTGTTTTTATTATTGTTTTGATACAATTTGTGTATATGTTTTCTTTCCTTGAATACAATTGTGCTTTCCTTGAATACAATTGTGTATATCTTTCGTGGAGTATTAAGATTAGAGTTGTCATTTATCAATATGTTTTTTGGGTAGAATTGGGAGTCACAATGTGGGAGTGGGAGTGGAGGGAGAACGACATTGTTCCTTATTAATGCTTGTGTGTCTAAGTCGTAGCGGTTAGTGCAGGGCACGATCAGTGATCGGTTATTTATCGACAACCGCCTGATTATCGGCCAAGTCCATTATAATCAAGCGACACCGGTAACCGAGGCTCTTGGAAGGGTTTTTTGTTAGCCAAGTACCCGAGTTTAATGAATGCGTTTATGCGGTTACTCAGTTTAACAACCCCGCCTACAACTCACCCAATGGTAATCTCGTAAACTCTGACTTAATCTGTCAAATTAAAGACAAATGTATCTCTTAAGTGTGAGGGGATATTCCTTGCATTTTTTTAAACGTCCCTTAATGATGTCGTCATTTGATTGATTGCTTCTCTATGACGATGAATGAATGCTTTTATGATTATTTATGAGAAGGAGAATTTGTGTATGGTGGTTGTTTGGTGTAATAGCAACTTGCTTGAAACCTCAGATATTGCTCTAATTTTTTTTTTTCAAGAGGGTTCCAAGAAAATTCACTAAAACGGCGTCATTTGGTTTAGAATTTGTAAATCGATCATTTATTTCATACGGGTGATGTTCACAACGATTTCATGACCAATACTGGTTGAATCAGATTCAACCGACCGGCATGCCACCGACATGACAATTGTGCTAATTCATGTTTTCATTGTTGTTTAATATCTCATGTTTCTACTTTATTTTGAATTATTTAAAGTTTACCATTCAATTTCAATAATAAGCATGGTTGTCAAACCGGGGTCCAACCGGCCGATCGAACCGGGTCTGGCCGAAACCGGACACTAAAAGGGTCAGATCCAGCCATATTTAGAGCTGGCCGGTAGTCGGTCAAAACCGGGGTCTGACCGGACTGATCCGGCTACCGGTTTTGAGGAAGATGGCGTCGTTTTGGCTCCTCCCTCGTCGAGCCCAGCCAGCAGAGAACCCTATCTATTGCGCCGCCGTTCCCAAACCTCCTCCCTCGTCGAGACCAGCCCGCAGAGCAGAGAACACCTGCCCCAGCACAGCAGCCGCTCGCCGTCGGCGCTCCTCTCGTCACGCCACGTCGGCGCTCCAGTCGCCACTCCTCGCCGCTGCAAGCCTCGTGGAGTTTGAGGGCGTGAAGCAAAGACACGGCGAATGCCCCGGTTCCGTTGAAGAAGAGCATCGGGATGCAGAGTCTGTCGGCGGTCTCTGTAGCCCAGGTGAAGAAGACGTCGGCGACGATGCAATCCGGCCGCCACTGCCGGAGGAGATCCTCGACAGGGCGCTGGAAAACGGCCATGGACTTGAAGAACGGGATCGTGAGCTCGGGGGATTTGATGGCGTTGACGTTCTCGCAATCCGGCAGCCCTGCCTCTGCACAGGGGAATTCGATAATGTGGGTTTCGATTGGAAGACCCAATTGGGCGTCGCGGCGGATCTTGCCGGAGAAGAGAGAGGCGTTGAGGGGAGTTGTGATGATCGTTGACTTGACGCCGCGGCGGGCGAAGAGCCTCGCCATGTCTGTGATTGGGATCATGTGGCCTTGAGCCATGAAAGGGAGGAAGACGATGTGGAGCGGAGGTGGATCCATTGAATTTGGACCTAGAGAAAGGGCAGTGAAGAACTTGAGTGAAGTGGGGTGAGGAGGGTGGAAAAACCGGCTTAACCCGGTTGAACCCCGATCCGATCATTAAACCCCAAACCCCTTGTCAAACCGACCGAATGACTTAACCCGGTTTGACAACCTTGATAATAAGATAAGAATATATATTTTGGTAAAGAATTATTTGGGTCAGAATTAAGAATAATAATAATAATAATAATAATAATCGGTTATTCGATTTTCTCTGTAACACAGGTTCCCATGTCGCATCACTTCGGCCGAAGACAAAAGCGAAGACGGCGAGCTTCTGCTTTCTCACCTTCTGGAACTGATGATCCCACCTCCCAAATTTTGCACCTGTGAGCTCGCCTAGGAAAGTTTCAGCTGTTTCTAGCGATTGGGAATTCGTTGCTTCTTCCATTTCCATTTCCCGGGCTTCGGAGAATTTCCCCATTTTGATGATATAAAAGAGCGAAAGTCGGGAAATGGGGTCGGATCCGAATTCACCATCGCCGTCTTCCAATGGGAAGCGAAGCCGAGATCGTGAAGATGAGGTCTACCTCGACAATCTTCACTCTCACAAGCGTTATCTGAGCGAGGTATCGTTCCCCTCTTTCTTCTCCAAAACCCCGAAGTTTGGAGCTGTTTATTGTTTTCCCGCAATGCCCGTTTTCGTGTACGGAAGAATCTTTTGCCTGGTTTTGGTTTCAGTGTTGAGGAACTTAGTTTTTGTGAGTTCAATTTGGGCAGATGATGGCGTCTAGCTTGAATGGATTGACGGTCGGGGACTCACTGACTGATAATCTTATGGACTCTCCAGGGAGGTCTGAAAGCCCTTATTACTTTAGGTGAGCTCTCTCTATTGTTATGCCATTCCTCTACTGTTTTGTTGGCGTGAGCCAGAGTTCCACATTCATGGAATCATGGTTCATTCTACTGTTAAAAGAATCCCTAAACTTGATGGGCTGAGTAACGAATCTGGTAGACAATTTCTCTGAATGTGAACTTTCGCCCGTGGAGTGGTTGCAATGTTTTATCACGGTTGGATTTCGAGTATTGATCCAAGATCTGTTGGGTCTCAGCTTTTGAGGAGTAACCTTCCATCATTATATATGTGAACGGTGGACTGCGGATAAGAGCTGCCAGTGGAGCAATATACATGGGTTGGAGATTAGTTTCATATTGTGGTGATTTTGATGTGGTAGTGTATATGCACATCCTTGGCCAGCGTAAGTTCAGGTCGCCTCTGGAAACTCGTTGATCTTTAGTTTGCTCATTCTGAAGCAGTTTGACATGCCGATGAAGGTTGAGGCGACAGTAGGGAACTTTCATACGATTCTCGTAGTTGCTCACTCAGACTACGCAGTATCTCATTTCACAGCGTCGTGTTGGTATGTCTTGTAAGTTAAGCACCATGACAAAACTAAGTGCTAGTTGCCAAGTCCACGTGAACACAAACAGGCTTCCCTTGCTCCGCCTTCCCATTTTGTAGTTCATCTGTATTGTTACACCAGCACTGCTTTGAGTGTTTGATTATTTTCTCTGGATTGCAAACTAGGTGTCTGTGATCCATTGTTCCAAGTGCTCAGTACTTCTTGGGTGGTAGCCGCTATGTTTTGATGTCTTCTGTATAGCAATAGGTGTCTTTTCCCTCGACCATTTTCATGCGGAACTCAGCAGTCACTTTCAACTGAAAACGGACATACTTTGCAACTGAAGCCCACCAGTATGGTGATCTACTTTGTGTTTCTGATACTTCAGATAAATGTTCGCATTCACCTGTTACATAACTTACATTACAGGGAAAGGTCATCATGCACTCAGCTTTACCGCATTTTATCTTCTGAGCATCTCTCACCCCCTATCGAACATGTTTGCTTTCCATGGCTATATGAATGATCTGTTTTTTTTCTTCTTCTTTTTCTTCTGGTAATATACTTGTTCTAAAGTAGACTTTCATATCCTGGTAGTGTGCAGTTTGTCTGGGGATTCTTCAGCGTTTCTCTCAAAATTCATTGTTTCAGGGACGAAATGCCATTGCAGCAGTACTCCCCAATGTCAGAAGATTCGGACGATTACAGATTCTGCAGTGAGACGACTTCAGCAAACAACGCTTGCAGCTCATCCCAGCCTGAAAGCATTCCAACCAGTCCAGTATCTCCATATCGATACCAAAGAGGTTTCTACTGTGCTGCTTCTCCCACACACACCTGCATAGCGAGCACCCAGCTGCGGCAGCCGCGAGGTTCAGACTCCGAGGGCCGTTTCCCATCCTCCCCAAGCGACATTTGTCACTCGGCTGACTTGAGGAGGGCTGCCCTGCTGCGGTCGGTGCAGATGAGAACGCAACCACCTGGACCATCATCCGACGAACTGCCGTTCGCGTCAGGACAAGAGCTTCACGCCCCTAACATAGAGACCGAGGAGAGGCCATGTTCTTACATGAAGCCCATGGTTGAAGACGAGAGGGAATATCATATCGAGGATTGTTCTCCCATGAAAATCTCGGCACCTGAGATTCGTAGCGAGTCTGAATCACGTGCTGATGATGAAGTGAAAGCAGACGTGCCTAGATGCTAACTTGTTCTTTAGGTTCTGTCAATGGCGATGGATTCAGCCAAATCCTAGGCTTTCCGATTGTCTGTGTATGTAACTTAGAGCTTTTTACAACGCGAGTTCCTAAGCAAACAGAGCTGAAATCATAAACAGAGCTTTTCTGCAACGTAATGTGTAAGAGAACAAAAGCAACTTCATAGAAAGAAAAGAAGGGCAAGAGGCAATGAAAAAAGTATACGTCAGTGGAGCACTCGCCACTGGCAGAAAGCTCCTATTATAAGACGGTATTTCATCCTCAAAATTCCGGCTGAAATATATGAAGAAAAGAAAGCTACAATACAGGAGAAACTGTAACTCAATGTATCTGAACACTCCAAAGAAAAAACAAGGGCTCTCTAAGTTCACATGCTAGATTAAGTCGAGACCTACAGTACTTTGCTTTCACCACGACCTCATCTATTATCGTATCAAGTGTCTTAAAGACTGCAGGGTAAACCCGGAATCAGTCGAGCTACGAATTTGCAAATCTTCTGAGGTGTGAAATACAAAGGGAACCCACTAGATCAAGCAAATGCTACGAGGATGTTCTTCTTGAGGGTGAACTCATCAGCTTTAGTTGGGCTAATTGACTGCAGCAACCACAAAAAAGATAAGGTGGGGCACATTAGTTCATCGGTTTCATGTTAACAGACAATGACAATCTATGAAGTCGACAAATCAAGTAAAATACCTTTTCAAGCATCCGCTGCAGCCTCTCAATTTCTTTCTTTGGATATTCAGCACCTTTCTCCATACTGTTCTTAGCAGCTTTCAGGTAAATTTTCCCATATCTAATATGAAAAATGATTGTCATAAAAAATTATTCACCCAGATAAGTTAGTCACTGAGTAAAGCCGAAACATTTGGCAAATGTAAGAAATTCCAGCTGAGAATACTACAAATGCATGGGTACCTTGCAGGCGAACCGTTTAGTTTGGCAACTTCTTCTTCAAGTCGGGAATAGATTGCTTTCTTCTCGTCACCACCAGCAGCAATAAATTCTTTCACCAAGGCATCCAGACTTTCAACTATACCAGCCTATCAAACAAATGCAAATAACTGATCAGTTAGCCAGCTAGAGAGAGCAATATAATCAAATTAGTCAATCCCTGATAATAACTAACTTTGGAGGTAAGTTGCCCATTTGCATCACGACTGGTACCACACTTTTCATTGATGAAAGTAACAAAGTCCTCCAAGTCTCTTCCGCCATCATAATCTTCTCCGGCCTTATTTCCCTTCGGGAAGAATTTCAATGTAGGGTACCCACTTACTCCATACCTGCAGATAAGCGAAGGATGTGCTGTTAAATTCATATGCTATTGATATGAAGAGCAGCTGTCACACAATCATTAATAATGCTCTTACTTCTCAGCATAATCCTTGTACTTGTCAGCATCAAGATTGGCAATCACAACGTCACCCTCCGATTTGAAAGCAGTTGCTACTTTTTCATAGGTCTGCCACAATAAAACAATCAAGGAAGGCAGGTGAGTACCCGTACTAGAAATGAATCACAACTGAATCCTTCTCATCATCTGCGATGGTAGTTATGTATGCCCAGGAATGCATTTATTTATAATGGAACTAAGTGAAGAAATTGAAGGCACGTACAGGAGCAAGATTCTTGCAGTGACCACACCTAACAGAGGCAACAGTCAGAAACAGAACGTAAGAAATGGAACGGAACGGAATCGAATCGAAGGAAATGAGGAATTATAAGCTGGAGTCGGTTATTCAAGCCAAAAACTATGAGTGAAGAGTATTGATTCACAAATGTTTACCAAGGAGCATAAAACTCAACCAAGACATCTTTAGATTCATCCAAGACAATCTCATCAAAGTTCTCTGTTGATAATACCGCCACATTAGATGGGGGAATAGCTAGCTTCACATTGGTTCCTGTAGAAGAAAAAAAATGTACTCCATCACGTTTTGTATAACTGTTAAACAATGCACACTTTAAAAGAAAACAGACAATACCATGGCGGAAAGGAACATCTAAACTTCAAGAATCACAATAAGATATACAACCCAAAAGGAAACTAGAGTTCCAGAGCCAACCCTGGGACATTCTGAGTGCCTATAGTACCACGGATAGCGAAGATGGAAAAACAAGAGCACATATCTCATTATCAAAGCGCGATTTCGACTACATTAATCAATTACCCTTAAAGCTGCGCTGAAAATAATTAATAAAGGAAAAGAGACCACTTTCAAATGCGCTTAACCACAGACCAAACAACAAATAACAGAGGACTAACAAAAGCACAAACAAAAAAGTTATGATGCAAAATTCCTAAAATCGTCATATCTTCTCTTCTTCCAAATTCCCATGTCAACAGATCACAGTAGATATCAGATAGGTCTAGAAGAGAAACTAAAAAGAATATTCAGCACGAGTTCACAAGAATGATGATTACCTCCTTCAGAATTCACATACTCAGCAAGGGCTTCAGCAGTACGCGGTCCTTCATACCTGGGTAAACAAAATTAGACATTGTACAGCGTGATGAAGCACAGAGAGGAAAATCAACATTGCAGTTTACAGACATTTTAGGCAAGGCAAAGAGTTAAAAATGATCCTCACTTTTTGGGTTCCAGAGACCCTTTGGGGAACCATTGGAGAGTTGGGTATCCAGAAACCCCATACTTGGAACAGAGACTCTTGTGTTCATCACAGTCCACCTTAGGCACAACAAATCACAAACTCTTTTAAGTAACCAACACTCACACCGATCCAAAAGTACAAATGATAGTAGAAACAGTGCAAAACCTTGGCGATCAAAACAGACTTCGCCTTCTTAAAGCTCGCTCCAAGCTTCTCATACTCGGGAGCAAGTTTTTTACAGTGGCCACACCTGCCACGATAAGTAAATCAAAACACTCATTAGTCGATCTCGACAACTTAAATTCTGAAAATCATCCGCAAAGGAAATCACCACTTAAATAAGCATTCGCAGAGAAATTCATAAACGAATAACACATTTCTGTTTCATCTAATACGATCGCTACTTCGCATCCTTCTCCTCTCATCGCGACACTACAATCCACCGCCCGCCTCACCATACACAGCAAACATTGGTTTCATAGATTCAGCCTCATAACTGATCCACCATCAAAACCTCGAGCAAAAACCAGCGCTAACATCGAACAGATCAAAGATAAACTACCAGCATGCCAAAATCTCAATCGGTTAGAAATCCGATCATTCCCTATTCCTACGGAATCCTAGATCGCACCAAGACCTTGAACCTAAAGAGTCCGAGAACAAGTGATTGGTACTAACCAGGGAGCGTAGAACTCGACCAGAGCGCCTTTGTCCTGGCCGACTTCCTTCTCGAAGTTGTCTTCGCTTAACACGAGGACGTCGTCCGCCACAGCTGATACAGCCAGCAAGGTCAACGTCGCCACTGCCAACCAGATCTGTCGAGTGTAACCCTCCATTTTTCTCTCCGTGAGTTACCTAATTCCCTTCTGTCGAGCTTTGAATCAGCGAGGGAGAGAATGGAAGGGAAGAGGACGGGGAAGTGTCTTATAGCTGAAGGGATAGCAAAGAAGAGAGAGTCGGCCGAAACTTCGCTTAGCTCCGCGTCTGGTTTGCTTACGTGGCGCACTATGAATCGTTCGATTCCATCATTGACTGGTTGCTGTTGAGATCGGACGTCGATGATTGGCGCCAGCGTGGCGTCGTCCGTGCTGTAGAAATTCGATGACGGGCTTTTCGTGACGTGGCGTGCTACTACAGGCGGGTTGTCATTGTTTGTTGCTTATGGGGTTCTGCCGTTTATGCATAACCTTCCTCTCGCATAAGCGGCGTGGCTTTCTAGAGTTTTCCACCTTAAATTAATTGCATCGTTAATTGCATTGTTGATATGTCTCTCATAAGCATATCATACCAAGTCAGAAGATCCGATAAACATTTAATTTTTTTTATTTTTTTATTTTTTGGTTTAATTAAGGTATTAGATGATTTTTTTTTAATTTATAATAATTTACAATTAGCGAATGTGTGGAATTGTGAATTATTTTAAATATTTTATGCTGACTTGGTAGTGACATGGCGCGTTGACTAACGGTCAACGCGTTTGACCGTCCAAGTTAACGGTCAAAAGTCGAATATGACCAAATTGTTTATTTTGATGTATAGTTCGGGCCAGGATGTTATAGATCGAAAAGATTGGCTAGGATGTTTATTTTGGTCAAAGTTCAGGTCATACGAAAATATTAACCCAAAAATTTAATATCAATTTTGGTCACTCGAATTACTGAAACATGCCACATTTTAGTCACTCTCTCGCTAGCCTCCGTCTAACTCTAGTCACTCGAATTACTGAAACATGTCATATTTAGTCACTCTCCCGTTAATGGACTTGGACGGAAACTAACGGGAGAGTGACTAAATGTGACCTGTTCCACTAATCTGAGTGACCAAAATTGATATTAAATTTTTCTAGTGAATAAACATGACACGATTTAGTAATCTCGGTGACCAAATGTGGCATTTACCCCTAAAGATGAGTAGGGATGGCAATGGGTCGGGTCAGAGACGGATAGTGCATATCTGTTACCCTACCCAAAGTCGTTCGGGTTTTACCCATACCCACATGTGAAACGGGTAGAAAATCAAAACCATGTCCATACCCGTTCGGGTTTTGGGTATCCACGGTTATCCGTGGATAGTAATTTCTCTTCCTAACTCCAACCAATATGTTAAAATTCATACACATTCTCACATTACGTAAGAGGAAAAGTACGACAATAATTCACTAGAATGAAGAAAATAATTAAAATAACACAACTTCATGAAAATATTATACTTTTATGCTAAATATAAAATATATTAGAGAAAAATAATGATTATTTCTAGACAAAATACATATGCATGTGTATAATCGGGTGGGTTCGGGTTGGATAATGAGAAACTCATGTCCACCCATTACCCGCAATATTCGGATTCGGGTTTTATCCGTACCCAGTAAATGTCTTTCGGGTTCGGGTTTTATCCTGCCCGATTAGGTCGGATTCGGGCGGATATCCACAGTTACAGATATTTTTGCCCATGAACCTTAGCCTCACGTGCCACTTTGTGATAGCGGGACCTACTAAATCTGGCAGCCACCTGCAATCAATTTGATGCAAACGGGGCTTCGCTCTAAGCAGCCTCATACCTTCGGGAACACCAACGCGCCTCGCTTGGATCGAACCTGGGATCTGCAACTCCAAAACCTTCACTGTCGCGGCAGCTCACCGTTAGACTATCTTACCTTTTGATAAAAATAAATAAAAATCAATTAAGAATAATAAAAGAGTGATTAAATATTGGTTATTGTTATAACCCAATATCTTATGATTTAATTAAAATTGCCATATAAATATAAGTCATGCACCTGAACTTTGCCGTCTGAGTCTGAGAGGCATTTCTGACCCAAAATAACCTCAACGGAACCTGGTGACCGGATTCCATTGTTACATAACTGAAAGTGGCGCGAAATATGAAAGCTTCAACGTTGAAAAGAGAAAATATGTAAAATTGTTTATCTTCTTTTCAGAAAGAAACAACAATCCAGGTGTGTGTTTACCGATTTTACCTTTCCCAATCGCCAAGAAAGAAGAAGAGATAGAAACCAGAGAGGGAATAGTTGGGGCGGAAAATAGCCAAAAAAAATCACAGAAATGCGTGCAGCTGAAGCTGCTCCGCTCTTTCTCGCGTCCCCGGGAAATCATCCGCATTCTTCCGATCGCCGCCGGACGACGTAGAGAAAGCCCAGCCACGCCTCCTTGGAGAATATCGCAATGCAAAGCTCTTGATCTCCATTCACAATCTGTTCTGGCTTTGCCATATTCTCCAATTTATAAAGCACGCCTCAAGGTTCCGTTCAAGGTGAACTGTCCCCTCTTCTGCTTTAACCCTAGATCCGAATTGATTTGGGACCTTGTTTTCTTGTTATCTGTTTCAACCCTAGATCCTAAAATGCTGGAACCTTGTTTTCTCGTCGCCTGTGTTATTTGTCTTCGATAGAATTGATTTTGGGCTTTTGCCTTCTTTTCATGGATCAGGCTTTTTCGGGGGCGGCCATGGATGGCGAAGGAGAGATATAGGCAGAGCATTGTTTGGCCTGAGAGATATGAGACAGCACAAAACCCAGTACGCTAAACAGGATAATAAGCGTCTCCCTCGCTTTGGTACAAGTAATGAGTTCGAGCTCAAAGATTATTGCTCTGAAGTTTTCAGGTTGTTTCCTAATTCTCCTTGCTTTTTCGTTTTGATTGTTATTCGTTATTTGATCAGCCCGATTTCTTGGCTGCTGATTGAACGAAGAACAATAACTTGTATGTAGAGTCTGATATCCAATTCTTGTTTTCATGAACGTGGGCAGACGCATACAGGATCTGAAAAATGTGGACAATTATGAATACATGCAATCTGTTTTCACGGATCAGACGTTGAAGGAGATCATTTCATCGAAGAAAACTGGTTGCTTGGGTCCTCTGCCAAGGGATGACCGTTTTTTCATAAAGACCTTGCGGAAATCTGAGGTTAAGGTATGAGATATTAACTGCAGAAACTCATTTTCTGCAGTGCTTCTTGATTCGTTAGCTTTATGGTCACTGATATTGATTGTTTTCTTTGTTGTTTCTTGTCGAAGGCAATCATTCAAATGCTCCCTAGCTACTACTTCCATCTGAAAAGGAACCCAGCTTCCTTATTAAGCGCGTTGTATGGTGTTCATGTTGTGAAACCAATTGCAGGTGGTAGCAAGGTAAAAGAGTAATCAAGTTGATTCGTGCATATGTTGATTCCTTCTTCCCTTTCCCCGCCATAAGATGCTCTAACTAAAGATGGCCATTTCTATAGGTATACTTTGGCGTATTGCAGAATATCATCCCATCCAACGTCAACATGTATAGAGTGTATGATCTCAAGGGCTCATCAAGAGGCCGACCTGTCAAAAAGACTAGACTTTATGGGAATGTTATCTACAAGGATCCAGATTTTGACTTCAGTTTCTACTTGGATCCATACGTCCATGAAAGACTCTTATCGTAAGTCCATATCTAGTATTATGTTACAAAGCGACAAACCTAAACCATTTGTGAGTATTGATTGAATGAGACCTAGCCTCCTAGCCTGGTTCTTCAGTTCCCACTTTACCTTGGTGCGGCCTTTCTATGCCATGAATAGTGATAGTTACGGTGATAAGAAAGCAATTGATCTCTCGTTTGTTGTTTGTCTAGGCAAATCAAGAGTGACTGTGAGTTTCTTGAGACAGAGGGTGTAATGGATTACAGTCTTTGTCTTGGAGTTCCGCTGAAAGACTCTTGCCAGGGTAATTTCTTCTTCAGCCTAATGCAATTTTTTCTTATCATCCTGGAAAGCATAGAGAGTGCTGCTGTTAGAGAGCAGCACCAGTCATGTAGCCCTTTGATCTAACAATGCAATGACAAATTGACAGGTACCATACATTGTGGTAGCCTGCCCTACAAGAAACCTGCCTCGAATTGCTCCTCTCCTACGCATTCGTTGGATGGCAAATCTGTGGTTTCGACTGACGGTCTAAGTTCCAACGGTGACAGCCTGGAGGATTATGAACTTAATTTTGCAGACTTTCAAGTGGACATGCCGGAGAGGTAATGAAATGATCTTGGTTATTACCCTCCGCGCCCGAGGCATGCACAAGGTATATAATAGTACTAATCATGTGTTATTTTCATTGACGCCGATCTAGGCAAGAGATCAAACTGGGTACAGGGATGTCAGCACGCCCAGTTCATTCGACACCGGAACATGAAGGGCTTCTGGATCCAGGTCACTGTGAGGTGGTACTCTACTTCGCCATTGTGGATATATTTCAGAACTACGGCATGGTGAAGCATATCGAGCACGGTTTCAAGTCGATATGGAAAGATTCGCAGTCCATGTCCGCTGTGAATCCTAGGAACTATACATCTCGCTTTCAGGAATTCCTGTTCCGAATATTTCGAGTGCAACAGTATCAAGAAACATGAAGCAAGCAGGCATACTAATTTTTTTTTATTGCCGCCAATTGTATATGTGGATGAATGTGTATTATATAATGTGTTGTGATCATCGACGTTAATATGTCATGGCTGGCTGGATGGCTTGTTTGTAGTTAGAGAACCAGCCTTTGGTCGTCTCGTAGCCGTTTCAATACTCTTAGAGGAGAGGGCATTTTCATTAGCTTTCTAGAGTTGGAAAAAAATTATATAGACGGAGAAGCAGAGACGATGAGAAATCGTTGAAAAAACGTTGGTTTTGATTTGTCTGGGCTCCCTACTTTTTTGTCACTTTGTTGGATCCTTGAATCCTTTTTCTCATTTTTTTTTTTGGGGGGTATGTGCATGATAACACCTAAGTGTTATTTACCTCCTATTTGTTAGGTGTTTGAATGTCATGATCATCATACTTCGATTATTTTGGGTTGATTTCATGCTATACTTGCTTCATATCCTAAGATTTAGCACAACTCGTGGCCAACTTCACAACCAATGTTCAGGTCATGACTTTCCATTTTACGATCATGAACTCCACTTCAGAACAAGAAACGCGATCAACAATGAGCCCAATAGGTCTCACGGTTCGACTCGCGGGCACAACAAGCCAGACCGCGAGATAGAGGCCCTGGCCCGAGAAATGTTTGTGGGTGTGAACTTGATGATTCTGTCTGTGAACCTACCCACGGCCTCGCTAACCGATCGACGATGAGTATAAGATCTGAAATATCATATATAAACACCATGCAATCATAAAATATGACAAAAGTAGGGTGGTTTCGTTATGAAAAGTGCTATGGTGACTTGCAATTTACATCGATTTGGAGAAAATGGTCTACCTCTTTCGTAAAGGGGTCGGCCACTTTCCAAAAAAAAAAAACGGTCTATCGCTTCAGGCAAGCGGTCTAACTAATGATACACTTACTTTCAACTTACACCCGCTTGTTGGAAGAGGCAGGCACATGTGACCTAAATACGATGGTTGTAGCACACATATGCCTAAGTAATGGGGATAAGAAGTGTATGATTTAAGTGTTATCTTGCTTAGTGCACATGTCTGAAGTTTACCATTTAAGGTATGTGGCTAAGGGTATTGAGTTGTGAGGCTACAACAAAAATATTAGAGATTCGTTGCAGAAATCCTACTTAGTTTCAATTCCTTTATCGAAGTTGCATTTTTTACTTACATAAAGCCGAAGGTTGTACCCAAAAAAAACATAAGTAGGAGCCAATGATTTAAGCGAGCAATAAACCCTTCTTTGATGAAAATTTTAACAGAAGGGTATGTTGATAATTTTTTCAAATTTGAGGTAAAAAACAATAGAGGAGAATGTATGATGAACATGTATAGTAGAGGGACATATTATACCTATAACTTTTTCAGAAATTATTGTTTGAGTAATGCTTTAAATTATAAAAAAAAATTCGTATATGTCTTCACTTTCTCACGACATGTATTAAAAGAACAAGTAGCAAAATCATTATTTCATAGATGCATATCACAAGGGGTGCTCTTTTTGTCATTAACTAAAGTTTGGAGGTGTTTTTGTGCCATTACATTTCTAATTGATTTTCTTATGACAATTCAACCCAATTTTAACCCAAATTAGTGGGTATTCGACCTAATTCGATCCGGTTAAACGAGTTGAAGCCGGTGCGGAAGAATTTTGGGTCGACACCTAGTTTTACTCAAATAAATAAATGATAAATGGAACTCATACCGCCAACCAATTGGATAGAAAAAGAACTGCAGCCAATAGTCCACTCATGTGAGTTGTGAAATAGAAAGGTAATACTTAATAGTCTGGACCTGCGGGTACACAGTACACTCCTGCCACCATCCCACTTCACTTCCTGTCCTCCATTCCCATTTCCAAGCAATGCTAATTCCTTAACCCACCAAAAAAAGAACAAAGCCTCGCGATCATAAGGGAGTTTGACCGATAAAAATTCAGTCTCTCGCTCTATCAGTTAAATTCATCATCCCTCTGCTTCTGGCTCGCCCTGCTGTCGAAAGCATTTCAAAACAGAACCAAAAAGAAGAACATAGCTGCTGTTCTTGATGGGGAAGAAGGGAGGCACCACCACTTCCTCCTGGTTGACTGCGGTGAAAAGGGCTTTCAGATCTCCCACTAAGGAATCTAACGATAAGCTAACCAGCCGGAGAAGAGGCGAACACCGTGACCAAGACGTCTATGATGAAGAAAAGGTCTGTTCTGTTTCCATCTTCTTTCCTTCTTTCTTTTTCGTTTGGATCTTCCATTGGTTTTCAAATGCCTCCCCCCTCATTTCGTGCAGAAACGAGAGAAGCGGAGATGGATATTCAGGAAGCCCACGAGCCAAGAAACTGCACCATCAATCCAACAGAAGCCCACACCTCCATCCGCCGACCACTCCTCTGCCTCAGCAGCTGAGCAGAGGCATGCTGTTGCCCGTCTTGCTAGGCCTAATTACCACGCCAGAGAGCATTATGCTGCCATTGTCATTCAAACCTGTTTTAGAGGATATCTGGTAGGGTAGTTAATAACAACCCCATATTTCCCATTTCCTTTTTTTTCTTCCTGATTTCATCTTCCATGTCGAGCGAAAGTTTCATCATGAGATTGGTGTTGTTGCAAGTGAAGGCGAGGAGGGCATTGAGAGCGCTGAAGGGGCTGGTGAAGTTGCAAGCACTCGTTAGGGGACACAATGTGCGGAAGCAAGCAAAGATGACACTGCGATGCATGCAAGCTCTGGTTCGAGCCCAAGCTCGAATCCTCGATCAACGGAAGATGCAACAGCAGCGGCTTTCCCACAGCCGAAAATCCACTTTCAGAGACGCCACTAGCCTTATCGAATTGCGATACTTGCAAGACCTCTCTGACCGGAAATCCCTGGTACATTACATCACATCTAACACGTCTTCCTCATCGCCATTGTCATTTCCTTTCACGATCTCATCAAAAATTGAATTAAAGCAGCAGTCGAGAGAAAGAAGAAGCAGCAGCATTGCCGGTGATTGGGATGAGCGGCTGCACACGATTGAGGAAGTGAATGCAATGCTTCAGCAGAGGAAAGATGCTGCTTTGAATCCCCAGAGGAACTTGTCTCACCAGGTTCGTTTCCCTTCTGGTTTGTTTACAGATCCAATTCCTGCTATGAAGCTATTTTAATGCCTCGATTGTTGGGGAATTTGGTAGGCGAAGACATGGAGGAATGTTAGGAGTTCATCAGTAGGAAGTGAAGCAGAGCTCGTGGCAACTAAACCATGGAATAGCAGCAGAAGCAGTAGAGGAGCCAGAGCATCAACTGACCATAGAGAACCAATCAAGACCGTAGAAATGGACATGTCATCGCTTACCAGGAGACCGTCGAACCAAACCCACCAAAGATCCAACTCGCCGATCCACCGATCCCACCAAACGCAGCCGTTTCACCATCGAACTCCCGCCGCGAACACGCCATCTCCGTCGCGAACCAGGCCGGTCCAAGTCCGGTCGGCGAGCCCCAGATCGTCGTGCTTGAGAGGAGAAGAAGATTACAGATCAAGCTGCGATTCCTCCCGGACTCCCAGCCTGAGATCCAATTACCGCTACACCGGCGGCAATTTGTTGAACATTCAACGCGGATTGATAAGGAGTTCGAATTCCTCCGCCGTTGTTGGGCCGCTCCCGAATTACATGGCGGCAACGGAATCAGCGAGGGCAAAGAGCGCGCCAAGGCAGAGACCTTCGACGCCGGAGCGGGACGGCGGGTGTGCGAAGAAACGGCTGTCGTTCCCGGTCCCGGATCCTTACGTGACTTCCGGCGGGTTGGGGCAGTGTCCATTGAGAAGCCCGAGCTTTAAGAGCGTGAGTAGCAGCGCGTATCTCGGCGGATCGGAGCAGCAATCGAACTACTCGTCTTGCTATTCGCAGAGTGTGATTGGGTGCGGCGGCGGCGGCGGCGAGGTTTCCCCTTGGTCCGCAGGCAATTTCAGGCGGTGGTTAGGGTGACGTAGTGGATTGACCTGGGTCGGTTCACGGAATGCCCGTTGGAGAATTAACACGTTTACTTTCATTTCTGTTTTGTTTCCTAGATGTTGAAAACAAGCGAAAACAACATTTTTTCGTTTCCGAAAATAGTAGGAAGTTGCCAATTTCTATTTTCATAGTTGGAAATGAATAGAAAACAGAATGAAAAGTAAACAAGTTTTTTTGTTTCGGTTGCCAATTTATGACATGAAAACAATAAACAGGAAACGAAAATGGAAGTGAACAGGGTTATTTTCGATTTTTGTTTGGGAATATTTGTTTGCAATTAGCATGTAACCTGAACGTTGTGGATTGGGCATAAATTTTAAATACATTATACATGTCAATAGCATATATCCAAAATTTATTTGTGATTTCCTTGACTATTAGGCTTCCAACTTTTTTGGGTTATAGTCTATTTTTTATACAAATCTTTTTTGAATTATTTTTTATTAGCCAAACTTATCGAAATACGAAGAATTAGCCAAATGTTAATTTTTAGTTAGCAATTTCGTTAGTAATATTAACTTAGAATATGATACTGACTTGGAAGAGACATATGAAGGTCATCATTCCAAAATTTTAGTATTTTAACTAAGAAAAGAGTTACAAAATTATTAATGATAACGTAAAAATGACTAATATTTTGATGCATTGTGAAAGGTTTGGTTAATTAATAGCATTTTAATAGGTTTGGATTATATAAAAGAATCTGAAAAAGGTTTGGATAAAAAATAGACATTACCCAACTTTTTTTAAAGGGTGACAAAATGTGATATATAGAATTACAAAAAAGTTTTATATTTGATCACTAAAAGTATTTTATTTTATTTGTGATCACTAGAATTAGTTAAATATTTTAAATTGTGGCGAATCTAATATGAAAAAGGGGGAAACCTTGCCGCTCTAGTGATAACACAGATATAGGCATCAAAACATAAAGCAATAATGTATACACAGCGCATAAGAACCACAAGCATCAACACAAGCATAATATGAAATTGTAGCATCAATATAAGATAAACGAGTTCACATTCTCACTCTTACAATATATTTCAAACTAGCTAAACATATAAGAGAATGAGGGTACCACCATTGATGATGAAGGCATCTCCTAAGTTGCACATTCTCTTACAAATGCTAAGCTCTCACTCTAGCAGGGGGTTTACAGGCGTTTTGAGTGAATTTGTGCAGGCTACTAAACTAATGAGTCTAGTCCTCTATTTATAGTGGTGGAACTCATCCAAGACCCTCTTAAACCTACAAGGACAAGGTTTCTTTAACTTGGGACCGAAGCAAGGCTTAAATATCTTCCATTTTGGGCTTGAGCCTATGAGCGGCGGTTGGCACCGATGCCACTTTTCTTCTTGGGCTGGACTTATTTTCCCACAAGAAACCTCTCATGAAGATTCTTCGCGTTTTGTCTAGGTTTGATTGAGCGGCGGTTGGACCCGTTGCTGGGCCATCGTTGGTTCTTGCTTCCGCTTGGGCCGATTCTTCATCCATTGGGCTTCTCTTGGTATCTACTTGTGGTTACTAGTAGTCTTCTCCGTCAATGATCTCGTCTTTATAATGAAAGCTCCATATTCTTATCTTCATAACCTTTTTGGTCCTACAGAGTTATATAATGCTTGATCCAAATCCTCCTAAGTTGTCTTGTACCTTGAAAACCATCTAAAACATATCAAGAAGGCATCAAAGAGTACAAAACACATCCTAGGTCAATTAATTGTTCATTGATCAAATAGTTATGATTTGGATATGAACTATAAGATAAAGTACTAAATATGCATTGATAGAAGGGGAAAAAGTATGAGATATGTGAGTGATAAACATTATAAATAGAGTGTCATCAACGACAGTTGCAGCAATAGCATTTGCATCGATGGTGGCGGAGGAAGGAGGAAACCACTAGTGGCGGTCCATGACAGAGACATATAGATCGAAAATGGGGATGAAGCGAAGCTGGGTGATTGAAAACTGTAAAAGGGTTAGCAGGTGATAGATGTTGGAATGTTGATCGCTACGTGTCCTCCAACTCAACATAGTGATTCCTAATCAGCATTACTAAGAGAGTTGTTAACGTTCATAGATTTAACTAATATTTTAGAATAAAAGAAAAGTTAGGCAAATAAATAGTACTGTATCCACAGAATTGCTAATCCATTACAGGAGTAAATTGATCTTATTAGCTGCACTCATACGCTAGCAGAGGTCTGTTGATTTGAGAAAGAAAAAGCAGCGGCACTGCAGCTTTCCTTGGCCTTTATAAACGCTGCTTTATCCCCATTCCCATGTGAGTGCGTGAGCTTGAGAGAGACATGAAAAAGAGGGTTTGCAGCTTTGCATCAATTATGAGTCTGCAGCACATGTGATGATCTCTCTCCCCCTACGTCTTATCATCCTTCCCTGAAATCAATAATTTCGATCATTGAGAATGGCAAGTGTTTATCCATCTTCTTGTCATCTACAGTATACTTCTCTCAGCTTTAACAAATGATCTTGTCATCTACAGTGTTCTTCTCTCAGCTTTCACTTTCACTACTTAAAATGATGAAATGTTTGGAATCGTAATCAAAATGGCTCTTGATCTTAAATCTCATTATAATGATCTTATTAAATACAAACACAGTCCAACTCTTTCCATTTCAAAAAACAAAATACAAGTAGACCAAACAAAATAGCACACACAGAAACATCCTTCATTGGCGACCTTATCGTTGGAGCTTGGTGAGGACACCCAAGGAGATCTACCAATGTCATAGGTTTTTCTTGATGTTAGGTTACAATCCAAGTACCACATCCTTATACAAGGGAAGGAACATTTGTATATTATTGTCCATCTAGTCCAACTAGTACGAGACCTTTTGGGGAGGACACCCAAGAGTAAAATCATGCGGGTTTGGCTCAAAGCGGACAATATTGTACTAATTGAGCACCCCGATTCGACACTTGATGATGGGGATCAATCAAGAAAAATGATAGAGAAAGTCACCCACGATTAGATACGAATTGCAACAATGGCCATAGGAGAAACTCATATACCCCAAATCGCGAGGTAGCTTGATAATGCTTAAATTATACTATATTTTTGCTTAGCCACATTCATTATGGATATGCTCCATAAACATTTGAATGTGCGTTTTATTGGCATGATTCACATCGTTTCGATATTTCTTTAGCCAGTTTCATTATGGATTTACTTCATAAACATGTGAATGTGCACTTTATATCCTTTAGTAGTATTTTTATACGACTTTCATGCCATATCGAGAACTCGAATACATGCGTATGGGCTATTCAAAATAAGACTAATTCAAAAAACTCCTAATCGAAGAACAACCAACCAACCCAAACCGTGTATGATTTTTACCCTTTCCTACACCCGTCATTCAGACCAGAGTGTGTTACATCCGATATGCGGTTGCAACCGAATTGAGTATACGATCTAGCTTTGGATCTGACCGGAAACGAAGATTGAATAACAACCCATTAATAATAACTGTTTTGGGCACGAGACAAACGCTTTTTTGGTTTGTTATGACTAGATGCGCATTTGCGTGATTGAACGATGGATGTGGCAACATATCAACCAACCAACCCAAACCGTGTATGATTTTTACCCTTTCCTACACCCGTCATTCAGACCAGAGTGTGTTACATCCGATATGCGGTTGCAACCGAATTGAGTATACGATCTAGCTTTGGATCTGACCGGAAACGAAGATTGAATAACAACCCATTAATAATAACTGTTTTGGGCACGAGACAAACGCTTTTTTCGTTCGTTATGACTAGATGCGCACTTGCGTGATTGAACGATGGATGTGGCAATTTTCGTGATATGATCAAAAAGATTAAAGCATTCCATCTCTCTCAGTCTGGTTAAGTAATAGATCATCCACCTTAAGGAAAATTCGTGGATGGACCGTCCTCATAATCTCCACCCCAAATGACCTATGAGATCATCCGAAGGACGCCTTTGGGACCATAGAACCCTGCTCAATAAGTGATTCAGGAGCCACCACTATAACCGAACATGAGAGAGCAAGATGCTGCATTTCCTTCTCAGAATACACAGCAACAGGCGCACAGCACAGCAAACAGAGTTCGCAATGGAACGGAACCAAATATTTACACCACACCACAGACAAATTAAGTCATAAACTTATTTGTTTGACCCGGATTAGTACCGGGGGATTTGTGTGGAACCTTGATCCGGACTCCATCGTCTGATCTCCTCGGGAGTGGAAGAATCCTGTGGAGAGTCGGGGGTGGCCCCCGGGATCTACACTCCGACGGTCAAGTTAGAATAGGATATATGATAGAGTGTAGAGAGAAATGTAGAGAGAGATAAGGTTTAGAGAAAGAACCATAAGTGGTCCAGTGAGGGAAGGGAGAGAAGAAGTCCCTTTGCTTGGAGGGTCTGGCCTCCTTATATAGGAGTCGGAGGCATCCTGTGGACGCCTCCCGTTGTCATGGACGCCTCCCGTCGATGGACGCCTTCCGGTGAATGGACGCCTCCTGGTGGTGGATGCCCTCGGGTAGGCTGGACGCCTTCCGGTGAATGGACGCCTCCCGGTGGTGGACGCCTCCCGGTGGTGGACGCCCCCGGGTAGGCTGGACGCCTCCCGGTGTACTGGACCCTAGAATGGGCTTGGGCCCAAGGTGAGACGCTTTGTGGTGGGCTTGGGCCCGTATTAGGCGGGTTAATACTAGACCCAACATTTGCCTCTTTGCTTCTTGTATTCTGTAAGAATGGAAGGAGTAAAATAATGCGTTAAGGTGTATTAACTTGCCTTACTTGTGAGTCCGCACGATGAGGTTTTGCCCCTTGTGCGACCATCGCTCGGTGATGGATGCCCCTGGTGATGGACGCCTCCCGGTGGATGAGACGCCTCCTGGTGATGGACGCCTCCGGGTGACAGGATGCCTCTTGGTGATGGACGCCCCCGAGTGGACTGGACTTTTGCGAGTCCAAACGATGCGGTTTGCCCCTTGTGCGGCCATCATCTTTGCTTCTTTGTTTAGTATTCGATGTCTTGAGTTAGAGCTCTCAAGTCGTTTGAGATTTCCCCACTAGCCCATTGCGGAGCGTGCTAATATGTAGGCCGTAACTGTGAGCTGTATGCGTTAAGCTGTTGGACCGCGAGATGGGCATGAGCTTGTGTGCATGTTAAGCGTGAGTTGTTGGCTGAATATTAGACGTTAGCTATGTGCTAGGGAGGGCGGCCCCAACGACTTGAGAGTTTTAACTCAAGGCGACGTTTGTGTTGCGAAGATGCCACACCTGCTGGGAGGCGGGATCGTATTAGCTACACCGATGGCGCGCCTACTGGGAGGCGGTTTCGGGCTTCTACGTAGAGAGGAAGCATCGCTCAGAAAGCGGGATGCAGTTTTATAATCTGCGAAAGATGTGAGTGACTAGTTCCCGATATACTTAGAGTTTAAATATGAGCATAGAATTTAGTGAGAAATATCATAGTATGATATTAGTGGGGTCTTCGTGGCATAGTATTTGAGTATATCTTAGAAGGAAGTACTTAGCTTGGGAGAAGTTAAATGGCGGTTAAGTATTGACCGCTGCATGTTTGATCAATGTTGTGACCATGCAGCCTACTGGTTTAAGCGTCAGCTCGCAGCTGGTAGGTCCTTGGTTCAAATCTTGCTGCAGGAGCCTACCCATTCATTTTAAATAAAGCGTGGGCCTTGATGCGAAACGGGCTTGGTTGAAGAATTGATGGGCTGAATGGAGGCGGTTTGATCATTCGTGGGCCGCGTTGCGGACAGACGCTATTGGGTTTCGGTGACGTTTCCTCCGATGGGCTGAATGGAGGCGGTTTGATCATTCGTGGGCCGCGTTGCGGACAGACGCTATTGGGTTTCGGTGACGTTTCCTCCTGAAACACTGGACCAAGTGCGGGCTCGATGTGAGGCGGGTTGACTTCGCGGGCTCTACTTTAAATGCGATCCTGCTGATGTGAAGCGACCGTAAGTTGGAGGCGTATGCTGAAGGCGGGCTTAATTGAGGCCCGATGCTCGGTTGCGCGGTCTTCGGACGCGGAGGCCCCATTGGTGGGCTCAAAATACGAAGCAGGACCAAACACGTTGTGGGTTGGAGGCGGGCCCAACATGAGTTGTGCGGTTGCATGGTTGGAGGGCCGAATGTAGGTTTGCGTCGGGCTTGTCTGGTAGACGTGATGCGGGCTAATTGTTGAGAGCGGGCTGAGGCAGTTGGTGGTGGCTCGCTCGGAGTCAACGCATCGATATTCCCACTCTCGGTCTTGGTAAGTGTGTTGTCAAGTCTGACAGAGAGAGTGAGTGACGTTGAGGTAGCTTTCTCCTCCACTTTCTTGATTTGTGGAGCTGTGTACAGCAGAAAACAGATCTGCTTTTTTTTTTCCCCTTCTTCTTCTCTTAGAGGTTGGAGAAACGATGATGATGTTGACTGCGACAGGCCTCTCTTTGTCCGGTTGGAGCGCCGGCGGTGCTGACAACTCCGGTGATCGGAGTCCGTTTTTTTTTTCTGCTTTGAAGATTGGCGAATCTGGCCTGAATCTTCTAGGCGCAGCCCTCGCGTGTAGTTGGTGAAGTGAGACTGATTTCTTTCAATCCTCTGATGGGATTTTGCGGTCAGAGCCGTCGGTGGTAATTAGTGGAGAAAGAATCGATTTCCTCTCCTCCTTCAGATACCAAACGAGAAGAGTATCAAATCAGGCCCCACGGTGGGCGCCAAAATGTTTGACCCGGATTAGTACCGGGGATTTGTGTGGAACCTTGATCCGGACTCCCTCGTCCGATCTCCTCGGGAGTGGAAGAATCCTGTGGAGAGTCGGGGGTGGCCCCCGGGATCTACACTCCGACGGTCAAGTTAGAATAGGATATATGATAGAGTGTAGAGAGAGATAAGGTTTAGAGAAAGAACCATAAGTGGTCCAGTGAGGGAAGGGAGAGAAGAAGTCCCTTTGCTTGGAGGGTCTGGCCTCCTTATATAGGAGTCGGAGACATCCTGTGGACGCCTCCCGTTGTCATGGACGCCTCTCGTCGATGGACGCCTTCCGGTGAATGGACGCCTCCCGGTGGTGGACGCCCTCGGGTAGGCTGGACGCCTTCCGGTGAATGGACGCCTCCCGGTGGTGGACGCCCCCGAGTAGGCTGGACGCCTCCCGGTGTACTGGACCCTAGAATGAGGTTGGGCCCAAGGTGAGACGCTTTGTGGTGGGCTTGGGCCCGTATTAGGCGGGTTAATACTAGACCCAACATTATTGTTCTGTTTGTGTTGTGCCCTTCAATAACAAGAGCGAAGCAAGAAAGAAGGCAAAATTACTTCTCTCAAAACTTGTTCCAAGTCCCTTCTTTCATCCTCCTTTCCTTTCCCGCCTCCACCACCATAAGACGCAAGGATAGTTATATCTCTAGGCTGCGGAGCAAATGGAAAATAAAAGGAAAGAGGGGGGGTGCTGGCTTTCGTTATTCCATCGGGTCACTGAAGCAGAGCCATCTAACTACATCAAGTCTTTCATTCCCTGAAATCCATCCTAACAAACATAAACTCCCGAAGTCCTTTTCCACTACTAACTAGTATGGCCGGTATCTTCTGCCACCACCACGACTGCCATCATCGTCGTTACCCCCACCACGTGACGGTCCACTTGCACCACTGTTCCCCCGATCACCTCTCCGAGGTGGCCACGGTGGCTGTGGCACTTGCATTCCCGGCTGCTGACTGCACAACCAACCACACAACAACTAATGTTCAGACAGATATCCATCGCATGTGCACAACCTACGAAATAGAATAACAATCGACTAGGCAAGCACGACTTACAGAACGTAACCAATTCGACCATCGGGGAGTAACATAGGCACCATTTGCATCCCAGTAGGCATTGGACCTCTGCCGTATATAACAGGCTGTCAAAAGAAGAAAACATAATATTTTTAATTTCCCCAGTAAATAAAAGAAGACGCCGGCCAAACAAGATAAACTTGAGAGCAAATTTCTAACTACCTGTTGAATACTGGGGGCTGCACCATATCCAGTACCACCCATGGACCCATAAGGATTCCCAGCAAATGCACCATAAGATGCAGATGGAACATGGGTTGGAGGAAGACCAGCACCATACATATATGCTCCATCAGATCTTTTATCAGCCTGAGGCTTAGCTAGGACAACCTCCAATGCTTGGCCTGCAAATCATCAGAATTCATCCGTACATATCAGTTTTAAATAACTAATAGTACTCCTGTTTGTAGCATCACTTGACATCAAACTACTCAAAGTTCACCATTTTCCCCCTCATCTGAGGACAAAGAATAAGCAGGGAGACCATAAATTCATATAAATTCTTCATATGTTTCAGCAAAGTGTAAATGCTATTGATCATCAGGTCTTTAATGTTTAGAGACACTTATGCCTTTAAACTTTAAACAAATGCAGCCAAGATTTTTCAATATCAAACACCTGATGATCAATATAATGTGCTATGTGAAGGAAAAGAAGATTCGAGAAACCAGGACTGCATCTTCCACCCACATTTGCCAGCTTACTTGAATTATTTACTTGATCGTCCTTTAGCATGTATTAGCAAAAAGGTTTAGAGTCAAAATCAATGCTGATGATAACAGGCTACAGCAGTTTGTAGTCTTGTCAATTTAGTTCCTCTCAAGATTTCCCCAGCAGGATAACTGCATCACACGTTTACCCGAAGTTCCTCACCAAAAAGGGTCATATAAGTGTAGTAACACAGTTCAGGCAAGAGAATTACCATCAATTTCATACTTCTCTGTGTCTTTGACTGCTTTCAATGCACTGGACCTTTCAGCAAAGTGGATGAAGCCAAAATCTCGCTTTCCAGCTTTCCCAGGCGGCATAACAACTTTCGTCACTTCTCCATGTCGCATGAATATTTCCTTCAGTTTCTCAGTGGTAGTATTTTCAGGAATGTTCTTCACATAGAGGGCCTTAACCTACCATAAGATACGTATAAGCTAGAGCTAGAATAATGCAAGTTTCAAGATATTGACTACTACATAAAATATTTCTCAGGAATCAAAGGACTAATAAAGTAAAATCTGTAGGAAGCAAATGCACTGTTGGCGGTCCTGAAAGGTGGATGATAACGAGTTCAGCAAAACAAAAACGGCTTTAACAAGAGTAAACAGTCTCTAATGTGGAAGCTCAATCCTACCAACAGTAGCGCCTTGCTTTCAGCCCACAATTAAAAGCCAAGACTTTTATTTAATGATCCAGTTCCCAAAATGAAATATACCATGTTAGATGCAAAGCTTAAGGCTGAACTTAAAGAGACTTATAAGAGGGTCATCTCTTCAAATGGGAGCAGTTGGTGCCATTAGGAAGTCTTAAACGCAAAGAACATAATATCTTCCGTCATTAACAAATCAGTTACATAAGAGGCTCAAATATGCATGCTGTCTGTTAGGGTTATATTATTGGACAAGCGGAATCCATAGCATTCAAAGAACTCTATTGCAGTACCTGGGAAGCAGCAGCAGATTGATCAGGATTGCCCTTTGGATCAGCCCAGCTAACAGTAGGGGTATTCCCATCAAGCTTGAAATCCGGGCTTAACATTTTTTGCCTTGAATAATCAGCACATGCATTGTTAAAGTATAATATAAAAGCAAATCCACGATTACGACTAGGATTTTGAGGATCCTGCAATCCGATAAAGGAAGTTGCATTAGTAATGAATTAGATATCATACTCAAATATAGTCCGAGCAGAAGGATTTGTGAACCTGAAAGCTTACCTTTATGAGTTCAATGGTTTCCACACCAGGGCCAACTTCCTCAATTACTTTCCTAAACTGCTCCTCTGTTAAGATCTTGGGGATATTTCCAATAAATAGCCTATTTTTGGTTTCAGATAGAGAGCACCTTAAGGTTTTCCCCTGCAAAAGTCGCATATACAATGTAGCATGAAACATGTGTATGGTCTACAAAAGAATCAACAGGCAGAAACAATTCACAATTACCCTGAATTCTTTATTATGTAACTCATCAATAGCCTTCTGGGCCACCTCCTTTGATCTGAAAGATACAAAGGCAAAACCCTTGCTCTCGCCAGTATCTTTATCCTTCACCAACCTTATCTGCAAAATAATTGACATGTCAATTGAAATAAGGATGAAATGAAACAGCAATTTAGCAACTTACAGGAAGACACCAGAATAGCTATGACCTCAAAAGTTTCACCAACTGGTTCACAAAGCTCCTGCAAATCGTCTTCTACCAAGTCCTTTGGAAGCCCTCCGATGAAAACTTGAGAACCATGGGGAGGAAGAGCAAGAAGTTGAGCATGCTTCTCAAGTTCCTCATTGTTGATTGAGGAGGTTTGCTTCTCTTCCTCTTGCTCTTCCTCTGCCACAGGTTCAGCATCACGACCATCAACTTCTTCATCCTCATCATCATCCTGTGGCTGCTCTTTACGGCTAGCCTCATCCTTTGAATCCTCCTCATCATCCTCGTCAACGTTGTCGTTGTCATTAGCATGGGCATTTGCAGGTTCATCTTCCCCATCTTCTAGATGATCTTCAGCATCATCATCCATCTCTTCCATGTAGTTTTCTTCTTCAAAATCAACTCGCTCATCAACTTCAGTGCCTTCTCTCATGTTCAAGCCTCACGTCTTATCGTCCAACCACCACTGCAGTTCAATGTCCTCGAGATTAATTGCTTTCTCATTAACCAATAGCTTGTAAGTGGCACATAGGGAAGCAGGTATAAATGGATATCAAGGACAGAACGACCCATAAGCATTATAGTTCATAGAATGTAAAATAAAACCCACTCGACAGGCCTTGTAAGGTATAGAACAAAAGTGGGCTGATCCCAGATAGAACCTAAAGGAACCGACTTTCCCCTGCTTAAGTTCAATCCATCTACGAGGGAGCAGGAACGAGACAAGCCAAAGTGAATATTATACGAGTTGCATGCACAGGGAAGCAGGTGGCAAACATCAGACACTCGCATCGACCATCGAGAAATAGCCCGGAGATTCCCAAAATCCATTAAAGTTACAGAAAAACAGCTAAGGTCTCGAAGGGTGACGGATTATAAACCCATAAGCGAGCTTCAACTTCGCCGAAGCCTAGCCAGAATAACAAATGAAACCCACCACTGAGCAAAACCCAAGTCATCCAAGGGAAGACGGTCTTGTTTACTCAATCCAACACAACCCAGAAATAACCGTTCAATTCAGAAACCCAACGAAGATAAATCTAATGGAACTACGGAATCAAAAAGAATCCCAGGAACCCTAAGTTTCAAAAAAAATACTTACAATAAGAAGATCGCACACGAACGGAGTGGAAACTGCTTGGAAACGATCCATTGATACAACAGTTGCAGAGCTTTAAAGAGGTTTTGCTTTTTTATTGTTTTGGTGACAACTTTGGGGGAAAGTTGCGAGAATCAAAGGAGCATAATATTAAGTGAAACGAATTGGGGCAGCGTACCAGTGAGTGTTTTTGGGGGTGAATTGGGATTTTGATGGGAAGGGGCTGAGGATTTGCTTTCGCTCTGTGAACTGACTTTTCTTTAGTTTTCTGGTTCGCTTTCTTCTTCGTTGAATCTGCTCTCAAGTGCTGAACGCTTCGGTACCCTTCACCTCTCGAGGAGTGGATTCGGGAAACAAAATTTAGCTCCTCATGCCGCATATAGATGTGGTTTAGTATCATTTCCGATTTTTTGTGGGTAATTATCATTAAACGTCACAAAACTATTCCCTTTGTACGAAAAGATCACCAATATTTAATTTTGTACATTTTAATAACATATGTTTGGATTAATAATAAAAAGGTAATTCTTGATAGGGAGACTACATTCTAGTAACATATGTTCGGATTAATAACAAAAAGATAATTCATAATAGGGAGACTACATTTTAGTAACATATGTTCGGATTAATAACAAAAAGATTATTCCTGATAAGGAGACACTACAATTTGGCATAGGCAGCAACCACTTTCTCTACCATTGCTTTATTGTAGCTTATAGTTGCTACCACTTTCTCTACCATTGCTTTATTGTAGCTTATAGTTGCTCAGTTTTAGCATTCTTATTTACCCACTTCCCTTGACAATAGCTACAATCGTTTGTTCACAATCTGTATAAATGTAAAGCTTCAATAACCGAATATATTGGATTCTCAACACATTTACATGGTATTAGAGTCTTCTGCGACCGAGAGGTCTTGTATTTGAATTTTGATGATCTCCATTTGTGAAACACATTGTATTCTTGTATTCACACTTATGCAAACGAAGCCCCTATGAGTTGATTGACTTTCATTTGACGAGAGGTGTGTTAGTGACTAGCTTTCATAGAGTATATTGATAGTCTAGCATGAACTTTATTTTCTAAAAATGAATTAACATGTAATTCACCGACTGAAGATCATATAATCCTATGTATATTTTCAAAAGATGAGATTTTGAAAATAAAATGCGAGAATGAGATGGTTACGCAAAAATGACTCAAATACACATTTCTTCCACCTTAGTATTATCCGATGGCTCGAACACACTTCTTCCACCGTAACTATTATCCAACGCTCAAGGCACGATAAGAATACGAGCCATCGAAATATTTTGTCTAGCAGTACACGATATTTCCAAGCATTTTTTCCACCTCCAATGGATCCCCCATTCAACCTTTGTTGGACAGATCAGGAATCACATGACAATCATTGAGGATACCGCAGTTAACTTGGAATGGTAAAAGAACATAAAATGCTATTAATTCAATCATAAAGCTAATGATACAACATGAACACCCGAATAGCCCAACTGATACGACCCGCCCGCCAGAACACAAATTACCCATCAACTGCAAGTTTGGCCCGCCATCCGCCAGAAACAGGTGGCAGAGAGCTTTACTTCAACCCTTCAATGGTTTGATCAGATTTCCACACCACATCTTTTAGTCCTGACGAGAAACTCTTGTAGAACTGTGCAGCAAACATATGAAGAGCATGCACCTTTAGTTATTACTCTGCTTGCCAGAAACTCGAGGAAGAAACATATGATTTGGTAGTTGTCCCGGATGACAGAAGATGTATATGTTTCGACGTACCTTGTGAAATTCTAGTGTATCACCACCGAGTTTGCGAAGCTCCACCATGTGTAACGAGGGAGCCACCTCAAAGACCTAGAACGCAAGAATTGATTCACAAGCCTTAAGAACACATATGCACTGATAAGCTGCTATCTCATTACCAAAAGATTACTCATTACCTCAGTAGCCATGGAGAGTTGACCCTTCCTTCCACTTCGTTCGCCTTTCAGTTTCATCTGTAATTGAGAATTCAAACACACAAAAGTTTGAGATGGGTAAGCAAGAGAAGACTCCAGAGCTAGATGTGCCAGTCCACCAATTCCTCACCTTGTACTTTTTCTTGTCCACGTTAAATCCCAGCGGCTTTGCAGCTTCCTCAATTCTGGACATCAATTCATTCGCGGGACTATTGGAAGCAAAACAAGTCTCTCGCTTGACTGCTTGCTTCTCGAACAACTTATCGAGACTGAAGCTTTGTGTCCTCGAGATTAGCTCGAAAGCATTCATAGACTCCGGTTTCTCCTTCCTTTCTGTTACAAGACGATCCTGCAGAAATAAACAACTTTGTCTGAGAGCTCTCTTGTGATTCTTACCATTTCAACTAAAGCAGGTTTTCATTTGCTTCTTCGTTAAATGCAGAGACCACAGCTACATATGGTATTGCGAGACTGGAACATTTTACATGTCACCAAATGTTCTTTTCGAACTCGAGCACATGTCCATTTTGCGAGAGAGCGAGGAAAAGGAGGGGAGAAGCAGACTACTGACCTTAGAGTTGTTAAAAACAGCATCTACATCATCTAGATTAGCATCCTCGTCCTGCTCAAAACGTGGTGGCTTGAACCCTTTCTTGAACCATTCATCTTCTAAGATTTCAGGAATGGAGATTCGCTGCAGCAAAGGATAAACCATAATTTGCTCGCATGACTTCACAACATAAATTCAGCATTTCAGTTCACTAGTTCGATTGACCTTGGATCAAGGAGCTTACAGTAAGTGGGTTTGGATCAAGAATACGCTTTATGAGTTTCTTTGCGCCAGATGAAAACCATGACGGGAATGTGAAATCAGCATTGCAGATCTGAAAGTAGTTCTAGTATTATGCACCGATATGTTATGAAAATACAATGAAATGCGCCGAGGAATGTGATCATTCTTTCTCACCTTTTGATATAAAGCCATAAGATTTGACTCATCGAAAGGCAAGTACCCTGCCATAAGCACGAACAGGATGACCCCGCATGACCAAACGTCAGATGCCGCACCATCGTAGCCTTTGTCTTTGAGAACCTCAGGAGCAACATAATTTGGAGTTCCACATGCTGTGTGAAGGAGCCCATCCCCCTGAAATAAGAAAAACGTACGAGTGTTGTGTAGAGATGAGGCAAAATAACAAGAGGTACAAGCACTTCAACGGCAATAATTGCAAGAAACGGAGACTTTAGAGACCATGTATTGAATGAAAAAGAAAAACAGTTACATTTAAGGCACCATCAGCCAGTGCAGAGGGAAATGTGAACTTGAAAATTGTAGGTCACAAGGAGAAAAATGTATTACTTACCCGTATTTGTGGTGGCGCAAATGCACTCAACCCAAAATCAGAAACTTTAAGAACACCAAAGCTATCAAGAAGAAGGTTTTCAGGCTGAAAAAAAAAAAGAGAGGTAGAATACCTGTTACTGATAAAAACATAGAATCACAAAGAAGCGGGACCTTGCAGCGATTGCAGAGGACAAGAAACTTGCAAACCTTTAAGTCTCTGTGATAGACTCCTCTACTATGGCAAAAGTCCACAGCATTAATGATTTGCTGGAAATACTTCCTAGCTTCATCCTCTTTAAGCCTTCCATGCTTGGCCTGTGAATGATCAAACAGCCAATATAAGCATCAAATAAACACGAAGGAGCGTTTCAGATGAACAACTGACTAAAACATAAAGCTCGAAAGCTAAACATCCTTACAATTTTGTCAAACAACTCTCCCCCATCGACAAACTCAAGAACAATGTAAATCTTCGACCTGCTTGCCATAACCTACAGCACAACAAAATATGAAAATTTAGAACTATCCTAGGCCGGCTTCAGCATTTCATAAGACAGTCTTTGACATGAATGAGTAGCAAAAGGGAGATACAATAAGTATCCGTAACTGATACACAACAAAAACCAATGATCATTATCATAAAACAGACTTCATACCTCGAATATTTTGACCACGTTTGGATGTTTGATCAGCTTCATTGTTGATATTTCCCTTTTTAACTGCCCAAGTAACATATATGCACGTTAAACAATCAAATGCCATGAAAGATTATCACTTCACACCCTACAAATTCATGAACTAGACCTCCTGCCCATAATTTCAAAGTTCTAACAAGTAAATATCAGCAGCAACAGCATTTCCCCCCCGACCCACCAAAGCATTACTTGTATTCTACATTGAAATTCGGCTTCACATAGTAAAGGTAGAAAATGGTCCACCATGGGAAAGTAAGAAAATCTAAAGATGCTTAGACTTTTGGAACAGAGAGAAGTGCCAATAGTTGGGAACCTAAATACAGTAACTAATCTAATCTAT
Organism: Linum trigynum; assembly: GCA_964030455.1. NCBI lineage: Eukaryota > Viridiplantae > Streptophyta > Magnoliopsida > Malpighiales > Linaceae > Linum > Linum trigynum. The sequence goes on from OZ034820.1 coordinate 952,325, forward strand.
TAGGTCCACATCACAGCATAATCTACTACTAATTGCATAGTTCAGTGACCACTTGTCACTCACCCATTGGCAACTGCCAATTTGCCATTAACCCATTTGTTAATCCTACATATAACAATTACTTAATCCCTGAAGACCAGTTCAACCACCCTATATTCCATCCGCTAAACATACTCAATTGCATCACCAATTCACTATTCTATTAATTTCGTATATGAATACCCACATCATCAATTTACGTTAAAAATTGAGAGAAGCTGTAGCCCCAATCTGAATTAGATTTAGCTTCACTACTGAAGGCTCTAGTGTCCTGAACGAATGACATGACTTGTTTGTATACCTGCTCGACCATCTTGTGACGGAGGACTTGCTCCCGATCGAGGATCTTGATGGCGACGCTGTCGCCGGTTTCGACATTCTTGGCGAACTTGACTTTCGCAAAGCTGCCTTCCCCTACGGTTCTGCCCAGCTCGTACTTCCCAACCCTCGTCCTAGTAGCTGGAACCTTGATGCTCATTCTCTTACCAGAATTCCCCCTCCCGGTTCCGGCAACCCAAATCACTACTCTGCCGGCAGATCGTGCTGGTTCGTTACCCTGCCGCCGAGTGAATTATTGCTGTTCGAATGGTGGGGAAGATGAAGGGCGTAGGAGGAGCGATCAGAGAAGGACTGTTCGATTGATGGACTCTGATTTTTTGCGGGATTTTGTAGATAAACTCGAGCAAAGAAAAAAAAAAGGAGGAGATGTTTTCGGACAGGTATGGCAATGGACGCATGTGGCGGGCGGTATGGTATGCTGTGGCGGGTCCATTTTTGTAGAATGATTCATTTCATTATTATCCTCTTCATTCCGTGTTTCCGTGTCTGAGAATTGGTTTGGATTTTGGAAGCTTTCGGGGAAGCAAATTCGAGTTGGAATTAACCATGACCAGAGGGAAAAAAAATGAAATGAAGTCTAATGAAGTCCAAGTCTATAAACTAGGCGCTCATCCATACAAATCCAGTTAGGGACTAATTACTAATTAGGGTCCTAAGTCCTAATAACACACCCACTTCGTTGGACATCCTTACAAGTCATCCAACGGTCCAAAATGAAGCTAAGTGGGGAGGGTAGAATCCGACGGTCCAGGATGATACAAAGGGGTCGTTCGTTTAAAGTGGGGAAAGGTGTCAGTTTGGTTACGCGCTGCTCTGTCTGGTTAGTGCCCAGTTTTTCGGCCGTCAAAAAATTTTCGCACCAAAGTTAATCTGTCAATAATTTCACCAAGGATTTGGGGGTCATTTGATTCGGAGGGAATTAGATTGAGTATCAAAACTCTAACTCAGTCTATAGCATCACTTTATCCCTTCAACTGAGACCATTCTCTACTCGTGCATGCGCCTCTTACAACAGAGATTTAACTAGCTAATGCGTGCTTTTGCTTCATACCACTACCTAATTAATAAAGAACAATGAAGCTAGGTTAGCACATGATTAAGTATGAGCCTCTATGAGCCATAATCGATGGTCTATAGCATCGATGATCTAACAATCAAGCATCAATACTACCTGAGGTATAGATGGTTGATTATTCCCTCTATACTCATATAGCATCAATGGGGATCATTATATGGTAATTTCTTAACAACCAAAAAGATATTAAGCGCAACCCTGATCATAGCATGAGGGTGGTATGTCGACCGGGTGGTATGTTGATCATCCCCACCACATCATTGGGGGTGGCGTGTTGATCACCCTCACCACTACATCATGTGGGAGGTATGTTGACATACCATTGGGGTTGCTCCAACACTTAAATAAATTTTTGGAACAGATGGCTAGGGAGTGGCGTGCATGATGGCATAGGGTGGCCCAAAAATCCAATCCACGCGGCCCATCTGAATTGATCTTAATTATTATAATTAAGTTGATTTTATAAAGTCATGTAATCTCTTGTATTTAACCGATGTGGTATAAGGTTTAATTTTGGTGTAAACACATGGTATACTCATTCAGATTTGAACTAGACTAATCTACGACAAGTTCAGAATATCTAACGGTCGACGCTTTATTATGAGACATTTTCATACTCGATTGCATGCGACAACTACAATAGCTAACCTATATATAGGATAAAACGTGGGTCGAAACCCTTCTCGAGATCGAAGTTTCAATACTCAACTAGGACAATGATAACCAAAGAGAACTATAACAAAGACTAGGCTACTTATGAACTAAGTAATTAATACCTCAAAGCATGAAATTAGCTCCGCAGATATACATTGTAGAATCGAATTAGTTAATAAGACGACAAGAATCTGCTTTTGTTCTATAACATATTGTTGTATTAAATAAATGTTAGTAATTACAATTTTAAATCTACCATTAGGTTATGTCACCTTTGGTGCTATATAAGCTAATACTAGGAGTTAAAAACGTGCTTGGCATCAAATTTTTAGGGTTTTTTTATTGAAAGTTAACCTTTAGGTAGCTTTTGTCCATTAAGGCATATAGATCTGTTCCTTTCCCGGCTGCAAATATTTTATGACTGAATACTAGGGAGCAGCTGCAGCTAAAAATAAAATTAAAAACACAAAAGTGAAAACAATGAGCAATCATATCTAATTTAATAATTGATAAGCATATTAGAAGAATAAATAAATAAATAGATCACTTCACTATCTTTTGGATAGTGATGAAAACATTAAATTTTTGCATTTAACATATCATATTATGCTGATGATGATCAATTACCTCCGAAATATTATATTCTATTGCCTCTTGTGGTCTATTATATTATTCAATTTGCATCTCCCGTGGATCATGATTTTGTTTCGAATTTTTCTTCGGTGGGGTCTTACAAGGAAAGGATCCACTGCAACAATGCATTATATATAACTGTAGTACGATGTTATTTTTTATTTAATACGGAAGGATAACACCAATAACTTAAGTCTCAGTAAGCATGCATAATATAACTTTTTTCTTAATCAATTTAACTATCTATTTCTCTTTTGATTTAAGTTGTATTTTTTTCCATAACAAATTAAATTAATTATACTTTTCAAAATGATATTCACTTTAATATATTGTGCAATTAAAAATTCGAGATATATATTACCAATAATACCATGTGGCAATAGATCACGATGACGCTGCACGTTTATTTTGCATCCCTTCCTTAGCTGACAACGACTACAAGTATCATGAAGCATACCAAAAAAGTGAAAAACACATATCAGAAACACAACAAACGACAACATCATCCTTGTCATACCATGATCTTATCACTATGGTAAGACCGACAACATCATAATATCACTGTCATATCATAATATTGATAATATCATGTTGTGATAGTGTCAAAATAAAGTTTTTAAAAAAATGACAATGGTGAAATGGAGATCATCTTGTAGAGCATAAAAATTCTTGTTTTTTTACGCAACAAAATGTGAGATTCGACATAAAATGAATCATGAGTTGAAAATTCATAAGCGATCCACACCAATTTCAATTATTTGCTCAGTTTTCTTCCAAAACTCATACTTTTCCTTTTTTTTCCCACAATACTTTCCCTTTTTACTCATATACAAAGATGGCATTTAGTTCACACTCTTTAACCACATGTAATTTTGTAATATAGGTTATATATTGGAACCTGTCCCTTGGCAATATTGTTACTTCAAAGTCACTGTCTTGCTATTTACTACATACGACTTTGATCATGACTCATAAAAATAATATACAATTAAAATTATATTTAACTTAATCCTACATTATTAAGAATCAACTGTATATACCACCTGCTTCACATTATCAACCTTATTATTTAATTTATTGACATATATGCACAGAGTTCAACGACAATAATATAGCAGGGGAAGGATCTAATCGTAATCCAGCTAGCAATCGTACGGCTACAAAAAGAAAGATTTATTACCTCTTGATCATAATATTAATCTTACAACAAACAAACGAACGAACGAACATTAATTAATATGCTAATCAAGTACTAGCTATAATTATAAACATAACTTTTACCAAAAAAAAAATATATAATTATAAACATAACAAATGATAAGAATATATATAGTTCCACGCAAAGTAATTAATATTCAGCTAATATTCATTTTTTAGTTTATAGCTCTAATCTGGCCACAATCGCGGACTTGAGCCGGTTCTCGGTCCGTAACCCTTCGGGGACCCGAACCACCGCGTCCTGCAGCATCAGCTCGTTGACACACGACATGCTGGCGTGGTGCACCTGCAGATCCACGTCACGCAGCGCGCTCATCAGCCTCGCCCCCGGGTGGCCCGCATTCTCCGACTGGATCCGGATCATCGCATCGGTCCCCACGATCTTCACCTCCACTTCCAGGTGGGGACAGATCGCCGTCGTCGCTGCAGCGACGACGATGGGCGCATCCACGGCACCACCATCCACGGAGGTGGTGGTGCTGTGGTTGTCCGCGGTGCTGTTGTTGTCCGCGGACTCCAACTTGACCCGCTTCGCTGGAGGCGGCGGAGCCAGCACCTCCAGCTCCTCGATCCGAGCCTTCAGCTCCTTGATGTACGAAACGGCGTCGGATAGGAGGGACGCCTTGTCCATCCTGGACACGTTGGGGACCACCGCCCGCAGCGCGTAGAACCTGTGGTTCAGCTTTTCCCGCCTCTGACGCTCGGCCTCCACGTGGTTTAACGGCGTCTCCCTCCCCAAACCGGGCTTCCTCCCTCTCTTCTTCGGTACCCGCTTCACCTTCCCGTTACCGTTATTAACGGCGACGGACGGACAGTCCGAGTCCGAATGCTCCGAGTCCATATAATGACCCGCCAATTTGTTATTGTTGTTGCTCCGCGAGTACTGATCTTTCTCCTTCTCCTCCATCTGCCGCCGCCGCTTCCGATCGTCGTCGTTGTTGTCGTCGTCGTAATCGTCCTCCTGGATCCCGGCTATGATCCCGATGTCGGCGAACGAGATGTTCATGTCGAGGAACGGGGGCATCGGATGGGTCGGATTCTTCGACGACCCGGTGGTACTGTTATCCGACCCGAACAGGGACTTGACCTGCTGGACGAGCCCCCAATTCTCCTTGACGACGTCGCAGGAGGCGAGCTCGATGACTCCCCCCTGGGCCGGGATGCAGACGAGGGTCCGGACGCCGTGCAATTGGGCCTCCTTGGCCCGATCGCAGTTGTGGTACTGCAGCTCGTGGGCCCCGGAGAGCCACGTCAGGGATCCGGTGGTGAGGGATTTCCCGGGGACGCCGTCCCCGGCCGCGAAGGAGCGGGTGAGGGACATGACGTAGAACCACTCGGCGTCGGTGACGTCGTTGTCGAAGCTGCCGCCGCCGCCGGTGTCGGCGGCGGCGGAGAGAGGGGAAGGGTGTTTGTTGTGGTGGGACCAGGAGGTGAGTTTTGGGGGAGCAGAGTGGGTGGCGCCCTGGAAGTGGCCGTCGGCCCAGGAGAGGAAGATCCGGCCAGATTCGATGTCGTTGGAGGCCTGCCAGAAGATGGCGTAGGCCCACCAGTCAGGGATTTGGCTCTGGAGCAGGTACTGGAGGCGCTGCTGGAGGGTTGCCGGTGGCGGCGGGCCGGGAGCGGAGGATGACGAGGAGGGTGAGATCATGAGTTCTTCCATCACTTGCTGATTAACAAAGAAGATTTGTTTTCTTTTTTTGTTGGGGGAGCAAGTGAAAGAAGGGTGCTGGCTGGGGATCTTATAAGTGGGCAGAGAAGAGAAGGGAGTGATAGTTGGTGGTGGTGGCGCGTGGGGGCCACTGTCGCTCATAAATGAGAAATAGTAAAGGAGGTGAAAGGAAGGGAAACGTTAACATCGGACTCCACCAGCACGTGATTGTAAGAAAATAGAGAGAGAGATGGCAACTGCAGCATGCCTCCACGGTAACTAGGGGGTGATAAATGGTTAGAAAATTATAAGTTATATCGATGATCAAATTGATATATATCCAAGGTTTACCTTATTTATAATTATAGGTGAATCACTATATATGTGCTTGACCGGTGTTATGGGACAATCCAAGTACCACATCGGTTATACAAGAGAAGGAACCCTTGTATATTAGTGTCCACCAATCTAATTAGTACGAGGCCTTTTGGGGAGGAAACCCAAGAGTAAAACCGTGCGGGTTCGGCCCAAAGCGGACAATATCGTACTAATGGGCTGCCCAGTTATGACAAGTGGTATCAGAGCCTGGTTCGGCAGACCCGGGGCGGTGGACGTCAGTTCGGAGGTCCGCTCGCGTCTGGGAAAATCCTTGTACCGAGAAGCCCATCGATACAAGGTGTCTGGCGGATCAAGATAATCGCTGAGGTGAGGACACGATGTTCGTGGTCCTTGGTTTGAGGGGAGGATTGTTATGGGACAATCCAAGTACCACATCGGTTATACAAGGGAAGGAACCCTTGTATATTAGTGTCCACCAATCGCATTAGTATGAGGCCTTTTGGGGAGGACACCCAAGAGTAAAACCGTGCGGGCTCGGTACAAAGCGGACAATATCGTACTAATGGGCTGCCCAGTTATGACAACCGGGATCAATTATAATGTCGGAAAATAAGAATTGCGATTTCATCAACCGTTGGAAGGTCATAAGTTGTACATGGTATTTCATTTGTTTTTTTTAATACATCTAAATGTTTAAGCAAAATATTGCAAAGCATATTGCATATAACATTTTTTTTCCCGACTAGGTGACAAACGATTCCAGTGTAGAATTCAATTATCATATGTCATGATTGAATGAAGTCGACTTTCAACCTAATTATCCATTTGATCAATGTAGAAAATCCTTGTACCGAGAAGCCCATCGATACAAGGTGTCTGGCGGATCAAGATAATCGCTGAGGTGAGGACACGATGTTCGTGGTCCTTGGCTTGAGGGGAGGATTGTTATGGGACAATCCAAGTACCACATCGGTTATACAAGGGAAGGAACCCTTGTATATTAGTGTCCACCAATCGCATTAGTACGAGGCCTTTTGGGGAGGACACCCAAGAGTAAAACCGTGCGGGCTCGGTCCAAAGCGGACAATATCGTACTAATGGGCTGCCCAGTTATGACAACCGGGATCAATTATAATGTCGGAAAATAAGAATTGCGATTTCATCAACCGTTGGAAGGTCATATTCATGATTATCTTATCTTCGACTTACGAAAAGTTTTCAACCAGCTCGTAAGTTGTACATGGTATTTCATTTGTTTTTTTTAATACATCTAAATGTTTAAGCAAAATATTGCAAAGCATATTGCATATAACATTTTTTTCCCGACTAGGTGACAAACGATTCCAGTGTAGAATTCAATTATCATATGTCATGATTGAATGAAGTCGACTTTCAACCTAATTATCCATTTGATCAATGTAGAAAATCCTTGTACCGAGAAGCCCATCGATACAAGGTGTCTGGCGGATCAAGATAATCGCTGAGGTGAGGACACGATGTTCGTGGTCCTTGGCTTGAGGGGAGGATTGTTATGGGACAATCCAAGTACCACATCGGTTATACAAGGGAAGGAACCCTTGTATATTAGTGTCCACCAATCGCATTAGTACGAGGCCTTTTGGGGAGGACACCCAAGAGTAAAACCGTGCGGGCTCTGTCCAAAGCGGACAATATCGTACTAATGGGCTGCCCAGTTATGACAACCGGGATCAATTATAATGTCGGAAAATAAGAATTGTGATTTCATCAACCGTTGGAAGGTCATATTCATGATTATCTTATCTTCGACTTACGAAAAGTTTTCAACCAGCTCGTAAGTTGTACATGGTATTTCATTTGTTTTTTTTAATACATCTAAATGTTTAAGCAAAATATTGCAAAGCATATTGCATATAACATTTTTTTTCCCGACTAGGTGACAAACTATTCCAGTGTAGAATTCAATTATCATATGTCATGATTGAATGAAGTCGACTTTCAACCTAATTATCCATTTGATCAATGTATAATACAACAAACTGAGAATTTGTATGTTTCCAATGTAGTTGATTGTCCAATCGATGATGAATTCATCCCCAAATTAAAAGTAAACATAACTTGTAATCACCGTTCAAACTTTAACAATCTTACTACCATAGGATTAAACTCAAAGATACCATTACATATCGTAATACACTCTAAAAAATGCTTTGTAATTTCACTATTCCACTCTAATAACATCTTAAGGAATTAATGAGTATGTCGAGTGGCCGAGAGTGAAACTTTCCTTTGTTTACAACAAATTGAAGCTTTCGGAGTGGTATAATTCTTTGTTTGGATGTACATTTCATTTTTTACATAACAACAACACATCAATGTCATTCACTTGATGGAGGTCCAAGATTGACAGATAGACATGTTTGGTAACTAAGCACCGAAGTGCAAAAATTTGTGACCGTTTATACTAAGTACAATTTGCACAAGTGTGGTGAGGTCACGATCACTTTAGAGGACGTTGTGACACTGTCTGGTCTAGCGATCGACGATGATGCTGTCATAATAGACATACCAGATGAGAAGTGGTCGGATATCTGTGTGAGACTGTTAGAACGGGTTCCTGATGATCTTTCCGACCGTTTTGTATAAAGTACAAAGATTTGTGACCGTTTATACTAATTACCTTAAGTATGATAGCACCATTATTGATAGCTATAAAGCTTGCCTGCTTGCCAAGGACTATACTCAAGCAGAGTACTAGTGGACAACCAGATTTATCTGCTTTATTATTTTATTTGAGATTAATCTAGTTCTTTGTTTTATTTTACACAATTGATTGTACCCACTCATCTAGTCTCTTTCTAAAATTTATCGACATTCGAGGTAATTTGGTTATACCTTCCTTACTCCTTTGTTTAGTCAATGAGGACATTGTCCATTTTAAAGTATGGGCTGAGGAAAGGGATTAGAAGAAGCTTTTCTGGTCACATAAGAGCTACATCCAGAGATATTGTCCAGGTTTGGCATGTCTTCAGAAAAATCCTCAGATACTCCATGTGTTTCAACAAAACAACTATCTCAGAGTATACACCACAATTTAAACCTGCGAAGGAGTACATGTCTAAAGTCCCGTACTGTAGTGCAATAGGTAGTTTGATGTACGCTATGGGCTTCACTAGGCTCGATCTTGCACATGTTGTTAAGTGTTGTCAACATGTTCATGGTGAAACCTGGGAAGGACCATTGGCAGGCTGTGAAGAGGATTTTCCATTACCTAAAGGGTATGAAGGATCTGGGAATAAGTTTTGGAAGCGATACATAGTGCTTAGTTGCAGGATATTCAGATTATGATTATGCTGGAGATGTTAACACCATGAAATCTATGGATGGTTATGTATTCACTCTTGGAGGTTCTGTAGTTAGTTGAAAGCCGATTCTACATATATGGTTACTTTGTCTACCACAGAGGTGGAGTACATGGCACTAGCAAAAGCTACATGGTAGGAAATATGGTTGAATGGGATGGTTAGTGATCAGGGTCTATATCATGATAAAGCAGTGTTGTATAGTGACAATTTGTGTGCAATATGCTTGGTCAAAGATCAAGTCCATCATGAGAAGGCTAAGCACATCGATGTGAGGTTTTATTTTTGAGAACAGATAAGATGATTAAGGAGATGAAAGTGGGGATCACGAAAAATCCTGTTGACATGTTCATGAAGCCGGTTCCACATTGCAAGTTCCAACATTGCTTGGACTTGCTAAATGTCCTAAGTGGATGAATCCACACTAAGGGCACTGAGGCAAATGAGAGAGAATGACCAGATTACATAAGAGATTCAGGTGGAGGATTCAAGTCAAGGTGAAGATTTTTTAATATGACTTGAACTGGATGATCTGGCGTCCACTGGAAGTCATGGGAAAGTTTGCTCTCTCACGCTCGTTGCCTTTTTCTTGTTATTGTCGATTGCCTCAATCCATGCGCGTCACACATCATGTGGCTGCGATATGTGACAAGGTTGACTGAAATCAGGGAAGACATTATGATAGATTTCAAGAGGAGGGTTGACAAAGAATCTATGTAGCGGAGGGAAGAAATGCTAGAAAAGCACCCGATATTTAGGAGGCTCAAGTTGTCTTTCGGTATTCAACATGAATAAGAAGCTCTACAAGGAACGCACCTTTGAGTTTCTTCTAGCCTTCCAATAGCAAGAAGTACTACAAGGGACTCCTTGATTGTGGACATTTAGACTCTTAAGTTAAGTATGATTAAAAAAATCTAAATTCAGTTTCTTTTTGAAAATATAATACACTTAAAGGTGTGGTGTAGCAGTTGCTCTAGGATAGGGTGTTGGTTATGCATAAATGCATAAATAGATCTAGGCCTTTGGTTTTAAATGAGATCAGATTTAAGAGATGATAATGAAATCTTTTTATTTTCACAATTTTAATTGGCTTTTATTTTCTTTGTTTTTAACTTGGATCTGAAAAAAAATTCAAAAATGGAACGGGTTCGTTGTAATCTACAAAATTATATCAATTTTTAATATATTTTAAGAAAAAAATTAATACACACATACCACTCGTCACCATCCTGGTACCATTTGTAATCACTTGGTACCACCTTCGCTTTTAACTCGAATTAAAAAAAAATTGTAAATAATTAACGAGTTCATCATGATCTATTATATCTACAAATTTCATTATTTCTTTTTCAAGAACAAATATACCACCCTGGTATAGAGTGGTAACTAGTAACTACGATGATGAAAGGCGGTTAATATATTCCTACCATCTTGCATGCAACTATTCTACAATATGCTATGTTCATAACACCATGATACACTTCCATACCACGTGGTATAATCTTATGTACTACCAAGCATTACCACATGGTATGTACGATTAATATATTCCTATAATCAATATGCAACTATTCTACACTTTGTTATGTTCATACCACTATGATACACTTTCATACCACATGGTATAATCTTATCTACTACCAGTCATTACCACAAGATATGGACTGGTAATACATATCTCAAACTTTTTGGCCCAAAATATACTAGAGTGTATTTCATTTTGAAGAGCACAATTAATCTGATTTATTTATGTAAAAAATGAAAATATGACTTAAAAAGAAAGGTGTGTAGCCCGTTAGAATTCATTGAGGGAAAGTTAGTTACTTTCAATAAGTGATAAGTTTAGGGTTATGCATGATTACTGACCATAAGGCTATTGATCGGATATTCTCCTGTAGCAGTTTTTACTCACGTCTAGCGCAAATGGCCAGCATTAAAGTGAGAGCGGTGTGTGTGAGGGACCCAACTAACATTTGATTAAACCTGACTAGTGATGAAAAAATAACCATACCCATGACTACTCATCTGAATCCAACCTAACCTGGTAGGATAAAACTCAAATTCAAATGATTTTTAATGGGTATGGGAAGAATCCTGTATTTGTTTTAAACTAACTTTCTTCCTTCCAGTAATTTATTGTTGTATTTTTCACTTTCTGCAATGTCAGTATATATATAATTGTTAACATGTTGGTTGAAACAAGAATCTCCGAGCAATGGATCGTGTCACTGTGAGTTCAAAGTTGGAAGCATATATATGTTTGCTAGTGCTTTCATTATTGACGAAATGATTGCTTGTTCGGCCATGGCTAGTTGATTATGTCAAGTTAAAGTACGTTGAGAACATGTATTACCTACATTAGGCGTCGGCTTTCCTACAAGAACTTCAGGGGGAAAATGCAAATGCATATAGCGGGAGATCGAAGAGATGAAAATGAAACGAACGTCACGTTGGATGTTGAATTTATGAGATGGTGGAAGGGAGAAGGACATGGCGTAATGTGGTAGCTGAAGGAAACGGATCGAGGAAGGGGAAAGGTTTTAATATGCGTCAGTTTTGTGGGTACAATGCTGCCGTCCTTTCTCGTGGCGGTATTGTTGGCGGGTGGATCGTAATCGTACGCATATTTGCGTCCTCTTCATGCACATCAATATTTTGCCCAATTGTTTGCATGCACATAGATATTGATATCAATCAATCGTGGATTCTTTTTTTTTTTTCCTTTGTTAAAAGTTAAATAAGCGATAAAAGTACGAATCATCGGTTGGACCGGTAGAACCACTAATTCACTTACAATAGCACAGTTGATCTATGTGCTCTGACGGGTTAGAGATGGACAGAGCGAGCAGTTTTAACGGTTTAACATGAAATCAGGTGAACCACCTCAATTTGATTGATTAACTGGTTCTATAGTTTAAACCATAAAACATTAGGGGAAAAAAAAAATACTTTGAGGGTAAACTAAAGGACCCTCCAACTTTAATTATTAATTTTATTTGTACTTTCTTTTTTTCTTTCTCGACTTTCGAGTCGGTTTTACATGATTCACTACAGATTTTCATTTTAATTACTAACTTAAATTTAATATAAAAAAATTGTAATTTCTTTTATGGAATTCATGGATCACTCCGTAACATCTATAGTGACGAATTAACGAAATAGATCGTACTGGATGTCATGGTCTGTAAGACTGTAACATCTATAGTGACGAATCACGAATTAAAAGAAAATATTACAGACACCGTGACTTCCAATCAATAATAAATAGTATATCTTTTAAGTCATAACAACACCCTACCTTAAGTGGGCCGTCCGGGCGTGTTTAATTTGTTGGAATCGTGTGTAATTTTGGAATCCAGGGATACTATTTAGTATTTACTCTACTGAAAATTATGGAATCTTTGTCATTTTCTCTTTGGGGACCACGAACACGAAGTAGCTGAAGCACATGCAAACTTTTGTTGTCATTGCCAAATACAGTATTAGGGGCTTAAAAACTGTAGTTTATGGAGTTGATTTGTGCTTTTTTGTTGTTGTTGTTCCAAGGATTGTCGGTCGAGGTTCCGAACTTAATTCCGATTTCATTAGAGAGCTTATGAATTGGCAAAGCTTGTTATCAATTACTTGTATGAATCTCTCATTGGCTAAATAAAAACCCATGATAGGAATAATCGAGTCTAGTACTGTAGTTCCTATTGTGCATCACAAGTTAGTTTTCATTTGTGAAAACTATCAATGGTGCTAATATATAGTTTTGTGAGAATTTCGTGCTTGTGCAGTTGGTATATCAATGGGGACAACCATAATATACTATTTCGCCTTTTTTTTTTTATTCTTAACCAAGTTATATACTTTGAAAATATTGTACTTGTACAGTAGTCCTAAACAGTGAAAGTAGTTGCTAGAACTCCAAAATCCATTTGATCTGACCCTAAGTTTTGTCATAGGTTCACAAGTGTGGATCACCTATTTCAAAGGACCTACCTTTGAATTGGCTGTTGGTTAAGTTCATAAGGCGTGTGGTTCAATGGGTGTAGATTTGAACAAAAGAAGCGCTAGTTGGGAGGCTTGCCAGCCCATCGGTTTGCATTTTCTTCCTTTTTCTCTTTGGTTAAGTCGGTTTGTCTTTTGATCATGTCCCAAGGCGTGTTCCAGCTGCTGCTTCGGGTTTAAAGCCGCTGCTACAGATTTTGAGAGGGGAGAGCAAGGTTTTTGGCCAAAAACACCCAAGGGGCATTCCAAAGAGAGGGAAATCGATCTAGAGCTGGGTGGACACAAAATTGGAGGTTTACATCTCCATTGGAGCTCAAGGAACAAGTCTTGGCATGAAGATTGAAGATTTAGAGCTTTATATAGTATTCTCTGGCCTCTTTATGGAATAGTTCTCATTCACTTAGGTTTTGATGAACTCTAGCCATGTTTGGCTTGATTGAATGATTGTATGAGTACACTATCTTGATATCCGTGAGTTCATATCCAATCTATGCTTGATTTCATTATTCAAGTATGCTTTAGTCAATATTATTGATTCTATAAGAGGGAATACCTTATCACGTCAATTGAGCAACATGGACTGCTGGAAGTAGGGGATCGATAACACGAGAGTGAGTCGATTCAATGTTGTATATTGTGTGGAAACTCACAAAAGACGGAATCTAGTGTAGAACGCCTTGGTCGTGTTAGATAAGGATATGTCCCTCAATCGAATGATCAAGAGGGTCTTGATTGCTTTAGTCGAGATTCAAAGTCTAGTCAGGGATTCTTCGCATTATGAATGAAGAGTGAATCAAGATAGAGAATCATCAATCATTGATCCGGTTAGTCTATTCTTAGTTTAGTTTGTTAGCGTAGTTGTAGTTCTTTTATATGAATGTGATTTGCTGAATAATAAAACGAAGCTAAGTAATGTAATATATATATATATACCCGTGAATTCGATATTTTAGTGAGTCGGGGCCCCTTTTAGGTAAATTAATTGGAATTAATTAACAACGCATATGCCCAAATATCCATTTCTTCTAATCAGTCGTTGCTAGGAATCAGGAGCGCACAGACCAGTCGCATCAACATGCATGCCTGTTGTTTAGTATATCACAGTGAGATGGGTTAATGGCCGCTAAGGAAGATTCACCATGAACTATTCCAACTGAAACCCTATATTGACACGAAAGGCCTGATGCGTATAGGATCACCATTTACGTAAACCTATTTGACAGTAAGACACCAGTACTTATGTCTCCTGCTTCTGCTTACAAAAACCATACATAGTTCTTCATCAGCAACAGTAGTTACGTTACAGTTGGTAGTTAGGTTTGGTTTTGTGGTGCTGTTGGATCTGTAAGGAGGTTGCCCTTTTCGCTCCAACTGGAATGATGGAAACTGAAAGAAGGGTGGGTTGGTGGCTTCATTTATCGGAAAACGGCTTGCGGCTCTGTAGGCCAACACACACACACACAATAATTGTAAACCTGGACCTGCGATCCCTGTCCTGCAGGCTGCAGTGGACAGTGGTCCTAGAAACCTGTCCATCATCAGATTTAGACCCTACTCACAGTGTCCTTTCACGTTGATATGTTGTCATTTAATCGTTTTTTGTCCTGTGTCTCTTTGTCGAGTTGTCCCGTTAAATAGGTTTGGCGGTTCTCAAGATCGGGGGATCATCTGGCGGCACGGCACGTTGATTCTGTCGCACGTGTTCTACTTATTTCTTTTCCCGTATTGAATCAAATAGGAGATCAAAAAAATTAGCAAACCCTTTCCCAAAGTGATTAGTTTGTTGACACATTAAACAAAGTTGATCGGTACAAAATCATGTATATACTCAACAGCCATGATACAACCAAATCAAAATCTGTGAGTCACCGGGGCTTCCATCGTCGGCTTTCCCTGTCATCCAGTCATCAATTTTCTTGAACTTCTGACACCGGGCGCAAACGTTGTCGCCCAAAAATTTGGATGCATGGGTCATTATCCGTGAAAAATCACATTATATATTAAGTCGTTATTGCGTATTCTATAATAAAACATTATCTTTTTCTTGTCTCATAACTTTAATGGTGATAGATTCTATTAAATTAAAATATTTTTTTATGAATTTTACTTAATTTAAAACATAAATTCGATTATTTTAAAATATGATAACTATCAATAAAATACTTTTTGTTCACGAATGGGATAATTGGTGTTAGATTATGCACTAAACTGCGTTTAATAGCTACCAATTTTCTTGATTTGTAGTATTAATATTGAATAGTTGTATGCAAACTTTTATTACTCATATTATCTCATTATTTAAAAAAATTTGACCCATCAAAATCGCCAAGCCCATCCACCATCTGCTGTCACCCACCCAAATCGATACAGATAGGTGGGTGTGGGTCATTATTTCATCACCCACCATAACAATGGGTGGGTCCGATCCTATACATTGCCCATCCCTACCCACCTCATTTATCACCGAGCGATCATATAGAGGTCTTGAGTGGTGATCCAAGATGTTTTCGTCTTGACGATTAATCTTATCCCTCATTGTCTCACTGGCTCACCTTGACCCCTATTATTTTGAATTCATATATAGTATTTAGCAAGGTTCTGAAAAGCGTGCCTAGGCACTCGCATAGGCACAAATCAGAAGGAAAACTGCTCGCCTTGGCTAAAAGTAGCCGACAAGGCGTTATGATCAAATTGTGGCATCGTCGGTGCCTAGTCAGCATTGAGTTGTGCCTCGAAATGATGTCACACTGTCTTTTTTTACCTTATGATATGCTTCTAGGTTATAGAAAAATCAAGATCGTCTTCCTTTTTCATTCTTTGCTCCCAAGTGTTCCTAGCCTCTAGGGTAGAGTTAGAGATGACGATCTTTACAGTAGTTGCTTCTTTCTTTTTAGTGCTTCTTATCTCTCAGTTTGTTTAGTTATTTCCAACTTCTTTTTCCTTTCTAATTTCGCCACACTATGTTTTATACTTTACCATGTGTTGTTGATGAAGGTTCAGAAATGAGAGGTGGATGCGATAATATTGGTCATACATTTTTATTCTAGACAAGTGTGAGATATTTTGCTACATTTACATCTAACGCTTAGGCATGCCTAAGCATGCTAGGCGCTAGGCAGAGCCTTAACGCTCATCTTACACCCAACGTTTTATTGAACCTTGGTATTAGAATTTTCCTTGATTTGGTACAGCTCGCGCGATCCACACTAAAATAATGCTTACCCCAAGATTTCCAGCCAACTGTAGCATCTTAACACATTTCGTGGAGAACCGGCTAGCTCTAGGTTCGAGTGGCAGTTTACCCCTCACCACAACTCATATGTTGATTCTTTAACATCATTCGGTTCGAACCCTACTTAGTTTCACCCAGTTTCAAGTCCATAAGCAGTGACAATTTCCCTATGAAGACTCACTTTCACTACGAATTTGGTGGGTTCCCTCAACCAAGCCACTGCCTATGAGTTGCTGACTTATTCTTCAACAACCACGTGTCTCCTCCCCTTGCTTGGAATCCTATGGTTTCATGTTATATTTCACACCCCGCTGGGGTGGTTTTTTCACCCTTTCCTCACGATACTACTTCAGTCTCGGTCACCTAGGAGTATTTAGCCTTGCAAGGAGGTCTTGATGATTCACATGGGATTCCATGTGCCCATGCTACTCACATCAAAGCGTAAGTCAGTGATGCTTTTGGATACTAGACTTTTTCCATCTAGGGTGCAGTACTCCACCGCTTCGTCTAGCAACACGACGCTTGTATTTCTCTCTCACAAACTCGTTTTCATGGTTTAGGTTGCTCCCATTTTGCTCGCCGCTACTACGAGAATCGTTTTTCCTTTCTTTTCCTCTAGTTACTAACATGTTTTAGTTTGCTGATAATCCCCTAATTGGGTAGCTTCGATCAGAGAAAACGCAGCAACGAATTCAATCAAGGATTGAATTTAATTCAAAGAAGAACTCAAAAACAGAGTTTTGAGTTCGAGTTGGGATGTTGATTTTCGTGCGACCTTCTCGTAGGGAAAGAGACTCGAAAACTTAGGGTAGATGCTTGTCCACGAACAATGGGGATAACTGAACAATACAAGCTCAAGATAATTCCTAGAATCAGCTAGGAAGATCTCCAAATTCACAAGACAAAGCCTATGAACTTAAACTCTCGGTTTGTTATTCAATTGATCAAAAACTGACAATTACAACGAGTCAAAACAACTTGAATTGGCCTAGCTAATCCTGGAAATTCTTAAGGATATTTCAATTACAATCTACTACGAAAAGGAATCCAAAACCAACACAAAAACGAATTAAAACACAAACAGTCTACTAATCCTAATCCGACTAGGATTCAGATTGCTTATTCTCTAAGGCAGAAAACGTAGCTCGAACCGATCTTTGGACTCTTCGTTCAAGCTCTTCCAATCTTTATGCCAGTCAACCAATGCTTCGTCGTTGTACTAGAAGATGCATACTATCGTGTGGTATCCTTCTTGAAGCTTGACTCTCCGTCTTCTGTCCGGAATAGAGCTTCAAAGTACCCCTCCTGAACACTGCCTCTGCCTTAGCCAAATTCAGGCAGAATTATGGTTCTGACAAGGCTGTTTGAGAAGCTTTTAAAACGATCCTCCTGGCCTTTCCTTGAACAACCAAGCACTCCAGCTTGTAGTGGGTAACACTAGGTTCAAAACAAACCCTCAAACGTTCATTTCAATCGAGCCAATAACAAGTTGCACTCGTCCAAAGTTGGCTACCTAAAACTGTAAAAATACTTTGCCAAAAATTAGTGTTCTTCAATGTACTTAGCTTGCCTTCGTGATCAATCAATTCCAACAAGGTTAATGGCCAATTTGAGATCATATCATTTGCCATGTCCTCTCTTATTTGTCTATGGATTCAGCAACAGTTTGAAAGGTTGACATATTCGAGAATCTCTGGATTTCCACCTATTTTCAACTCCCTCTAAGCATTTCATCATTTACTATGACCTTTCTTGTCTCTGGATGGCTAGGTATCCACCGTAAGCCTTTCTTCGTTTGAACTTTCCTACCAAATGTAAGAATCTTATCAACTTCCATGAATTATATAAGTCACAATCAAATTGTTGAATTGAAAAAATTGGATAACTTCATATAAATTTATACCGGCTAAGTTCACTATTTAGAGTAATAGGAATCGAATCGCAGACATCCACCACAAGTAAAAAACTACCTCTCGGGGGGGGGGGGGGGGGGGGGGGGGGGGGGGCCGACTAATTCTACCATAGAAGCCAACAATATACAATAACTTAACACTACCCCCCCCCCCCCTCCCGCGGGAACACAACTTTCATCGTACTGTGCTCTCCAAAGAGAAAATCTTATCAAAAGATGTTAAGTTTGAATCCCCTTATAAGTATGGATTATTGTGGTTACGGAGGATCCATCTACAGGAAAACCAGGAATGGAGAGCTTCCCCCGTCCCCTTTTTCCGTATCTCTCTTTGGTTTTAAGAATACTAGTTTTAAGAATGAGTAATTGCCCTTTTCCGACCTATATTGTGTTGGAAATTTGGTTGAACCGGACTAACCAAGTCAAACCGGTTTTGGGTTGGACCGACCGACCGGTTTGGGATTAGACCGACCGAACCAATATTCTAATTCCGTGAAGGGACACATCCCTTGGCCTAGTGGAGGTTGCATTATTTTATGGATAAGGATAACCTTATGGATAAAGGCAACCCTTCATATGGATAAGGATAACCTTTCATATGGATAGAGGCAACCTTTCATATGGATAAAGGCAACCTTTCATGAAACAATGCATGGATTCGGCCCCTATAAATATAAGGGTGGGGTGGATGGTGCCACATACCATCAAACAGATTCTTCTTCTTTCTTCCAAAAATTTCTAAGTATGCTTTAGTGTTCTTGAGCCTGGAACCTAAAGTGGTGATAGTTTTATCCTCGGGAGAAATTTCCTGCAACCCTAGGCTTGTTGAGGGTGGAAATATTCTTTTCGGAAAGTGAACTTTGTTCACGACTCTATCACAATCCTCGTCACCCGGTCTCGGGCTATCGTACGTATACCCTCGCCCCTAAAAGTCCCAACAATCGAAAAGAATATTTTTCCGGTACGAGGCTCGAACTGCTATTTACAAGAAACTGGTTCCGGTCTATGGAATTATGAGAATGTTTGATGATGGGTTTTTCATCGATGGCAGTAGAAGATGGGTTTTCTTCGTACTTGTCTCATTGTGTATTCCATATCCGGAAGGTAACTTGGAAGAGGGATGATTCGAAGATGAGGAAGAAGGAGAATGATTCGTAAAATGGAGAAATAGAAGAATGAAAATTGCCTTTGGGTTGGTTACATACTCAATGGTTAATTAGTCTAATTCTCTATTCGACATTTACGAAGTTCTAGATAAACTTGGATTTTTCTAGGGGTTTGGTGGTGTGATTTTGTCTAGTGGTTTATGTTATTTTAAACCAAGGAGACAAAATTGTATATACAATGTTTGATGATTCTGGTAATAGAGTCGTTGTGTTTGTATGTAGATGACATATTTATCTTTGTGACCAATCAAAGATAAGTGATTTTGTCAAGTGGTTTATGTTATTTTAAACCAAGGAGACAAAATGTATACACAATTTAAGACGATTCTGGTAATGTAGTCACCGTATATTTGTATGTATATGGCATGCTTATCTTTGGAACCAATAAAAGATAAGTGAACTTTGATAAAAAGTTGTTATTTAAATTCTCCATGTAGAAAATGGGGGAGGTAAATGTGATTCTGTCTATTGAATCAAGCGGTACGACAAAGAAGTTCCTTCTCTCAATTTTTCTGCATGAGAAGGTACTTGCAAAAATTCCATAGTAGGAATTCTCGTGAGTTAAAGACCCCAATGGATCCAAGTATGGAACTTATGGTTAATACTGGAAATCAGTTTTACAACTGGAGTATTCCATGTCAAATTGGGGGCTCGATGTATGCATGACTTGCATGATGCTAGATATCGCATATGCAATAGAACAATTAAGTTGGTACGTGATGAATCCTAGTTCTCATGATTTGAAATGAAATGAGGCGTGTACTAGGATATGTCAAAGGCACACTGTATTGACTTATAGTGGCTTTCCATTAATTTTGGAAGGATTTGTTGATGTTAGTTGGATTTCTCATGTTAAAGGTGATTCTTCAACATTGAGATGGGTCCTCTTGCTTGGGAGAGGTGCCATATTTTGGGCCTCTAGAAAGAAAACTTGCATCACTCAGTTTCACTATGGAATCAAAGTTTGTGTGGTCTTGGTTTTTCTTAGAGAAGAGACATAATTGTTGAGAGGTTTGGTTTATGATATATATTTATGGCCTAAACCAATCTCACCTATTACTATCTTTTGTGATAGTAATGCTAATTTGGCTAAGGCATATAGTCAAGTGAAAATGACAAGTACGGTCATGTGAGAGTATGGCACGGTAAAAGCTGTGAACTGATCATTCATAGTGTTGTGTCTAGACAGTATGACCAAACTCGAATTAATTTGGTTGATAGTGGTTAACTAGTGACTTGGTGATCAAGTCTGTGAAAGGGATGGATTAAAGTCCATATAATTTCTGGTAATGGGACACCCAATTCCCCTCTAATACAACGTTAGAGGCTGAATTCAATGTGGAAAGCTTATTATCATAAATTGAAGCACAAAATTTGTCATCCCGAGGTATGTGCTTGTTATCTGCATGAGAAAAGAGGATGAAGTTCAAAACTTCTTAATTGAATCTTTGACAAAGTGTATTATGCGGGTACACGAATAAAAGGTTCAACCTACATAAGCATGAAGTGTAGCCGCTTCAAGAAACCCGGACTTTGGTTTCGTGTGCGTTTATGAGAAGGATTGGACACATGGCGGATAATAGTGTCAAGACACTTAGAAGTTTTGAAAACTTAAGTGTATATTATCTTCGAATATTCATATGAGTCAATGGGTTCAATCGTTACCGACACCCTTTGTATTCGAGTATTCGTCAAGTGTAATATACTAAGGTGAAAATTCAATCGTCACGACATTTTCATTTATGCTTAAGTTTTGTTGGAAGAATGTTGTGATTTTAGTGAATTCTAATAATACACTAAAATGGGGGAGGAATGTTGGAAATTTGGTTGAACCGGACTAACCAAGTCAAACCGGTTTTGGATTGGACCGACCGACCGGTTTGGGATTAGACCGACCGAACCAATATTCTAATTCCGTGAAGGGACACATCCCTTGGCCTAGTAGAGGTTGCATTATTTTATGGATAAGGATAACCTTATGGATAAAGGCAACCCTTCATATGGATAAGGATAACCTTTCATATGGATAGAGGCAACCTTTCATATGGATAAAGGCAACCTTTCATGAAACAATGCATGGATTCGGCCCCTATAAATATAAGGGTGGGGTGGATGGTGCCACATACCATCAAACAGATTCTTCTTCTTTCTTCCAAAAATTTCTAAGTATGCTTTAGTGTTCTTGAGCCTGGAACCTAAAGTGGTGATAGTTTTATCCTCGGGAGAAATTTCCTGCAACCCTAGGCTTGTTGAGGGTGGAAATATTCTTTTCGGAAAGTGAACTTTGTTCACGACTCTATCACAATCCTCGTCACCCGGTCTCGGGCTATCGTACGTATACCCTCGTCCCTAAAAGTCCCAACATATTGTCCCACTTGAGATTGGACATCTAATGTGTTCCACTTATTTATTGAACAAGGTTCTATGATCGGTTCGTGATTCCTAGATGTCGAAGGCGTTATCAAGGTGATCTTGTAGTTCATAAGGGGGTGGAGGCGATTGGGTTGGTAGTCCATTGATTTTCCTTCCTTTTGCCACATTTTGCTATATGGTTGAAGGGAAACTTGATCCTCTTCCCCAGGGATCCCAAATGAGGGACTCTAGGAGAGCTGCTGACTCCAACTATCGTCCATGTACGATCCAGACTAGACCTGACCAACTGCACATCCTACCTCCTCTGCGTTCTTAACAACCCATCTTCGTCTCAATATAGTCTTTCAATATAAATATAATGTTTCAATACGCTTCCCCATTACTGAGAAAAAGTGAGTCACTTATTCAGGTAGAAGAGACTACCATTACCACCTGGACAATTATACATCCTAACTGTAATCGTAACAACTCAATTGTAAGAGCAGATTTTAGTTATTGCTTAGTCGATAATCCTCGCTGAAAACTATGTTGGGAAGTTTTGAGCTAAATAAAGGAAGTCGTTTATTTTTACGTTCCACGAAAACCGATCTTATTTTGATAATAGTAGGGTGACAAAAGAAAATTATATTGGTGGATTCATGGATTGGATCAATTAAATTCATAAATCCAAGTGGCATCGAAACATTGAACCAATATATAAACTTTGAAAATTTTAGATACTAAAATGTCATAATAATAAAAATTTAGGTACCAAAACGTCTTAATAAAAGATTGGCTTGGCTACTGCTTGAAAGAGCATTCAACATCATCCGTATAAGAAAGCGTTAACTCCACAATAAACATCAACCGGTTAGTTTTTCATTGCAACATTACCAAGCATTTGTTCCAAGATCTCACCACACTCAAAAACTCGAAACTCCGCAAACTCTTCACTGCATCAAAGACAAACAGACTGACAGAATTATTACCCATCATTCTGGCTAGAGCTTCAGCTAAAGCCTAACCAAATACCAACTATATTCTTTTTTAACCTGACAACACAAGAAGTATGAACATACACATCCGAAAACAAGCTAGGAGCAACTTTTCACAAGGGAAAGCAATGGAGATACAACTCTGCAGTTCAGCAACGTAGAGGGACGATTAGAGCCAGGGCCACCAAGCAGTAAATGATATATATACAGATCAAGCCCAAGCTTCTCTTCTGTCACCGCCACTGCTACTTAGAAAGCCACCAATATCCTGCATTTTCTTCGCCGGCTTGTTGAACTGAAAAATGGGGTGCCTACATAACCTTCTCATCCCTTTGCTCAAACTTCGCTGGTCCCTGTTCTCGTACCCTTCTTTACATCCGTTTTCAAAGCTGTCCATTCCGCACAAAGTTGGGCTGCTGATGGAAATGGACTCTGATTCTTGGTCTCCACCGATTCCCCCTCCACACCTTTTGGTGTCTGGTCTACTTGTAGTGTTGGACCCTGAGATGTTAGTGGTGAAAGCCATATCGAGCGGAAATACATTGCATGGCTTTATAAAAGATTCTTGACTAATCGACTGGTGGGTTTCATCAGATGGGGAATCTGGGTGTGTTGATTGCCTAGTGGCATTTGAAGTTGATTCCTCTCGTTCGCGGAGGGTTTTCATGATCAGCGTCTTGAGCAAGTTCATCACTTGTACGGCATGAATCAATGCAGTCAATGGATCAGCCATCTATATCGCACCAAAGAGCAAAATCTTAGTTAACAGTCAGGAAGGAAGATTCAACAATTAGATCATCATCCTGCCTAAAGTAGAAGAAGCCTTCAATACACATTGGAAGAAACAAGCTTGACAAACCTGCGTCATGTTAGGTGCAAATACCATAGCAACATTCCGCGCATTCATTTTGTTATACTGCTCATGCTCCACGACATCTGCCATCAGATTGATGGCCCAATCGAGAAGCGCTGCTTCGGTCGGAGGAAGCTGCTTCACAAGCTGAGTGCAGTCATCTTCTGTGTTGCAGTGCATCACTTGCTCTGGCGTTAGGCAATCCAGCACTCCTGAAGGTAGTTCTCTGAACCATGCCTGCAGAGGTATCATAGGAAAAAGGAGCAGTTTACAAAATTCAGAATCAGAACGATGGATTTAAAAGGGATATATCAGAGCAAACGGAACTTCGACCACAGACCTTAATCAGACCTGCCAGACAATGGACATCGATAGCGCGTGGAATGACACCTCTGTTAAGCTGCTCTCTAACATACTCCTCTTGACTATTCTCGGCATTGATTCGAAATATTCCTTCAGCCTATGACAACATGGCTCAAATGCACATTCCATCAGCATCCTTTATCAGCCAGATAGCAGGTCATACTCCAGCCACAGAGTTCACAATGACATCATAAAACCACTCACCTTAAGGCCTCCTTCTACATACAAACGCCTCTGCATCATGAGAAGTATCGTCGGCACGCTGTTCCCTCTGTCGTCGTAAGAGCACTGCATTGACTCCGCAGACACACCAAACACATTCGCACTGAGCAGAACCCAAGAAAGTACATCAGCAGGACCATCAACCAGGTAAGCAAATTCATACTGAAAATTGACGACGGGAAGGTAAATCTCGACACATTCAGTCATTCAAATCCCGAGACTAATTACTCATTACTGCCATAGTCTGAGATCTCGCCCTAGATTAAACCTATGCAATGAGCCTGAGGACTCAGCAGCCAGCAGCAGAATAACACTACTGCAGAAACCGGAATTACGGACCACAATCGAACATGCACCACACCAGCTTAATCGAAAACTGACCTGGCGCTGGGGACTTTCCGGGGAAGCTCGGGCTCGAGCTCCCGGGGCAAGCCGAGGAATCCATTGAAGCGGTCGAAGGTCACGTGGGACACGTGCCTGACCTCCGTAGGCCAGCTAATGTCCATGGAGGAGGAGGAAGATGCTTCATCGTCTCTCTCCATCACGCTGCACGTGACGAGCGACCTCCGCAGCGCTGTCACCAGCACATCCAGAACAGCGAACTGATTCCCCCCTCCGCCGCCGCCTCGATCCGCCGCCGTCCGCCCGCCGTACCTCGATGCCGGACTGATGAACGGAGTGGAAATCGCGGTGGGGCTCCTGGAACCATCGATGAATTCCTCGTCGCCTTCCTCCTCTTCGCCGGCATCGTTTCGGGCGTCGGAGCCGCCGCGGCGGCGGCGGGAGAAGAAGGTGGGAGCGGCGTTGGAGGAGTTCAATTCGGTGATGCCGACTAGGCCGCAGGATTTAGATCGAAATAACCGAGTCATTATCTATAACCGCGGGAGGAGAATTCTCTTGTGTTTTTTTTTTTTAACTCTGGTTTTTCACCGGTAGCTGTTTCTCATTTAGTGATGAAAAGGAATGATGGCGATAGCCGATATGGGAGAGACTGAGAATTGAGTGGGAGGATTAAAAATGGCGGGGAATTAGTCCTTTTTTTTTATTATTAGTTGATAAGGTAGGAGAGGGAGTGGGTTGCTTGAGGAGGAGGATGCGGTAGGGAGGTGATAGGGACATTTTGGCTTTACTTTCTTTTGTTATTTCTTTTCGTTTTTTTTCGCTTTGCTTACTTCACATGCCTTGTTTTTTAAGAATGGTGCTAACATTTTGATAACTTTTTTTTTATATATATTTAAAGGGTTGATTAAAAGTCACAACTAAGGGTTATTTTTTTAAATAAAGAGATGCTTGTTTATTTTAAAATTATAAGGGGGAACACAACATGTGTTATTGATTGTCCATTTATTATGTGTTACGTCTTTAGCCTACATGTAACTAACATCCCGAATACTTTCCCGGCGAAAATATTGATTGTTCACTTTGGGCCTCGATCCACAAGATTTTTGACTTTGGGTTGCAATTCATTGTGACTTTCCATAAGGTCGCCCATCCTTGTTGTAGTCCACACTGAGCATGTTTAACTTCGGAAGTTCTCACAAGAACTCCTCCATTTCATCCCAAAACGCGTCTTGTCAGTTAAGGCCGGTTTCCTACTTATGAACCATGGATCTCTCCTGTGCTTTGTCGATGTGGGATTTGCCTAAGGTGGCAAACCTCAACGAGGGCGTTGGGTTCCCCCCGAGTCGACAAAGCACGGTAGAGATCCATAGTTCTTAAGTAAGAAACCGACCGTAACTGATAAGACGCGTTTTGGGGTGAAATGGAGGAGTTTTTGTGAGAACTTCCGAAGTTAAACATGCTCAGTGTGGACTACAACAAGGATGGGTGACCTTATGGAAAGTCACCATGAATTGCACCTCAAGTCAAAAACCGTGAGGAGGCCCAAAGTGAACAATATCTTCGTCGGGATAATGTTCGAGATGTTACACTACAAGTATTATGAAGCATATACAAAAACAGACCAAAAATACAACAAACTATAGCACAAATAAAATAAAGAATGCGGAGTTATAAAATCTTTAGGGATTAGGTATTAAGGTAGTATCAGATTCATTAGTATTCATAGCTATAAAATATGCAGGAAATGATTTATCTGTTGGTAATTGTCAAAAACATATTGATATTCTATGTTTGATGTGATTATTTCATTTAAGATATGTAATGCTTGTTTTAAAGCTAATTGTTTATTGAATGGTTGCATAGCTATTACAATGTTGTGTTAGAGTTTTTTGATGTGTTTCAAGTGAAGAAAATGAGAAAATGGTAGCACGGACAGATTGCAATAACACAAAAAAAAAATGGAAAAAGAAGATTGGGCTTTACAGGTCTGTTTATGGAAGCAAGCAACTTGGCCACTTGGTATGGGCCGGTGCTCGACGACCCCTCACCTTCCTTTGGGCCCCGAGCGAAGGAGCGGCTCAATGAGAGAGTTGGGACCGAGTCCATTGTCGTATTGTCAAAGTAGAAGATGGAGATTTGTGAAGGGCAATTTTCAGGATTTACTTGGACCAAGTCCACTGTCCTTTAGTGGAAGGAAATTGGAGCTGGAAATTTCTTGGGCCGGCCCAGCTTCTTGTCCGCCTGGGACATTGATGGAATTGGAGCTGGGAAAAGATTCCTTTGGGAGGAATAAAAGGACTTGGACTGGAATTAATTCCAGAATTCTTTGGGGGCAAAAATTGGAGAGCAGCAGCGCGAATTGGAGACTTGGGCCGGGATCGTGGAAGCGGTTCGAGATAGATAGAAGAGCATCGTTGGAAGCGCGAACTTGTCACAAACTAAACACCAATTTTTAGGGAAACACTATAGGTTGTAGTTATTTCTATACTTGATGGATTGATTCATATTTTTTCCTTCCAATTTATAGCGCATGAAATTGTTTAATGTTTTGTGTTGATTGGCCACCAATACATAGATTCGTAGTTAATAGGTTATTAGCGACAGTCAAATCCTAATATCTGAACATATTTCATGTGACATAGTAACTTATCGAAGCAACAGTGGATTAAATAAGGTGTTATGGGATCTTGAATGAGATATCGATCTTCGGGCTAAATTATTAACTCACTAAGCTACGACAGTAGGATTTGATTTAACTATTTAGTACATAGTGATTACCGATAGGGATAGCTAACACAATAGTGATATTTTGACTATAGATATATGAGTTAAACAGATTAGAAAAGTGAATTAATTTGATATTTTAGATAGTTAATACCGGTGTTTATCGTATAGCTTTCTCCATTGAATTTATCCCGACCATTAATTTGCTTGTTTTGTTTAATTATTTTCACCTATAATTTGTTCCATAAAATTGATAGATCATAAGGTTCTACCACTCCCTAAAAGATAATACCTGAATTTTTGGTTTACTACGTGATAAGAATTAGGCATATACGCTTTTGCTTATCATCTGCGAGCTGGATTTTCATGCTAAGTGGGTGAAGACTTCCTAGATTTAGTTTCTTAAACACACAATATTAGCACCATAATGGATTAGTAATCAATAAACTTTAGAATTGCCAATAGTACAAGGTAATGCTAGCACCATAACAATGACAATAGCGCATTTCTGCGGTATTCATCAATAACCCAACCCATTAAATTTTACTCAAATAACTTATACAAATACTTAATCCAGACGACGCTGAAGTATTACTTACTAGGTTGGCCTAATATTCCATGGTTTAGTGTAATATGCTGTTCGTTATTCGGCTATGTCTTTATTTGATGTAATTTGAGGTTAGGTCGGAAAACAACCTATATTGCAACAATGATCGAAGGAGACTCTATTTGAACAATCAACATTTTAACCATGAACCGTGCCTATTCAATGCGATTTCGATTTAACCACAAAAGTGCAACCATTTTTCCACCCAAAGCAGTTAAAATTGGGATTTTACCTAAAATCGAAAACTGAGGTAAAATCGGAATCGTAAAATCGAATCGTAGAATCCTAAGATTTTAAGTACCATATATAAATTAACATATAATAATATTAATAAGGTAAATAATTAATAACACAAAGCCTTATAACATTTAAAGTGATAATTTTCAAGATTAATGTTCCAAAATTATCATTTTAATTGTTATTTAATACGCAACTCAAAATAATTTATGAGGAAGGGATAGAGCTCATGGGGTTTGACTCTTATTTTTCATGTTGTGTCTAGGTAGTTTAACTCAAAGTAGTATTCCGACATCGTCTACTAAGCATGATTTAAAACTAAGAATAACTGAAATCCAATAAAATAATTAATGCCATTGGTTTGGTACAAATATATTCATTAATCAAATAATTTGTTAATAATGATGTTAATTCTTACGCACTTACAATATTCTGAGAATTGTTTTACCGATGAGTTAAACAAGGAGAAGGGAAAGGGGTTGACCGAACCATAATTAATTTTTTTCTTCTTTTCAAATGTTCTTTTAATAGAAAAAATATATGAGAAGATCCCCGTCATTGCTCTTTCCGTCGAAACAGTTATGTTTCTTTTGATTTGGTTCAAGGTTTCAAGCTCTCTATTTTGATCACATAAGCTCAAAATCCGATTTTGGTACGATCTTACGATTTTAACGATTTTAATCCCGATTTTGAACGATTTTAAGGTCCACAGATTTTATAGTAAAATCAGGATCGAAATCCCTAAATAAAATCCTAAAATCCTACGATTTTATGATTAAAATCCTGATTTTGACTGCATTGTTCCCACCCCTAATTTCATCCTCTAATTTCGATTTAATCGTAGATATCCGCCCGAATCTGACCTAATAAGGTAGGGTAAAACCTGAATCCAAATGATTTTTAGTGGCTACGGGTAAACCCCAAAACCAAAAATTACGTGTAATTGGTGGACATGGTTTTCTCACTATCCAATTCAAACTCGCCCGATTATACACATGCGTATGTATTTTGTGGAAATAATAATTATTTTTCTCTATATATTAAGCATATAAATATAATATTTTCATGAAATTGTATTGTTTTAATTATTTTTTTATTTCATTCCAGTGAACTATTGTCGTACTTTTCCTCTTATGTAACGTGAGAATACGTGTGAATGTTAACATATTAGTTCGAGTTACAGACACAAATTAGTATCCATAGATAACAGTGGATACCCAATCGGGTATGAACATGATTTTTATTTTCTACCCGTTTCTATGTAATTATGGGTATGAGTAAAATCCGAACTACTTAAAATATGGTAACGAATATGCAATCCAACTCGACTCGTTGCCATCTCTAATTAGTAGTTATGCACTCTTGCTTTCCTCTTCCAAACCGCCACGTAGGACAGAGCGCTGTGAGCCATATAAAGCAACAGCCAGCTCCTTTCCCGTAGCTCGCAACCGGTGGATTCAACCGGTCCTTCCAGATAATCCACGTCACGCCCACCACAGGACCCCACCATGCGACCAACCTAGGTGCTCTTTTACAACCTTATCCCCACCCTCAAAGGACGCTTGTGGCGGAGAATAGCGGAGAGCATGTCCAAAAGCGACATTTCTGACAAAAAAGTGCAAAGGTGGGCGTCAAGTCCATCCAGCCAATAAATTTCAGCCACATGGCTTCATCTCCCTCCTCCCGAGTTTGCCCTCGGCTCCAATCGCAGCCTCAAATATTAATTTCGATTTGTTTATTAAATACGAGAAAACAAAATTAAAAATAAAAAGAAATCCGCTGGGAAATTATAGTGGCTGAGATTTCTCCAAGCGCTTCCCCAACTGTGTTCGTTTCTGGTGTTTTAGGTCTCACCGAAACTCGCTATCACTTCTTCCTTCTTCTTCTTCCTGTTCTATATGTTTCGTTTTTACTCCCTCTTTTTCTTTCTTTCCTTCATCTCCTCTGCCGAATCCCCAGTTCTATCTTCCGGAACGAACTCGTGATTTTGCGAGGTTCCCGATCTGCCATTGTCGGTAGAGGATGAGTTTACCGGCGGAACTCCGGTGACATCTAGCCCTTGCTTGATCGGTTACTTTCACATGGATTTCCTACGAGGTACTTCGATTTATTCTTCTCGCAGCTTCTTTTTTGGTTTTCTAGCTGTTCGACTCTCTGTTTGGTTGCCGAGAAATGTTTTAAAAGAAAACTCCGATTGGAATTCTTACTCTGCTCAACTTCACTATCCTCGCTTGTTTTTGGTGATTGCCTGCAATCAAGGAGTTAGGATCTGAGAACTGGTGAATGGTGGATTGAACTGGATACTGAATTGCTGACTACTGATTCGAGTTTCTCTTCTGTTTGTTTTGTTTGTTTGTTCTCTTGTTTCTTGTTTCCATGTTCTAAAGGATTTGCAGTTCACGCGTCCAATTTGGTGAGGATTCTGAATAAAGGAGTTTACATTTAAGTTCAGAATGGGAGGAGCGTCTCTCTATCTGTTACTGGTGGATTCTTTTGGATTTTTACTATTTGTTTGCAGTAAAAAAAATACACTATCTGTACTGTATCTTTGACCTTCAAGTATGTAGACAAGTGGTGTTCTTAGTCGTTCTGACACAATTGAGACGGAACTCTATACGATTTCCTGCTCCTTCTTTCTATCCTTTTGCAGTAGTGTGCTATTCTCAGATTTTCTCTATTCCAGAAACAACGGCTTTAGTTTCAGTTTTCCAAGTTGCCAGAGATGAGGGGAAGTTGCTCTTCAGTCGGCTGCTCGTTCGAAAGGATTTGAAGCGGCAACAGCTGCTGAAGATCCGGAAATGGACACATACTCGTCTGGTGAAGACTTGGTTATTAAGGTCAGCTTGTTGGCTTCTTTCTCTGATGGCCTTACCTGTGTTTTCGTTGCTTTCATTGGTTTCCTCATATTGTGAGCTAAAATAGTGAAGCAAGTGTCTGGTTACTGAGTTACGGATTGTGTGAAATGATAGGCGAGGAAACCTTATACGATTACCAAGCAACGGGAGCGATGGACTGAAGAGGAGCATAATAGGTTCCTAGAGGCTCTGAAGCTCTATGGTCGAGCTTGGCAGCGAATAGAAGGTTGTAGTTTCTATTCATTCACAGGCTTCAACTATTGTTTTCCAAAGAGAATTTGCGAATTTTCAGTCCTTTTAGATACTCATCAGCAGTGAGGCCGATCAGTTTCATTTTGGTAGAAAATTTATCCAACTTATGTAAGTTATGATGAGGATGTTACTACTTAAAGTCGACCTTATTCCTTTCTCAAGCTGGCTATTCTTGTTGAACTGTTGCATTTGTCCTTGGCGTGTTTCTGTTGTTGGTGCACAGAACATATAGGTACAAAGACTGCTGTGCAGATTAGAAGTCATGCACAGAAGTTCTTCTCAAAGGTCAGTGTCTCCTTTATGTTGTTATAAGTTTCTGTCAGTCTATTGTCACACACCCATAGCCTGAAGTGGATTTTTTCAGTAAAACGTTATCACTTGTTTTTATAGCAGAACTGTGCTAAAGAACCATTTTCTTTGACTTAGTTGAAGTCAGACTGTCAAACTTGGAGGATAGAATTGAAAATGCTTGGGAGTTGCCAGGGTCATCTTTAAATCTATTTTCTCTAAGATAAGTTAGATGAAAATGTTTATTGTTTTGTTTGGGAGTGGAAACCAGTTACCTTGTACTAGCCATGTCAAAGCCTTTAAAACCATAGTCTCTTTGACTTATCGAAATATATAAACTAGTATTACGGTGTTATCCCTATATACTCGGGTGAACAAAAAGATGTTTGTTAATACCAGTGTGCCCTCTGCTACTAAGGTTGCTTTGTATAGCAGGATGTTTAGTGCTTTTCTTTGAATACTTTTTAGCATTTTGTTGTTGTGTTATGATGAAGTGTTCAGCTGCTCTTTTATTATGAGTCAGGCATTAAAAAATTGAAACTTAGCAATGCACTATTTGGAGACATAATAGAGAGCTGTATGTGATTGTAATAGTAATTTCTTACACTGGTCTAATAGTCATTCTAGTAAACAACTGTTGAGAGCTTTTGCAGCCAATGTATCAGAGTAACAACCTTAAGAATGTTTCTCCAACATGACTTACTGGTCACTGTAGGGATAGAACTGAAAGTTTATTTGTTTAAATGTGTGCTGTGTGCGTCCTACAAGATGGATACATAGTTTCTCAACATGGTCATTCATGAATATCCCATAAAAGTTAGCAAGTCTCGTGCTATATCCTTGCTTAGCTCTTTTAATCTGTTTTCTGCTACTTTTTTGACAATGGTGATGCAAATTGGGACAAGTGGTCCAGAAATAGCAAAGTGATTAGCTCTTTACTCTTCAGCTTAACTGAAGAATAATGTTTCTTGGAAGTAAAGCAGAAGGGGGCTGGTTTGGTTGAGTAAGGAGTCACTGCTCCTTTGCTCTACCAAACCAGCCCCTTTTCTGTTTTAGTATAGTGGAGGAAGTCCTTGTTATAACAACTACAAATTTGGTCTTTCGGTCATGTTAGAAGTCATCGAGTTCCTTGAGAAAAAAGTAAAGCCATCAAATTCTCTTTCACGTGTAACCTAACTAGGGAAACTGTGTTTCTTTTGTATGAGCAGCTCAATAATTTTGAGATTTTGCGAGGAATAGTTTCTGGGATAATAGAAGGATCATTAAACACTTTACATTACTTGGTATCAACATGCTGTTACATAGACAATCATCGAAGTAACAAGTCTTTTTAAACACTTTGTTTTAATATCTCATCTTCTATAACTGTAATCACAATATCAGTGTCATATTTGAAACTTTCATCACTGCCCTTGGCACTAGAATGTGATGATAACTCATTATTTGATCCGTAAATGGTATATATTACCGTTTACGATAGCGTCTGTTCAGTTGCTCTAGATCTAAAAAAGATGTCCTTTAATTGTGTGAAGTTTATTTTATCATCAATTCTTTTATTTACTCTGCCATTCGTGGGCATGCAGTGACAAGTTTTGGGATTTTTTGTTTTGTTTCTAATCTGCAAACCGAAAGGAAAATTTTCTCTGCAGTTGGAGAAGGAAGCTGTAGCGAAAGGTGTTCCAGTGGGAAAGGCTATTGATATCGACATTCCACCTCCACGACCGAAAAGGAAGCCGAGTAATCCTTATCCTCGTAAAACAGGGGTTAGTCCCATCACGTCTCATGCTGGAGCAAAGGATGGAAACCTTTCAACTTCACTTCCTTGCAGCCAGCAAGTGCTAGACCTCGAGAAAGAACCACCTCCTGAGGTGATTTATTATTCTCTTCCTTTTCTCAAAATATATTGGCCTTCATGTTATTGATGTTTTGTATGCACCTCTATCATTATCCAGAAACCTAGTGGCGATGAGAACTCTACTGGTGCAAAAGAAAACCATGACGAAAGTTGCTCAGAACTCTTCAATTGCAGTTCCTCCGCTTCATCACTGAAGAAAACTTCCACAACACCACCGGAATTGCTTAGGAGGATACCATCCTCCTTTAGGGAGTTCGTGCCTTGCTTGAAAGATGCAGCAGCAACTCAGGATGCAACAAATGAATCGCACTCTCATATCACCACTGAACATCCTGATGGAAATCGCAAGTGGAATGATTATAAGAATAACAGGCCAGAGCTCAATCTGAAAGTTCCTGACAATGGCAGTAGCAGTAAGCTCCTTCAGCTCGGGAACTCCTGCCTCCATTTGCACGAGGAGTCACTGCAAGACAAGAAAGCTGATGATGACAACAATGCCAATGTGGTGCCACCAGAGGATAAGATGCTTCAGCAGAACTATCCTCGGCACGTTCCAGTGCACATTCTTGATGGGAGGAGATTGGGAACATGTCATGACTCAATGGCCACCACTGTAGGAGAAAGTAGTCAGGCACAATCTAATGTATACTCGCTTCCAACTCCATCTGCAGCTGGAGTCCAGAACAACAGGCCGCCAACATCTTCGTCACATCAATCATTTCCATCTTTCCCCTTCACACCAAATCCTCTCCAAGATCAGCAAGATGACTACAGATCCTTTCTCCAGATCTCTTCGGCCTTTTCAAGTCTCATCGTGTCTACTCTGCTACAGAACCCTGCTGCCCATGCCGCAGCAAGCTTTGCTGCCTCATTTTGGCCGTATGCAAATGTTGAAAATGGGGCAGATTCATCCAGACAGGTGGTAAACTCTGCTCCTAGTATGGCAGCCATTGCTGGAGCTACAGTGGCAGCGGCAACTGCCTGGTGGGCTGCTCATGGACTGCTTCCCTTGTGTGCTCCTCCTCCTCCTCCTCCTCCAATGCATGGTGCATCCTTTGCTTGCCCTCCGCCAGCTGCAATTCCATCACCTCATAACAGTCCACTTAAAATGGTGAGCAAGGAAGGCACTCCTCCCCAATATTCACATTCAGAGACTGCAATGCTTGCTCAGAACTCAACCTCCAAATCACATGACATGTCTTCGTCTGACAAGAGAGAAGAGAATAACGGAGGCTCAAACCCGAATGCTGCTGTGCAGCAAGTTGCTGGTCACAAGATGAACTCGACGGCACCAGAGGTAAATAATGATTCTAGCGAACCAAAGAACAGGAAACAAGTCGATCGTTCCTCGTGCGGTTCAAACACAGCCTCCAGCAGTGAAGTGGAGACAGACGCGTTAGAGAAGAATGAGAAAGATGATGACAAGGAAGAGCCGATGAAAGAAGGCGCTGATGCAAACAACCCTCCAGCATCGACAACTGATTCTGGCTGTCGTCGAAGTAGGAGCAACACAAGCACAAGTGGCGATTCGTGGAAGTCTGTTTCGGAAGAGGTAGTAATCTAATAACATCTCTCTATCCTTTCATTGCTTCCAATGATTGATTTAGACGACAAAAAAACAGAGCTGTTAGAAGGTATATGCATCTGGCTCACGTCCCTCTCTTACATTTCCAATATGTCTCAGGGACGTCTCGCCTTCCAAGCACTATTCTCAAGACAAGTGCTTCCACAGAGCTTCTCGCCCCCACCAGATGGCGAAGTAGAGATGCAAAACGCGGAGCATAGAAATGTAGAGGTAATGGTATTGGATCTCAACAGGTGCCATCCCAGGGAGGAGCAGAATGCCATCTCTCCTACTCATGGGGAGGAATGCTCATTACCAACTATAGGAATTGTCGCGAATGAAAAGCTCAAGCCTCGTCGAACCGGGTTCAAGCCCTACAAAAGATGTTCCGTCGAGGCCAGGGAAAACAGGCTGACAACCAGTTGCGGCGGAGGCCAAGGGGAAGAGAAGGAGTCGAAGCGGATATGCTTGGGGCTGGAAGGGGAAGCTTCCATCTGAGATGAAAATGCTCCTAAAAAACAGCGGAAACCTCTGTTTTAGGCAGAGCATGTTACATCTCATTTTTATCTCCTTCCTCTTTTATCATTTCTGTTACAAGTTTAAGAGTCCCCTTCCTTGCACGAGACCTTTTTCGTGTGTTAATGTGTGTGTGTACCATATCCATCTCTGCTACATTTGACGCTTATTGTTTCAATGTTCCCTCAAAACCGCATGAAACTGTGACTGCCATCAGCTAAAGCCTAAGTACTTCCTCTTTTGAATTATTTCTACACTTAGAAAGTTCACTATAGACATGTTTGACATATTTTCCTGCGCCTCTTAACCTCTATTTTTGGATTGTGCACTTACTGCAAAAATATTCTTCGTATAAAACCCGGAACGTCCTGTGTAAAATGCACGATACCCCAAGTTTCGCCATAGCAGCTTGCCAACAAATCTGTCAAAAAACAAAGGTTGCCAAAATAACCAATATCCCACAGTTGCATATTCAAAGAGGCTACCAATGTACCATCGTCTATCAGCAGAATCAATAAGAAACCGCTTTCATTTACATCGTTGCATTCAAGGATTGCAGCTTTTCCACTCCCATAGTCTTTTTACACTATATAGTATATACACATGTAAGGAATATTTCATTCAATTGGCTCAGCTCGTTACTGTCCTTTTCGAGTATCTACTGGCTGACGTGCAAATTTCAACAATTGCATGCTGCTGCATATTGCTTTTCCATTCCCAGATTGGCTGCCAATTGGTGAGTTTTTACGCGGCAACCGAAAGGAAGCTAGGCCGGATGTACTATAGAGAGTGATGGGGTGGATTAATTCTTTCTTTGAATTCAAGGCTGTGGCATGCGGAGCTGAGAGATCAGAAACTTGGACTGGTGTGACTGTAAGTTGACTATGTAGCATCGAATTCGCTGCTTGTTAGCAGGAGTTAGAATAAACGGAGGGTTGAGTGCAAGAGAAGTCGCTTCTCCCACGATGAAGGACAACAGTAGCAACGCTTTGGAGTACGAGACAGCTGCATTGTCCTTGTTGTCCATGTATTCGTCCACCTGAAGATGAAGAAAACACAGTGGTATTTTTAACATAATGCAACAATGTCAAAGAGAAGCGCAGCAGTGAGAGAAGAGAAGACGGTCACTTACAGCACCGGCTGTCCCTAGAGCTAGGGCCTTCTGGAATATAATTTCCATTGCATCTGGCATCTCTGCTGCAGCTGCAAAAGTAATACACGATAGATATTGGTAACAGAGCGTAAAAGTAAGTGCAGAAAACATACTGGTGTGTTTGTTTTGGTTCAAAGGTAACTTCTACTTTTCAAAGAGCTGGTCTACAGTTAAAAACAACATAGTTCTTCAACCTAAAATTCATTTCATACTCTGCCCCTTGTAAAAACCCAACCCAAGATATATGCATACTGAAACTTAAAATATTACACTTTTTTTTTTTTTAAAAGACACTCATCATTATATCATTCAACGAAACTGATGAATTGACGAACCATCAACGTCTTTGAGGTGCCCTGACAATTTCTCCGCATTATCAAGAGCAGAAACAAACCCTTCTTGTGCCCATTTGCAGGCAGAGGAAGGCTTGTCAAATTCAATTTTATCTGCCGCACAGAACACGGGGTCATCATCAATCGGTGTAGGCAGAACATCTGAGATTTCAGGTAAGTCATTTCCAGGAGTTGTAGTGAGCCAGGTGCCACAAATCTCAACTGCTTTCTTCCAGCAAGCCAAAACTACCAGTTCAACTGAAAATGCTTCCAGAAATTGTCCTGCCTTGTACTGCAAACAATAAAAATCTGAAATCATCACAAACTAAAACTCCTTTTGAATGTATTCCAAGATTCATGTTCCTGCCTGCTTCAACATAAGCTGCATTTTGCCACAAGGGATATGAATCCTATCAAGTGCTTGCTAACAGATCATCCATTCAACACAACCCGAAATTCTATAGCACTCATTGTTTGTATTTGGCTATTTGCCAACTACCCATTATTGAAGAATCCCGAACAGAAAGTTGTTTAAATAGATCACATCCTAGGAAATGCAACAAGCTGTGTATAAAGAATGTTAGCTAGTTGTACCTGAAGAATGCTAGACATCCTAGGGAGAAGACAACAAAATTTACTACAATGTAGACCATACTAGGTACAGTCTCACTTTGCTTTCGACAACATCGCCTACTCGTCAAAGACAACAGCTTTCAAATTTCTCTAAGCATTTTTTGCTATGTCAAGTCCTCTATACTGTTAGCATTTCACCTCATCATCTACTAACACAACAGCCCAGCTCTGTTAGAACTCAAATGACTTGGACAACTCATCAGAGTGTCAACAGAGTAGAACATTGCTCATGTATCAAAAACATCTAACTCCCATCGGATCTAACCTTTGGGTAACCTACAAAAAAGGGGAAATAATGTACTTAGCTGATGTGAAAGAACTCACTTTTTCACTAACTACTTCTGATACTGCCTGGAGATACTGTCGTAATACGAGGAGCCTAGTTGATGGATGTAATATGGATAACCCTTGAAGTTCCCTACATGTACTGAAATTGCATGTTGTAGCTAATGGTTCTGATCCTTCGACTCCCTGCTCCAAGGAATGAGCAGGATCAACCTCTTCTGCAAGCATGACACTTGCTGTATTTTCCACTTTGACCTCAGTGGGTCCACATACAGAAACTCTGTTATTGGAGCTTTCTTGCAATGACGTCTCGAAGTAACACGTGATGTTCTCCTTTGAAGTGAAATGGCAATTAACAAGAACATAATCCTTCTCAATGGACTGCATACAGCCAGCAACTAGAAGATAATAAGAAAACAATCAGTCCTGGTTAAGAAGCCCAAGCTTAGGTTACAGGAAAAAAGGGGTGACAGGACTATGACCATGAAGTTAGTCTAGGCCTATTAGACATTGAACTAATTTTAAAGTATAAAAGAGTTGAATGATGAACAACTACCTTGAGTCTGATCCACTGTCAAATTGTTGCCAAAAATGGGTTTCCCCATCTCATCACTGGCAATATTTTCCAGAGACCGAAACATGCTTGCATGGCTGGATGTACCACCATCAGCTTTACCATGTTGTATTTTGTGGTCAGGGGCAGATGGAACTGCTAAGTTCAGATTGTTCTCACCAGAGCAATTAAGACACTGTGAATGCAACTGCAAGCTCTTGTCACAGGAAGAATGAGACTGCTCAACTACTTGTTTTGGTAGGGAAACTAGAGAACATTGCTCTGTCTCCACAGTCAGCCTACATCATTTTGAATGAAACAAATAAAGATAAACGCAGAAAAGGGACCAAACAACGTAGGTTACTACTTAGTAAATGAACATTGAAGGATCAACTTGAAACTGTTACCTAGGTTCCACTAAGAATTTATGATTGAAGAACTCCAGGAAGGTTAGCCGTTCAACTGCAAAAGCAAAGTTAGTCTCCTGGTCAGCTATGTAGCACAGATGCCAAGCAACACTACCTACCCAATCACGAGCAGCATACAGTTCCATAGTTTTGAAAGCTACAAGCAGGTACGTTGCACACACAGGGATACAGGTACCTGGGTTCTTGCGTAAAAGGCTTCTGCACAGGTCTACACAGTTTGGATGCAGCTTCTCCAAAGCACCCTCTGGAAACTGCAGCTCAGTTGACATCAAAATATTCTGAAAGAGCTGCATGCATGAGAGAACAAAGTAAATATTACAGCCTGTCATATTTAAGAATCCAAATGTTTAACTCTGTCAAATTCAGGCTGCATTGGTAACTTCTTTGTCACCAATTCTTCCACTGAAGTTCTTAATATAGAAACCTGAAATTGACTATTCCCCTGAAATGGCGGCCTGCCTGTCACCAGCTGGAATAGAATTGCACCGACACTCCATAAATCAGCCTGCATGTCCAAAGAAACTACGTGAGAAATGCTACTACTGGAAAATCTACAGTAATAACTTCCCTACTCCTTCAAGCATTACATAGTTGATTACCTTGGCATCATACTTTTTGTTCTGAATAATCTCTGGGGCCATGTACAGAGGAGATCCACAAAGTGTCTTAGCCAATTCGTTGTGTGTCAAGGACCTGGTAGATAAATGCATCGAGAAAATGACATAAAGCAGAGCCACAGATGAAGTCAATATTACATAAATTTCTTATTTACTATTTAGAGTTTAGCCAGATGGGGAGTGGGAAGCGATATAAAAGCCATACATAGTTGCTAGAAAAGTTATTCGTAGTTAGGCTGCTGGTAAGAAGTTAGTATATGACAGCTTCAGGTTTTGTAACCAAACAAAAACTGCAATAACGCACCACATGTAAAAATTAAGTACATCAAAATCTTGTTGTTATAGAGTTGTCCCTTTCCTACATGGTGGTTGACTTTTCATTAGCTAAGCTGCCAAAGTACATGTCAGTGATTAACAGGCAAAAACAGTTCCAGGTAATGAGGAGTGCTTCTTGTGACAGGAGCCATCAGGAACCTAAATTACAACACTCATGGTGGCTCACCTGAGAACTAGTGATTATGCGTGCAAGATGATCTTTGATGGAACATTTGTAGGCAGCCTAAATGATATGGGCTGTCTTGAGCTTGGTTCTGTATGTTAATGATATAATGATCTTTCCAGTTTGCAATGTCAGTCATGGATGAGAACACAGCACTTTTCCTAAATAAGAAAAAGCATCATCGTACACCACGGAGAGATGATTGATCACATCAATCACCAAATCTGTGCTTAGCACACTTGGCAGACAAAAAGAAATAACACCGGATGCAAAATTGATTAAACTAACAAGGAGATTCTCACCTAGCAAAACCAAAATCTCCTATCTTCAACAGTGGAGTTTCCTCATGTGATGACAAAAGCAGGTTCTGCAAATATAGTAGTTTACCAATTCATCAAAATCCACCACAAGTAACTAAGGGGAAAACAAAATCACTCACAAGTTCAGAAACCAGAGACTGTCACAAAAATCCTGGCTTTTGGTTCAAACCTGTGGTTTCAAGTCCCTGTGAATGAGATGCTTCTCTTGTAGTACTTGCAATCCTGCAGCTGCACAAAAAAATCCAGCGACCCGTATTGTCAATCAGTAGAAAGATGCAGTCTTAAACCCAGAAGGCGGCCATTAGAGAAATCCCAAAACTATGAACAGCCATGAACCCACAGCAAACTTGAAAACTAACGATGCAGAATAAGAAGAAGAAAAATACCCAATTGCCTCATAAAGTGCCTGGCAACAAGCTCTGGAACTTTCCCATGGCGCTGAATGTACGCCGCCAGATCACCTCCGTCGCAGTACTCCAATATCAAATATATCCTATCAGCAGTCTATCCGTCCAAAGGAACTTTTCAGTTGCAAAACCACCGACATCCATGGTAAAGCAATAGAATAGTGACGATGGAATGTTTTCTTTTTGGTTACCTCGAAAGCCTCGTAAAGCCGAATGATGTTAGGGTGATGAATGGTACTGAGAATGGAAATCTCCTTGCGCAAATTGGCGCTAACTTTTGGGCTGAGCAGTTTCTTATCGATCTCCTTCACGGCGACTTCCAGACCCGAGACTCGGTGGCTGGCCCGCCAAACCACGGCGAAGGAGCCCGACCCGAGTCTGGGTCCGATTACGTAATCGCCAATCCGTTGACGATCCATCATCACCACCGCCGACGCGACTCAGTGGAGGAGTCAATGACGATGCCAAAAAAAAAACTGGGGTTTCAGACGGTTTTAGTTTTCCCTTCTTCGTGAATGGACAAAAATAAAAGTCCCCAAGGGTATCATCGCCACCGTCATCTTGTTTGCTTGCTGTCTGTCAGTTGAGTTTGTAGCTGCTGGAATTAGCAGAAGAAAACCAATTTTTTGCAGTGTTTGTTTCTCGAGAAAAGAGAGGTAACGAAGCGG
Organism: Linum trigynum; assembly: GCA_964030455.1. Lineage (NCBI taxonomy): Eukaryota > Viridiplantae > Streptophyta > Magnoliopsida > Malpighiales > Linaceae > Linum > Linum trigynum. Next base: position 993,831 of record OZ034820.1, read on the forward strand.
ATGTGACGACGAATTTGCAGTTGGAGTTTGGAAAGACGATGGTGTGTTGGTTTTCAACTTCTCTTCAATTTAGAGATCAAGCCCTCTATATTTGCAGGTCAGATCAGGTCCTTAAGGCCTAATCCTTAAGGAAGATCTTAAACCATCTCTAGCCAATAGGAGAAGGAGAGAGAAAAACATTAGTAATAATTAGCTAACTACCTAAAAGGGTAAGACTGGAATATAATAGAAACTTAATTGATTAATAATTAAAAAGGAAAATGGTAGAAATCACTCCTCTGATGCCTCACTATTGAAAATTCATATCGGGAAAAATGGCCTCCTCCGAACCCTAAAATCGTTTCCCTCGAAGCCACGGCTGCAAACCCATCGCCGGCTAACCGTCGCGTTCCGGGTGCAATCCCAGTGTCGGTGCCACAACAGCACGGCTGCGTCACGTCATCATCAAGTCTGTGTCACGTCGTCGTCAAGTCACAGGTGCATCCGTTTTGGTTTCCTCGTCTGCAATCTCGTCATCATCAAGTCGTTGTTCCATCTGCAAACCCTCCGTCATGGCTTCCTGGTCGCTGTCGTTTCTCCCATCTCGACCATCTTCTGGTCAGATTCCCGTCGACGTCGTCACTAGCTTCCCGTGCTCGGCGTGATGGGTGATGATGATAATAACGTTGCTTGTAATGTTAATAACGTAAGGATAAAGATAAAAAACGAATGTTAATAATGTAAGTTAGAATGACAACAAAATGTTAATAACTTTGGTAAAAATGATAATAATGTATCTTAAAATGTTAATAACGTAGAATAAAATGGAAATAATTTGTAATGTTAATAATGTAGTTTAATACATGTTGAAAGTGTAACTATAATTTGTTAAATTGTTAATAATGTGGGTTAATATGATAATAACGTAGGTTAAAATGTTAATAACGCAAGGGAAAAGATAGGTAACGAATGTTAAAAATGTTAGTAATGTGAGTTAGAGTGAGAACCAAATGTTAATAACGTTAACTAAAATGATAATAACGTAGCTTAAAATGTTAATAATGTAGGTTAAAATGAAAGAGCTCTTTTTTATTACGTGGGTTAAAATGTTAATAACATGGGCCAGAATGATAATAACTCAGTTTAAATTGTTAATAATGTAAGTTATAATGAAACCATCTTTATATAACGACAGTTAAAATGTTAATAATATAGCTTTATATTATTGAAAGTATAACTAATAATTTGTTAAAATGTTAATAACGGCGGCAACGACGGTGGAGAACTGGACCAAGGGTGGCTGGAACTCGCCGTTGGTGGACTGGGCCGACGACGGCGGAGAACACTGGCGGGAGCTACTTCACCGGCCATAGATCACAGCGGGAGGGGAGCTGAATCGACAGCGGCAACGGAAGAATGGCGAGCGATGTTGCTGGACTAGAACGACGACCGCAACGGGAGATATATACGTTAGAAGGGCTACGTTTTTTAATTTAATTGCAATTTCCTTAATAACCCTAACAACTATTTAACTAATAACTCCCCTTAACTACCTAAAATTAAATCAGCCAATCACAACGCTTTAAGATCCTCTTTAAAAAAGAGGGTTTAAGGACCTGAACTTAGGCCCTATATTTGGACGGGTGGGTTTAGTCTAAAGTCTAAACGTATAATAATTACTTAATAATTAGACTTATTCAGCTGGAACGCTCAAACATTTTGGTTTAACATATACATGTATACCACTCTGTATGTAGAGAGGGCAATTTTTTTTTTTTTACAAAAATAAAATTAAAGAGTTGCATTTACGATATTGCTGAACTCTAGAAATTCAAAAATCAAAACTTCAATAAGTATTAAGTAAAACTTAAATCAAGAATCGGCGTATAAAATGGCTTATTGTATAGTATATTTTGAGATTCGTCCAAGCAAGGAACAAAATGGCCTCCTCTGCCTCTTCTTGCTTATCGTTTAAGTGTGTGCAGAATGTACTCAGCATAAAGATCCCTGCGTTCAAAGATTGTACAGTGTAATATGTAAACAAAAAAAAAAATAATAATAATAATAAAACCCATTTACAAAAATATTAGCTTTATATTTCAAAGATGGGAAAACTTTACATCGAGTATTGGATGGCTTCAGTAGCACCATCTGAAGGCAAGAACTCATTAACTGCAACTTCCTTGTTCTCATTTTTCTTATCTGCAAAGACATTGTTATGAACGAGAAAAATGGAAGGTCATTTGTAACAATGGTTAATTAGTGTTAAAAGAGAAAGACATACAATCTTCAAAGAAACGACGGATCTCAGAAAGGCGATGAGGAGGCAACTGCTTGATGTCATTGTAATACTTATACTCGGGATCGTCAACACAAACTGCAATGATCTTGTCATCTTTCTCTCCCTGAATCACAAATAAATAAAAAAACAAAACAAAGAACGAACATGCACTGATTATATATTCTTGGACCGTCATAAATCACCAGTTGGTCTCAATAATGCCAAAGAAGCTGTCATAAATCACTAGTTGGTCTCAATAACTCGAGTTATTGGGAGTAGATTATTATATATGGATCTTATACCACACTCTTACACGCCCCCCTCAAACGAAAGCCAACTCACGGGCTTGAAGTTTGCATTGCACCTACCATACCTTGTGCTTTAATCAAGACCACTTGGACAAACATGTTCTCTGATACCATGTTATAAACCATTTGGTCCCGATAATTCGCGAGTTGTTGGGAGAAGACTATATTATGAATTTTTACCACATTCTTTATCGAAAACCGCAGAGTTACTGACTTTTAGAGATAAAAAGAGGATGCATTTACCTGGTCAATCATGGGCATGAGTCCAATGGCTCTGGCTCTTAAAAAGCAGCCCGGGAGAACAGGCTCCTGCAGATTCACCAACTTAGTGTGTTAGCAATTTCACATACCAAAATGGAAGAAGAATTGGAGGAGAGAAATACATAGACAAAAAAAAAAAAAACACTCTACCTGCATGAGAACCAACACATCCAAAGGATCATTGTCTTCGCATAATGTTCGAGGGATGAATCCATAGTTGTGAGGATAAACCACAGACGAGTACAAAATACGATCAACCTGTGAATAGGTTCACAGTTGTACATATCATAAGGAAGCCCTAAGCAATTTAGAAGAATGTTTTCGGTAAAATGAAGTGAATATATCTATGGTGTTTATTACCTTAATCATTCCTGTCTTCTTGTCCAATTCGTATTTGACCTTACTTCCCTTAGTGATCTCAATAACCTATATGAATCCATAACCATGATTTTTGGATGAATAAAGATTTATCCTACAAACCATAGATATGGACTAGAGATCATGATCGAGAAGAAAACATACCACGTTGAAAACTTTGGGGGCTTCAGGGCCTGCAGATTTGAACATCACCATTTATAGTTTTATTATGAAAGAACTTAGATTTTTTTTAACAATGAAAAATTAAAGAACATATATGATATCACATAACATCAAATAATTCTATATTTCTAAATGTAAGAGAGATGTATAAGATAATTAACTTTTTACCCAAGAACTCGAGTTATTTGAACCAGTTAATTATGATATGGTAGCATAGTTGGTTTGCAAGTGATGGTGTGTTCGAAGTCCAAGACCACAATATTAACTCGAGTTTTGGTTTATGACACTATACCAAGGGTGGAGCTACCATGAGTCCCAGGGGCACGAATTTCGAAGATCACATGCAAATGCATTAAATTTTTTGAAAATTAGGTATAACTTAATAAATTATTTATAAATAAATAAAGCGTGTTATTATTGTATCCCAATTTTTGAATCTTGGCTCAGTAATAAACATTGTAACATTACCGATCTCTAGATCATGCCATGGGTGAGCCGCAACGGTTCTCTTAGACAAAGATGAAAGGATCCTCTCGTTCAATTTTGGGGTACGCTTCTCACCACCATCGCTTCCATTGTTATCGTTGGTACTCATCTTTGCATCCAAAAAATCAATTGTAATCAAAAGAACAAACACAGTCAAACTTTCTATTCATTCAAAGCACACCGGACAGAACATAAGCATTTGAAAAATGCTCCTCCAAGTTTTCAGAACACTAAAGATAATAATCCGCATGCAACATTATAAAATAACCCAGATTGTGAACTTTCAGAATCAACCGTGACACATTAATGGAAAGATAATTTTTTACACATTTATCACGAACCCAGAAAGAAAGAAAATTGACAGAGAGAGAACATATGACTACCTTCTTTTCGTCTTTCTTTCTGTGTGCAGCTAATTTCCTATCTGATTGATGATCCAAAGAAGATTGGGAAGAGCAACAAATCAATGTTCCTCCTAAAGCGGCCTTTTATTGAATTGAAGGGAATATGTTCGTACCCACAACCACATATATTAGAGGAAAGAGTTTGAAAAGTGTTTGATAAAATGGACGAAAGAGAAAAACAATGTTTGCGAAACACTGCCTCGTGTTTGGATGCAGCGAAATGGTAGTTTGCAGCTGCGGATGACCCTCCACTTTTCTTGTTCAAAATTATTATTATTCATGGTATTCTTGTTTTCCTCTTCCTTTCATTAACATTTCCTTTCATTCAATCAGTCGAAGACCAAATGATGTCCGATAAAAAAAAAAGGTTAAATGATGTGTAGCTTTTATCCGGAAAAAAAAATAGTTATATTGATTTCATGTCAATTGTTAGTCTAAATTAGGAAAATGCAGCAATTAAGAATGATAAAAATAAATAAAATGCCATCCACTCGATTGACTAACACCTGAAGAAGTTGACGCAAAAGACTACATTTCATGTAACTTCAAACTTAGTCAAATGAGACATCGAATGGATCTTGATCGAGAATGAATCAATGGATTATCGAGCTTGTTGATGATGATAGAGAAGATGGATTAAGAATGAACATAAATTAGACAACACAATATTTTGTTAACCAGATTCGTATGTGGTGCAATAGTTTACTTCTTCGCTGAGCGTGACTTTCCCTTGAGACGACCTAGTTACAATCAAGCGATAAGGAACCCAAAGCCATAGGACGGGGAACCAAAAACAAAACAAGCACCAAAAAGGGAACTCAAATGTCATCTTCTTCTTCTTTAAACGGCTAGGATTAGGCATTAGGATAATCGTACCGCTTCTTTTCTTTTCCACCCTTATGGTGGTATAGAAATATATCATATTGTAGATAGCTAGTATACATGATGGTAGGTATGAACTAACCACGATCTATCATCATCATATGGTAGAAGGTGGTATAAATGGTAAAAAAAATCATTTCCTAATATATGTTGAATGAATATCATTTTATAGATCGCAAAAAACTTGTTTCTTTTGTACAAACAATTTGAAAAAATGAGTCAAAACGAAGGAGATAAAGGGTGGTAGCGAGTGGTCGATAATATAAAAAAAAGAAAAAGATAATTGTTGCATAGATACTCCTTCGCTTAGCAAGGGCAAGCATACCCAAGCTGAACTCGTAGTATAGTTGCTCGAGTCGTATTCCACGAGGGTATTTAGGGTTATTGATAATCTTGACTTCGAACTACTATCTAGTCAATTTAAAGGGTTTTGGTTTTGTTTGTCAACTAAAGTGAACTACACAAGAAATAAACAACTAACTAAGGTGAAGACCGCTAGAGAAGAGATGTTGTTTAGGATCGAATCCCTCTGGCAATAAATCAAAATGTGATTGATGCAAACCAAATATGATTCATCATATCTTATAAATTGTCAATAATTTGTTAGTATTCTTTGAATCAATGATCGTGCATCTAAATTCTCTTCCGATATGGTTAAGTGATAGGGTGGTCTCCTCTTCCCAATTAACCACTCATAGCTTTAAAGATTAGATTGTCAATTAAGGGTTTTTATCCAGAGCAAGAGGAATTAAAAACTCAATAGTCATGCAATTGATAATAGCCCATCAATTGATGTGTTTCACCTTAACCTAATTGGATTGCTCCCTCGTAGGTCAACACCAACAAAACCTAAAGCTTGGCCAATACAAGGGATAAACATCAATTAGATATAGAGAATAAGGGTTTGCAATCAAGGTTATATTCGTCTCCTAAACAACTAGAGAAGTTAGGCCATAGAGAGAGTGTGTGTGTGTGTGTGGATAAAGAGAGAAGAACAAGAATCCATGTTTTGCTTGCTAGATTGCCCATTCCAAAAAGTCAGTTAGGCAGCGACGGATTAGAACTTAGCCGCAGCAGATTACAGTGCTGTTCTGCTTTTATTACACAACAATTCTCCATTACCGCCGTATATATGCTGTTGGACATTAGGAGTACCGTCTGTTGAGGAGTTCAAGGAGAAGAACCGCAGCAGAGTCCTTGGCCTTCTTCACACTTGGCATCGGCTCTCCGATGCATTCATCGGTCCACCCTCTGTCATTTGTATTCACTCGAACAGCAAACGTGAACCTCTTTGCATGCGCCGGACCACCCTCACTAACACACCTTCAAAGATTTCATTACGAGAACATTAGTCAAACAGACGATTAACTTCTCAACCACGTCCAATAAATAACGCAGAGGCAATGTGTACCGATAGAATGGCATAGGCCAGTTCCGACGCAGGCAGATGTCGTTCAAGGTCTGTCTTGTGAAAGTATGGTGCCCATTCTTCTTCATCCCCTCCTCGTCTTGATCGACCTTGTCGTCATCAGCGGCAGTTTCCTTCTCCTTGAGAATAGCTAGTGCATTTCTAGCAGCAAGTTTCTGTGCCATCTTCTTTTGAGGATTCTGAGCAACTCCCACCTCGACCCCGTCTATGAAAACTTGGACAGTGGCCACATTGCCAGTTCGAGTGGCTTTGTATTCCAGGCCTTCAGCCTGCTGCTGGCATCGCTCTTGCAGCTCTCTCACTGGATGCATCGGAAGTGTCTCGGGCGTCACCATTGGGTCCAATAAAGGCTGGAAAACCTGAGAGAGAAAATTATCGAAACAAGGAGAGAAAAAATACATAAATCAATCGGATTCTTTACCTTTCGAATCATCAGGCACTAAACAGAAGCAACAAAAGGGAGCAAGTTCCATGAATTAATAAGGGAGCCTAATACTACCTTCCAAACAACTCCAGTGTCCAGTTCGCTGTCGAGGAAGATAGCACCAGCAATTGATTCCACAATATCACCAAGAACTTTTGGAGCTTTGCAGTCTCCCAATCCAAAAGAATTGAACTCCAGCTTCGACACTTCGTTTTGAACTTCCTCTACAAAATCCCGTATCTGAAATGTGAATGATTTCCCAAAACATCATCAAGATTGCCGAAAGCAGTAACCAGCCCAGTAATGCAATGGTAGATGTGTTTCTAAATACCGAAGTTTTGTTCCAAAATAAAAACAATGCATGCATTTATTTCTTCATGTGACCGCTGAAATTATTCATTCAAATAAATGGTATAGAATCTCACCTTTTAGTTGAGATTATTGAGATTCCTTTTCTTTTACACATTTTTCTTTACCCTGATGTCCCTATCAACTTCCATGTATTTCCATAAAACTCCAATTTCTTTTCTCCAAAAGTGACTTCCTCCACAAAAGTAACTATTTTTTCGAGTTCCAAAATTACAAGCACAATAACCAAACATTGAATCTTAAAATGCACTCATTGAACAGTACATCAATTTACCATATAGGCAGAAAACATTAATTTTAACGATAGTATTAAGGAAAAGAAAGATACCTGCTTTTCTAGTGCACTCGATCCATGACGGAGGTGCACATGGAGCTTACGCTTTACTGCAACACGGGCAAAGTTTTCATTGTTTACAGCAGCAGCACGCAAGTCTGTCAATCGACCTGGAGGTAAATCTGTATATGAGAAGAACAAGTGCCGTGTAATGAGATGATCCAAGACTGCATCACCAACAAACTCCAGCCTTTGGTAGCAGGAAACTCCAGGAGACGGTCTAGAAGCATGAGTTATGGCCTCTACCAATAGGGACCGTTTGCTGAATTTGTGATTCAGAACACCTTCAAGTTTGTCAAAATCAACACTCCTTATAATACTTTCAGGTACTTTAGTTGACTGAATTACCCCATCTGTCTCTTCAAAATCAAACTCTACCTGTATTCCTATCCACTTCATAAGATGGTTTGCTGCAATTTTCCCACCTTCAACATAGTAAACTCCAATTAAAGCCTCTACCACATCTGCCAGTGTTTTACTAGAGAGTACTCGGTAAGAGCTAGAGTCACTCTCAAGCTCCCCATCTTCAAGTTCATCTTCTTCATACTCATCAACAACATGACTGTCTTCTATTACTGGCTTTTTCTCCAACACACCTGATTTCTCCTCGACGAATAAGGACGAGTGTTCATCCTTTGTATCTTCATCAAAGACAGGCAAAACTCCAGGAGCGGCCCACCTAGATGGAGCAAAACGATCGGCTTGGATGTAAGACTGAAGGCCTTTGATCAGTGCATATTGATACAGAACCATGTTGCTGACCATTTTCTGCCTCATTCTTGTAAGTTGGCCCTCATGTTTCTGGGGGTACTTTAGAAAAAGAAATCGACTGACGACCCATTTTAGGTAGGCATCTCCCAAAAGCTCTGCTCTCTCGTAACAGAATGTCTCTTGACATGAAGCAGCAGTCAAAGCTTCCAAGATCTGTAAAATGACAGCATTAGTTCATAGCTAGTCCACAGGATTCAAGATGTACTAATACCAGCCAAACAAACTGCCTCGGGCAAACAAAGATACCTTTGAAGCAGGAATAGGGTACTTAATTATGTGCTTGAGCTGGATAGCAAGGAGCATGCTCTCAACCCTTCTCATAATTGACGGTAGTCTCTGAGCACCCCGAACCAGAGAACCAGGAAGAGGGTGCACTAAACACAGCTCGGGAGGAAGAAACACATAGTATGTTTTGTCATGACACTCCTCTGTTTCACCATCACCAGCTATGTACACAAAGAAACTTGCACATTAGTTCAAGGAACTTCAAATGCGGAAAAATCTTTCTGCCAATAGAAAACACGCTTTTAGAGATATGGAAAGAACATAGATGCATACCTTCAGAGTGTTCAAACCTAGGGGAGAGGAGATTTTTGCAATAGGAAACGCCACGGCCTCTTATCAAAGGTTGACACTTGTACATCAATTCAACTCCATACCTAATAAGAACAAATGGGGCCCAATAGCCTAATGCACCCCTCTGTTGCAAAAGAAGAAGCAACGCTTTCCCCAAAGTCATAAGCTACTGTCAACGTGAAACCAAATTGTGAAATTTCCATAAATTTCACCGAACAGTAGCTACAGACTAGAGAGAAGGGCCCTGCATTCTTCAACAGCAACATGGAGATGCATGAAGGCTATCAAGCTCTCCAAATGCAACCAAGAGATTAGAATATATCACAGAATTTATGATAGGGAACCCAACTCCCTTTTTCTAGAAGCAAAAAGGTCAAGAAACAAAAGAGAAGATAAAACAGGCAAGCAACTAAAGTTCAAAGTGTAGACATACTTTTGTTTGTAATATTCGGCATATGAGCTGTACTCAAGCGGACCGAGATAACCTTCTTTCCTTGGGAATGAATTCTCTGCTGTCATGTCATAGCGTATAGAATCCACAAAAAACCTTTTCCCAGAATGAGCAGCAGTTACTATTCTACCTACCAAATCCTCGGCGTGAAGGCATGAATCAGCCATCATGAGTTTGCTTTTGGATGACCCTACAATTGGTGTTCCTTCCACATCTCGGTTAGGAACCAATCCAGAAGCTTTGACAATGTCAAACTGAGCAACAGCTCCTCTTATGCCATAAGTTGGGTGGGATTTTAGCCCAAAAGCCATGCCATGCCGCAATTTTCCAAATCCATACTCTCTCCTATCTCCACCAAGTGTCCTCTCATTTGTACCAAGATAGACATCAGGGCGAGCTCTTTGAAGGGGATTGCTCCACGCATCCGAATAAGATGTTTCTTTAACCAGATCCCAATCAATTTCAACTACAGGATCTACAGACTTATCGCCAACCACAGGGACAAACAAATATGCTTTTGCAGGATCCCATGGAGTAGTGTTAGGTTCAACATCCACGTCCAATACAATACTCATCAATCTAACATGAAAAGTTTTTAGGGAAGCCAGCTGCAGAAGAATTAATGTCTAGCAGTCAGTAAGAATGAGAGACATGAATTCATCAAAAAAGAAAGAAAGAGAGACATGAAAGGTTGACGAGCTCTATTTGACTAATCAACAACAAACCTCATTTTCATTAATTTCCATTGCTCCCTTGAAGACAAGAGATGCCTTTGTTGTCATGGTTCGAGCGATAAAGAGATCCATCGACATCGATAACACCTATGCAAACAGCTCCATTAGGAACAGAGGAATGCTTATAAACTTTAATCTGAGCTCAGACAAGAGGAAGAAACTGTAAATACCTCTGCATCCAGCTCACTGCCGAAAAGCACGGCGAATTCTGAAACTTGACTTATAAAAGGGTCTTTTGAAGTGCCAATATTAACAGATGAAACAGCATACATGTAAAGCCGAAACAACTTTGAGTCAGCACAAGCATCCTTTCCTGACAAGATCCATTCACCCTGGAAAAGAGCGAAAACCTGTGGATGAGAACATTCCTGCTAGAAAGGCTTACAGCAGGAGACGGTGATACAACAGATGAAACCTCCTTCGCTACTTCAAAGTATCACATATATAAAGGAAGGTAAGAGATAATGTGACAATTTTCCCTGAACCTTACTTCATTGAAAGATTGTATATTCACGAAAAATTAACAAGCAAACCATCAGAATCGCATCAAATGGAAAGAAGAAGAAAAAAACTTGCCTGAAGTATATCAGCAACACCTTCAGGATAAAATTCTCGGTGCCTAGCAGTCCCAGGAAGTGGTTCACTTTCATCGTTATCCTTCTCTCTGTCTTCCCCACTTCCCTTGTCTGGCAAGAGCATATCAGTAAATGCTCCCATCTCATGGAGCTTCTTGCAGGCAGCCAAACACACGGCCTGCACATTTTAAGTTGATAAGGAAGACATTCTTGCAATCTATACAGAATTGAGAGAAGCAAATGTCAGGTAGAATAACATGCCTGTTGTGCAAGGCGCATTGAGCTACAGATGGGTCCCTCAAGCTTCTCGAATGGAGCATTGCAAGGAAGTTGGAGCTTACACGAATATTCAGTAGGACCTCCTGGTTTCTCGTGTCTTTCCATAATAAACTCGGGGCGAAGAATAGAATATCTGGACAACAGATGCATATGAGTAGATCCTACAATGACTAACATTTAACATAACTAGCTCTATTTTAAGATTTCAACAAATAAAAGCACCTGTCACTAGGTAGTTGGGAGCAGTAAAAATGGATAAGTCCAACAGCAGAATTCAAGCTCACAACAGCACCAGTTGAAGGCACCTGGTAAACAGTTCCTGGTACTGGATCTACAGAAATTAATCTTGAAGTATCCTTTATATGACTCAGGTCAGTTCTCTCAATTGCTTCTTTCCTCAAAGTTTCCTCACTATTCCTGGCATTCCTTAAAAATGCTGTATGAGATAGGTTTGCCCTGTAAAACAGTGGAAACTTTAGAGCTACCCAAAGCTATTATGGAGAAAAGAAACTCTGATAATCGACAGAGACCCAAAAGCACTACCTTTCAACCATCAAGATGTAATCTGAACCAGGCTTTCTTGCACGGCCCCTTGACTGAATGTACGCCAGAACAGTTTTTGCAAGATCGAAACGGATTACAACATTGCATTGTCTAATATCAAGTCCTTCCTCAGCAACACTAGTAGCAACCAGCAAAGTCACCTGTAATCATTTGATAAGACATCAAATACCAAACTATCCAGTTAAGTATAAGATAGTCAAAAAGCCAGGTTGCATACACGGCCATCCCGAAATCTTGCGATTGTGTCCTGCATTTGGCTTGTCCGCATCTCTTGACTATTGTTGTGACCAATCAAGCTAGCACATCTGATGAAACTAAGAGAGGGAAGCTCTGCAAAGACCTGCAGGTTTGGCCCAAAAAAATGGCAATATGCTGCGATGAGGAACATGGAATGAAGGGCCAAGCCTTCTGGAATCTTAACAAGACCGCAAATGAAATGCTTCAACCTTGGGAAGAACTAAAGCAGTAACGACCCGCTCAACAAAGATGATTGCGCGGAAATCCTCTGTGTGCTGGTATCCGAGCAGTATCTTTATCAGTGACTGCACTTTCGGGGTCACTTTTCCATCAGCAACTGCAGCTCCAATTACCACATCAACATGCTCTCCACCAGACACAACTACACCACAGCGTTACCAAAGACGTCAATGTTATTATTTCAACAATGTTACTTATCTAAAAGTGCATGCAGTTACTACAGAAAACCATTTCCAATAAAATCTAGTTTGAATGAATATGCAATAAGATGCAAATGGCATATTGCCAGCCACAAATTGCACCCTCTTCAACTTTATTTCTCCTTGAAAAAGAATCTAGTTCTTCCAACAGAAGGCTCAAAACAAAACCCACCATGACTGTCTGGGAGCTCGCCCTCCTCCATTTCTACAGGATTCGTTACAGTTTGAGCATTGGTATTTTCTTTCTCTGGAACTTCTGGAACTTTTCCTACAGCAGCTCCTTCTGCTACTAGGCATTTTAGAAGGGACACAACCTTTTCCAGATAGGATTCTTGAAACTTGACATCAAGCTGGTAGTTTGACCTCTCATCATTTTGCAAAGCCGTCAGAAAGGATAGAGCAACCTGACATCGAAACAGAAGATAGAAAGTTATAGCAACAATTTGTTTCAATGATTAGAGAGAGAAGCATTGAATGGCAAATAACACAGAATACATATTGTTACAATGGAGAGAAGAGAGACACATTAAATAGTAAATCAAAGAAAATACCTTGTAAGCACACCACTGACCAAGTTCACCAAGAGCGTAATTGATTGCCCTCAACTTTTGAATTAAGTTGGCAGCACCATCACTCTCGGTTCTTTCAGAGACACCATAAACCTGCCGTAACTCATCTTTGGCGCCAGCATCCCTTGCTCCCATAAATTGCCACTTACTTTTTCTAGAGCTGGACTGTGCTGCTTCTTCAACAGCAACTTCCAATTGCTTTATTTGTTCATGCAGTGACCATAAGCTCGCAGCTTTGTCATACTCCACTACAACTTCTGAGGGCATTGGGACATGCTTTTCCAGCTCTTTCCGGTCTTTAATTGTACAAACAACAGAATCAAGTTTACTCTCCAGATTACGGATCTTTATTGCACAGTCCACTTGGCTTGAAACACCTGATAGAACACAAACTTGGAAGGTCAGAGATCCTTGTAGTCCAGTAGTTCATGCATACAGCCAGAATTGAAGCTGTACCGAACATCAAAAGAATCAATACCCTTCAAGTTAACAGGAGAAGCAGTCATTCCAAAAATAGATGGCCTCTTCTCCCTTGGAGTTGTATGATAAAATTCTGACATCACAAGCGAATAGGGATGTTTCTTAACAGCATGATGGCATTCATCCAGAATTAGAAGATTTATAGCTTCCATTTTGATTATGCTGTGCCTCAGGATGTTCAGCAGAATCTGAGCTGTCATTACTAAAACCTGCATAAGGAAATACACAGGATTGACTCCATACAGGCATCTATTGATTAACTAGCAGATAATCATATGATGAACTACCTGCTTTGTTTCAAATTCCCGCTGCCATCTTCTAGTGTCCCAGAAGTCTTGACCCATTTCACCACAGTAATGACCAACTTGGAAGCCAGTACGTTCACGAATAACCTCTGCTTGCTGGATATTGAATGTAAAGAAACTTAAACTTGATATTTTGCCTTCCCAGTTATTAAGAACTTGGAGCTTAGAACACTGAATGTACGTACCTGATAAACAAGTGGAACTTTGGGAACCAAAAATACTGCGAGCATTTTCTTGTTCACCCTCTGCAAGTCGCTACATATACTTTTCATGAGCAGTACAGCAATTAGTGTCTTCCCTGCCCCGGTCTCAAGAAAAGCTATAGTGTTTTTCTTCTTGGCTTGTTCAAGAACATCCAACTGGTATTGGCGGGCTTTCTCCTCGGGAACTTTCTCCTCAGGCTCTTCAGATTTCAACTCCCGCTTCTCATCAGACTCCGGCTGGTTTTTACCATTAGCCATTGGCTCACCATTGTGATGATCCACTTCCCAAGTACCTGGCCGGAAAACCATCTCGTTCGATCCCAAACGATCTCTTTCCCAATAACCCCTATGATCAATCTCTCTACACCCCCTTTCTCTACCATCCCTCCTGCCATTACCACCGTATCTATCTTTTCTGCGAATATGATCCCTCCGCTCTATATCATTCCAACCCCGTCCCCTCTTCCTACCTGAACCAGCATCCCTTTCTCTAGAGTCATGCTGCCTATCACCATACTGTCTACTGTATCGGCAGCCATTACTAAACCTAGCCCTCTTCCCACAACTTTGTCCACCGTCATAGCTCCTTGGCCTCACCAATCCATTTTCAGTCGTTCCATTTCTCCCATTAGAGCTCACCAACAAGCTCTCTTCCCTTTTAACCTCTAACATGTTAGGTCCACTATCGAAACGCTCCAACTTGACACCATTGAAATAAAGCTTGTCTCTACCCACCCCATTATGTCTATGAACATTGCCCTCTCCATTACTAAAGCAAGTCGTGGGCCGGCCACAGTTAGGATCAACGGGAAGAGGCAGGCCACTCCCACTCTTAATACAGTCAACGATGTGGTCAATCCCACCAAAGAAATCATTACCAAGATTACTCTCCGGATTATAAGCAAAATCAAGTGGAACCTGAGCGATGGTAGCGTCTAAATCATCAAGAGAGATGTCTTCACAAGCATCCAGCCAGTACGACCCGCCGCTCCCGACCCCATTATTCGCCGAAACCCCATTGTCAGTCTCCATTGAAATTTAAAACCCCGCTGTAATACCCTACAAACTACACCTGAAAAAAAGTTACGGACAAAAAATCCGAAAAAACAGGAACCCAGAAGAAGAGAGGTGAAACAATCGAAGAACAGGAAAGAGGACAAGCAGAGAGAGGGGGGGGGGGGGGGGGGGGGGGGGGGGGGGAAAGAGAGATAAACAAGTGGGTTTTAGTCGGATTCTTCGATTCTGCAGATTGGAGTTGATAGACCGTACGAAGCACGCAATAGTGTAAGTTTGTGAGAGAGGGAGAGATGTTGAGCTTTCTTTCCCTTCTCAAAACCTCTCACTCTCAGCTCCTCCAGAGAGAAGAAAACAAAAACAAGACAAACACTTTTCTGCGTGAGTTGGAATTTGATTCTCCGAGATGGTCTATCAACGCCTGCACTGCTTGCTAATTCTGATCTCTCTCTCTCTCGTCTCCTTTTCCCTCCCCTCGGAAATGTTCCTCTCTATTTCCTTTCTTCTCTTTTTGCCCACGAGTAAGGCAAGAGGTTGAGATTCTTATGCATTCGTAGATCAATTGCATGTTTGGTCACTTGGTTTCTCAATATATTTCACGTTTGCCACTCAAAACAACTTTCATTTTATTCGTTATTCACTTATATATTTTATGTTATTTTTAGTCAATAGCCGTCCAATTTCGTTAAATTTATTATACATTGCAGTCAAATGTGATGTTTGACCGTTAAAAAACTTGCGTGACAATTATTTTTAATAATTATTATTATTTATTTCAAATTTATACTAAAATTTAATAAATGTTTATTTTCATAAATATCGGCGAGCATAACCACGTTGATCCCACTAACTTGTTGAAAGAACGAGATCAAGTTGTAGAGCATGAGCTAGGGGTGCTACCGTCGTTCCACGTGGAGGCTCTACAAAGAGCGGTCGATTTTCTTGGCGACGGCGCTAACTCTTACGAGGTCCTCGAACTTGGCGTCCATATCGTCCGAGCCGCGGATTTTCTGGAGCATTTGATTGCCCTTGCCCTTGCCATGTGATCGAATTCGAGGATGGAGTTGGGAGTGTCCAGGAGGAAAAGCAATCTGACGATGTTCATCAGAGCAAGGACCGCTGCCAAACCTAGAGAGATTCTTCCCCCATTGTCGCCTTTCATTTTGGTCGTCCAGTCGTTGATGAGGTTGCTACGAGGATCTTGATCATGATCATCATTTGGAAGCTGATGTTCATTGCTCCCCTCTATTTCGCAGCGAGCTCTTGGGTCGATCCTTTCTTATTCTTCACTATCGCGAGCGTCCGACAAGGATAAGTTTTTAATACTATTTATTTATATTAATTGATTTTTTTATGAAACTAAATTTTTATTAGAATTAATATGATGTGAAAGAAAAAAAATTATTGTTTTAATTGACACATCAACTTTTTAACGATTAATCATTGCCGTTGATTGCCATGTAGCGCAGATTTAAGGGAATTGGACGACCGGTGACTAAAGATGACATAAAGTATAAAAAGTCAATGGCGAATAAAAAAGGTAAATATTTTGAGTGTCAAACGTGAAACATATTAATAAATCGAGTGATCAAACATGCAATTCGCCCTTAATTATGTATTTTCATTATGAGTGTGGACTATATGTTACACTAATTGGAGGTTAAAGATTCTAAATTTATGTAAAGTAAAAAAGCACCATACTATGCAATTTTTATGCAATTTTTTTAATTTATGAGTTAAAAAAAAGGAGTACCTATCCGATTAATATAAATGAAAAATCAATAAAAGTAATATTTGACCGGTCAAAAGTCTCCTCTCTATCCTCTGATTTCAGTGTTAGTAAAAGAAGAGAAATGGCTGCATAAATTACCATGACCCAACAAGGAGTTACTGTGGATGCTCATAGGCTTATTTGTATGTGGGATGGGGCAGTAAGGCCCGATTCTCATTCGATAGGGGTAATGGTGATCATGACGCATTCTAGGGAAGTCCTCTTTGTCAAGGGATGCTATTCCCGTTGATTGAGGAACCTATGGTCGTGGAATTACTCGTCCTCCGTGAAGCCATTGATTGGTGCTTGGCGCATGGCCACACAGAGATGCGTTTTGAAAGAGACGTCAAAGTGGTCATTGATAAGATTGCTCGAGGTGATGCCAATGATAATCAAGTTGGAGCTGTTCTAGAGAAGGTTTGACAGTGTTTTAAGGATCATAGTGGTTTTAATATTCGGTTTGTAGGTCGTAGGAACAATAGGGTAGCCCATTCAATGGCTCGCAAGGCCCTTTCTTTGTCCCCCGGTTATGAGTCGTCTCTTAGATTATCAGATCTGGCTGAATTCCAGGGTGTAACTATTGTTTTGATTCAATATAATTGAGTATCTTTTGTAAAAAAAAAAGAATCTCTTAATGAATTTTGAGAGATGACAATTTGATTGATGGTTGGAGATTTGAGTTTTTGTAGAATAAGGTGTTATACCCTATCTGTTCTAAAAAAAAAAGAATTGAAGGGTTAGTTGGCAGAAAACCAGTCACCATCGACCTAGTTACAACTCATAGAATATATTAAAAGTAAAAGATTTCGATAATTTCTGGTTGAGTTATTTGAACACAAATAAGAGGTAATCTTAGGGGTCGTTTGGATGGAGTATTTGTATGAGTTATTTGGACACAAATAATTCGTTTGGCAGCGTTTTACTGAAATGAGTTATTTGGATTGCGAGTTTTTTTAAAAAACTCAAAACAAGTTATTTGAAATAACTCATTCCTATGTGTTATTTCGAAATAACTCGTTTTACTACTATGTTTTTACCAAATACCAAATGTCAAATACCACATTTGAATGGTTCATCCAAACGAGATACTTTATTTAAATTACTAATGAAATAGCACTGAAATACCACATGAACAATAAATGTGTTATTTGACTCTACAAATACCACATAAACAACTAACTCATCCAAACGACCCCTTAAAGTGTTTTACTATCTTTATAGAACTAGACTAATGTGACCGTATAAATCATACCTTATTATCGATGGTCCGACCAAAACCTCATACTAGAGACTAGATCGATAAGCGGTACGAACCAAAATTGAACTACATTTTGCCATAAAATAACCTATCACTTACTTTTTCGGTTACAATCATGGTATAAACCGGTTTGATAACCCTTCCCACCCTCAACCTCAATAGACACGCACAGCGCAAGTCGAAGAGGGCAGCCCTCGCCTCGTCGAGAACAGGGAAATAAAATAGCTTTAGAGATAGCGAAGCAATCGGAGAGCTCTGACTCCGCCGCCCGTCGCTTTTGTCTGGTCAGCGTTACTCGTCGGTGTTTGTTCCTTCCGTCTGCACCGTCAGCATTTATCACTCACGGCTACAGCGCTTTCGCGGCGAAGCAGCCCTACTTCTCGACAAACATCCGCGCAATAGATACGATTAGTTCTGCGGGAGCTCTCGGGCGCCATCTCCGCCTCGTGCTGGGTTCGTTGCTGGCTCTGACGTAGTTATCTAGAGAAACCCGGGAGCTGAACGGGAGATTCTGCCGGAGACTCGGGTAAATTGAACACTGCTTGCTGCTTCCAGTTTTTAACTCATCTTCAGCTATCCTTTCTGGCATATACAAACATCATTTTGATTGCTGCTGAATGTGCTTTTGACATGTTATCGATAATGGCAGCAAAATTGTATCGTTTCATTTATATTGTTCTGCCTGTGTTTGCTTATGGGGTCAAAACCCCAATTGCTATCTATTCAAATTGGGGGTCTGTTGCTAATTCGTAGGGTTTCCTTTTATTAAGATTGTAATGGCCAGATAAGCGTGTGATAATCAGTATGTTAATATTGACTGCTGGTTTACTTGTGTTTGCCGTTGTATTGATGAAAAGAGGTTTTGCATCATCACATCACTACAAAATGAGGGACTTGTTTCAAATAGATTTGGTTATTATCATGTTTTCGAATGATACTGGTTTGATGTGGTAAATCATCTACTTGCCTTCTCCATGGTGAGATCTGCAGATGATTTTTGTATAGCAGAAAGTATGATTTTGTATTTTCATTTCCAATTGTCTAATTGGTCTTATAAGAGAATTGGAAGGCCTTGTTTGATTGCTTGTAAACACAGTTGTCGTCTTTGAGATGCCTACCCTTTCCTTGCCATTTTCCATCTTACCACCACATTCCTCCATCAGCATCTAAAACAGCAAGACCAATTACGGATAAACACACTAGGCTTAAAATCTTTCTTCATTACCTTTTAGCTGCTGTGGATTGGGTGTATCCTCGTTTTCTTGATTAGAATCTGTAACTGGGAGCTACTCCATGGATTTCAATCTATGGTGTTGGCAAATAGTTATTTCCTGATGTTGATTGATATTACTCTGTAGATGGGTGGATCAATCAATGGATGGGCGTGAATGCCAGATATAGGGAGATGTATTTGTGAATGTTGTTTACGTAATTAACTGTCGATATCATGTGCTATGGATGCATGATATAAGTAGCCAACTATTTGCCAGTTACTTATTGTATCTTGTTCTTGGTTCTTATTACTTTTCAATATGCGTCTTGCATTTATTTATTTGTGATTTGTTTTAATCCTAGTTTCATGGCTATTGTTTGAGGTGCTTTGTGGTCTTCCATTTTGATTTTTATTTTGATTTTTAACTGATATTGGAATAAATAGATTAAATTCTCTTGTTTTATATGACTTCATCCCCCTCCAACAGATGTTAGCAAATCTTGCTTTCATTTTATGTTTCTGCTATCACGTCCTTTAGCATTGCAGTCATTGAATATGTATAAGCTTGTTGTTTCTATGCTTTTTATCAGAGTAATTACTTCTGTCTTTCCAATTTGGATGATAAAATATGGGGTTTCTGTTGATAGTGCAGGGGTTTTGGTGAAGTTAGCCTTATTGGGATGGCAACTACATCAGATATGGATGATGATGATTTTAGGGATATCTACAAGGAGTATACTGGTCCTCTAGGATCTTCCGCCAACAATGCACAGGATCAGGGACAAGGAAATAATCAATCCCAAGCAGTTTCTGAGGAGGAAGAGGGGTCTCCTGACCCCAATGCTGTCCCAACCGATTTTACCAGTAGGGAAGCGAAGGTTTGGGAAGCTAAGTCAAAAGCAACAGAACGGAACTGGAAGAAAAGGAAAGAAGAAGAGTTAATATGCAAAATTTGCGGAGAATCAGGTCATTTCACTCAGGTATTGTTTTTCTTTCTGTTTCGGTCTGTGTTCTTGGACTATGAAGGTTGCTTTACTGCTGAAGATATAATCTCATAAACATGCAATGCATTTTAGTTCCTGGCTGGAATGCTGTCAGCGTGACAGGATCTCTTGTGGACCGGTTGCTGTTCTCTAATTTTCCTTATTTTTTTCACTTTTGGCTACTTTTTAGATGCACTAATCAACTTTGTTTCTGATAACACGTATTGGCAAGATAGTTTTTTGAATGCTCCAGCTGAATCTTTACGGGCACTAACTGGCGTATTTTGTAGCTCCAGTATGGTTCAGAAAGCAAAATTTGTTATAGTCTGATAGTTTAATTTTCTGGATCAACTTGCTCTCAAGAAGGGAAAAATAAACCTCTTCTGAAGCCTAAGTTTTCATATGCTTACAGCGTAATAACTCCTAACCTATTTCCCTTTGCAGACTAGTCTACTGTAGTTTAATTTTTCCTATTGCTAATGAAAAATGGAGGATTTTAATTTCTAGCTCATGTTCTTTTTCTTTTTGTGGCCACACATAATTAAACTGGGCGAAGAATGTATGGGAATCTTCTTTACTTCCTTGTCTGCATGTTTTGAGAGATCAGATTGGTTAAGTCATTCCCCCTCCTGCTCTCTCCCTCTTACCACCTATAAAAAAACTTTGTGTTAGCATCACCAGCAAACTGCCACTAAATGGTGTGAGATTCAATCTGGCGCATATACAGGGGTGCCCTTCCACTCTTGGTGCCAATCGCAAGTCTCAAGATTTTATCGAAAGGGTTCCGGCAAGAGAAAAGTACATTAGATCCCTATTTACTGAGAAGGCAATGCAAAGGATTGAAAGGGATATTGGATGCAAGCTCAAAATGGAGGAGAAGTTTATTATTGTTAGTGGAAAGGACAGGTTGATATTGAAGAAAGGTGTTGATGCTGTGCACAAAATGATTAAGGGAGATGGCGGTGATCATAGGGCCTCCTCTACCTCTAAGATGAGCAGGTCTAGGTCACCTGATCAACCAAGCCCTCCTGCATCTCGGTTGAGATACTCTGAATCTCAGAGGTCTCATCCAAGTTACCCTCGTGATGCATCTCAGTATCAACACAGATTTGGACGCCAGGATAAGATTATAGAAGATCGTATTCGTGAGGATATGCAGAAATTCTCAAGGGGTTCACCACAAGGTAGGGACAGCATAGGATACTTTTACGGCATCCATAAACAACTGGTAATCCCATTTTCATTGTTGTTAGGCCTCTGCAAGCTTTCATACTGATTTAATGGCACTCATTTTGCTAATTACATTAACTGTGCTTCTGCTTATTGGCCGTGATTATCCCAGAAAGAGGTAAGCTCTTGTATGGAGCTCACTCCACGGTTTATTAATAATTTTGTTGTCCTGAAAGCCAAAGAAACATCTAAACAAAATGCCTGACCTGAGGGTGGTTTGGTTTGTTATAAATCAGCTGTATATATTAAATAATGTGCTTCAGTTTTTGGATTCGAGAATCCAGGCCTTGACATTTTGTTTGTTTCCTCAAGGAGCTTATGGGAAAGATGCACGTAGAAGTCGGTCAAGCCATTCTAAGTCTCCTGGACGTCCTCCTCATGGTGGTGATTCTTATGGTTCATATGATGGGCACAGTCGCGGCACAGGCAGTGCCAGGTTAGATGGATGTGATGCTGGCAGGCGAGGAGGATCTGAGTTTCTCTCCCACAACCAGCAGTCTGAGTATTCCTACTTCCCTCGGACACTCGAGGAATTAGAACTAGACTACAAAAAGGAGGCAGCGATGCTTGGAAGAATCCATGACAAGGAAGAAGATGAAGAGAACTACAAACATCGTGAGGTATCAGACATCTATCTCATTATTATGCTCCATATTTACAATCAACCTCATTGAATTGTTATGGTTTTTTGACGTTGATCTTCATATGGTTTGTTAGGCAATGAGTGGGATACGAGATAGTTACCTGAAGAAGTTATCCGCCTTGAGGGGCACCCACAGCAAACAATTTGAGGAGTTCTTTCATCAACTCGATGCTCAACGACGCCAACAGGAAGCAGCACGGCGGCAAATGCCTGTCGCAGGTTATAGTGGTTTCGTTCAAAAACCATATCCTGACTACGACGGCGGTGCCTCATCAACGGTGCATCCTCACTTCCCCAGAGCAAGCTTGTCCGTCGGTTCCAGGCCCAGTTACCAAAATCATCTGGAAAATTATACTTCTAGAGCTCATAACGATTATGGTGAGTTCCAGCATCAGAGACCTGGGGATTTCGAGAAATCGTACAACCACTACTAAGCCTGGTTTATGGTGAGAAACGTTGGCGTGGAGCTGGGATTGGGATTGTAAGGTTTAGGTGGGTTCATTAGGAAACGTTGATTTGGATGGAAGTCGGAGAAACCATAGCTTTGTTTGTTCGATAGAATTCTCAGCTGTTTCTTTCTTTCTTTTCAACAGGATGTAAGCTAATAACGCAACTCTTTCATATGTATTTGAGCAAATGCACCTTCTGTCTCTTCTTTAATCCGTGAACTTATCTCTTTACTCTCGGGTTAAAGACACATTTGGTCACTGAGATTATAAAATCGAGACATGTTTAGTCACTAGAAAAAGTTAATATCAAATTTGGTCACTAGAATTACTAAAACTGGACACATTTAGTCACTCGCCGTTAGTTGTCGTCCAACTCCGTTAAAAGAGTCCGTTATGTGCTGATGTGGCTAACGTGAGCGCCTAGTCAGCGTCGTTTTGGGCCGGAAATGGTCAAACCCGACCTGCCACGTCACTAAACCAGCCACGTATTAAACCCAACCCAATCCATTAACCCAACCCGACCCAGAAATAAACCCTAACCCACCTAACCATACCAGATCCCACTTAAAAACAAAACAAAACTGATTTGTTTCCATTTTAGACCCAAAAACCCTTCTCCTTCCTCGAGAGCTCTTCCCCTTCCCCATTTTCGATCAAACTAATCCTAGAGCAGAGAGCAGGGAGAGGTGGAGCCATTTACGCTACCCCCTTGCTGTAGAGACGGAGGGCAGTGAGGCATACGAAGTTGGAGGACCGGTGGCAGAGCTCGTCGAAATCGAAGCCGAGGAGGGAGAGGTCGAGATCTTGGAGGGACCGGCAGAGGTGGATGAAACTGTGGGGAAACGATTCGACGATCGTCCAGAGCCGGGCCCGGATGGCCTGCCGGAAGGCGCGGGCCCTGTGGGCCGACCCGTACTCGTAGATCCGGCCAAAGAGGTCAGCGTACTTCGGGTCGAAGGCGTCGTTGACGATGATGGAGATGAGTGGGAGCTCCGATCGGGGCTCGCGAGCCGCCAGCAGGTTGTCAACGAAATCGGTTAGGTGGCGGTTTCTCACGGTGGCGTCACGGGGTTTCGAGGCAAATTTCGCGGAGGGCGGATCGCTAGAGGTGGCGCTAGCGGCGGGACAGAACGGAGGTCTGGGCGGTGGTTTTTAGGTCCAGATCGGCAGCGATCAGGATGTGGCGGAGGATGTCCTCCGGGAGGGCAGTGAGGCACACGAAGGGGAAGAGCTCTCGAGGAAGGAGAAGGATTTTTGGGTCTGAAATGGAAACAAATCAGTTTTGTTTTTTTAAGTGGGATCTGGTATGGTTAGGTGGGTTAGGGTTTATTTCTGGGTCGGGTTGGGTTAATGGATTGGGTTGGGTTTAATATGTGGCGGGTTTAGTGACGTGGCGGGTCTGGTTTGACCATTTCCTGCCCAAAACGGCGCTGACTAGGCGCTCACGTTAGCCACGTCAGCACATAACAGACTCTTTTAACGGAGTTGGACGGCAACTAACGGCGAGTGACTAAATGTGTCCAATTTTAGTAATTGTAGTGACCAAATTTGATATTCAATTTTTATAGTGACTAAACATGTCCCGATTTTGTAATCTCAGTGACCAAATGTGTCTTTAACCCCTTTACTCTCCCTCTAAAATCTGCCTAGAAAGATATAAGCTCTCTAAAACTCTGGGGGTTCCTCCTATTTATAGAGATTGGAAATTCAGAAAAGTTTGTGGCCATTTTCGGAGAAGTTTAAGGTCGCGAACTCGAAATTTGTTGCGTCATCTCGGTATGACGTCGCTTTGACCTGTCTGTGAAGGGAGTTTGCAGACTGAAGATCCCAATTGTGATTTG
Source organism: Linum trigynum (assembly GCA_964030455.1). Lineage (NCBI taxonomy): Eukaryota > Viridiplantae > Streptophyta > Magnoliopsida > Malpighiales > Linaceae > Linum > Linum trigynum. The sequence goes on from OZ034820.1 coordinate 1,018,114, forward strand.
AAAGTCGCGATCGCGATCTTTCTTGTGGTCTCGGAGTTGAAGGCATGCAAGTGAGATTTTGAGACCTTCTATTCTTCCTGGTGTTAGCCTCCCGAAGTTCACGCCCGAGGAACCAAAGAACCCGACTGTGGTGCGGTACGCGTCACGTGATCTGCTTCATTTTGCCACAATCAGTCTTTGCCCCAATTTCCCTACACTTAGCCTTGATTTTCGTCATATTTGACGCACACACTTCACCTAATATGGACCATGTATGTGCTAAGAAGCAATTATAGGCTATAACGCGAGTTTGAAGTCAATGCATAATGTACATTAAAATACCAAGATCTATGAATTAAATAATACAAATTTGGGTGTTATTAGAGGCCTCGAAGGTGGAGCCTCATGTCGAATCAAGTCCATGAGCATTCATCAATTTTCATACCACCTGCTCCGGACTTGAGAGGTCATATCACCAACGAGAACCCCAACTCCAAGAAGATTTTGGGCTGGACCCCAACTTAGGAACAACCATCAACCTTAAAGATGTAAAAGTAGAGCTTGTTAGGAGGGAACCCAACCCCTTGGGAGTGTTTTTTGTGAGTTCAAAGTCAATAACTAAACCCTTAAGAGTTTTTCTTGTGTTTTGTTGTTCCATCTACTCTCCTCTACATTGATTGTCCTCCTGCCCCATCCATTGTTCTTCATTCATTCGGTAATTTCGTTCCCCTTCGCTATCTCATCTCCATTTAGGACAATATCGTACTTAAGTGTGTGCATTGCATGGGAGGGGGTATTTCAATATTTCATTTTGAATGAGCCTGAATGAGAAGTGATTGGAGGAGCCTACTCTACCATCTAAATTCTCCTTCCACACCCTTTAACGAAGTCCACTCTCAGGCATAGAGCAATCATGACCAAATGTGACGCACTTAGCACAAAGTAAAGGAACAATATTGTATTCCAAGTCAACACAAATTACTCATTCCATTTGCCTTCATATCCACTTTTGTAACAAGCTTGGTTTTCGCAGATATCTCAACACATACCTTCGCATACCCTAATTTTGTCCCTCTTCTGATAGGCATATCCATACAGAGCGGCTGCCATCAAAGCAAATTGAGGATATACTAACTATAAATGATTTTATGTGAATTAATCTTCTTAGTTGATTCCTAATTAATTTATTCGATATTGATGATTTTTCATTTTTCTCATGTATTATATTAAAGTTGGTATAACCGGTATAAACCGATTGTACCATTAATCTTACCATTTCACTTACCAAAACGATGTGATAGTATAAATCGGTTTGACAATATTGGTTGGTGGTGGTCTTAGAAGTCTGCGAGAAATCTCTAATTTTATATTATTATAAATAAAAAAAATCTAATGATGAAATAAAGCTTAGTTCGGATCAAGACAAAAGCGATTGTTATCTACCCATTTGCTCTCTCGCGCCCAGAAATGGCTCCCATGGCATCCGCTGCGACATCCAAAGTGCAACCTCATCGCTGTCCGATACTTGTATCCTCTTCCTCTTCCATCCATCAGTTCCAGCAGCAATCCATAGATTTCCCTTCGAATCACGGAATAAGCAGTAGAAGAATCGTCTGCAAGGGAAAGGCTTTCCGCGGAACGGCGATATGCGCCGCCGCGAGCTCAAGCGCGCCGTCTTCGTCGGGACTTTACACCGCTCAAACGTTCGATCTGACGGCTAAGAACGTCGACTTAGTCTTGGACGACGTCAGGCCTTACTTGATCGCTGACGGCGGGAACGTCGACGTCGTCTCCGTCGAAGACGGCGTTATCTCCCTTCAACTGCAAGGTCTGAATAGTTGATTTGATTTCCTGCTGCAATTTTGCGATTGACGATTGAGTCGATATTGATTTCTTTTTCTTGGATCGATTATGGCAGGAGCTTGTGGGAGTTGCCCTAGCTCAACGACCACCATGAAAATGGGGATTGAACGAGTTCTGAAGGAAAAATTTGGGGATGCAGTCAAAGAAATCCGGCAGGTGGGCAATGAAGATATCAACGGGGCAGCTACTGTGGAGGTTAGTCGGTGGTCTCAGATTCTTGTAAACAAAAGCAAATCCCATCAATAGTTGGCTGATGAATTTCTCTATATGCTAATATCCAACTCTGTAGGCTGTGAATGGCCATCTTGAGATTCTAAGACCAGCGATTAAGAACTATGGCGGGAGTGTGGACGTGCTATCGATCAAGGGCGGCGAGTGTCAGGTTAGATACACAGGGCCCGAGTCTATCGGTTCAGGAGTCAAAGCAGCAATCAAGGAGAAGTTCCCAGATATCCAAAATGTCGTATTTGTCGACTAGGTTGTGTATGTTGTTGCAGAGATTAATCGTAGATCGCCACTGTTGTAACTAGTAAGTCCTCTGATATTGTCTACTTGGATTTATTCTGAGAGAATTCTTGAATTATACTCTTGTGGTTTTTGTTGATTGTGCTTACATTATGATGAGAGTATTCTTGAATGGACAAATGTGTAAAGCCTTCTGTTTCTTTACTGCCACTACAAGGCCTGATATTTCGCCTCTTCGGTTCCCCTTCATTAGTGCTGTATGTGATGACTGGAACCGTTTGCAGAAGGCTTCAAAGTATCATGTATTACTGCATTTTGGGTTCTGATTTTGAGAGAGGATGAGCCTGGCATGTATTGTAGCAATGCCTATATCAACTTTTGTTAACATGAGTTGCGTCTTAAAGCCCAGAAGGACATCATGTTAGAACACTATGTGCATTAGAACAAGGATGTACTCCATTTCAAACTTGCAATTCTTTATGAGGAGAGAACTGGGTGCAGAGTTGAAAATATCTTGCTCTGATCCTGATATACACAAGACTTGGACTAGACTTTCAGTTAGCATCGAAAGATATGTAGGATGATGGCTCCTCTATAGAGCTATAACATTGGTGTTTTCAGGTTTCTGTCACTGCCTCCTTGTTTGGTTCTTGCTTGAAAGGTGTTCCATTGAATTTCAGGCCACGACAGCCCAATAGACAGAAAGCCTTCCTTCTCAACAGCTAGATCACTCGTCCTCCAGCGGAAGGCTTCGAGAATCTGCTATCACTTTCCCCTAGATGGATTTGTTTTTGTTGTCAGCAGAGGTCTTAACAACTGATCTCAACCAGCGGGACAGGCTGACGAGGAACGGTGTGTAAACGAAGTAGCAAGTTACAGTCCAGGTTACTAGTCCCTGCGTCAATAACGACATCACCATATCAAGCTTCCAACAACTCTACTATATTATTTGAGGTTGGTTAGAAGGTAAATCACCTGACCAAATATCTCAATGTTAGCTTGTGGGTACTCCCAAAGGTGCAAGAACCTGCCAGCACAGGTTGATATAGAAACATCAGTTGTTACTATTGGTCATAGTTGTTTTTCTTCCAAAGTACCAACTACCAAGGCAGGCTAAGTATTTTTGGTACTTCATTATTGGAATCTCCGCGAGTGGACAGCAGACGCCTACGATTGATGCGAGTGTGAATCCTATCCGCGTCCTGTCCACAGAGAACCATATCAACTCTGCTAATGCAAACAGTATGTATGCCTCGATGTTATCTGCTACTCCTGCTTTGTACATTTCAGCGCTCAACTCCAGGAACAGCACAAGCGCCCTGCAAATATTACAGGTGAAGCAGAGATGACTTGGATTACATGGAGAAATTAACCAGAGAAGTTCCAAAATCGTCTTACACTAGCGAAGCAGCTAAGTTCTCTGGTCTGCCTCGTGGAGCTTCTGACGATGTCTTGTCGTCTACGAAGAGCTGCAGCAATCCGACAGTGGAGTAAAACAGTCCAAGCATGGGAGGGACCTGATAGAAAGAAAGAAGACAGACGCATTTTATTCTTGGAGGCCACGAGTTTTTTTTTTTTTTTTGAGAAACAGAGGAGCTTACCCAGATGTCGGTATGGAGAGGGCCGATATCGATCGACCCAGTTCGATACTCGACGAGGTCCACCCTGGAATGGAGTCCGTCGAGAAGGGGGCCTAAGAAGAAACCTGAACCAAACAGCAAGAGACCAACGACGGGCCAGGAGCTGTTTGAAGATGGCTGCTGTGTGTCTCTCAGATTGCATAGTGGTTTAGCTGTATAGAGGCGGCGGCTTCCCTTCGTCTGGTTCTGGCGGAATGGAAGGCGGTGGTGGTGAGGATGACGGAGGAATGTTTGAAGAAAGCATGGAGTTGAGCTAACTGTAGCTAGTAGCACGCCTTGCATTCTTCTCTCAGGATTGGCAAATTTTGCAGTTGCATTTTGTGAGGAAAAGGAAGGAAGGAGGCACACCAGTTGCTGCGCTCAATTTCGCCAGCTAAAAATCGTGTGGCTCTAAATGCATTTCGGCCAGCCAGGCCCGGCCCGTTCTGTGGTACGTTTTTTTGTTTTTTGTTTTTGCCAAACATATTCCGAAAGAGTAATAGCAAGATACGAGAATATAGATACTAAACAGGTAACGAGTTGCCATCAGACCACTGTCCTCAATACATCTCCAGACTTTTATTTGCGTCAAGAGTGCCGGCGATCTCTGGCATCATCGTTTGGGGCATCCCGCTGCTGCAATTCTTTCACATGCTCTTCGTTTTGCTTCTCTTCGCTCCACTTTTCATGCGTCCAACTCTCGTTTGTCTTGTGGGTGTTGCAAAAGAGCACTTCCTACTATGCTATAAAGCAGTGGTGCTTTAATGTACAACTTGAAGTTGTACCATAACGTTAAATATATAATTTTAGGTTGTACCATAAACGAATTTGTACCATTATGCTTTAGTACAACTTCACAACTTAAAGTTGTACCATCACATAAAGGTACAAGGGTTAAAGACACATTTGGTCACTGAGATTACTAAATCGGGACATGTTTAGTCACTAGAAAAACTTAATATCAATTTTAGTCACTCGAATTACTGAAACAGGTCACTTTTAGTCACTCTCCGTTAGTCTCCGTCCAACTCCGTTAATGGAGTCCGTTAAGTGCTGATGTGGCAAACAGAATTGCCTAATCAACGCCGATTTGGGCCGGAAATGGTCAAACCCGACCCGCCACGTCACTAAACCCACCATGTCATACACCCAACCCATTAACCCTACCCACTAACCCAACCGTAGCCCACTTTAACAAAACAAAATTGGAAAACCCTAGCTCCAACTCGTTCTCCTCTTCTTCACCGCCGCTTCCCCAATGAAACAAAAGTTTTTCATCATCAACCTCTCCTCTCTAGTTAATCAAGCTAAGCATACCAAACCCCCTGAATCCTCACATCCTTGAGGCACCCAAATCGGTGTCCGACGGCTGAATGCTCTCAAACATCCCAATCACCTCCCCTGTCTCCGACTTGCTCTTGGTCACGCTCAATCTAATCTTCCCCTTCGACGCCGCCGCGTTCTTGACATTCTCATTCGCCAGCTCTTCCTCATCCCCTCTCCCACCGGGGGCAGCGCCGCCGCGTTGTCATAACCCTGGGACCCGCCTTTGCCCTTTGGGTCCAAGAACGACGACCCTCTGTACCTGGGAACCAAAAACTCGCAGCTGAAGCTCTCTGGTTTTCCAGAAGCAACGAGCTGCTTCACCGTGAAGTGGAAAGGGACCCTCCCGCCTCCGGGGAGCTGGACGGTGAGGACGGCATAGTCGATGCCATCTTTCTCCTTGAATTTCACGATGCCGTCGGGGGAGACCTCGAAGGGGCCTTCTAATCGTGATGATCTTGCAATTGCGGCTGATGTTGTTTCATTGGGGAAGACGGCCGTGAAGTGGAGGAGAATGAGTTGGAGCTTTTTCAATTTTGTTTTGTTAAGTGGGCTAGAGTTGGGTTGGTGGGTAGGGTTAGTGGGTTGGGTGTATGACATGGCTGGTTTAGTGACGTGGTAGGTCGGGTTTGACCATTTCCGGTCCAAACGACGCTGACTAGGCGCTCTCGTTAGCCACGTCAGCACATAACGGACTTTATTAACGGAGTTGGACGGAGACTAACGGAGAGTTACTAAATGTGACCTGTTTCAGTAATTCGAGTGACTAAAATTGATATTAATTTTTTCTAGTGACTAAACATGTCCCGATTTAATAATCTTAGTGACCAAATGTGTCTTTAACCCAAAGGTACAAGTTCAAGTTGTACCATAAAAGAATTTGTACAAAAAGTATAGGTACAATATGAAGTTGTACCATAAGATTAAAGATACAATTTCAAGTTGGACCATAAAAGCAAAAACCTATAACACTATTGCTATATAACATTGTAAAATTCCTCATTGCAAAAGTCATAGACTGCCTTTTTCTCACTTGACTCTCACCGGTTACTGTCCTCTTGAATTGCTTTGTTATGACTTATGATGTTTGGGTTCCTGCCTGTGTTTCATTTGCCTGTGTTCCCAAGGTATTTTTAGTAATTGTGATTCATTTTGGAGTGTTTATTGGTATTCGAGATTACGAGATTGAGATTGTTTATGCCGTAATATCGAGAAACAACAAAATTAAGTAAATATAGCACACATACTTTGGTTCTTCCTCACTCTTTGAAAACTCACAAACCCCATCCAACCCAATTTATACTTTCCAATTTAAGTCACTTTCGTCTCTCACTCAATCTCTTATTATTTTATTACTCACAAAACAATGAAACATACACTCTCATTGGCGTAATCAGTCAATCCCCTGAATTTTTTTTAATAATAAATAAAAAAAAAGGCCCGGGATAAACAACATTGCCAATCAGGGGCGCCGCAACCAGGTTTTCCGCTGATTGGGCCAAAAGGCAGAGAGATTCCTTGCTACCATTGCTCCCCACAACCGGATGAATATCTTGTAAAGCTAACCATTCTTCAAAATTATTACAATTCCAAAATTTATGCTGAATTTTTTGCTCTACTGTGGCAGCACGAATCTTTCGTCTGTAAAATTTTTCTGAATGGAATAAAAAAAATTCTCTTTTTTTTATCATAATAGAATTCGTACAACTTAAATTTGTAATATAACGTTATAAATACAAGTTAAGTTTGTATCGTGAAAGCAAAAAAACTAAAAGCACATATAACCTTGAATGAAGGGTGGTAAAATTCCTCACGGATGAAAAATCAATTCTTATACTTTTTTTTTTCTTATGAATTTTTCTATACTTTTTTTTCTTCTTCCCGATCAATGTTTTCTTATTGCTGGATGGATTCAATCTTCCATAATCAAGAGAGCGCCATGTGGCAAACCATGGAGAATTTAGGACCTACAAGTCCACAGTAGCCCAGGTTTTGTCGTGCCATAGTTTGGAAACCAAGTACGACGCCATGCAGCTCCCTGTCTCGTTGCTCCCCTTTTCATCTGAGTCATTTGTGCTCCCAGCTGTTTTTTTTTTTGGGGTTTTGTCTGCTGGTCGGCTCTGCTTGGCCGGCCGCAGCCATGAATTCAAGGACGGAGGGCACCTTTTTGGAGGCGGGAAAGCAGAGTCTTTGTCTCTCGTTTGCACGTGTGTGTCGTCTCTCCAATCAGCATACTTTGGGGTTTTTTATAATAACATGTAAGGAAGTGGTTAAGTACCATACATGGGTCTGTATAAGATCCAGCATAACTTTCTTTCAACAACTCGAGTTATTGGGACCAACTGGTTTATGACATGATATCAGAGCTGGTTTGTCCTTGAGTTCACGTGTTCAAATCCTCACGACCTCCCAATATTAACCGTTGTCTTTCAAGCACATGGTATGACGGGTCTGTGCAAACTTCAAGCTCATGAGTCGGCTTTCGTTTGAGGGGGCGTGTAAGGAAGTGGTTAAGTACAAATACATGGATGAATATGGATTATGGAACAAGTCAAGGGCATAAAACCTTGGTTTGGTTTGGTTTTGGATGGATATTCTATGTAAATTGTGGTCCAAATGATTTATATAGGGAAGAAATGGATGGGTTTTTTTTGGATTGGATGAAATATTCGAACATTCGGATGATGGATTGGAAAGCACAGTGGTGTATGTTGATAGAATAATATAAGGTAAATTTTGAAAGGAGTGGGCACTGACCCAGATTTGGGGGGTTTTTTTTTAGGGTTGTTCTAAACCCTTTTCCATTTACATTCTTGATTTAATGATCATCATTTGACGTTTTTTTTTCAAAAAGTTGTAAAACAATGCTTGAGATCGTATTGGAAAAGTTAGCGACGCGGTTTAATATATCGTTTCAAACCGCTAAAAACTACCTATCGATTCAGGCTCCGTTAAGGAGTTTTTACTGATCGAACCGCAGTTACGATATGGGTTCACAAGCACTTGTTTTTCTGATAATATACATATATATACGTTCAAGATTCCTTAATCTTTATATGTTCATTATCTTGGCATAGGCTGAGTCAATCATGATATTTTATCAAATTAGTTGACCTAGCCAACTTAAATGATATGTACTTCACAACTAGTCATAATAAAAATAAAAAATAGAAGTCATTTGACAAGATCATAAAAATATTATTAGAAAAATGATTCCATATTGTGGAATTCTGCCATGAAAAATCTCAAACAGGGCTAATGAAGATTGTTATAGACCATATACAAATAAATTATGTACATCTTTTAGAGCTCCTATGTTAAGCGTTTACGTCACCAATTTTGATCTTAGGTAGTGGATCATAAGGAGCTTACAAGGTCAATCATCACACTTATAGACTTTTGACCATGGCGATGAAGTACAAAACGTACTTCGTAAGCACGATAGATTCTTCTCTCACGAGATTGAGTCTTTCTAAGGATATGAGGTGAAGTATATGTAGCTTTATCAAGTATTTAAGTACATCCCTACCGCGTGACAGTTGTTTCTTAAAGTTCTTAAGTGTTCTATCTCTTTTCCTTCAATCTCTAGCATTGTACCCTTATGAAGGGGTTTGTTTATGTTTTTTTGCTACACTTATGCGCATGAGACACTCCAGATGCCAGAATTCCACTCACCCAACAAAAGAAACCTCCCATACTTCCCTGCAATCTTCTCTACCATACCTTTGTTTCTGTAAGCCGAGGGCATATCAATTACTCGAATCCAGAGTTCCATCTCACAAAAGTCCTCAGGCTTAGGGTGAATATTATTTAGGTTATCCTCTGTGAAATTCCCCATCGAAGTGCCAAGGATATCCAAATCTCACCCTATTACGGTCATCTGGGTCATAAAATTGAAACGTATACAAGCTTTCTTCGAGTGGTGTTATCATGAAGTCATTCTTTAGGTTCCAAACCTTAAATAGCGCAATCTTAATCGATTTCACATTAGGGTTTCGTCGAGCCATCAAACGACCTATTAAACCTAACTTCTGCACTACTTCATCTAGGCCAGTAATCTTGTCTGTCTCCTTTACTATCAAAGTTTCATCGTCTTCTTCGTCTGTCTGAATCCCTCATCTCAAGCTCTTTTGTTGCATGTACTAGTGTTGTATCTTCGCTAGCCATCTTACATATATGTTAGGGCAACTAGTGTTATATCTTTGCTAGCCATCTTACACATATATATGTTAAAAGGTAGAAAAGAATTACACCCTTACATACTAGATGAAGGAGGCAATCTAGGAACTCAACTACGAGACCCTAAGAATCTTGAATCTTCCTCGAAAACTCTCTCAATAGATCTATGGAACCCACCGTCTTAGTGATTATTAGGTTTTTCGGTGTAAAAACCTAATCGGGGCTCTCTCGAAAATCCTAACTAAACGAGGAAAAGAATCATAATTAGATATTATTTAGAAATTCGAACCTTAAACCTCATTATTCCTACATAAACAAACCTTTTTCAGAGCACAATTCAAAATTTCCAAACTGAATTTCTTGTGGATAGGTATGAGAGATTTACTAAGACGTATCCTATATATGCAAATCTAGAAAAAAGAACAAAGCACTTATAGAAATTGTCTCCGAAAACTGTAAGGAGAAGTTCCTAGAAGAAGAAGAAGCTAGCTCATCTGATGCGATCCTCAATTCCATGGAAAATGACAGTTGTACATCAACACGCAATACAAGGGAATTGCATCCAATGGGAGACACAGAATACATTGTTTTGTTGCCCTCTTAAAACTTTTGAGCTTAAATTAATTGGCCAGCCAGCCCCTGTAATTTTACCTTCGATTACACCGAAGCCGCTCTCCCCTGTACGTGTTGATCTTTCAGTTCCCATCCTATTTATTAAATGAAACAAAACAACTATTCGCAAACTCGTTGTTCCAGTCGTTCGTGTATATTCGCTTACCTTTTCCGATACAACTTTGCGAAGTATGGGCTAATATTGAAAGTGTAGGACAAATACAGCGATACTCGATCTCGGGACCTGGCGATGATACATAGGATCGCCAACTGCATGGGTTTTGAACAATCCTAGGAGGAAATGAATATAATTTTGTGTTATATCTTCATCTCTTTGGAGACATCGATCTTTCTTTCAATTTGTGTAGAAGGATTCTGTAGGGGGAAGGAATGGTTCCTCCCCAATTTATTTATTTATTTAATTAATTCTACAAAATTGGTAATGCCAAGTGTTTTCATGTTTATTAAAATTTCGTTAAAAAAAGGTGATTTGGATTTGGGAATGTGAAAATCTATGGATGCTGGTCTTTCAAGGACGTAATTAATGAGGGTGTGAATGACAGACGTTTTAATTATCTAGAAGCTCTTTTATCCTGGAATTTACAAGATATTTGTTAGTGAATCTCACAATTAATTCATCTCATGTTATTTGTATCAACTTATTTACATTATTTTTTTTACCATTAGCATTTATTAATAAAGGCAAGTTTACATGTTGTTAGGAATGTTAATGCCATCTTGCTTTGTTGACTGCGAAGAATTCTCTTGTTGGTCCTCTTTTATTTAACTATTTCGATTACGTATAGCTACAAATACGAATAATCACTACCAGACGATTGTTACTAATAGAAACAAATACGAACTGATATGTACAATACAAACATAATTCCTACTGGCAATGGATTTCGACACTTCTATGGTGTTATTCGCAATAGGGAGGAGAGGACCGGACCATGTGGGAGGAGGGGATTCTAAGCACATAAATTTGTACTTTGTCTTTCGTTTAATAGTATGAAGAAGATTGGAACCCAAACCTTAATTTATTGTCTTTCTTTTATGGTAATTTATCGTAATTTAGTCGTTTATCGTGAGGAAATTATCTAACCAGAGGCATTTTGTAAAATTACAAGTGTGAATATAAGTGGATTTAGTGGAATGATTCGTAAAATTAAAAAAATAGAGTATTTGTGAGAAAAACTCTTGTCCCACGGTGAAACCAGAGACAATTTATTATTATTATTATTATCAATGAACCAGATACATTTGCTAAAACCTAAACCAAAAAACAAAAAAAAAAACAAATATCTTTGTTCAGCAAAATGATATTGAAATATCTTTTTTTTGGTAGAAAATTTTAAATATCTTTGTTTCCCTTTTTCTATAAAAGTTCAGTGAATATAAAAAAAAAAAAAAACAAAACACCCTCCTCTACTTTCTCACCTTGGACCTGCTAATATCTCTATATAAGAAGGGCCAGAGCATCATCTTCAAACCCATCGCTTCTCCCTTCCTTCCTTCAACCTCCTCTCCAAATCTGCTCAATCACATTCTCCATTTTCAATCCTTCTTCCTCCTCACTTTCTTAAACCTCTAGCAAAACAAAGAAAGACAACAACAATGGTTGTCCCTTCCCCAATTTCCTTCTGGGCCAAGAAATCCAGGGCTGTCGGAATCCCGACCGTCGACCTATCCCTGGACAGAGAATCCATGTCGGAATCGATCGTGGACGCCTGCGAAGAGCTCGGGTTCTTCAAGGTTGTCAACCACGGCGTCGATATGGAGGCAGTTTCCCGCTGGGAGAAGGAAGGTGCCGAATTTTTCGCCAAGCCGGCGCCGGTGAAACAGAGGGCCGGACCGGCGGCGCCTTTCGGCTACGGCTGCAAGAACATTGGGTGCAATGGCGACACGGGCGAGCTCGAATACCTCACCCTCCATACCAATCCGGCTTCACTTTTCGAGCGATCGCTCACCATCTCTGAAGAACCGGAGAATTTCAGGTACCAAAATTTAGCTGGATTAATTGGTTGCTCTTTCATCATTCTCTGTTTTTTTTTTTTCTTTTTTGGGGTTTCCTTGTTTTCTTCTTCTATCATTCGCGTCAAATAATTTTCTGTTTTACTGCGCGTAAAACCGTACCAACCGAAATTTGTTACTGTTGGAATCTAAATCAGTAGACGATTTTTGAACTGCTGTTTTTTTTTTGGGCGGTGTGCTACTCAAGGTTTTTATGCACCAACTGGTTAATGGCGTGGATCGAACACATAGCCCTGCGTGTGCCGAACCAACACCCCATCAGTTGGGCTGTCCCTCTTTCGCAAATTATTGTTTCGGCATAAAATAAAAAAAATTATGATACTACGATTTTTTGTTGTTGTTATTCAAATCGTACGTAGTGTGATAAAGTTTCGCGTTTTTTTTTTGAAAGGTGGACTATAAGTGGAGTGATTATCACTAAAACTTATTATAGGGTTGGCTAAAATAGTGATGGATTTTGGAAGAGAATGATTAATGGTTTGCTACCAATTTGGATGACTTCGGTTGTGGAGATGGTGGGGGAACTTTTTTTAATATGATAAATAACTATAAATAATTTGGCGGAAAAAGGGGGGTTAGGATGGCCGGCCGGTTTTATTAATACAAGAATATTTATTCTTTTTTTTGTGTGAGAATATTTATTCTTTATCATGATTAAAAATAAATAAATTTGACTGGTATAATTTCTTCATTTTTATTGTTATAAAATTTTTCTATAATATATTTTAAGAAATTTTATGCGTAGGAGTATTTTTTTTTTTTATATAGTTGACCGCAAGGTTTCGAACTCAATTATGGGTGGAAGTTGGGGAAGGAAAGATTGATTGATTGTTCAAAAAAAATGTAAGTGCGTGGTGTCCTAGAAAAGGACACGGCTCCATTTATGGGGAAAAAAAAATAATTGTGAAAAAATTGCAACAAAGCCGCTGCGGCGATGCATCAAATGAAACAACTTAACATCTGCTAATCTTCCTCCCAATTTCTTTTTTCGTTAATCCTCTTGTTGACTGAAAACTCTTAAGTTGTAGATTAAATGATTAATACCTAAACCAATAATATTGATTTTAATAGCGTATTCCCAGTTTTTCAATAATAAAAATGCGGGCACAAATGTTCACATAGTCAAAGATCACTTTTTGGTCTCAAATTTTGTTATTAAATATATATATATAAATAAAAGGCTCCAACCAGAGCAGGCACCTTCCTTCCCCATATCCCCAGGAAATAACAATTCCCATGCACATGTTTGCCGGTCCTCTCATTTTTGTTTTCTCACTTCTTTTATGAATTTTCTTGGTCTAACTTTTTTTTTTCCTGATTAATATATTATTGGTCTCGCATGATTTTATTTTTGGGTGTATTACGATAACTTTTTCATAGGTCACTCATCTCTTGCTTCATTGATTTTTGTTCAGATCCGTGGCGAACGATTACATAGAGGAAGTGAAAGACCTGGCTTGTGAAATCCTCGATTTGGCCGCGGAGGGGCTGCAGATCGCGGACAAGTACGCCTTCAGCCGGCTGATCAGGGACACTCACAACGACTCGGTCATCAGGATCAACCACTATCCTTGGGGGAAAAAGGGTCCCGCCCCACAGCGGGACCAACGACCTTCCCCCAAGACGAGGATCGGGTTCGGGGAGCATTCGGACCCTCAGATCCTGACCCTCCTCCGATCCAACGAGGTCTCGGGCCTCCAGATCTGCACCAGGGACGGTTTGTGGGTCTCCGTCCAGCCGGACCCCAACGCGTTCTACGCGATCGTCGGCGATGCATTTCAGGCACTTACCAACGGGAGATTCATGAGCGTGAGGCACAGAGCGCTGGCCAACTCAACGAGAACTCGAATGTCGATGATGTACTTCGGCGCGCCGGCGTTGGACGCGTGGATTTGTCCCGTGCCGGAGTTGATCTCCCACGACAGTCCATGCCTGTACCAGCCTTTCACCTGGGGAGAGTTCAAGTCGGCCGTCTATGCCATGCGGCTGGCCGATTCACGACTTGACCTCTTCAAGAAAGTACACCCACCGTCTTCTTAGCTCTATAGCTATACAATCTTGTTAGTAATATGCCCTAAAAGAGTTGATAGAAAATATTTACGAATTTGTTTGTAGATCATGTCTGTAGTGTCATAGAGATCGATGTAATTTTTTTTTTTTTTTGGTCGGGTTGAAACCTTTAGCATGTTTTGCTCGGTTGTGTAGAGGAAGAAACAAAAGGAACAGAAGAAAAGAAAAAAGCCACATAGATGATAGACAAATAAATATGGCTCATCGCCCACAGCTAAGCTAGCTGGATGTAAATAGTGCCTAGTTTTGTCCCTCTAGTTTTTTTCTCCATTTATTCTTTTCACCCGCCAATTGTTCAATTGTTATTGTTTGCTGTTTCGACACATATATATAATATATATATATTTGTTTTGTAATTTTGTTCATTTTAGGGTGGCGTTATAGTTTTCCGTTGTGAGATTGGAAGAGTTTTCTTCTGTTCTCGATAAGTCGATGGACTCGAGGAATGTGTTGGATTGGAATCGGTTTTATAGCGAGAAACTTCTGGTGTTTTGAATTTAATAAATGCATTTTTGATTTGTATGAGGAGCAACGATTCTAAATATGGTTCGCACTTGTTTAACAATAGTTCGAACTTCGAATGAAAGCGTTTGATAATTTTAATAGTTTTTTTGAGAATAAGGTCATTACTATAACTATTGCTACAGAGAAAAGATAAATGATAAACTTGACATGTGTGCTATTAGTGGCGTAGCCAGAAATTTTGTTAGGGTGGTTCCAACACTTTAAAGAAAATAATTCATAACTTATATTAATAATTTACCATAGTCCACAACGTGTTTTCATATTCAGAAAAGTATGTAAAATACATTCATCATCCAAAAGATCAAGGATGTATCTATCAATGTAATGAACAAAAAAAAAAATCATTCATAATTTCATCATTCATCCAATTCTGAAGTGTGTTTTTCACGAAGTTCATTGTAGAAAAGAATGTAAAATACCATCAGATATCTTGAACCTGCTACAAAATATGGATGAAAATGAACATGATTGAAAGAAAGAATAAGAGGAGGAAGAGTCGAGATTCCCAACTCAACCCCTTTAATTACTTCATTCTCACCACTTGGTAATAAGATTGAGTAGATAATCACAATGAAGGAGGTTAGTGACTCACTAGCAACCTCTGAACAAAAGCAAAGAGATGCTTAACCACCATTACCACCAAGAATCAACTAGTATCTTTTCCAAAATTCGATTTTTTTCAAGGATAAGACAACTCACACTTGGCTTTTTACCTCACACTTTATATGCGGCGGCATCGTCTACTGATTCTGGCTTAACGTGGTAGGATATCAAATGGACGAACCTGCATATCGACCCCATTTTTGTTTTAAGCGCAGAAGACTCCTGGATTCAGATGGTAATTTACTATTGTTTGCTTATTGTATTTTGCTAGGAATTTTACTTCATTAGATTTGTTGCCAAGATTGTTAGCATTGACCCAAATCTCACCTTGAACCATGAGATTTGCAAGTCCGTGTTGTCTACAAATTTGGACTCTTATTAAAGTATGTGGATCCCAAGCATTTTACTCCCCTAAAATTGGATTTGAAAAATGAAGGTTTTCATTAAAATCTGGGTTTTATAAAATTATGTGTTTATGATAGAATTGGTCCATTAAGAATTTGGACCAAACTATTGTAGCATGGTGGATTTTATGATGCACTTGTTGAATTAGATTTGTGGGTATGAAATACAATTTACCTTATTGCCTTCTTTATAATTATTTGTCTATTATTTTTATTTCATATAAACAGATCGTGTAAGGTTGTTACACTGGTTTGATATCGTTTATGTCGGTTTAGCAAGTGGTATGGTCCAACCACAGTACAACTAGTATATCTCGGTTTATATTGATTTAACAATATATGTAGGAAAAGTCGAAAACTATTCCACCAAATGAATTACGTCTTTATATACACATGGTAATGACTGATATACTCCAGGAGTATAGTATACTCCAGATGATCTGGTCGTTAGATTATTTTCTATCTAATTAAACTTCGGGTTTGAGTTTAGAGAATCGGTGTCAGGGGGTTTATCCATTAGAGGTTAGAGTATAGTATCATAGCAAAATGATACCTAGACGTTGAATTTGACCGGAGTTTTGCATCTCGTACTATTCTCAAACCCTTAAAGATTAAAATCTAGGTCTTAATTCCATAAATTCATACGCTAAGATCAATTTAATTAGAAACAAAAATCAACGGTTATGATTCGGAGAATATATGCAACAAATTACATGTAGGATCTTAGGGGTTAGGCTCTATGATTTAGAAAACTAAGACCTAGGGGTTCACTCATCAAGAGTTAGGGTATAGTATCATGCCCAAAAATCCTGTTGATTTGAGGTTTAGATAGCGTTTTCTTACTCAGGGTATGACGTACCCTAGATTTTACCAAAGATACGATAGAAGCCACCAAGATACGACATCCTTATTTAAATAAAATATGACATTACAAACAAAATATAAATTCTCGTATTTAAATACGTCGCAAAGATAGTAATTAAAGGAAAACAAGTGAGGGTAAATGTGTAAAGTATCATCATGGAATTTAAACCCTCAACCAAA
The DNA here is from genome assembly GCA_964030455.1 of Linum trigynum. NCBI lineage: Eukaryota > Viridiplantae > Streptophyta > Magnoliopsida > Malpighiales > Linaceae > Linum > Linum trigynum. Next base: position 1,034,834 of record OZ034820.1, read on the forward strand.
TCTCATCTTAAGAGATAGAACTTGCGAGTCCATGGTATCCACAAATTTAGACCCTCAAAGTCCATGCACCCCATATATTTTATACCCCTAATTCCATGAAGCAAACAATGGACTTCGGTCAAAGTCTATGATGGAAGAAATTTGTTCACCAAATCCATGATCAAATCCATTACGCAAACGATCTCTAGACTCTTTCAAATCCGTAATGACAACAAATAATCCATCACGAATCTAGAAATTTCCAACACCCAGAGTTTTTCAAAACTCTCTTTTTTTTTTCTTCTTCAAAATTCATGAAGCAAACCATAAAGTATCAATCCTTTTTTTCAATGACATAAAATCTTTCACATCAGTTTACATTAGATGAATCGAAAACCAGGTAAACCTTTTAGAGTCCCAAAGTACTGATGATCACTCAGTGAGTGGGTCTACTAGCCATTTGTCTCCATCAACATAGTAAGTACCTAAGAAAGGTTTGGCCTCCTCATCACTCAGTATTCTGGCCCAAGGCACCCTCTCTGTCACATCAGCACCTGGGCCACTGCATTTGTATTCCCCATAGAACACTCTTCTGCAGCAAAATAACAACAATGGCTCATAAAAATGATTTAACTGAATATCATGACAGTGATGAACAAAGCAGCAGTCTTTGAGTTTGGAAACTAACCTGTCACGCTCAGTTTTGCCCCAGTCGTTCCAGCCTTGAGGGAGGACAACCTGGTCCATGTAAGTGTAGGAGAAAACCACCCTGGAATAATCACCCCACGCCCGACCAAGATAAATCCTGCCGGTTCCAGTCACTGAACAGTTTTTGAAGGAGAACCCATTGGCAAGTGACGAACTGCTTCTCTTTTGCGCCGTGATTGAGGCAACTTTCTTCGACGTCGATCTCAAACCACAATTCTGCATTTATATTAACCCTCACATCTTCATTCTATCATATATCACATTTAGGCCGGTAAAGTCTAGCCCTAGAAAGGTCGGACTGGGTCAGTTTGTCTACAAAATAATCGGTTTAAGGTTGGGTCATCTTTTGATCATGTAAGGATCTTATCGGCTTATGACTCATAGCAAGTACTGGCGATTTGAAATTGGCCGGGAGAGGATAGGGTACCAACAAATTGGACCTTTTTATAAAGTTTTAAGAGGCTGTGTCTGGCACGATTTCAGCCCTAGATTCACATTACATGCAAGAGGTTGTCACACACGGACTAGAATAATTGACAATGCAAGACAGACAACGATAGCGAATGAAGTAAAGATCGTACAAATTTGTGTGGTTCGTTAACACTATGTGTGTTAGCTAGTCCATGAGTGAGAGAGATAGAGAGTCGGGTTCGCTACACTTGAGAATATTACAAATTACAAAGGAGTATAACAAGTACGTACTTATAGTAATTCTTCAATGACCTAACCCTAATCTAATATGATAGAGATGATCAAGATTTTAATTCAAATGAAAGAGTAATCATCGGTATAACTGACCTCGTAAAGGGATGTGCCGGAGCCAAAAATGAAGTCGACGGAACCTTGGATGAAGCAACTCTGGAAATAGTGAAGGCCTTTGTGATCATAGAGAGTGTCTTGATTGCCATAGAAACTGCAGTTGTAGAACGCAGCCTTGGTTCCAGAGACTCGGATGGCCACACCTTGTCCTCCTCTAGACCCAATCACATGCGGAGCTGTGTTCTGCGATGTCACTAAAATGTTCTTGTTATTGCTTTGATTGATCGAGAATCTGTACTCTATTCCCAAAAGATATGAGATTTCGTAATAGTGCGTTACCATAATTATAATTAAGGCTAGTAGAGATTTAGTAGAATTAGGAATTTTACTATTGTTTTCTCGTGTTTTATCTATAAATATGTAAGTTGGCTTTCAACTTTTCATTCATAATCAATCAAAAACGTATTAAGCAAAGTATCCCTCCTAAACCTAATACCTCTCAACTACTCCTAATTTCTCTTCTTCCCCAATCCAAGGCCTCACCCGATTCTTTATTCTATTATGTTCTTCCCATCTATATCTCTAGTTCTTTCTCTCAACCCCAAATCCCTATTTGTTACAAGTAATTGTGTGTGTGTTGGGGGGGGGGGGGGGGATCATAATCGAGAATCTCTGGAAAGAGGGGTTCTTTCATTCAGGCTAGCGTTTTCCCGGAGCGTACGTTAGGCTATCGTGCAACTGTTAGGTTTTGCTATTTGGATCATGAATTAACCGACGTTTTGGGTATGATATTATACCCAGATACACCTAGGTGACCCCAAGGTGTGGTCAAACTGTGTCACCACGTTCGAAATTTCTAATTTGTTGCGGAATCACTATACGGTACAGGACGTTTTGCCTTTGTCGAGCACCTATGCTCAAGTGCGCTTTTTTGAACTATGGTTATTATTACATAATATACATAAACCTTGAGAATTTTGTTAATCATCTCCAAAATGATTCGGGATTTTGTTAATAAAGGAGAGAGTGAAGTTTTTTTACTCGTCAAAGATAACATTTTTGTAATTATTGATTTTATTAATCGAGTCATATCTCCCTCGTTATAATTGAAAATATTAAAAATGCAGAAATAATGATCTACACAATGATATCAATATGGCTACGTTTTGAGGGGGAATGAGCTCTTTCAAAACAGGTGTTGGTTGTAGTGGCATGGTGATATAGCTACTTCGTTTTAACCTGAATTTAAAATATTTTATAGAAAGACCTTATTAATTATGATCTACATGAATATCCATTTTATTTTTCAAAGTGATTTACCAGCACGCTGGAAATCTGTGTCAACCCAAAAAAATCCAGTCTTCCTATAGTGATAAAATCCAGTCTTCCTATAGTGATAAAATCATGGTATGACAGTGGTGAGATGGAATTATGAAGTCTTGCCATAGTGGTATATGATAATAGTGAAATCTTATAATAGTATAAAACTATAAAATAACATCCATTTTGATATTTTCAAACAAAATGTTTGCACGTCATCTTATCACTATAGTGTCATGATAATATCATTATGGTAATATCGTCATATCACAGTGGTACGATAACATCAATTTTTTGTTAAAATATAGCATAAGGGATATTATTGTTTATAAATAAAATATAAATAGTTAGAAATTCTCCCTTATACAGTTGTACTCCCGTCTCTTTTCCTCCTTCCACCACCGCCATTAATTCCTTAACCTTGCCTTCTTTCTCACACTATAGATTTCAATCTAAAGTATATATCAAAGTTCCAAGTATTGAGATCAACTATTTACTTTATAATTTTTTTATAAAAAGACCAACTGATTATCTTAAGTAAGTAATTAAATGTTGGATGGGAATTATACTTTGTGATAATTAGTATATGTAAAATTAGCTATAGAGGATGCACCTCAAACTTGATGTTGACGGCAACGAAATAATCGCCGTCCACAGCAACGGTGGCGCTCTGAAATGTTGTGAGCGGCATCCCATCTTTCCCCGGCACAGAAGCGGTGTCGTTTCCTGTGATCGTTGGTGGGTCGCCGCCAGCGTCTCCCCGCAATGTAATGAAGGGCAATGTTTTGGGAATTGCAATCTTCTCTCTGAAAAAATGGTATTTGAAAAACAAAAAGTAAACAAAACACACAGATTTATGTCGTTCACTAACAGGATATTACCGCGCGCGATATGATCAGTGGTACCTGTAAACACCCGATTCGACGAAGATCACGACCCTCCTGGGATTGTGTGGCGGAATGCTCGCAAGGGCTTCAGTGATGGTGCGGAAATCTGCACTCCCATTTTGGCTGACGCTGATTCTGATTCTGTTCATCTCAGCCAGCCTCAGCTTCTCGTCAAGGATAGCATTAGCAGCGCCATTCCCCAAAAATAAAGAACCGAAGAAGGAAACCAGGAGGAGGAGGATGAGAAGGAGAACATTATTAGTGTTGTGGGAGTTTGGAGCCATGGAGTTGGATTATATTGTTCTCCAATATTCAATTCTCTATTGTGGCAGCATGGCCACTTCAATATATATAACAGAATCATAATGCGGAGCTGCTGAATAGATGGTGGGGTAAGAGAAACATTTGCAGTAGCACTGCTGTAACCCTCTTTTTTATGAGTATTTTTTTTTTAGGAACAAAACTTTAGTTTTCTCAAGAAAAGTTTGTAAAGAAAGTATTTTTTAGTAAGAATGATGTTAATAATATTTTTGGATATATGATTTGAGATACTTGTTATTAACAATAACAAACATATATGAGTTTACTTCATGATATGCTCGTCGAGAGTATTCGCAGCATGCGATCGAGTGAAGGTTGTCATTGTACGTGTTAGGCATTATCACAACATTTGTTAGGTAATATTCACAACATTTGTTGTTTGTATCTACGCTTATTAGTTACTTCTGAAAGGAAAATTAGAGGAGAAGTTCGATACAAACAATTGATGTATTTGTCTCCATAGATATAAAGAAGCAAATAAAATGTCATTTCGAGTTCAATAGTCTCGTCCTCTTAAAATCAGATTTTCTTGTAAGTAATTGCATTGTATGACTATATATGTCAATGAGCCACTCGCTTATGAATGTTGTATTGGTGACCCCCCGATCTGAATAACATCAGCACCTTGCGTCTAGCTCGTCGTGTCGCTGATGAATTGTCTACCGACCTAGTATTCGTCGGCGAAGAATAAGTAAAGGCACAGAGAAGTTGTGGGTTGGGTTATCTCACGATGGTGAATGAACAAGGCGAACGAGTCAGCTAAAAACATTACCAAGAATTTTTTTTTTTTTTTGAATAATCTAGGTTAAAAAGGCACGGTTTAATTAAGAGATAGGAATGTATGCTTCTGGTTGGATCACCCGGTATCTCGAATTTTGACCATAGCATAATACCGGTTGTGTCGTCATCATGATGTAAACAATGTATGTTCTTTGCATCATGAGACCATCTGTGTCGTCATCATGATGTCAATTTTATTTTATCATTTCTATAAAACATGAATGGGTTTTGGTCATTGATTCCAGGCACTAAAGAACAGGACAAGGGATCCTCTTTGATCATGTGTTTTGGTCGGAAACCTCGATCATGAGACAGCTGGATGGCAATTTCCCATTATGATCATCTTAAATTTCCCATTATGCTGTCCAGATGTATTCAGCACTACCGAATAGACAGAGTCTCCAAACTTCCCTGGATTAGTGCCTTTAAGCACCACCCCAAAATTAGCCTCTCTAAACACATGGTAGACTTCTACTTCCTAATCAGGATTAATAAGGTGATTAAACTGTCTAGCAAGAGTGCCATCGTCGATGGTCATCGTTGAAATGGTTCTTTTTCATGAGTAAAGAAAGATTCAAAACTAGAGCAAGCAGCAAGCTCGTTTGTATCCTTTTCAAACAAGATCACATCTACGACTGTGCTCGGAGTACTTGGAAGTTGGAACAAAGTGCTTTTACAATACATTTTGCCTCGTATATATGTGATGCTTTCTTTTTTACACATTCCAGGAAATGGACTTTGAGAAACTAGGGCTGTGACGATTCATCTGCTACTGACACTAGATAAAGGACATGTTGCATACATTGACGGAATGCTCGAAAATATAACATCGAAACTTTTTGTTCAGAGTCCAGATAACTCAGACCACGCTGAAGGCAGACTGCAGAGTTGATGAAAAACGAGATGAGATCGTCTGAGTTGCGAATGCTTGGATCTGCTTCTTGGCATCTGACAATGGAGGAAGTTATTAATGTGAGCAAGAGAAGGTGGGCAATACATGAGTTTGCTTGAAGGCCATTACTAGAAAGAGGATCAACAAGAGCATGCAGTCGTTCAGATAACCAACTACCTAGTACGAACAGTACCATTCAGAATAATGTACCATCACACTTTATACCGTGCACCGACTTGAAGTAGGTTAGCAGAGCATGTAATAGCGGATAGCCCATATTATTGTTCCTCTTTTCCAAATGTTATCGTTAACTTGACCAACAAAATGTTCTTGAGAACTTAACCAAACCACATGCATTTAAAATGCAACATTGTATTGATGAGATCAGAAGAAAATATCTAACAGTAAGGAGCTAATAAAGAAAACAGTGCACTACATTACATAAGTACACTCTGATCACTTCCACGAGCAGCACACAGTTTAAACGATGTTAAATTACTTTTTTTCACAAGCAACCAAAAGTATTAGATTCAAAGGGAGAATCAGGAAGCCAAACAGACTATCAATATGAGCGCATGCTTCCTGGATTCAAGTAGCAACACGGATTATTCAATATTGCTTCAGACATGCATTATAAGTTAAAATGGAGAAGTTCCAAACCTTTCTGACATTTGGTAAAACCAATTATGTTGGCAATGCTGAGGCTTAAACAGACAGCGATCACCAGAACATAGTCCACCTGAAACCTTATCACAGAAAATACTCCAAGGACAATCCAAGCAGCTGCCTGCAACAGCACATTCACCAGAGAATATCATGCATACAACCCAATACAGAGCACCGAACTGAGATTAACAGCGCATTCCAAGACCTAAAGCTGTCACTTTGACAAAATAGAGGATCTATATGCCAAACCATTCACTTGAATAAACTATGTTCTGTTTACCAATGAAAAACTGGAGAATGCTTGACACTACATACGGAACTGTGAATGTAAGTTGATATATGAAAAAGTCGTCTACATCTAACTCCACAAGAAACTCACATTAAGGTACAACGTCCACCAGAATAGCCAAGAATCCTTCTTGTTAATCCGAGCCAGTGACTGCATAAACAAAAGGAACACAGCGAGAAGATTCTAAATACGGGGCAACTCATGAGCAATTAACATTGAGGAGCAATGATCCCACCAAACATTGTGGGAAGACTGTACAAAACCTGTTGGTCAAGGCTCTCAAACTTCCAAACACTTTCACCATCTTCATTGATCTCATTCCACCACCTGAGTCCAACTAAAATCCGCCCACTGACATTCTTAACTACCCAGAAATCAAGAGCAGCAAGCACCACGGTTACCACAAAGATAATGACGAAACTATCAACGAAGAGAGCGGATAGTATATAAAACGCCAGCGCTGCAGCCTGCCAAAAAAGGTGCAAAAAGGTAACATTAGATCGAAATCAATGCAAGACCAAAGAACCCATATGCCAGAAACGGTGGATGAATCAAACCTTGAAGAGCACATGGAAGAAGCAAGTCTTGGGATTGGCGTAGTTTTCGCCAGGCGTCTGCACATCCCAAAAGCAAAAATCAGATTGATCAGCACAGAAAAGAGCTCGATTTCATCCCGTACTAGTAAACTACGAGAACAGATGGTGTGAGATAGGCGCCGCCGGAAACAATGGAGGGCCGATCTTAATTATAGTAAATTGGGTACTGTAGATCTGAAGAGCGAGAACGATGGAATATCTACCTGGCTAAAATCCATTTTGCTGTAGACTGATAGATTTGGGAATTGAGCGATTCCCGCAACTAGTTCCTTCGCGTATGATCCGATCCAGATACGGGCGCGCAGGAGCTCGGACGTCCGCTTTTCTACCTGAGAGAGTTTTAACTTTCAAGGCTTCTGGATCTGAAGGTAAGGAAGGTATGAAAGAGAAGGAAACTGAAGATGACGAGATTGTGGAACTCGGGTGAACAGATTGGGCTGGGCTTCTTCCCCTCCTCTTGGGTTGGAATTATCATAAAAAAAAAATTGCTTGGCAACAAGCCCAAGTAACAACCGAGTTTGTTCAATGGTCAATACACTTATCCTTTCCTAGTTTCTTATGTATAGCTCTATTAGGACAATTATCAAAATATTATTAAAATTAAACAATACCAAATATAAAGTTTTTTAAATATTTATTTACACGAATATTGTGTTAGAGAAATTTAAGTGTGCATGCACGCTCCTAGCAAGCGAGACTAAAAGTATAGCTCAACATGTACATGGTTGTGCACGTTGAGATAAATACTATAATTCAATCGATGAGTCTTCATGTTTCTTCCTTCTCGGGCGAGATGGTGGACAAACTCATTGGCATAAGCAACGATGACTTCAATCTTCAAATTTCTTTCTTCTTCACACTCTTTGTCAGACTGTTAATGTATATTTTTCAGCATGTCTTATTCTTTCTCCTCCACTACGTCACCACCAATTCCACTTCATCAACTCCATGTTTTTCGTTGCTGGAAAACTATCTGAGAGACGTAGATCAAAGTTGGTAAGCTCTCTCTTCGCTTGATTAGAGCGATCGTTGATTGGAAGTAGGGATCGTGAGTCGACCAACTACTTTGTATTGGGTGTGAATACAGTAGAGGTGTTTAGGTCGAATAGCCTTGGTCGATTGTCTTAGTTTATAATAGATTCCATCTAAGAAATCCACTCAATAGGGCTTTGAATGCCTTGATCAACATTAAAGACTTGTTAAAGACTCTCCTCATTATGAACAAATGGTGAGAGGAGTTAGAGAATCATTAATTATCAATTCGGCTAGTGACTAGGGGGAATCATTACTAGAGTGAGTTTTCTCATTTTGAAACTTTATCAATTTAATCATTTGGTGTTAGTTTTAGTTGTTTAAAGTAACTAAACTTGAACTTGGAGTTTGCTAGATCATGTGAAGTGCCTACCCGCCTGAAAAGAGAGAATGGCTATAGATTTGTGGATTTGTAAAAAGGCAAGGGGAATAATTGTATTTTTAGTGAACTTATAAAAGTAAAGTGACGAGCAAGAAAAATCCTAGATGCACACTCCCTTCTTCTCTTCACTCTCGTCTTCTCGCCTCTCTGTTCTTTCCTCTACATATAAAAAACGAATCAACTCCCTATACGAACCAAAGATCAGAAGAAAATACAACATTTATTCTCCTTCACTCTCGAACAACCGAATCCTAGTCGCCACCTCTTCTCATATCTTCTCCGTCCAAGTAAAACATAAGAGAAAGACTGAGGGCGGCGACGACATCCATCATCGCTTCTCTCTCTCGATCATCTTCCCGTTGATCTGACGGAGAAGCCACCAGAAAGAGTCCTTAGTTAGGTCACCCAATTCGCCCAATCCACCCAGCCGCTCCCGCTCTAAACCGCGGATTTCCGGAAAAGCTTAAGAAATTTGCGAATTAATTATAACGAGAGCGCGAATTATGACACAAAGAGCGCGAATTCCATCCGACTTTATCATATTGAAGGAGACAGTGAAGAAAGAGATGGAAGGGAAATTAAGATGGCGCAGAGGATTTGCCAAAGAACGAATTTAATTTCCAGCCATGAAAGACGAGAAACTTCTGCTGCACCGAGAGATCTAATCGAACATGAAGGACCAACAGGAATGGGCAGGTCGTCTACCGCTCACGCATGGAAATTTGATGAGTTAATTTGCTTGCATGGTAGAAACTAGGATTGATCCATTCCCGATCTTGTTTTGTATCACTCTAGCTTTCTCCGATGGGTTGGAATATAATTCGTTTTATAAGCTGTAATTGGGAAGGAACTGCAAATTATTAATTAAAATAATATATTATTAATGCTCTATTCACGCTCTCAATATTAAATTATTAAAAAATGAATACTCTGACGATCCCGTTTCCGCTCCCGATCCCGCTCCACGAACTAATTACCTAAGTCCTTAGCAAAGATGTGAATCATAATCATTAGTCCGCTCTGAATTAGGATGTGAATCTCGATTCCTGGGACCGGTTACTATGACAACACTCCTTGTGTTGTTATTGTAACAACACTAGTCTCCAACCAATAGGAAGCTAGGATTGTGATGACTTTTTATTAGATGAGTTGACCTAGTGTAAATTCAAAGCAGGGGTATACTTGTCATTATGAAAAATCTGTTAAAAAATAAAAAAAATAAAAAATATTTTTTTATTTTTTGCCAAAAATTTGGCCGCCGTAATTCTGCCACCGGTCGCCGGAAAATGGTCGTCGGTAGGGCTGCAAATGAGCCAAGCCGCTCGCGAGCAACTCGACGTTCGAATCGGAAAAAACTCGTTCGACACTCGACTCGTTATTTAACAAGCCGGCTCGCGAGCCAACTCGTTAGTTAACGAGCCAAGCCTGAGCTAGACCATGCTCAGCTTGATAAGCTCGCGAGCTAGCTTGATTCGGTGGCTTGTCGAGCTAAGCTCGCGACCTGCCTTGTTTTGAGCTTGTGGAAGGATGAATTACTCTTTTAAACATGAACATTGTCTTATAATACAGATGTGTATGAAATTTAGATGTTATTTCTAGTTTCTAGTGTTCTTTCTATCATTTAAATTCTTATGTTTATACATTTTTCCAGCAAAAATGATTTTAAATCGAGCTCATCTTGAGCCGAGCTTGTACTCAGCTTAACAAGCTATGTTAATGAGCATTTATCGAGCTCTACCGAGTCGAGCTCGAGCTAGATTATTTTTATTCAAGCCGAGCTCGAGCTCGAGCTGGATTATCAAAATTCGAGTTCGAGCCGAGCTCGAGCTGAAAAATTAATAAACGAGCCGAGCTCAAGCTAAGCAAAAACTCGACTCGGCTCGTTTGCAGCCCTAGTCGTCGGGCACCGGAATATGCTTTTTGTCGCCGGAATATGCTATTTGTCGCCGGAATATGCTTACCTGTGTCGGAATATGCTTACCGGCGTCGGAATATGCTTACCGGCGTCAGAATCTAGTCATTGGGGCCGGAATATGCCTATCAGCGTCGGAATATGCTCACTGACGGTCACCTGAGTTCGGTCAACGAACTTCGTTGACCGGTCAACGGTCTTCGTTGACCGGTCAACGGTCAACGACCACCGGATGTATGGTCTACATTGTGAGATTTATGGTTTGGTTTCTCATATTTTCGTATGCCTTTTGTGGTTTGCTTTATCGTGTTTGTGGTTTGCATTAAGATGTTTCTGGTTTGCTTTATCGTGTTTGTGGTTTGCATTGAGAAGTTTCTGGTTTGCTTTCAAAAACTTTGTGGTCTGCATTGTGAGGTTTCTGGTTTGTTTTAATATATTTGCGGTTTGCATTAGGACATTTATGGTTTGTTTTTTTGTGGTTTGATTTACTATGTTTGTGGTTTGCATTTGGAGGTTTCTGGTGTGCTTTCGCAAATGTTGTGGTTTGCATTGTGGGGGTTCTAGTTTGTTTTAGGAGATTTGTGGTTTGCATTAGGAGGTTTCTGGTTTGCATTAAGAAGTTTCTGGTGTGCTTTAAAAAAAATTGTGGTTTGCTTTGTGGGATTTCTGGTTTGTTTTAATAAATTTGTGGTTTGCATCAGGACGTTTATGGTTTGCTTTAGTGTGGTTTGCTTTACCGTGTTTGTGGTTTGCATTATGATGTTTTTGGTGTGCTTTCGAAATATTTGTGGTGTGCAATGTGGGGTTTTCGGTATGTTTTAGGGGATTTTTGGTTTGCATTATGAGGTTTCTGGTATGCGTTTTGTGGTTTGTTTTACTGTGTTTGTGCGCTACATTAGGAGGTTTATGGTGTGCTTTTGAAATATTTGTAGTTTGCTTTGTGGTATTTCTAGTATGTTTTAGGCGATTTGTAGTTTGCATTATGAGATTTCTGGTATGCTTTAGAAACATTTGTGGTGTGTTTTATGGTGTTTGTGGTATGTTTCAGAAGGTTTATGGTTTACCTTACAAGGTTTTGGTATGTTTATAATTTATGTGTGGTTTGATTTATCAGAAACAAATTGGAAACAAACTTGACAAATAACTCTTCTCCTGGAGCTAAACAATTACAAATCGACATAACAAGCTATTGAAATCATATCAATGACAAGCTATTGAAATCATATCAATTAAACTCTCCATTGTCCACTCAATTCATATCAAGAATTAACAATTGGACCGGAGAAGTACTAATGAATGAAAGTGACGAGAGAGAAAAGCAATCGGAGCACTAAGTTCATGGTATGGAGAGCTTGGGAACGATCGCGTGCGATGACAACAAGGCCTTCAGAATGAATAATCCCTTGACAAAGTCGTCCGCAGCCATCGCCATGTTCGCGAATCTCTAGGAGGGGGAAGAGCGGTAGAGTTGCATGAGATTTAGAACCGGGGAAAAACGAGTTGCAGCGGGGCAGCAGCGAATCTCAACGAAGTCATCCGCAGCCGATACTGCCATGGTTGTGAAGCTCTAGGAGGGGAAAAGATCGACGAAGTTGTAGGACGTCGGAGAGAAACGAGTTGGGGCAGAGCAGCAGGGGAGCAAGAATCGCCGATCTGGGAGGAGTCCCTCTAGTCTCGATATCCTCGATGACCAGACCAATTTTCTCAGAGTCTGTCGCCGTCTCTTGTGTTGAGGAAGAATGGCGATGGGAGGAGGAAGGATCAAAGCGAGTTGGTCTCTGCCATCCCGTCGGCGAAAGAGAAGAGACCGAGATTTTGTCTTTAAGGAGAAAGACCACCGTCACCGGATAATGAAATATAGATTTGGGACTGGGAGCAATTTTTTTTTTGGAGAGGAAGAGAGCACATAAGCCGAGAAAGTGGATTAATTTAATTTTTATTTTATTAATTTGGGTCAATGTGACCCTTTTACCCCTGTTGTTATTATAACAACGCATTGACTGTTGTTATTGTATCCCGTCCCTCGATTCCTTTTACATAAAAATAACGAAAGATTGGTTGGGCCGCTGGCCCGCTAGACTATCAGCATTGCCGCCCGCCAATAGGACTAGTAGCCCAAATAAATACGTAGCAGTGCCCACCAAGGAACCAGCGAACGTAACCAAAGAGGAGGGAATGGGATAATAAATTTCTCGAGAATAAAAAAAAAAAAATCTCTCTTTCACCTCTTGGGCTACCCTCGCTATCCTTCTCCTTTGTTCTCTGCAGTTCGCGTTTTGATTGTTCTTCTCTTCCTCGGAAACCCTAGATCCCTCTGTCTCCCGATCTTCCCCGGCTCTCTCTGCTTCTTCCCGATCGGCGGAGGCCCTTTCGTAAGTTTTTCTCGCTAGTTTCAGGCAGCAAGGGGAGGCGAAGAGCGACCGATCGGAGTAATATGGACGATAGCTGTGCTGTGTGTGCCGATGCCTTGGAATGGGTTGCCTACGGCGCCTGCGGCCATCGCGACGTCTGCTCTACCTGCGTCGTTCGTCTTCGATTCATCTGCGATGATCGCCGGTGCTGCATCTGCAAGGCGGAGTCCGATGTCGTTTTTGTCACCAAGGTTAGGAACAACCCCCCTCCTCCTCGTCAATCTAACAGCTTCTTTGATACCTATGCGATGTTTGTTAAGATGGGCTGTTGGGAATTCTGGGACTTGGTTGAATGTTGGAGCTGATTTCTCACATGCGGATACGTTTTTCCAGTGCTTGTTACTTCAGTAATTGGGTTGTCATAAAGAAACGATTTTTGCAACTTGTACTTGGTTCTGCCCGGTGCATGTAGCCTCCTGAAGGGTTCTCTTGGGGAATGCCGCTGAGGGTCCTCATTGATTTGCTTCAATGGCTTTGGTGTTGGTTCTGATAACTTTCTGTTTGTAACCTGTGATATGTGCAGGCTCTGGGAGACTATACAAGGATTATCAATGACTTCGCAGTCCTTCCTTCTGAACCTAGGGAAGGCAGGAGCGGGTCGTATTGGTACCATGAGGATACACAGGCGTTTTTTGATGATGTGGACCACTACAAGATGATCAAGGCAATGTGCAGACTCTCGTGCAGTGTATGTGACAACATGGAGGAGGAGACGAATGATGGCACAAAGCGTCGCTCCAGGTTTAGGAACATTGAACAGCTGAAGGGTCATTTGTTTCACAAACATAAGTTGTTTATGTGCAGCCTATGTTTGGAAGGGCGGAAGGTAGAATGATCCACTCACCGTTGATTTTGATTGTTTTTGTTGCTTTTGGTTTTAGCTTTATTGTTATCATGTTATGTGGTAGTACTTGTTTTAGAATCTGAAAGGGTTCAGGTTCACTCGGGTAATTCTTTCTCAGTCTTCTTGATGTTTTACTGCAACTGTTACTTAAAGTTCTGCCCTAGGTGTATAATTTGCAAGGGTTGAAAAGCTCACATAAAATAGCATCACCAAGTTTTGTACTTCTTTATCTTTTGATGCCTTGTCTGGCTTTGTATTTGAGTAGCTTGGTAATGTGAACTGCTAAAGCTGAAATTTTGGTGCAAGTAAGGCAGAATATGTTGGATTTTTTATTGTTTCTCGTCTGAATTCCTTGGGCTTCTCTGCCATTTACAGGTATTTATTTGTGAGCAGAAGCTGTATAGTAGATCACAGCTTAATCAGCACAGCAGCACAGGGAACTCTGAGGTGGATGGTAGTGAAAGTGAAAGAGGTGGCTTTATGGGTCATCCCCAATGTGAATTTTGCAAGTCATCATTCTATGGTGAAAATGAGTTATACTCGCATATGTCTAGGGACCACTATACCTGTCATATATGCCAAAGGTGTGCCACCATTTTGTTTATCGTAATGTTGGTATAATTTACTTCGTCAGCTTCCTGAAATTAACCGCTGTAGCTTATGTCGAATATAGGCAGCACCCTGGACAATATGAGTATTACAGAAATTACGATGACCTAGAGGTGAGCTCTGTTCTTTTATGTCCAATTCATCATTGTTGTTTAACCCCATTGATTGAAACTTATTTTGTAACTCTTGCTCTTTCTAACTGAGTGAAACTATTCTATTTGCAGATGCACTTCCGCGGAGACCATTTCCTTTGTGAGGATGAGTCATGTCTTGCCAAAAAGTTTGTTGTTTTTCAAAGTGAATCTGAAATGAAGGTCAGTATGTTCATGAGAAGGGGATATTGTGCTTGTGCAATGCCGTTGTCCGGCATTTTTATCCAGCCTACTTATCAAACTTTGTTCTTGAATCTTTCAGAGGCATAATACCATCGAACATGCTGGGCGTATGTCCCGTTCGAAGCGTAATGCTGCTCTACAGGTATGTATATCTTTCCTTATACTCAAACCAAACTCAGTCTTCTTAGTGTATGGTTCTACATACCCATTATTATTTGTTTGGTATGGTCTATCCTGTTTTCTCTGGTTGTTCCTCTTGTTTGTTGACAACTTTGGTGATTGATTGCAATTTCAGATACCAACCAGCTTCCGGTTTCATCGTGAACAAGATGCCCGTCGTGGAAGGGGCCGCCCATCTCGGCGTGATGATTCTGATAACCAACTTTCCATGGCAATTCAGGCAAGTCTGGATACCTCTTACGCTGATCCCCCATTGCCGTCATCTGGTACACAAACAGCAGCCGATTCTGGAGATGGTATTTATATGGATCCACTCAGTGAGCCTCTAGACTCATTAACTCTATCTGACTCATCCACGCCTTCAAGATATCTTCAAGCATTAGGGCACAGTAGGAATGGTGCTCTGCAAGAGTCCGCCTTTCCTCCCCTTGCTACGGGCCCCAGCAGTAGTAGTAGCCAGCAGCAGAAGCCCACACAAGAACCAGAAGGTTTACCAAACAACACTATGGCAGCACATCTCAGACGCAAGAATAAAAAGGCAACTGTTGTCAACTCAGCCAAGGGATGGGCTACAACCCGTGTGCCCCTCTCTGTTAGTGGTGGTTCATCACAGTGGCCCGCGATAAATAATATTGTGCCATCAAGCTCTCACAGTATTTCTACTGCACCTCCTCCACTTTCGAGTCGTGCAAGTCCTCCTGTTCGAGCACCCGTGTCAGTTGCTGGACATATCTCTGCTGGTAATCTAGTGAGCACCAGTGGCAGAATGAGTCATTCTGCATCAGCCCCAAGTCTTGCTGAGAGTACTAGGTTGCTAAAAAAGCCCCCTGACTCGGATTTCCCTCCAGTCTCTGCGGTGCAAGTACACAAAGCACCCTCCAGTAGTCAGCAGCAGGCTGTGGTTAAAGCACCCTCCACTAGTCAGCAGAAGGCTGTGGTTAATGCTGGAGATGTTCAAACTGCAAACAAATCTCTGGTTGAGAAAATTCGTGACGCCTTACATCACGATGAGGCAATGTATGCTTCTTTCAAAGAGATTTCTGGTCAGTATCGACAGGGCTCTGTCGACACTGAAGAGTACTTGGGATATGTGCAGCAGTATGGGTTGTCTCATCTTGTTCTCGAGTTAGCTAGACTTTGCCCTGATCCCCTGAAGCAGAAGGAGCTGGTTGACACCTACAATGCTGCTGCTAGTTTGGGATTGAATGGCCGCCAGGAAAAGGGTAAAGACTCTACTAAAAAGGGCAAGGGAATATCTTCAGAAGGCAGCAACAGCAGCAGCAGCTCAAGGGATAAATTAGCCGATAACATTATGAACACGGTTCGGACACTGCAGTCACAACAACAGAAACCTGTGGCAGAAGAGCTGGTCGAGGTGTTATCCAAGGATGGTTATCGGAACTCTAAAGGAAAGCCTAGTTCGACTATTGATAATTGGGAATCAGGCGGTCAGCAACGGTCCACTTCATCTGGCGATGGAAATATGAAAAAGAAGAAAACTTCAAAGTTCCATAGGGCGAGGCTGGGCGATGGGTCAATGGAGGTGATCTTAGGCAAGAAGAATTCCGACCATGACCTGGGTCCCGGTTTAGTAGGCGAAGCATCTTCAGATGGTAGCAATAGTAATGATGCCGCTGGAGGGGTGCCTGTGCGCGGGGTTTGGAGGAAAGGAGGGAGCAAGAAGCTCTTTACATAGATACAGTCGGTGGAGGATACCAGATTGATTACCTTTGAATGGAGAAGTCAAATGCACAGATGTGTTTTTCGGGTTGTGAATGAATCGTTTTGTAGATGCCTGATCAGACTGCAGAGGTGAGCAAATTTTGCGCTTGTTTCTTGCCAAGTGTGATGATGGCTGAGTTGAGATGATAGTGGCTGTTTTCTGTTTTAGATTGAATTCTGGTTGTAGTCAATCAGTTGTTGGTGAGTTGATGACAAATGTTGATAGAATTTGACATGTTGGAGAGGAACACAGTTTTCTTTCTTCCGCACTTATTAGTTATTTTTGCTTAAAATCTTTTTCTCACTAGTTTAATGGTTTTTGCTTGCAAATCGAATGACGCTGTTAGAATTTGGCTATGGCACTGACAATGACTTGGTACTGGTGGCGCACATCATGATCTGTATTCTGTGCCAAGTTGAATCAAAAAATTATATGTGTTCATTTCATACATAATCCATTCAAAATAGAGAAGAAACAAATGGTATAAAAACAAATGGCAGGTACACTTTACTTTATTGTCTATATGTGCAATTCGGCTATCAGGTTGACATTCATAAACATAAATCAGTAACGTTTCTTTTAGTTCAAGAATTTAAAATTTAACGTCGCGATTTAAACAGGGTAAAAAAATATTAAAAATGTGCACGCAAATAGGGGTAAATATCACATTTGGTCACTGAATTATTAAAGCATATCATGTTTAGTCACTAGAAAAATTTAATATCAATTTTGATCACCTGAATTACTGAAACAGATCACATTTAGTCACTCTCTCGTTAGTTTCCGTCCAAATCCATTAATAAAAAAAAAACTTTTGTGTTGGTTTAATATAATCATCGTGTTTGCTAGATTATTAATTGGTGCTTTTTGTGCATTGTCGCGTTCAACCGACCTTCCGGACATAATTTGTGATGACTATGCTAAAGTGAAGAGGTTTAGCGTCCAACGTAGAGATCTTCATAGGAATAATCAAGGATTCAAGGTATTGACTCTCTCAATTTGTTATTTCTTCTATGTTACCTATGTTACGAGCTTCAAAATATTTTGATGTTCTTATTTTTCTAATTTTCTTATAAACATAGTAGATTATTTGTTCTGTACAACTATTTTTCTTATTTTCTTGAGTTTTGCAGACTATTTGTTACTTTACAACTATGAAAGCGGATAAAATTAATAAATTCTTACAGACCGGTTGGTACCAAATGAATCAAGAATTCATTTCATTGTAAAATGAGTTACCGTGTAGAATTCATTGTCAAATGAAATCCTATGTTTGGTATGTTATATTCAAATCATTGAAGTGTCGTGTAGAATTCATTGTCAAATTAATTTCTGTGTTTGGTATGTCATATGTATAAGTAATTTAGTTAATAAAAGAGGATAATCATGTCATTTTATTATAATTAGTAAATACTTGTGGAATTCATTTGGAAATTCTATCTCAATTCCTCGGAATTGCTATCACTGGTTCCAATTCCGTAGAATTCAAAATTTATAATTGAAAATGAATTCTTTTTAATACCAAACACAAAAATATTTCATTTCAAAATGAATTACTCAAACTTATGGAATTCATTTATACCAAGGTTGTCAACCCGTGGGTTGACCCAGACCCGGTGGAGCTAGTGGGTCAAGGGTTAATGGGTCACCCGATTTAGCCCGGAAAATATGGAAATAGTCATTATATTGTACTTATCCTGATAAATTATATCAAATCTCATCTAACATATGAGTTATAACATATAATATTCCACCAAAATAACATGTCGTACTTAGATCCAACATATATTGAAAATTTACAAACACTTATATAATATATATATTCAAATGTTTAACTTAGAATTCCAAAGATAGAGTTAGATGAAAATAAAAATCAGAAAATAGGCGCATTTCGCAAATCAAAGAAAAAATGACACAATTTGACCTCCAACCCATTACCTTGTAGCGGTCGACCCGGCGGGTGCGTACGACCCGTTTTTCTCACCGGGTCAGGGTGAAAGTGGGTCGACCCACGGGTTGACAACCTTGATTTATACCAAACGGTATGTTAATGTGTTTTGTGAGATTTCAACTGCTGGACGTCCTGTTTTGTTAAAACTACTAATTATTTAGATACACTGAAGTTGATTGTGGAATGGGGCAGGATCGACCGATTGTTAAAATACTTCCATGGGGGAAAAAATGAGCATATGCATTGTTAACATGTTATAATACTGTTGGTCGCCGAATAGTCGCCGGCAGCCAATCTTGAGCTCCCAAGTCCCATCTCTTTATTTAAATTCAGAGTATGGTGGTGAGTCGCTTCTCGATCCTTGCTGTGGAAGCAAAGGAAAAGAAAATGGAAAACAAAAAACAAAGAACCAAAGTTTGACTTCCGCCATTCCCTAAGTCATTCATTTCCCATTTATTGCTGGTGCTTTTCTTCCCTAGCACGGATTTACCAGATATATATAGAGTGGGCGATTTCGTTTTGTTTTTGTTGCTCTGTCACAGGCTAGCCCAGCTCATAAGCAAAGCAAAAAAGCCAAGACTTGGCTTGCCGCAATCTCATCCCCAGGGCAAAAGAGAAAAGAAAAGGCAACGAAAAGCTCAAACCCATTTTATTCAGATCCAAAACTGAAAAGGAAAAGTCATCATCAACTTGCCTCCTTCTCTGTGAGTTTTTCACTCCTCTTGAAACATTGCTCTGTTTCATTGTCTGTACTCTGTTTTTTTTTTTTCAAGATCGGAACTGTTTATTCCTTTCATTCTAGTCTTCTTTTGCTGCCTTTTGTTCCTCTTTATTATTCTCTTTTCCTTTTTCTGGGTTTCTTGTATACTCTCCGAAACTAAAAGGAAAAGTCACCAACTTGCCTCCTCTGTGAGTTTATCACTGCTCTTGAAACATTGCTCTGTTTCCTTGTATGTACTCTGTTTTTTCAAGATCGAAACTGTCTTTTTCCTTTCATTCCAGCTTATTTTTACTGCTGTTTCTTCATCTTTATTCTCTTTTCCCTTTCTGGGTTTCTGTTAGTTTTTGGGTTGGTGATGGAAAGCCGAAAGCTTTCATCAGTTTTGTTTTGGTATGAAAATAAAAAAAAAAAGCATTCACTGTTTTGAATGTGAAACAGCTGAGTGTCAGCTTCAGCATTGTTCTATTAATGAAGGCAGTTTTACAAATTTTTCTTCTTTCCTTTTTCCCCACCACCATTTATGGTCAAAAGATCCTGTTTTTCATCTCCTTAAAAGTTTCTCCTTTTCGTTCATCCCCACTCTGCCTCTCCTGTCATATTTCCTGTGATTCTTGAGGTTCAGCAATGGTTTTGAAACGCTTCATGAATGGTTGTCTGTAAACAAAACAAAAGAGTTCTGATTTCGAGGTTTCGTTTTCCTTCACCTTAGCTTGTTGGTGTAATCAATCCCGGCCATGGAGAATGCCGGGAGCAGTAATGGTAACGAGGCCTCTGCCTCTGCATCAACCAGCCACGAGAGAGAGGAGAACAACGGAGGGAAGAACAAAGAGGAGACTGGGAAAACAGTTCCGTTCCACAAGCTTTTCTCCTTCGCCGATTCCATAGATGTTGTGCTGATGATCCTTGGAACCATTGGTGCTATTGGGAATGGGGTCGCCATGCCCTTGATGACAATTCTATTTGGGCAGCTCACTGATTCCTTTGGCCAAAACCAGAACAACTCAGATGTTGTATCTGTGGTTTCCAAGGTAATAAACCCTACCAAAACATATTTTTCCATCAATGATAATAATAGCCTTTCAATTGATTACTCAAATTGTTGACATGGTGAACTTAATAGGTGGCTCTCAAGTTCGTCTACTTGGCAGTGGGGACTGGTGTGCTAGCTTTTCTTCGTAAGTTCACACAAAGATGAAATGTATCAGATGGCTATTGTATTGTATGAAAACAAATATGTCGAAAATTCGGACTGATTGTTGTTGTTCTGCAGAGGTAACTTGCTGGATGGTGACGGGGGAGAGACAAGCAGCTCGGATTAGGGGTTTATATTTGAAGACCATATTGAGGCAAGACATTGCATTTTTCGACAAGGAAACAAACACAGGAGAGGTTGTGGGCAGAATGTCTGGTGACACTGTTCTTATTCAGGACGCCATGGGCGAGAAGGTACACTTTTTTTCGTAGCGTTTTTTCGTGCTTGTTCTCAGGAGTTATGATGTTAAGATGTAGATTGTTGTTTGATTCTACAGGTAGGGAAGTTCCTTCAGCTGTTCTCGACGTTCATCGGAGGGTTCGTTATATCATTCATCAAAGGCTGGCTTCTTACCCTTGTCATGCTGAGCACAATCCCCTTGCTGGTGATCACTGGGGCTGTCATTTCCTTGACGGTTTCTAGGATGACAACCAGGGGACAATCGGCATATGCTAAAGCGTCGACCGTGGTTGAGCAGACCATTGGATCAATACGAATAGTATGTCCACTGATTCGACATGAAATCTTCCAATTAGGTGTATGTCGACTGTTTTTATCGTTTTTGACACTGCTGCTACTACTTGTACCACCAGGTTGCGTCCTTTACAGGGGAGAAGCAATCCATAGAGAATTACAAGAAGCATCTTGTTACTGCCTATAAATCTGGTGCCAGTGAAGGATTGGCTACTGGCTTAGGCCTTGGGATGCTTATGTTCATCATGTTTGCTAGCTATGGTCTGGCTATTTGGTTTGGCGGGAAGATGATTTTGGAGAAAGGGTATACTGGAGGTGAAGTTCTCAATGTCATCATTGCTGTCTTGACTGGTTCCATGTGAGTAAATTTTGCTCTCGATGGAGTAGTTAATATGTCTTGAATTGTTCATTGAACTGTGAAATTGTGACAAGATCATTAAGCATCTACATATTTTTGAACAATTTCAGGTCACTTGGGCAGTCTTCTCCTTCTTTGACTGCTTTTGCAGCTGGTCAAGCTGCAGCTTATAAAATGTTCGAGACCATCAACAGGAAGCCGGAGATCGATGCCTACGACCCTAAGGGGAAGGTGTTGGAAGACATTCGAGGGGATATCGAGTTGAAAGATGTGCACTTTAACTATCCAGCGAGACCAGATGAGCAGATATTCAATGGCTTCTCTCTTTCGATTGAGAGCGGAACAACTGCAGCTTTGGTTGGACAAAGTGGGAGTGGGAAGTCGACTGTGATTAGTTTGATAGAGAGGTTTTATGATCCACTAGCTGGTGAGGTTCTCATTGATGGGATTAATCTCAAAGAACTTCAGCTGAAATGGATCCGAGGTAAAATCGGGCTTGTTAGCCAAGAACCCGCGCTGTTCACATCAAGCATTAAGGACAACATTGCGTATGGGAAAGAAGGCGCAACCACTGAAGAGATAAGAGCTGCTTCCGAACTTGCCAATGCTGCGAAGTTCATTGATAAACTACCTCAGGTACTAGTCGTGATGCATTGCTGTGTTCGTTCTTATGCAAAAACTTACCGATACAAGTGATGTCTAAATTTGAGCTTGTTTGGATGAGACTGTAACTTTGATCTTTAACTTGCCATATTCCAGGGGCTGGATACCATGGTTGGTGAGCATGGAACTCAACTGTCTGGTGGACAGAAGCAGAGAATCGCCATAGCAAGGGCTATTCTCAAGAACCCGAGGATCTTGCTTCTAGACGAAGCAACAAGTGCACTTGATGCAGAGTCCGAAAAGGTTGTGCAGGAAGCACTGGACAGGATCATGGTGGACAGGACAACTGTGATTGTTGCTCATCGTTTGAGCACTGTCAAGAACGCCAATACCATCGCTGTCATCCATCGTGGAAAGATGGTTGAAAAAGGTATGGTAACACTAACATCTTAACCAATTGTTGCATAGAAACATGTTCAGTATCCAATTTGTCATGACACGTTACAATTATCCGATCATCAGGCTCGCACCACGAGCTGCTCAAGGACCCAGAAGGTGCATACGCGCAGCTCATTCGGCTGCAAGAGATCAACAGACCGTCGGACCTCGAAGACAACAACAGCAAGAGACCATCCGATATGAACCCAGAGTCCTTCAGACAGTCCAGCCTCCGAATGTCGCAGCGATCCCTTAGTCGAGGATCATCCGGCGGGGTAGGTGGCAGCAGCCGCCGCTCCTTCTCAGTCTCCTTCGGCCTCCCAACAGGAATCGACACCACAGGAGGCGACCCTGCACATGACATGGAAGCATCACCTGCCCCAGTGAAGGTCTATATGAATTTTTATACATCATTTCTTTTTCACTTACACGCTTGTTCAAATGAAAACCTACTTACGACGCGCACTCTAATACGAACAATAATTTATCAGAGGGGATGATGTGTTCAACTTGTGCACACTGACAATTATTTTTCTAACAACTCGAGTTATTGAGACTAAATGGTTTGTTCGTTGTTTACAGGATGCGCCAGATGTTTCGATTAAACGGCTGGCGTACCTGAACAAGCCGGAGATCCCGGTGCTGATCGGCGGAGCCATCGCCGCGGTAGGCAACGGGGTGCTGTTCCCACTCTTCGGCATCTTGATCTCGCGCGCCATCAGATCTTTCTACGAGCCGCCCAACGAGCTGAAAAAGGACACACAATTCTGGGCCCTAATGTTCACAACCCTCGGCGTCGCGTCGCTGCTGATCTACCCAACGCAGACCTACTTGTTCAGCGTGGCTGGGTGCAGGCTGATCCAGAGGGTAAGGTCGATCTGCTTCGAGAAAGTGCTGCGCATGGAGGTTAGCTGGTTCGACGAGCCGGAGAACTCGAGCGGCGCCATTGGTGCCAGGCTCTCGGCGGATGCCGCCACGGTTCGCGCCCTAGTTGGCGACAAGCTTGGACAGACGGTGCAGAACATCGCTTCTCTTGTTGCTGGTTTGGTGATCGCGTTCACGGCCAGTTGGCAGCTTGCTCTGATCATCCTTGCGTTGGTGCCGTTGATAGGGATGAATGGGTATCTCCAGCTCAAGTTCATGAAAGGGTTCAGTGCAGATGCAAAGGTAAATTTGCAACTGCGGATGTACGCTTCTAGGTCACCAAAATGCTTCTACGTAGAATCGTACTTTTGACTACGTTGTTCTCAATCGTTGTTGTTGTTGTTTGTTGTTGGTAGATGATGTATGAAGAGGCGAGTCAGGTGGCCAACGATGCGGTTGGGAGCATAAGAACAGTGGCATCTTTCTGTGCAGAAGAGAAAGTAATGGAGCTGTACAGGAAGAAATGTGAGGGGCCTAAGAACACAGGAATCAGGGAAGGTCTCATCAGCGGGATTGGATTCGGGCTTTCGTTCTTTCTGCTCTTCTGTTTCTATGCAACCAGCTTCTACGCTGGTGCTCAGCTGGTGAAGCAGGGCAAAACAACGTTCTCCGATGTCTTTCAGGTCAGTTCCCATTTTGGGGAAGAAGAAAAAAGGGTTCTTTTCATTCTATGAAGCCATTACAAGTTGCAGACTGTGCTTTAACTGGTTCATCAATTGTCTGGTTCAGGTGTTCTTTGCCCTGACAATGGCAGCTCTTGCAGTGTCCCAATCAAGTTCATTTGGGCCTGATTCCTCAAAGGCTAAATCTGCTGTGGCTTCCATTTTCTCAATCATAGACAGGGAGTCGAAGATCGATCCCTGTGACGAATCAGGGACGACACTAGCCGCCGTGAAAGGAGACATTGAACTCAGGCACGTTAGCTTCTGCTACCCTTCTAGGCCAGATATTCAGATCTTCAGAGACCTCAACTTGGCTATTCATTCTGGCAAGGTAATAAAGAAAAGACTGAGACTTCAAGTTCCATAATCAATCAGTCAATCATAAGCTAGACATTTCTGATTATGGCTTATTTTTATCTCCATTTAGACCGTGGCTCTTGTTGGGGAGAGTGGGAGTGGGAAGTCCACAGTTATTGCTTTGCTGCAAAGGTTTTATGATCCGGATTCAGGAAGGATAACCCTCGACGGAGTCGAAATCCAGACCTTGAACATCAAATGGCTGAGACAGCAAATGGGGCTTGTGAGCCAAGAACCAACTTTGTTCAACGAGACCATCCGGGCCAACATTGCTTATGGGAAGCAAGGAGATGCAACGGAATCTGAAATCCAGTCGGCATCAGAACTAGCAAATGCACACAAGTTTATCAGTGGCCTACAACAGGTAAAAGTCCATACTCCGAAATCCCACTAATTGGTTCTCGAGTTGTTTGAACGAACTGGTTTATCACGCGAATTATCGTGTTGTAGGGGTACGATACGATGGTTGGGGAGCGAGGAGTGCAGCTATCCGGGGGCCAGAAGCAACGAGTGGCCATAGCTCGAGCCATCGTTAAGGATCCGAAGATCTTGTTGCTCGATGAGGCGACTAGTGCATTGGATGCTGAATCGGAAAAAGTTGTACAAGACGCACTCGACAGAGTGATGGTAAATCGCACGACGGTGGTCGTCGCGCATCGGTTGTCGACGATCAAGAAGGCCGATGTGATCGCCGTGGTTAAGAATGGGGTGATCGTGGAGAAAGGGAAGCATGAAAGTTTGATCAACATCAAAGATGGATTCTATGCCTCTCTTGTTGCGCTTCACATGACCTCCTCGAGTAATTAAATTCACAATTTGGCGGGTTTCCCTTCTCTGTTTTTTTTTTTTTTTTTTTTGTGAATTGTATTTTCCCTTTTTTCTTGGAGGTGAGAGATCACCTTTTCCTTCCATTGTTGGAACTCAAGCGAAGTAAAAGGGAAGGAATATGAGAAGAATGCGGCTGTCAATATGGGTATGGTTTTTTGGTTAACCGTAACCGAATCGCAATAGAGTGATTAGTGGTTAACAATACATTGCATGAGATTGAGAGGATATTTAAATGGGTATGGTTAATAATATTAACATATTTTGCGTTTGTGCGGTTAATCATCGAATACCATCGAATACGAGAAATTTGTCTAATTAATCGCTAATAATCATTTATATAATTGCACCTACTAAACTCGACTCAATATGGAAATAACACTCTTAAACTCGACCCTAATGGCAACCAACCCAACCACCTAATCTTAAATTCCAAATCCCAAGCTCGACCCAACATGTTTTTCCTATCTGTCATTCCAATTTGGCAAAGGAAAAGCTCTCACCCACCTGTTCTAATTTTTAGGGTTTCAATTTTTCGTCGTTGTTGTGATGATGCTACATCTTGGTGCTTCACCGCTCCAACTGGAAGAAAGAAGAGTCCGTCATTGTTGTTGTGTTTATGCTGCATCTTTCGTATAACTGATTGTCTGAATTTTTATAAGGAAAGCGCAAGTGGAAGGAAAGATAAATCTTCTTTACCTCCAAGTGTAGCCATTGATGATGGAGCTCCTTTTATGTGAACTATTGGTGTTGGAGATTCTAGCAAAGAGGAGGATGAGGAGGCAATAATTTATTTAGGATTTTTTATTTGTGTTTCTTTGTTTTTTTACCACTAAGTAATGTGAGTTTTAGTGGATAACCAAGGGTAACTGCTACCTGCATTATGAGGTTTATGGGTAACCGCTAACCACATATGACGAGATTGTGGTTAGCATATTCGTGCTAAGACAGATATGAGTAACTGCCCTAAACGATGTTCATTGACACCTCTGAGAGAAGTTGATGAGGGAAAAGAGGAGGGAAATGTTATTGATTTAGTTGTGGATATATTATTAATCATGGTTAGTTCAAAAGGGATTTGGGATTGTGTTTAGAATTTCAAAGCCATGTGGGTTTTATGGAAGACGCAGAGGACAGGACAAGCTGCTTTGGGATTTTGTTGATACGATTACGCTGACCGAATCATGGATATCATTAAAAAAATGGTTGTTTATTGCATTGAAATGCACAGCTCAGCACAGCCCAGGTGGTGCTTTTCCTCGAATCTCGAATGTGGAATGGAATCAAACGTTTGACGTAATGCATGACGACGATGATGTTTCTGAGTTTCGGAATTTGGGCACCACGACTGTCCACGTAATGAGCTCTAACTGGATCCGATTTGGGACCAAAATGGATTTTGTTCACTTGATTTTGATTTATAAGTTTCTTTCATGTTTGTAATGATTTTTCTTTTTCGTTAGTCAATCGATCTAAATCCTATTTTATATTTATCGTTCATTAAGAATTGTTCAATCTTATTAAAGTCATCTTATGTTACCGTCAATTGTTGGATAGATGATGTGACAATTAAAAATGAATTATTTTTAACTTTTTGCCTCTTCGCCATTTCACGTCCTCAATCCCTCCAAATGAGAGAATGGTCGTGTAAATTGCATGTTTGATCAACGAGATTACTATTTGTTTCACGTTTTTCATTTTACAGTACCGATGAAGACTTGCGGTCAACAATTCGATACCCTCGACATGGTAGACACAATCACATATATATCATCCACATACAATAGCGAGAAGTGGAATGAGTGAAGAGGCAATGACCATTAGAACTCTGCTGAAACTCGGGGCTCAAAATAGTATACTGAAATTTATGGAACCAAGCCTGAGTACCAAAAAGTAACCTTACGTAGACTGTCTCCTTCAGCTAGCCACGCATAAATGCATTATTGACACAAGCCGATACAATTGGCCTACCACGAAGAGAGGCAACAACCAACATCAAAGACCATCTTAGCAACAGGAGCAAACGCCTCCTCAAAATTGGTGCAACACTCTTGACCGGATACGAACTTCTTTTCGAGCAAGTCTTAACATTTGGTGGAGACATCGCCCAACCCACTGCACTGAAAGCTATGGAGCAATACGTAAATGCATAACGGTGTTTTGAGAAAACATTGTCTTTGATATGAGATATTATTTACAAAATAAGACCAATCCAGTATGAAAAATGGTAACTCATGAGGTTTTGCGGAGGAATCCCCAATCAAAGACTCAATCTAGCAATTTTAGATATGTATAGAATCAAGGCATTCGACAACTCTATTTAGAAATGGCTCTCTAAACAAAAACCACCACCGACTCTTGGGGGGTGATAGTTGGCCCCATTAGCAGTTGTTAACTGATAATGCGGTTAGCAATTACTCGTCAAACAAAAAATTATTATTGTTAGTCGATCTGTCAAGATTTAATGGTTAATCGTTAGTCGTCAATGCAACTAACGGTATTTAGTGGTTAACCGCCAACCCGCATAAAAGAGAGGAAGTTGTAGGTTTGTGGATTTGGCAAAAGAGAAGGAGTATAATGGTTTATTTAGACAATGTATAAAAGGAAAGTGATGTGAAAGAGAAACCCTAGCCGCACGCTCTCTTCTACACTTTTTTTTTCTTTGCAGAACTAAAAACGAATAAAAACAAATCCACTTCCTTGGTGAAACAACAAACATAATGAAACACACTTATTTTCTCCTTGACTATCGAACAGTCAATTTCTAGCCACCACCATCTCTTCCTCTTCTCCTCTATTCTCCATCCAAGTAAAATAAAGGAAGAGGACTTACGACGTTGGCAACATCGGGGTCGACCACTGTCACTTCTCTCTGTCGATTATCCTCCTTTGCATTGATCTGATGGGGAAGCTACCAGGGACGGTACATAGCTCGACGGCAAGCAATGCGTGTTCATTCTTTGTTTGGGCTGAGAAGACAAGGAGATTGAAGCCGATGAGGGCTGAGTGGTCAGGTGAAAATAGTTTCCTTCGTTGAATGTGACATTTTGTCTATTTCGAATGGTTAACAACCCTTATCGGTTAGTCATTAGCCATTTGTTATTAGCCGTTTATGACTTAATAATCCGATAAGAAATTGTCAACCTCCGTTAAATGACCCAAATTCTTCTTAGCGATTGACGGTTTAACCAGTAACAATGAAATTAGAGTGCGATTAGTGATTAAACCATTAATATCATAACTAAACTCCCTACTGACGCTCCCTCTCCAGTCTCCTCGCCTTGATTTTATCCCGAAAGACATCATACTAGGGGGTTGGGTGGGTGGGCTAAGTCCAGCGAGTTTTGGACTAAATTGACTGCACCTGCCAAGTTTTGGGCTTAGGTGGGTTTCGGTTTAATTAGAGAAAGAATTGTGGGCTTGGCCGAACTAGTATGCAGGGAAGGAAGATTGGCGGGCCTTTCCCCAGCCTCATTTCGGCCCATCTCCATAAGAATTGGCACGGTGATGATTAGAGAATAAGGTTCTTGAGTGTTGACGTGGAAGTGATAAAATATACTAGAAGGTTTTAGAGTCGTATTGTTAGAGACCAAGACTTTTTAAGTGTGTGAATTTCACTTCAGTGGTAGAATATCAAATATTTCATTACTTCGGGTGTACAGAAAATTAACGTTTTATTATTATTTTGATACGATTGATAATTTATAATTTGCATCACAATATTTGATGGACATTACACGAATAGTATCCAATAGTAGAATTTCAAAAATATTATTTATTTTCTGTCTTCAATCAATATGATTATCTTTTGTTAAAAAAAAGTCAATGATCGGCGTGTAGTGTGGTTACGTAATATGATGATTATTCGATGACATAAACACAAGAAACAACTCTTTACATGTGAAAGTGAGACGCGAGTCATTCAGGTAGCCCGCCACCCATATAAATAAGTGTGATTACAAAAAATTTGATCTACGATCCACCCACATAAATCATCAACCTATTGCGGTTTGAATTATTTGCAGATGGATCAAATGACAAACCACGAATTAACCACCACCTCACCACCCCTAAAACTAATATTTCGTAAAACAGAGTTAACTAATAGAGGAATATACATAATTAATCACTCAAATTCCATTTATTGTCTCGCAAATAAAGAAAGGAAAGTTCAAATTATTGAGATAACAATGAGATCATACTTTGTTATGGAATAACTAAGTAAACATTGATCTCATTGTGGAATAGTACTTAGATATCACATGATATCCATAAAGGTTCATCGAATTGGCCCGTCAGCTTATCACCAACTCCTTCCCCCAAATGCAAGTCTCCCAACTTCACCTCCACACAATCAGATTTAGGGTGCCACGCTGGCGTCCCATTCTCATACCCATTCCACGTCAGCCGCCTCAGCCCACTCCCATCCAGCCTCATCACATACAGGTCTCCATATGGCTGAAACTGATTGGGCGCCGACACGGGCTCCACCGTCACTCCTCCCAAGTTGGCCGTGAACAACAGCCACTCCCCGTCCCTGCTGAAGCATACGTGGTTGATCCTCTCCCAGTCAGCCTCCCCTTCCGCCACGTGGATCCTCCTCAGATCCGATCCGTCGGGCCTGATCACGTAGATGCTAAACGCCTCCGTATTGCTGGGGTTGTGCCTGTTCGAGGAGAAGGCGATGAGGTCGCCCCTGGGGGACCAGGACGGCATCGTATCGATGCACTTCCCCTCTGTCAGCTGACGCAAGCTTCCACCGTCGTCATGTTCGCCTTCCAGGGCATCCACCACGTACAAATTTTTATACCCGGATCGTCCGGATCGAAACACAACGAACCTACCGTCAGGAGAGCACGACGGGAATGCGTTGTTCCCCGTGTCGGTCCTCGTCAGGATCTTGACCTCGGAATGCACCACCTCTTGACTGGTGGTGGTGCCTTTGGATTCGAGGTCACGTGGATCGAACGTGACCCGAGCGATCTGAACCGTCGTATCGGTCGACGCGAAGATGGGACCCATCGAGGTGTAGATCACGTGCCTCTCCGTGGGGCTCCACGAGTTACCAAACGAGGTACGGTCTTTGACCAGCGTCCACTCTTTCGAGCCGTCCGATTTGACCACTCTCAACCCTCCGAACCCGGGATTGAACGCGACGAGATCGCCGCCGGGAGAGAAAGCCGGGAAAGCTCCGGCTATCCTCACCATCCGGAGGTCCTTGATTGGGGAAGCGACCGGGTCCAGGCGAGGAATCGTCTTCTCCCCTGGACCCGACTCGCCTCTGAACCGGTGGTACCCGAGGAATTTGGAATCGAGACTGACGAAAGGATTGTAATGGTGGGAATCAGGGTGTACAGGCTCTGTAACGGGCGAAAATTCCCCCGATTCGAGGTCGAAGATCTCGATGTGCCTGTATTTACTGCCTTTCCGCCGAGTCGCGACGGAGATTCTACGGCCGCCGTCGTGCATCGCCGCGGGAGTGAAGCAGTGAACTCCCGCCGGAGTGACGCGGCTAGGGATCTGCGGAGCGAGGTCGAGGAAATTCTCAGGGGAGAACTCGACCCTGAAGACGCTCCACCAGCCGTCCTCCGCCTGGCGGTGGAAGAAAATCGCCGAATCCCCCGACCACGAGGGCCACCCGCCGAGTTTGCAAACGACGGCGCGCTTCTCCGGGTCGGATCCGCGGAACACGACGATGTCGGTCTGCAGCTCCTGAAACTCGCCGCCCCAAGGACGGGTTCCGTACGACGCGACGGCGATGAAATCGCCGGAGCGGGACAGGGCCGGGCTGTAGTCGACGGCCCCCTGAGGTGTCAATCGGCGGGGGAGGAGGACGGTTGGGGATTCGTAATCCTCGACGGAGTAGAGAGCGGACCAGCTTCGGAAAGGTGAATTGGGATCTTCGTGAGCCGAAACGAAGTAGAGGCGGCGGTTCCTGACGATGGGCCTGTCGACGAAAAGGGTAGTATCGCCGGAATGTGGTAGTGGTTTGGGGATTCCGGCGCCGGCTGCAATGTGATAAATTCGAGGGGAGCCGGTTCGCTCGGAGACGAAGACGATGGAAGGATTGAGTTCGTCATCGTTGAATTGGGCGTTGAAATTGACGGAAATGCCGTCGGTGAGGCGGCGGTCGTTGGCAGAAATGGAGGGAAGGAGCTGGCGGGAGAAGACGTCGAAGCCGTAGTCGGTGCGGCCGACGGTAAAGAAGAGGATGGTGCCTTGGGGACCTGTTTCCATTTGTGGGTTTGAAGCTCGGATTACTTTGCTGGCTGGTGGTGATGGTGATGGTTGATTTTGAGGTTATTGCACTGATAATGGATATGGATATGGATAGTTAGTTGGATGTATATATACAGATAAGATCCAGCTGAGAAGAGTTGTGAAGAACAGTGGTGTCGTGTGGGGTGAAGTTGAAGAGAATTTGTCGACGAAACTTCACTGTGCGAGTGTGAAGACGACAGATCCGTTATTGGAAGCGCGGCAAAGCTTGTAGTTTAGCGGGAATTTAACACAGTAAACGCAATTTTGATGTGCTTGCTTGGTTACCGTGTCACAAATCACGAATGAATTAAAAGAACGACAATCGTTTGGATGGATCAATATAGAAATGAGTTAATTTGATCAATTGTCTCGTTTTATTAACGAGGCAATTAAAACGAGTCAATTCGAATTACCTGTCCCACACCATGTAATTGAAATTGACTCAAAACGAATCAATTCAAAATATCTCAGGCAGATTGATTCATCCAAAATTTTTGCTGGCAAACGAGGCAATTTGGTACAATTGTCTCAAAACGAGACAATTGTGTCAAATTGATCCGTTACAATTCCTCATCAAAACGACATACCATTATGACAATCTTGATCTAATGTCTAAACCAAGGTTGTCAACCCGCGGGTTGACACGGACCCGGTTGAGCTAGTGGGTCAAGGGTTAATGGGTCACCCATTTTAGCTCGGTTTAGCCCGGAAATATGAAAAGCGTCATTATATTGTACTTATCCTGATAAATTATATCAAATCTCATCTAACATATGAGTTATAACATATAATATTACACCAAAATAACATTTCGTACTTAGATTCAACATATAGTGAAAATTCACACACACTTATATAACATTAGTATTCAAATTAGGGGTGGACAACGGGACGGGACGGGATACCCGTCCCGTTTTAAACGGGTACCCAGTCCCATTTGGAGGCCAAAGTCCATCCCATATCCCAAACCCATATGGGAAACGGGTACCCATTACCCGTACGGGACGGATAACGGGTACCCATAAATACCCAAAGTTTAAACCACTCAAATTTTAACAAAAGTTTAAACTTAACTTGTACTTGCTTAACAATCACAAGACACAAATCATGAACAATCACAACGCATAGAAATAAATCATTCTAAGCACCAAATTATCAAATAAGAAGTTTCATTCAACACAAATCATGAACAATCACAACGCATAGAAATAAATGATTCTAAGCACCAAATTATCAAATAAGAAGTTTCATTTAACAAAAGGGAGTAATTGTTATCTGATTTGATATCTGATCTTCCAACTCCTTTGCATTTCACATAGCGTTCTTTGTTTCTTTACTAAGAAAAGTTTCATCTTTGTGGCGAAGTGGACATTCCCTTTCTATGGATTAGAGTTCGCAAGTGGGTAAAACGGTTACCCACATTACCCAAACGGGTATTTGCGGGTAACCCGCGGGTACCCATATTAGGAATGTACAATCCCAAGTCCCATCCGTTTATAATAGTACGGGTAATATTGGTACCCATAACCCTTAAAAAACGGGACGGGTACGGGTATACCCAAATACCCGTTTCCCGTTGCCCACCCCTAATTCAAATGTTCAATTTAGGATTCCAAAGATTGAGTTAGGCGAAAAGAAAAATCAGAAAATAGGCGCATTTCGCAAAACAAAGAAAAAAATGACACAATTTGACCTCCAACCCGGTACCTTGTGGCGGTCGACCCAGCGGGTGCATGCGGCCCGTTTTTCTCACCGGGTCAAGGTTAAAGTGGGTCAACCCGACCCGCGGGTTGACAACCTTGGTCTAAACCCATTACTTGGTTCACCCAATGGAAAGGTGAATTCCGTACTAAAGTCGCTAGTTTGGGAA
Source organism: Linum trigynum (assembly GCA_964030455.1). Lineage (NCBI taxonomy): Eukaryota > Viridiplantae > Streptophyta > Magnoliopsida > Malpighiales > Linaceae > Linum > Linum trigynum. The sequence continues at coordinate 1,068,155 of OZ034820.1, forward strand.
ACCCGTAGTTAAGTTGCCATTTTGGGTAATTAGATACTGTGACAGACTATCAATTCTTTTATTATGGAGGCTTAATGACTAACGTTGAAATGTTGGTTCATCAATTATTCATCAATGGGAATGGGATCGTATCATGCGATTTGACTAGCCAACTGGTATGAAAAGAACAATTGAAACAAGAGGGAAAGCAATGCCAAAACGATGTCTGTCTCAGTCGAGAGGATAAAGATGCTGTAGCCAAAGACACCCAAAAAGGACTTGACTACAACGTCTACAAGGCGTGATGGAGCTTCTTCCCACTGCTGTCAGTTCCGAGTAATGAAATTTCATCGCCTCACCTACCGCAGCTTGGAGCACAAGGCAGCCGCCACCCACCAATGGCAGAGACGAGAGAGTAGTCAAACCCAAGTTCTACTGAAAAAGATTGCACCTCCTGCTTCCCCCATTTTAATGGCGGCCTCACTTCTCTGTAATACAAGGTTTAAGAAGTTAAAGCTAGTTTTTTTACACTTTTTGGGTAATTTTACTCACAGAAATGAGGTATTTGATTAAACCCGCAAGGGGGGAATGGCTAATGTCTCACTGAGCTAAGAAAAGGGGAGAGGAAAAGAAGTACCTTTTTGGGTACATTCAAATGATGCGCTTGGCCATCAGTAAATGGTTTTCAGGAGAGATGGTGGGTGCTACGTACTTAACCAGACGAGCCTCCAGGCCATTTCGGCTTCCCCATGCCATCCTTCCTTTATCAATGATCTGCTTGCACATGAAACCCAGCGCAGCTCTTTCAACTGCTTGCATGCTTCTCACAACACCTTCCACACCCGCTGCTGCATCTGTAGCATATTCCTCATCTTTCTCGCTGCCCAATCAAATGCAGAGCAGGCGAGACGGAATCTCGATGAAATTACATAAACGATGTGGCAATTTTAGGCAGATGATAAAATCGATGGAGAGTAACTACAAATGAACTAAAAAACTTTAATGACTGTTCATGCAGTCACGTGAGATAAGAGTTGAGCTGGAATTGTGTTCAATGATGTGATGGAAATGACCAGAAAAAGATGTCAAATGGAGGGTAGGAAGTGCAGTAGTTAAGAAGAGAAGGCTACCTGAGCTGCAGATGCAATCCACTGTCCGAAACTTCTGCTCCATGATCACCATCGACTGCCCAACTGGTGAACCAGGTGATTGCGTGAAACTCTTCTTTGGAAATTCCCAGGCCGAGCATGAATTCTTTATCTGGAAGCAATTACCCGGTCAGCTTGAACGAGAAATAATATTATATGAACGACACCAATAAGGTAAGAAGGAAGACTGGGGGAATGCCAATTACTTATGTAATGCTTCCACTGGCAGAGATGATGGCAACATGTTGCTATAGCAAAGCCCTCAAGGTACGGTTTTTCACCCCCACATTCTGGGGCAATCTTGCTGACTCGTTCAGGTACGCAACATCTCAGCGTCAAATCTACCACACAGAATTACAAGGAAGAAAACATTGAAACATGCATGTACAAATTTTCATCGAAAGATTATTGTGTCTCAATGTCCCAAACTAGTTTTTACCATACATGGGAAACTGAAAATTCTTGCTTACCAGTTGCTGGCCCGCAGAGATGCTTCCCAATAGCTAGATAGTAAACTCCATGTAAAGACTCAACAGCTTTCAGGTTCAAGTCTTCAACTGCAAAAGTAGAACCCGCTGCTGTTGGAGGCAATGTAAAAATACCACTGAACCTAAATCATACATATATAGAACAATCAAGATATAACTTCATCAAACATAGATTTTTTATTCCCATGGTCGGTATACCAAGGTGGTAGAGGTACAGGCCACAGAGCAATAGTGCAATACTATTCCGTTAGTAAATTAAACTGGTTACTATAGTAAGATATATAACATTACGAAAATAACTGTTGCATATAAACAAGAGACTAGTATTTCTGAAGTTTAAAGACGATTGATAATTTCATCAAGTACACTTCATACTGTAAACATGGATATTTCGCTCTTCTGACCCACACACACACACAAAACTTGATAGATCTTATGCAGGACATGCTAGATATATTACAAGGGACAGGCTGTGACATGGGAGAAATTTTGCAATTGTGCAGATTGAAAGGAAAAAAGAAAAAAAAAAACAGGTAAGGGATAAATGTGAAGACTAAGATAAGACATATATAATCAAACTGAATGCCTATAAAAGATAGAACACTACAAGAACATGAGAAAAATAGATGGAACAAAAGTAATAAAAAAAAGCAAGGCGATAACATATGGGAAATAAAGAGAAGGCCAAATGGTGGACATTATAATGACAAGACTTTGAAATGCTTACTATCAATTCTTAATCGCTCTAATGACAAGCTCTCTTTTTGTCGCAAAGATCGGTCAGCCTAGAAGTTGCAATAAGAAGAAATGAGCAAACACAAGAATCACATATGAATAAAAATCAAGCCCCAAAGAAATAATGCTTAGTAGGTGCCACATTTCCTTCATGAAACAATGAAAACTATAATGCTAACATACACAGAAATGAAGCTCAGCCAACCTTAAGTTTATATGACTTCCTCTCAACAAGAAAAACTTTTCTGATGCCGTAACAATCTGCTAGCATCTGAGTTAAATAGCCTCTTCCTGCTCCAAATTCAACAACTGCAGAGACATGTTGGCTATCATCCTGCTCTGTCCTTTCCCTTTGATCTTTCTTTTTCCCATGAAAACTCTTTAGTAGCCCAGAATCCTCCAGGTTTCCTAGAATTGATGCTTGCTGTACGACATGTTTCTCTTGAAATGGCATTTTGCTGTGGAACACATACTAACTCATCATGGAAAATTCAACAAGAACCCACCAAAATGCAAAGAATATCTTGCCACAATTACCTGTCTATCTCTCTGTTAATCCACATATTACAAGCTTCTGGCATCTTATAGGATTCCCGTATATCATCACATATTGACGCATGAACATGTTGAACCTTTTCAATTAATTTGTAAAATTCAGCTATACTCATTCTATAAACAGCATGCCTCTTCATTTCAGAAGAAACATCATCTTCCCCTTCCTCTACTTCTTCTTTTCCAGCATTGATTCCCTTGCAATAATATGGCTGGAGGGACAAGGTCCGTGCTTGCTTCATGAAAGGGCATCTCTTTACGTGACTTTCAAGATTTTCTGTAAGAACGGAACTTGAAAACGCACATCAAAGATACCATCAAAGACCAATTAAACTCCGTACACATAAAAATCCATATATGAGTAACAGAATGGCTGAGGAGAAGTACTGAGATTGGTCGATTGGGCAGGGAATCCATTGGCCATCAGACCTCACCATGTGATTTCCACAAAACCTTTAAACCGTGCAATCCAACAGAAACCGAATTAGGAGGAAGTGAGTCAGAGAAAGAAAAGCAGACACTCAACAGTAAGCTTACGGAGAATCCTTGAAAGGGAGAACTGCACAAAATCGTTTCTTTTTGGGCAGCCAGAACTTGCAACGAGGCTGCTCCATCCCTTTTCACAACCAGGCACCCTAAAGCGTTCTAATGAGACTGGAACCTGGTTCACCAGCCAAAATGCTGTTTGATCGACCTGTGCCATAAATGATGATTAAACTGATGTTACTGAAACCCTTCTTGATCAGTGATTGTGCCACTCAATGCAATTAGAAAAAGTAAACAAAAAGAACTTTTGTATCGGGCCAAAAACCAAGGAAAAAGAGTTGCGACTTGGTCGATACTTAGGTAACCAGCAATCTCAATGATGGTGCACAAGACAGGAGGAAACAAACCTAAGATAGCTACCTAGACTCCACCTAAAACATTGGTGGCATTTAGCCTTAAGGCTAGAGCATCGCGACTTCCGAGTATACAGCTCAGCTTGATTGATCACAAATAAAATTACCCTTCCACGAAACATGAGCATTTCCAGTAACCAATCGATGCCAACAAATACTGAATTCAACTGAGAACCACCCCTTGTTGATTCACGGTTTGGATGGATAGCAAAGTCGGAAAACTGTCAACACTGAAGAACAACTGCAGACACCATTTAATTACTAAGAGACCGAAACAACCCAACTTCCATCACTATCCAATCAGTCTCACTCGCTCATCAATCCAAACTTCAACAGGGAACCCTACTCTCAATCACTCCCAACATGGACGACTCCAAACAAAAAATATATAAATGGAATGTCATTCAAATTACCGGAAAAGGATGAGACTTCACAACGTTACAGTAGACGGAGATGGTAAGAAGCCGATGAAAAGGGTAGCAGGGGAGCTCTCCTGCCGACCAGTTCAGCTTTCCCTATCTGCTCTTCCACAGTTACTCTTCACAACGCGACGGTGAAAGACGCGGCAACCCAACAAGCAAGCTGCGGAAACTAACAGCTAAAGCAGGCAATGGTCCCTTGGTTAGTTGGTTCTCTCTCTCTCTCAAATCTCCCGGCGCCGGCGGCTCCTTCCCTCCATGCGAGGTAAGAGTTGTGACCAGCAGTTCCAGGAATGCGCTCCGCCTAATACGACACCGTTCTACCGTTTTATTTTATTTATATATAATTAATCACTCTGCCTTTTACTTTTACAGCTTCATCCATCAACATAGCAGAAATGTGGAGTGGGCTTTACTCCACCCGGAGATTAAAGTATCTCCATGGCCCAACATCAATAGCTAACACAACAAATCGTTCTAGACCTACCAAATTAGGACCCGACATGTTGATCCAACATGGGGAAAATAAAAATTACAAGACTCACTGACAACACGAGGTAGCTCGTGTGTAACCGGACTATCGATGAACTATCTTTTGTGGAAGACTAAACTTCAGCCACTCTTTCGTTATCACCGTCGTCTCATTAGCCATGTCGTCAACACCTCATGTGCTCCGTGACCACAATTGAAAACCAACCCAATCCAACTTCTAATGAGTGGTATGAGGGTGATCAACTTGTCCTCTACTAGAATGAATCCCAGGATAAAGTAATGAATCGATTGACTCTCGCACAATCGATTCACTACTTACGATTGAAGAAGTTCCCTTAACCCAATTAGATTCTATCGATTCTAAGTTAAAGCAGAAATTAAGAGAATGTAATCAAAATTCAATTGACTAAAATAATCATGCCTCAATTGAGTAAACCCAATCAGTTTAACATCCAAAGGTCCATACAAGAAGGATTCTAATACATGGAACTAGGGTTCTTCATGTCCCAGTGAGAAGGAGGTTTACTCCATACAGAGAGAGAAAACCAAAATCAAAGCAGACATACTCATGGAGATGTGTATAAGATGCTCTGGGATGCCGATTTGCTCTCCAAGAGGTGAAATCCAAGCTTCAATGGTGGTATCTCAACTCAAATCAGTTATAAGATTTTGTTCTTCGTCATTTTTTCCCTTGAGAGCTATGTTTTTACTCCCAAAAGTCGGATCTGTTTCAAAATGCTCGAATTTGGCAATTAACCATGTAGCTTACCAAAACACGATCGTGTTTGCTACCCGTGTTTTGGTTTTGCCCGTGTTTTCAGCCTTCCCTGTGTTTCACTTAACCGAGTACAAAGTTACGATCGGATAACCGAGTACAAAGTTACGTTTGTTTGAAGTTTCGGAGGTTAGGCATTCATAAAAAAAACATATTTGGAGCGGAACGTAGGGGGGTGTGACGGTTTGGCCTAGATCGCAGAGGTGGTGCACGATCGATCTGACTGCAGCCACCCCACGCGGTCTATAGGCGGCAAGAACGGAAATCGCAGCACCCCCCGGCGGTCCTTGCCTAAACCGCCATGGGGGCTGCGGTCCTTGTGATGAATGTTTTTGGGAAAGAATGGAAATCGCAGCACCCCCCGACGGTCCTCGCCTAAACCGCCATGGGGTTGCGGTCATTGTGATGAATGTTTATGGAAAAGAATGGAAATCGCAGCACCCCTCGACGGTCCTCGCCTAAACTGCCATGGGGGCTGCGGTCCTTGTGATGAATGTTTTTGGGAAAGAATGATATTTTTGAATTTTTTTAGTTTTTAGGTGGTATATTGGGAAAATTTTCTTAACACTCTGTTTGGGAAGAGGTGCAAATGGGAGGGGTAAGCACAGTTTTTAATACATTTGCACCCGTTTGGTTAATTTGTAACTAATAGCGGGGGTGCTAAATGGGGTGCAAAGTTATTGTTCCGGCTTACCCCAAAATTGGGGGTGTAAGGGAAGGAAGGAAGAATGGAGGAGGGGGAGAGAAGGGAAATTATTTTTCTAATTATATAATAATTAATATTATCAATTTATTTCTTATGATTATCATTAATGTAGATATGTTCGGGGTTGAGTGTTTGACTCCAAAAGCAAGTTTATCAATGTTCGTCTAGTCAAATCGAGATCTTTTGGTTGACTCGAATTTGCATTGGAAATAAGAGATAAGAAATGCTTATGGAAAATGTAACAAGTAATGGTTTGGTTGACTCGGTTTACTTGACTCTATAGTTAAAACTTACAGATCCGACCGTGTTTGACTAAGTTTGGCCATATTCAATTAAAAGTTAAATTATACACGAGAACCATGTAGAATGACCAGTTACGAGTTGGACATCGAGTTTGGAGGTCGTTCGATCAGTGATTATTATAGTTGTTATAATTAATTATTACTTGAGCATTATTATATAATAATTATTTTATTAATGTAAATTTATTTTGTTATTTTCTTATAATAATTTATAAATTTGATAAATTTATTTTATAATAATATAATTACTCACTTTCCATTCTATTTTTTTCATCCAAACAACAATTTATGTCTCCACTTACACCCACCACCAATTTGCACCTCCTGCAATTAGGGGTGGGCAACGGGACGGGACGGGATACCCGTCCCGTTTTAAACGGGTACCCAGTCCCATTTGGAGGCCAAAGTCCTTCCCATGTCCCAAACCCATATGGGAAACGGGTACCCATTACCCGTACGGGACGGATAACGGGTACCCATAATACCCATAAATACCCAAAGTTTCATTCCCTTGACTGGCTTCATTCCCTTGATTAGCCATGGAAACTATAAACCAAATCAACATAAACCAAATAGACAGATGCTGGAAATTAGAAACATAATTAGTAATTAGCATAACAAACCTAACTTGTAATTAGAGTCCAGAATATGTACTATAAGTAGAAAAGAAAAGAGAATGGCAACTGCATACCTAAATAGATAACAAACCTAACTAGTAATTAGAGTCCAGAATCTCGTTGTCGGCCTGTCGCTGAGCTGGCGCTGGGTGGAGGACGCTGTCTCACACTCTCGCTGTCTGACTGTCTCGCAGTTAAGTGAAAGCCGAAAAGGAATAGGTAGTCAGGCAGGGTAAGGGCCGACTAAGGGTAAGGGCCGAAATGGCCAATGCCCAATGCCACATTTCTGAATTAGTGAATTGGGTTGGGGTGTTGGGCTGTGGGCTATTTCTGGTAAATGGGTATAACGGGTACCCACATTACCCAAACGGGTATTTGCGGGTAACCCGCGGGTACCCATATTACGAATGTACAATCCCAAGTTCCATCCGTTTATAATAATACGGGTAATATGGGTATCCGTAACCCTTAAAAAACGGTACGGGTACGGGTATACCCAAATACCCGTTTCCCGTTGCCCACCCCTACCTGCAATTTACCCTCAACTTGCACTCTTCTTGAATTTGCACCCATTCTTGATTCTTGCCTAGTCGCTCAACTTTTTTTTCTTTTTCTTTTTCAATTTCTGTTAATTATTTCCAGCTTGTCTTTGGATATGATTCGGCTAGTGTAAACAGGATGTACAAACACCACTTCAAAATTATTCTTTTATTCCTTTAATTTGGACAACATTTGATGGATTTGTTGCTGATCCAGTACCGCCAGTCTTTCTCACTTATAAAAACCAAGTCAAAGGGCACCACTGAACCAGCAACAAGCAAAGAGGGAAGGGAAGGGAAGCAAACGGTGCCATTTGTCCGACTGTCGGGAATAGAGAAGAAAAAGGTAAAAGGAAGAGGACGCAGTTCATACACCGGACCAGGTTGGTTGGTTAATTAATTAGTAATAATCATTTCCATAACCAACTACGGTTGTCTTCTCTTCTGGCCTACACCCAACTACCATTAGTGGGAGCTTCACTTAATATTAATCAGCATTATTGTTTAAGTAGCGGGGAAATAGTCAATATTAATCCTGGTTTCAAATAACGCCATGGCCATCTAACTTTTCTATTTGGTTCTATTTTGTTGAGTAACCAACGAAGGGGACTCACCTGTCGTTGTGGAAACCAACATATACTTTTGTAAATTAACCGGTTTCAACCATTCTTGTTCGAAAGAGATTTATGTATGATATTTAATAATTTCTTTTACACGTCTTCTTGAACTAAAGGCAACACATGAGATTGAAGTTTATACTGGTTCAGTCATACCATGTGCTTTAAGACAACGGTTAATATTGAGGGTTGTGAGGACTTGAACATGTGACCCTCAATGACAACTGATTTTAATAACTCGAGATGTTGAGAGAGATCTGTGTACGGTACTTAACCACTTCTTTGCACGCACTCTCAAACGAAAAGCCAACTCATGAGTATGAAGTTTGCACATATACAACCATACAATGTGCTTTAAGACAACGGTTATTAATATTGAGAATCTTAAGAACTTAAACACATGACCTCAACAACCACAACCAGTAATGATAGATTCAATATCACAAACCAACTGATTTCAATAACTCGAGTTGTTGAGAGATTTACATAACTCCATATATCATATTTAATAACTTTCTTGTACATATACACATCCACCAGATAAGAGAAACATTCAAAGAGGATTGGATTCGACGTATGATGTGAGGACGTCTGCATAAGCTTCGACTTGCATTAGTTTACAATATATATTCCATGTCCACTTCACCTGCTACAGCTTTAACACACGGTTTTAGAACTAACTAAACAAAAGATTAATCCCATGATAGAAAAAGTAATACCAACTCTGAACCAATTAAACCCCGTAGCCAGCAGATCAATTCCACTCTTTCCCGCCATATATAAATACCAGCATTCAATCACTCCTCTCTCAGAACATCCACACTTCATAGCAACTACTCGGTCTCTTCTTCAATCGTCAAGCCTGCTACTCGATCTCTTCTCTTCCGGTTTATTGATTCATGCACAATATGAAGAAGGCTTGCACTAGCCATGAATTGTTTGGTGGGATGCTGTTGCTCTTCTTGACCATGCTGCTCGTCCCAGCTGTGTACTCTGATCCGTCTCTCAAAGTGGGCTTCTACAAGCGATCTTGTCCTGCGGCGGAATCCATTGTGAGGAAAACCGTCAGAAGGGCAGTGTCCCGCAATCCTGGAATTGGCGGTGGGATTATCAGGATGCATTTCCATGACTGCTTTGTCCGGGTAAGTACATCTAATCTAATAATTTCATCCTAAACCTCGTGATATTCGGGCTCGATCTGTATGTCTTAATCACTTCCTTACACACCATGACAATTGCAGGGTTGTGATGGTTCCGTGTTGCTGAAATCGGGGCCAGGTGGTCAGCAATCAGAGAGGGACCACCCGGCCAACAATCCGGGGCTGAGAGGATTCGAAGTAATCGAGGAAGCCAAGAACAAAATCGAGTCCCTCTGCCCCAACACCGTCTCCTGCGCCGACATCCTAGCTTTCGCCGCCAGGGACAGCTCCAATAAGCTCGGCCGCATCAACTACGCCGTCCCTGCGGGTCGCCGGGACGGCCGCGTCACCGTCTTCGACGAGGTCACCGAGAACCTCCCTCCACCGACCTCCACCGCCGACCAACTCGTCGCGCATTTCGCCCGGAAAGGACTGTCGGTCGACGAGATGGTCACGCTCTCCGGCGCGCATTCCATCGGCGCGTCGCACTGCTCGTCGTTCTCGGCCCGCCTCTACTCCTTCAACGGAACGCATGATCAGGACCCGTCCCTCGACCGGAAATTCGCGGCGGCTCTGAAGGCCACGTGCCCCCAGCCGTCGCGAAACGGTGGCGGAGGCCGTGATCCGTTGGTGCCGCTCGACTCGGCCACGCCCAACCGGCTGGACAATAAGTACTACGTGGAGCTGACAGCGGGGCGGGGGTTGCTGACGTCGGACCAGACGTTGGTGGAGAATTCGCTGACGAGCAAGTACGTGGCGGTCAATGCTAGGTACGGCGCCACGTGGACTGCCAAGTATGTTAAGGCTATGTTGAGGATGGGTTCGATTGATGTGTTGACCGGAAGTCAAGGTGAGATTCGGAGGAGCTGTAGCTTTGTCAACTGATGGTGGAATTGGAAGCTTACGATGGCGAGGATGGGTTCGATTATCACCTTTTTCTGTCTTTCTCAATTTTCAAATATGTGATTTTTCGCAATTATCATTCTTAATCCAAGGTGTGTGATATGTAACTTGTAATGATGTTAGGATGTCTAGCAATGTTTATTTTTCGTGGTATCATTCTTCTTTGTTTTTTCATAGCGTTTGAAAAAAATAATTTGGTGTTGATTTTGTCACATTGTTAACATAATTTGATAATTTGATAATTATTTTTACATACTTAGTAATACAGACTATTTTTCTTTGTCGCGTCAATTAATTAATAGTAATAATTACAACATTATTTTTTTCTCATACTTCCAATAAACTTGCATCCATGGTTTAAAGGTCAGCCGATCAACCTCGACTATCTTATCTGCCTTAACATGCTCAAAGTTGCACCTTTTTTTTTACAAGAATAAACTTTTACTTCACCATTCGAATGAAACATGAAACAGCTTACGAACTCAATAAAGATTAGATCAACAAAATTAATCCAATCATCTAGAAGCGAATCTCTGGCCTTCGATCGCGCAACCCAATCAGCTTTGATATTGAGATTTCTTGGCACCTCCTTGACCTTAACCCTATGTTCTTGAAGAGTGGAAAAGGAGGGGAAGGGAAAAAGGGGAAGGAAAGTTGGAATTCCCAAACATTTTCCTCCGTTTCCGAAGAGATGAACAGTGCGAGAGGAAAGAAAAGGGGCTGGAAAAAACACTGTTTCACCCTCCCCTCCAAATCGGAGGGAAAACACTGAGTGGGCTTAGTTTCTTTTTTATTTTATTTGCATCATCTCTCTTTTATCTTTCTTCTTTGTTCTTTTTTCCCCTTTCTTCTTCGTTCTTTCTTTCCACAAAACCCAGAAAATTCATCACCTGCAAAAGGAAGAAAATAATTGGAAACCAATTGAAAGTGAAAAAAAGAATAAAAACGAACCCAGAAAAACATCTCTCAGTTGAAGCTACTCTGTTGCCCCCACCGTCGTTCGTCGGCGAGGATGTCGACGGCCGTCACTGGTCATCTCTTTTCATCGATGTAATTAGGACCTCAAAACAACTAAACTCAATTAAAATCAAGAAAAATACAGAAAATAAAAGAAAAGATACATGCATGCCTTGATCTTACCTGAATCGATGCTCTACTTTTTGGATTGGGTTAACCCAAATCGTTTTGTAGGCCGAGAGAGGGAGAGGAAGAAGAAAGAGTGGGAGAAAAGGGATCTCTGTACATGCAGAAAAAAAATAAGAACAGAACAGGTCTAGGAATTGTTTTTTTCGATTACAAGAGACAAGAGAGCGCCATGGTGAAGGGACTAGGGAGTAGGAAAGAGTAACGGGTTTATGGGGTTATTTTTTAATTGAGTGGAGAGAAAGCAGGTGGTCAGATTAATAGGATGGAGTAAATTTGGTGACAATTTAATTGAGATTGGTAGGGGAAATTAGGGTAGTATTTGGTCGTTTAATTGGAAAGAGCAAGGCATTTATTAATTGAATAAGTAATTTGCATATTTATTTGTCAAATATTAATTTTAAAATATTTTATAATTATTAGATGTGTCATTAGTTTATAGACACAAACGACATAAATCGCAAACTACAAACTTACGGTGTATTTTGTGTGTTTAAAACTCTCATTTTGTATCATAAGTAAAATATTAACATACAATCAAATTATTTTACTATTATATAACCAATAAAATAACATATTCATCACACTTTCCAAAACATACTTTCCTTTCACTTTCCTCCATAAAACAACATTTTCCTCCCAATTTCCTTCACTTCCAAATCTCCCTTCCCCTCCTAATTTTCCTTCACCTCCCCTCCTTTTCCTCCCTTCTTCGTAAACAGAGGGTAAAGAAAGGGGTTTGTCCTGAGAATCGTGACAATAGAGCCAATCCATGCAACACACCGCCACGTCCAACTTGCTTGATTTTGATTCAACGCTTTAACCAGCACCTGGCAGTCGAATAGGGCCATGCATTCGGAACCATATTCTTGTGCTAATTTTACTCCTTCAAAAAGAGAGCGTTAGTTTATGCTTCAATCGGGGTGGAACAAAAAAAAGCATCGACTCGTCTAGAGGTGGCAATTTTAATCCGATCCACCAATCCAATCCATCAATCCATTAAAAATATCCACCTAATTCAATCCATTTAAATCCAATCCATTTTATCCAAATCCAATTGGATTGGTGGATTAATGGATTGGATCCATGGAGCATTGGCAAATTACGATTTAGTACCTATAATTTTTATTTTTTGCATTTTGGTACCTAAAATTTAATTTTTTATACGAAAAATATCATTGGAAAATTACATTTTGGTACCTAAAATTTTTCATTATATCATTTTAGTACCTAAACTTTTTACATTTTACATATTGGTCCTTGGTTGAGAATGTCATTTGGATTCATGGATAATCCACCAATCCACTTGATCCAATCCATAAATCCACCAATCCATTAGATCCAATCCATTTAATCCATGGATCTACCAATCCAATCCACCAATCCAATCCATTTGCCACCTCTAGACTCGTCCATCATACACTTGTTCATGGTGGTTAACAACCAAAACACGTAATCTGTGTTTATACTCTCTCTCTCCATTGTGTTGCTATTTATGCGTTCACTATCTGCAGTATTCTAGCTATGTTCTGTTCTCTATCAAAGCTGTACTTTAAATACACTCAACCAATAATACAACAGTACAATAGTCAATGGCATTTCACCTGCTACTTCCCCCCTAATGAGCTCACAACTCGGACAAATATATGTGATTTAAGTCCTAAAGTAGAGACCCTCCAGATGTTCGCTCGCTCCTAAAATCGTAACTGCTCCAGCGATAATACATGCACTTGGTCTGATGATTCTTGGTATAGTCTTCCATGTGCAGAGTGGCCAATCTGAGAGGCGCAGCTGTGGCATTTAGCTTGGCTTCCAAGCCTGCTTTCACTGGGGATAATGTATTATTAATCTTCAGCTGAAGGACATCGAACTAGGCACAAACATCTACTAATCTCGGCTCAGCTTTCTACAAGATTGATGATAGACTAGACGAATTTGGCTAGGATGATGCTAACAATCAGCTCAACCCTTCTTTCACCCCGAAATCATCCGACGGAGGTGAATGAAAGGCCCGCATTTGGAGGAGTAGGAGAATCAGTGGTATGATCTGCTCACAAAGGCACCAGGAAACCATTTTGGGAGGAGTGAGTATTTGGCCTTAACAAGCAGCACGTACATCCCATAAAAGGGGACGTGCACCACAGCGATGGCGAAATACCTGCAATCGAAGCCAAATTAGGACTTTTTCTAGAGACTGAATCTACTACAAACCTACAGGTATAGTTGATGTCGGCCTCAAGATTCAAAAATCGGCAGCACTGGAACACAAACTACACAAAGGACCATACATACGTACCATAAGGGAGCCCATGGCGTATTGAGCTCCAAGAATTCGTATGGCCACCTGTGGAATGAATGGTTATATAACTTATTAGAGAAGGTGTAAGATGTGCATTAAGTAGAAGTACAACTAGGCCAGGAGATAGAACAAAAGCTACAGCATTACCCTGAGATCCCACCGACGTGAAGCGCCCATTGGAAAACCATGTAGACACAGCTCCACAGCACAAAATATAGAAATCCGAACCAAGGAAACGGCTGCAAACCAAACATGAGAGGTGTTTTCATACTATTTAGATTTGAGGGTGTCAGGAATTATAAAGCAGAGTTGTGTGTAAGCTAAAGGGAATGAAGATGGAGGGGGAAAAAGGAAGGGAGAGCTTACAAGGTTGTTGAGGATAGTATCAAGGATTAGGAACGCAACATTCAGAGAGTGGATGCAGCCCATCAACTGCCAGAAACACAAGTGAATCTCCAATTAACTCCTTGTAGAAGCAGTAAGGGTCAGATGGAAGGAACTGAAGATAGACTTCTAAGGTAAAAAAGGTGAAAATACCACATCCAGATGAAAATGCTCGTCGGATTGAAATGGAAGAAGAAGACACCAGAACACAATGTCAGTCAGGATCACAGCTCCCCCACAAGTCTTCTCAAGCAGCAAGGAGAAAAGAGATCAGAGACCAATTACAAATCCATTTTCCTCGAAAGTGACAGTTCATATACACACTAATTCTCAGTGTAGCCACGTATTGGAGGATCCAGCATGGCTCTATCACGATTTCAATATGTATGATTCTTTCACGATTATATCATCAGTTGAACGGGGCCTTGACCGTTGCTTACCACACCATAGGTGTTAAAATAGCTTGACCATTGGCATGTTCTCTGCATCCTTTTATACATAATCATAAACCGAACTCTAAAAGCTAGGAAGAAGCTTGAAGTGACACAAAATTTGCACAATTCGTATAATCTTAGAAGTTAGAAGAAAAACTTCAAAACCCCACCTGATATACAGTGAGCATGAGGTAACCCCAGAACCCAGCTTTCAACTGTACTGTTTCATCAGTTCCTCTAATTCCTCTTCCCCCTTTATCAATATCATCCAAACCCGTCTCAAGAAACAAAGAGGCTTCAGCGGTTCCAGCTCCAGATGGTGATTGGTTTTGGGATTCCCAGTAACAACCATATGCAGAAATGACGGTCCCCAACTACAAGTGAAGTTGTATTTTTCCATTTCAATAAGCAGAACAATATGTATGAAAATGGTTTCTTTCTGGTCTAACAACATACCGCAAAGTAGACCATCACAAGCGTAAACGTCCACCTGAAAAATATTTGACAGAAACAGCAGCCAAAATTCAGAATCGCCCAACTTAACCCACATCCTAGAAATGCCGAAATTATCTCACTTTATCCAGAAATTACGAAAATTCCCAGTTTGGAAGCGTGAAGGAGGGCCCAAGCTCCTCGTAGAAATGAGGGGGAAGGGGGCTTACTGAGTGTAGAAATAGTAGGTAAAGATCCCATCGACAGCGGCGACTCCATAGAGTACGGGGGCCAAGCAAACGAGCGCAAAAGCTCTGAAGACAAGAAGGTAGAGAGGGTTGAGGCATCTCCAGCAGGATTTCCAGAGATCGCTGTAGTAGAGAGTCTCTGCGGCTCTGGATTTCTTGATAATAATACAAGCGGCCGCCACTCCAGGGCCGACGACGATGAAAGCACAGATTGCCACTTGCCATCGCAGCCAATACCCAATTCCTCCGTCGTCGGGATTTGACATTTGGGCGGTGGGTAAAGGACGAGCGAGAGATTGGAGGTAGAGTCTGCTCGAAGTCGGATTGCTTGGGTTGGTGTGGTAGTTAAGGTGGTTGACTCGGTAAATGACTCGAGAGTCGAGATGTCCTCCTACTGGATTTGGGCGGCATTGAACTCGCGTGATTTCTCGTACATGGGTGGGCTCTTATAGGGAAAAATGATCCACGGCAAGATAGCAAGGTGTACCATCTATCAGCTGGGTAATGGTGTATTGCGCGCTAGGTTGTCAACTAACTGGGCGTTGGGTCGTGTTTGGGTTGGCACGGCACGTGCACACTTCAGGTTATTTATTTTGTATGGTGTTTGGTACATCTTGTCAGTTTTCGTGTCGTGCCGTACTATTTCATTTGTTAATTTTGCTAGGCCCAGGCCCGAACACAGTTTGAGTCGTGTTTATGCCTATCTCATATTCGTATTTAATGAAAAAGAAATATAACAAATAAGGGGAAAAGAAAATTGGAAGTATGGCGAGTGTGATTTGACTTTATTTAATACTTCGTTCATTTTTATTTATGGTAGTAATTAGGTATATATCTATATGATCACTTATAATAACAACAAATATTTTTTATTGTACTTGTATTTTGTAATATTTGAACCTATAATCATTTTATATTTATTTTCTATCAAATAAATCTTCTTTTCGTACCATGTTCGTTACTATACTCAAGAAGGTCTAAAAAATATTATGTCTGACACGGTCCACTAACAAATCGTGTCATGCCCGTGCTCGTGCCCATGAAGTTTAGGCCCGACATGACCCATAAATTATTTGTGCTTGTGCCGGGCCGACCTATATATTTTGTGCACGTGCTCGTGTCGTGCTCTAACTGTGTCGTGCCGTGCTAGCCCGTGGGCGACCCGGCCCGTTGCCCATGTACATTGTCAACCCGCGGGTCGATCTGGACCCGGTTGAGCTAGTAGGTCATGAATTAATGGGTCACCCGGTTTAGCCCGATCTAGCCCGACATTCATCTAAAACATCTAAAATATAAAACATCTCAATCCTAATTCCAATTCGTGTTCGTTTGCATTTATTGGAAGTTGGAACCAAGTTCCAAATCCAACTAAGTAACTAACCTTTACCAGTAATTCAATCCAATTAAATAGAGGGAGGAGACTAGGATCCATAGACTTCGAAATCCAAGTAAAATGGTCCTTCGGAAAAAAAATCGCAAAAAATTTACGAAAATGCCACCCGAAAACGAATTACCCCAAATTGTTGCTTGATGGACTTAATCGTCGGTGGAGAATAGGATCCATAGACTTCATCATTTCTGGAGAATAGCCTCGGGCCTAATCCGTGATCCACAACCTTCAAAATCGAAAGAAAATGGCATTTCGGGAAAATCGCCCGAAATCTGTGATGGTACCCCTTTGGAATCTACCAAAAATTGACTGGAATAAATTTGCCTAAGTTGGTGCTTTAGGGACTTAATCATCGTTGAACAATAGTCGCAGGACGAATCTATGATTTGTAGCTTTCAAAATCCAAGTAATATGGCCCTACGAAAAAAAGTGCCAAAAAATTACGATAATGCCAGCAAAAAAAAAATTACCCCAAATTGTTGCTTAATGGACTTAATCGTCTGTGGAGAATAGGATCCATAGTCTTCACCATTGGCGGAGAATAGCCTCGGGTCGAATCCGTGATCCGTAGCATTCAAAATCGAAAGAAATAGCATTCTGGAAAATCGCCATAAATCTATGATGCTACCCCTTTGCAATCTTCCAAAAATTGACCTGGAACAAATTCGCCCAAATCGATGCATAAGAGACTTAATCATCGTTGAAGAATAGTTACAGGCCGAATATGTGATCTATAGCATTCAAAATCCAAGTAAAATGGTCCTTCGAAAAAAACCCGTCAAAGAATTACGAAAATGTCATCCGAAAATAATTTACCACAAATTGTTGCTTAATGGACTTTATAGTCAGTGGAGAATATGATCCATAAACTTCATGATCGGTGGAGAATAGCCTTGGGCAGAATCCATGATTCGTAGCCTTCAAAATCGAAAGAAAATGGCATTTCGGAAAATCGCATGAAATCTGTGTGGTATCCCTTTGAAATCTGCCAAAAATGGATCCGGAATAAATCCGCCCACATTGGTGCTTAAGTTACTTAATCATCGTTGAAGAATAGTCTCAGGCCTAATCTGTGATATGTAGCATTCAAAATCCAAGTAAAATGGCACTTCGTAAAAAAATAGCAAAAAATTAACGAAAACACCATCCGAAAACAAATTACCCCAAATTGTTGCTTAATCGACTTAATCGTCGGTGTAGATTAGGATCCATAGACTTCACCATTAGTGGAGAATAGGCTCGGGCCGAATTCGTGCGATTTGGGCGGATTTATTTCGGGTCAATTTTTGGAAGATTCCAAAGGGGTACCGTCATATATTTTGGGCGATTTTTCCAAAATGTCATTTTCTTTCGATTCTGGAGACTGCAGATCACAGAATCAGGTCGAGGCTATTCTTCACTGATAATGAAGTCTATTGATCCTATTCTCCACGGATGATAAGTCCATTAAGCACTGATTTGGGCCATTTTATTTTCGGAAGACATTTTCGTAATTTTTGGGCGACAAAAGACCATTTTCTTTGGATTTTGAAGGCTACAAATCATGGATTTGGTCTTAGGCTATTCTTCAACAATGATTAAGTCCATTAAGCACCAATTTGGGCGGATTTATTCCGGGTCAATTTTTGGCAGATTCCAAAGGGGTACCATCACAGATTTCAGGCAATTTTTCCAAAAGGGCAATTTCTTTCGATTCTGGAGGCTGCAGATCACAGAATCAGGCCGAGGCTATTCTCTAGCGATAATGAAGTTTATTGATCTTATTCTCCACGGATGATAAGTCCATTAAGAACCGATTTGGGCCAATTAAATTTTGGATGGCATTTTGGTCATTTTTTGGGCGACGAAGGCCATTTTCTTTGGATTTTGAAAGCTGCAGATCACAGATTTGGCCCGAGACTTTTCTTCAACGATGATTAAGTCCATTAAGCACCGATTTGGGGGTATTTATTTCTGTTCAATTTTTGGCAGATTCCAAAGGGGTACCATCACATATTTCGGGCAATTTTTCAAAAATGGCATTTTCTTTCAATTCTGGAGGCTGCAGATCACAGAATCAGGCCGAGGCTATTCTCCACTGTTAATGAAGTCTATTGATCCTAT
The DNA here is from genome assembly GCA_964030455.1 of Linum trigynum. Classification (NCBI taxonomy): domain Eukaryota; kingdom Viridiplantae; phylum Streptophyta; class Magnoliopsida; order Malpighiales; family Linaceae; genus Linum; species Linum trigynum. The sequence goes on from OZ034820.1 coordinate 1,086,898, forward strand.
TCTCCACTGATAATGAAGTCTATTGATCCTATTCTCCACGGATGATAAGTCCATTAAGCACCGATTTGGGCCAATTCATTTTCGGATGGCATTTTCGTAATTTTTTGGGCTATGAAAGGCCATTTTCTGTGGATTTTGAATGATACAGATTACATATTCGGGCTGAGGCTATTCTTCAACGATGATTAAGTCCATTAAGCACCGATTTGGGCGGATTTATTCGGGGTCAACTTTGGACCGATTCCAAAGGGGTACCATCACAGATTTCGAGCGTTTTTTTTCGAAATGCCATTTTCTTTCTATTCTGGAGGGTTCAAACCACGGAATCAGGCTGAGGACTTATCATCCATGGAGAATAGGATCACTAGACTTCATTATAGGTGGAGAATAGTCTCGGCCTGATTCCGTGATCTGTAGCCTTTAGAATCGAAAGAAAATGGCATTTCGGATAAATTGCCCGAAATCTGTGATGGTACCCCTTCGGAATCTGCCAAAAATGGACCTGGAATAAATCCGCCCAAATTGGTGCTTAATAGACTCAATCATCGTTGGAGAATAGCCTCATGCCGAATCCGTGATCTGTAGCCTTCAATATCCAAAGAAAATGGCCTTTCGTCAACCAAGAAATTACAAAAATGCAATTCGAAAATAAATTGGCCCAAATCGATGCTTAACGGACTTATCATCCATGCAGAATAGGATCAATAGACTTCATTATCGGTGGAGAATAGCCTCGGCCTGATTCCGTGATATGTAGCCTCCAGAATCGAAAGAAAATGGCATTTCGGATAAATCGGCCGAAATTTGTGATGGTACCCCTTTGGAATCTGCCAAAAATTGACCCGGAATAAATCCGCCCAAATCAGTGCTTAATGGAATAATTAATCGTTGGAGAATAGCCTCAGGCCGAATCCGTGATCTGTAGCCTTCAATATCCAAAGAAAATGACCTTTCGTCGCCCAAGAAATTACGAAAATGCTATTCAAAAATAAATTGGCCCAAATCGATGCTTAACAGACTTATCATCCGTGGAGAATAGGATCAATAGACTTCATTATCGGTGGAGAGTAGCCTCGGCCTGATTCCGTGATCTGTAGCCTCCAGAATCGAAAGAAAATGGCATTTCGGATAAATCGCCCGAAATCTGTGATGGTACCCCTTTGGAATCTGCCAAAAATTGACCCCGAATAAATCCGCCCAAATCGGTGCTTAATGGAATCAATCATCATTGGAGAATAGCCTCAGGCCGAATCCGTGATCTGTAGCTTTCAATATCAAAAGAAAATGGCCTTTCGTTACCCAAGAAATTACGAAAATGCCATTCAAAAATAAATTGGCCCAAATCGATGCTTAACGGACTTATCATCCGCGGAGAATACGATCAATAGACTTCATTATCGGTGGAGAATAGCCTCGGCCTGATTCCGTGATCTGTAGCCTCCAGAATCGAAAGAAAATGGCATTTCGGATAAATCGCCCGAAATTTGTGATGGTACCCCTTTGGAATATGCCAAAAATACCGGGAATAAATCCGCCCAAATCGGTGCTTAATGAACTCAATCATCGTTGGAGAATAGCCTTAGGCCGAATCCGTGATTTGTAGCCTTCAATATCCAAAGAAAATGGTCTTTCGTCGCCCAAGAAATTACGAAAAGGCCATTCGAAAATAAATGGGCCCAAATCGATGCTTAACGGACTTATCATCCATGGAGAATAGGATCAATAGACTTCATTATCGGTGGAGAATAGCATCGGCCTGATTCCGTGATCTGTAGCCTCCAGAATCGAAAGAAAATGGCATTTCGGATAAATCGCCCGAAATTTGTGATGGTACCCCTTTGGAATATGCCAAAAATACCGGGAATAAATCCGCCCAAATCGGTGCTTAATGAACTCAATCATCGTTGGAGAATAGCCTCAGGCCGAATCCGTGATTTGTAGCCTTCAATATCCAAAGAAAATGGTCTTACGTCGCCCAAGAAATTACGAAAAGGCCATTCGAAAATAAATGGGCCCAAATCGATGCTTAACGGACTTATCATCCATGGAGAATAGGATCAATAGACTTCATTATCGGTGGAGAATAGCATCGGCCTGATTCCATGATCTGTAGCCTTCAGAATAAAAAGAAAATGACATTTCTGATAAATCGCCCGAAATCTATGATGGTACCCCTTTGGAATCGGCCAAAAATTGACCCGGAATAAATCCGCCCAAATCGGTGCTAAATGGACTCAATCATCGTTGGAGAATAGCCTCAGGCCGAATCTGTGATCTGCAGCCTTCAATATCCTAAGAAAATGGCCTTTCGTTGCGCAAGAAATAACGAAAATGTCATTCGAAAATAAATTGGCCCAAATCGATGCTTAACGAACTTATCATCCATGGAGAATAGGATCAATAGACTTCATTATCGGTGAAGAGTAGCCTCGGCCTGATTCCGTGATCTGTAGCCTCCAGAATCGAAAGAAAATGGCATTTCGAAAAAATCACCCGAAATCTGTGATGGTATCCCTTTGGAATCTGCCAAAAATTGACCCCGAATAAATCCGCCCAAATCGGTGCTTAATGGAATCAATCATCATTGGAGAATAGCCTCAGGCCGAATCCGTGATCTGTAGCCTTCAATATCCAAAAAAAAAATGGCCTTTCGTTACCCAAGAAATTACGAAAATGCAATTCAAAAATAAATTGGCCCAAATCGATGCTTAACGGACTTATCATCCGCGGATAATAGGATCAATAGACTTCATTATCGGTGGAGAATAGCTTTGGCCTGATTCCGTGATCTGTAGCCTCCAGAATCGAAAGAAAATGGCATTTCGGATAAATCGCCCGAAATTTGTAATGGTACCCCTTTGGAATCTGCCAAAAATACCGGTAATAAATCCGCCCAAATCGGTGCTTAGTGAACTCAATCATCGTTGGAGAACAGCCTCAGGCCGAATCCGTGATTTGTAGCCTTCAATATCCAAAGAAAATGGCCTTTCGTCGCCCAAGAAATTACGAAAAGGCCATTCGAGAATAAATGGGCCCAAATCGATGCTTAACGGACTTATCATCCATGGAGAATAGGATCAATAGACTTCATTATCGGTGGAGAATAGCATCGGCCTGATTCCATGATCTGTAGCCTCCAGAATAAAAAGAAAATGACATTTATGATAAATCGCCCAAAATCTGTGATGGTACCCCTTTGGAATCGGCCAAAAATTGACCCGGAATAAATCCGCCCAAATCGGTGCTAAATGGACTCAATCATCGTTGGAGAATAGCCTCAGGCCGAATCCGTGATTTGTAGCCTTCAATATCCAAAGAAAATGGCCTTACGTCGCCCAAGAAATTACGAAAAGGCCATTCGAAAATAAATGGGCCCAAATCGATGCTTAACGGACTTATCATCCATGGAGAATAGGATCAATAGACTTCATTATCGGTGGAGAATAGCATGGGCCTGATTCCATGATCTGTAGCCTCCAGAATAAAAAGAAAATAATATTTATGATAAATCGCCCAAAATCTGTGATGGTACCCCTTTAGAATCGGCCAAAAATTGACCCGGAATAAATCCGCCCAAATCGGTGCTAAATGGACTCAATCATCGTTGGAGAATAGCCTTAGGCCGAATCTGTGATCTGCAGCCTTCAATATCCAAAGAAATGGCCTTTCGTTGCCTAAGAAATTACGAAAATGCCATTCGAAAATAAATTGGCCCAAATCGATGCTTAACGGACTTTTCATCAGCGATGAATAGGATCAATAGACTTCATTATCTGTGGTGAATAGCCTCGGCCTGATTCCGTGATCTGTAGCCTCCAGAATCGAAAGAAAATGGCATTTCGGATAAATCGGCCGAAATCTGTGATGGTACCCCCTTTGGAATCTGCCAAAAATTGACCCTGAATAAATCCGCCCAAATCGGTGCTTAATGGAATCATTAATCGTTGGAGAATAGCCTCAGGCCGAATCCGTGATCTGTAGCCTTCAATATCCAAAGAAAATGGCCTTTCGTCGCCCAAGAAATTACGAAAATGCCATTCGAAAATAAATTGGCCCAAATCGATGCTTAACGGACTTATCATCCATGAAGAATAGGATCAATAGACTTCATTATCGGTGGAGAATAGCCTCGGCCTGATTCCGTGATCTGTAGCCTCCAGAATCGAAAGAAAATGGCATTTCAGATAAATCGCCCGAAATTTGTAATGGTACCCCTTTGGAATCTGCCAAAAATACCGGGAATAAATCCGCCCAAATCGGTGCTTAATGAACTCAATCATCGTTGGAGAACAGCCTCAGGCCGAATCCGTGATTTGTAGCCTTCAATATCCAAAGAAAATGGCCTTTCGTCGCCCAAGAAATTACGAAAAGGCCATTCGAAAATAAATGGGCCCAAATCGATACTTAACGGACTTATCATCCATGGAGAATCGGATCAATAGACTTCATTATCGGTGGAGAATAGCATCGGCCTGATTCCATGATCTGTAGCCTCCAGAATAAAAAGAAAATGACATTTATGATAAATCGCCCAAAATCTGTGATGGTACCCCTTTGGAATCGGCCAAAAATTGACCCGGAATAAATCCGCCCAAATCGGTGCTAAATGGACTCAATCATCGTTGGAGAATAGCCTCAAGCCGAATCCGTGATTTGTAGCCTTCAATATCCAAAGAAAATGGCCTTTCGTCGCCCAAGAAATTACGAAAAGGCCATTCGAAAATAAATGGGCCCAAATCGATGCTTAACGGACTTATCATCCATGGAGAATAGGATCAATAGACTTCATTATCGGTGGAGAATAGCATCGGCCTGATTCCATGATCTGTAGCCTCCAGAATAAAAAGAAAATGACATTTATGATAAATCGCACGAAATCTGTGATGGTACCCCTTTGGAATCTGCCAAAAATGGACCCGGAATAAATCCGCCCAAATAGGTGCTAAATGGACTCAATCATTGTTGGAGAATAGCCTCAGGCCGAATCCGTGATCTGCAGCCTTCAATATCCAAAGAAAATGGCCTTTCGTTGCCCAAGAAATTACGAAAATGCCATTCGAAAACAAATTGGCCCAAATCGATGCTTAACGGACTTATCATCAGCGGAGAATAGGATCAATAGACTTCATTATCGGTGGAGAATAGCCTCGGCCTGATTCCATGATCTGTAGCCTCCAGAATCGAAAGAAAATGTCATTTCGGATAAATCGGCCGAAATCTATGATGGTACCCCTTTGGAATCTGCCAAAAATTGACCAGGAATAAATCTTCCCAAATTGGTGCTTAATTGACTCAATCATCGTTGGAGAATAGCCTCAGGCCGAATCCGTGATCTGTAGCCTTCAATATCCAAAGAAAATGGTCTTTCGTTGCCCAAGAAATTACGAAAATGTCATTCGAAAATAAATTGGCCCAAATCGAAGCTTAACGAACTTATCATCAGCGGAGAATAGGATCAATAGACTTCATTATCGGTGGAGAATAGCCTCGGCCTGATTCCGTGATCTGTAGCCTCCAGAATCGAAAAAAATAGCATTTCGGATAAATCGGCCGAAATCTGTGATGGTACACCCTGTGGAATCTGCCAAAAATTGACCACGAATAAATCCGCCCAAATCGATGCTAAATGGACTCAATAATTGTTGGAGAATAGCCTCGGGCCGAATCCGTGATCTGTAGCCTTCAATATCCAAAGAAATTGGCCTTTCGTCGCCCAAGAAATTACGAAAATGCCATTCGAAAATAAATTGGTCCAAATCGATGCTTAACGGACTTATCATCCGTGGAGAATAGGATCAATAGACTTCATTATCGGTGGACAGTAGCCTCGGTCTAGTTCCGTGATCTGTAGCCACCAGAATCGAAAGAAAATGGCATTTCGGATAAATCGCCCGAAATCTGTGATTGTACCCCTTTGGAATCTGCCAGAAATTGACCCCGAATAAATCCGCCCAAATCGGTGCTTAATGGACTCAATCATCATTGGAGAATAGCCTCAGGCCGAATCCGTGATCTGTAGCCATCAATATCCAAAGAAAATGGCCTTTCGTTACCGAAGAAATTACGAAAATGCCATTCAAAAATAAATTGGCCCAAATCGATGCTTAACGGACTTATCATCCGTGGAGAATAGGATCAATAGACTTCATTATCGGTGGAGAATAGCCTCGGCCTGATTCCATGATCTGTAGCCTCGAAAATCGAAAGAAAATGGCATTTCGGATAAATCGGCCGAAATCTGTGATGGTACCCCTTTGGAATCTGCCAAAAATTGACCAGGAATAAATCCCCCCAAATCGGTGCTTAATGGACTCAATCATTGTTGGAGAATAGCCTCACACCGAATCCGTGATCTGTAGCCTTCAATATCCAAAGAAAATGGCCTTTCGTTACCCAAGAAATTACGAAAATTCCATTCAAAATAAATTCGCCCAAATCGATGCTTAACGGACTTATCATCCGTAGAGAATAGGATCAATAGACTTCATTATTGGTGGAGAATAGCCTCGGCCTGATTCCGTGATCTGTAGCCTCCAAAATCGAAAGAAAATTGCATTTCTGATAAATCGGCCGAAATCTGTGATGGTACCCCTTTGGAATCTGCCAAAAATTGACCCAAAATAAACCCCCCAAATCGGTGCTTAATGGACTCAATCATTGTTGGAGAATAGCCTCACACCGAATCCGTGATCTGTAGCCTTCAATATCAATAGAAAATGGCCTTTCGTCGCCCAATAAATTACGAAAATGCAATTCGAAAATAAATTGGCCCAAATCGATGCTTAACGGACTTATCATCCATGGAGAATTGGACCAATAGACTTCATTATCGGTGGAGAATAGCCTCAGCCTGATTCCGTGATATGTAGCCTCCAGAATCGAAAGAAATTGGCATTTCGGATAAATCTGTCGAAATCTGTGATGGTACCCCTTTGGAATCTGCCAAAAATTGACCTCGAATAAATCCGCCCAAATCGGTGCTTAATGGAATCATTAATCGTTGGAGAATAGCCTCAGGCCGAATCCTTGATCTGTAGCCTTCAATATCCAAAGAAAATGGCCTTTCGTCGCCCAAGAAGTTACGAAAATGCCATTTGAAAATAAATTGGCCCAAATCGATGCTTAACGGACTTATCATCCATGGAGAATAGGATCAATAGACTGCATTATCGATGGAGAATAGCTTCAGCCTGATTCCGTGATCTGTAGCCTCCAGAATCGAAAGAAAATGGCATTTCGGATAAATCGCCCGAAATCTGTGATGGTACCCCTTTGGAATCTGCCAAAAATTGACCTGGAATAAATCCGCCCAAATCGGGGCTTAATGGAATCATTAATCGTTGTAGAATAGCCTCGGGCCGAATCCGTGATCTGTAGCCTTCAATATCCAAAGAAAATGGCCTTTCGTTACCCAAGAAATTACGAAAATGCCATTCAAAAATAAATTGGCCCAAATCGATGCTTAACGGACTTATCATCTGCGGAGAATAGGATCAATAGACTTCATTATCAGTGGAGAATAGCCTCGACCTGATTCCGTGATCTGTAGCCTCCAAAATCGAAAGAAAATGGCATTTCGGATAAATCGGCCGAAATCTGTGATGGTACCCCTTTGGAATCTGCCAAAAATTGACCCGGAATAAATCCGCCCAAATCGGTGCTTAATGGAATCAATCATTGTTGGAGAATAGCCTCACACCGAATCCGTGATCTGTAGCGTTCAATATCAAAAGAAAATGGCCTTTCGTCGCCCAAGAAATTACGAAAATGCAATTCTAAAATAAATTGGCCAAAATCGATGCTTAACGGACTTATCATCTATGGAGATTAGGATCAATAGACTTCATTATCGGTGGAGAATAGCCTCAGCCTGATTCCGTGATATGTAGCCTCCAGAATCGAAAGAAAATGGCATTTCAGATAAATCGCCCGAAATCTGTGATGGTACCCCTTTGGATTCTGCCAATAATTGACCTGGAATAAATCCGCCCGAATCGGTGCTTAATGGAATCATTAATCGTTGGAGAATAGCCTCAGGCCGAATCCGTGATCTGTAGCCTTCAATATCCAAAGAAAATGGCCTTTCGTCGCCCAAGAAATTAGGAAAAGGCCATTCGAAAATAAATTGGCCCAAATCGATGCTTAACGGACTTATCATCCATGGAGAATAGGATCAATAGACTTCATTATCGGTGGAGAATAGCCTCAGCCTGATTCCGTGATCTGTAGCCTCCAGAATCGAAAGAAAATGACATTTCGGATAAATTGCCCGAAATCTGTGATGGTACCCCTTCGGAATCTGCCAAAAATGGACCTGGAATAAATCCGCCCAAATTGGTGCTTAATGGACTCAATCATCGTTGGAGAATAGCCTCATGCTGAATCCGTGATCTGTAGCCTTCAATATCCAAAGAAAATGGCCTTTCGTCGCCCAAGAAATTACGAAAATGCCATTCGAAAATAAATTGGCCCAAATCGATGCTTAACGGACTTATCATCCGTGGAGAATAGGATCAATAGACTTGATTATCGGTGGAGAATAGTGTCGGCTTGATTCCGTGATCTGTAGTCTCCAGAATAAAAAGAAAATGACATTTATGATAAATCGCACGAAATCTGTGATGGTACCCCTTTGGAATCTGCCAAAAATTGACCCGGAATAAATCCGCCTGATGACGATGTAATTGCACATATTTGCACCCCTAGTTCTTATCCGTTTGAGGGGCATAGTCGTGTATTTTTTGCCTATTTTACGCCGGGTTGTGCTATTTTGTCATATTTAAGGTCCCAGGCGTCAAAGGAAAGGCTAAGCACGAGTTTCGGGGCATTCGGAAGTCATTTCGTCAAGCTGGAGCCAAAACACGGGCAAACCTAAAACAGAACACGGCCGTGTTCCTAGGCCGTGCTTTTACTGCCGAGAGCTAATTCGAGTTTGGCAAACACGAGCTGATTACACGGGCAGGGCTGAGAAATTACACGGCCGTGTCCACCAAAGCACGGCCGTGTCCACCCATAAGCACGGCCGTGCTTCTCCCAACAGGCTGGCCGTGTAATTAACCCTAGCCAAAGCACGGGCGGGCTGGAGCAAAGCACAGCCGTGCCCTCGACCGTGCTTTGCCCAGTGATGCCCTTTTAAGCAGATTTCAGCCAAAAGAGAAGGGGATTCGAGTCTTAGAGAGACAGAGCGATTCCTAGAGAGAGAAAGCGACGAACAAGAGTCTCCAAGTGCCCTAGCTTGATCTTCATCACCATTGGAGGCTGGCTTGAGCTTGGAGGAGTGCCAATCAACGTCCAGGAGCAGGAATCCATCCTTCACAGTATGAATTCCGCGTCTGATTCTGCTTTTGCTTCTTTCTCCATCGAGTAGTTCTCTTATTCATCTGGGTATGGAAAACCCTAGATTTTTATGTTAGGTTTGATTGTATGAACCCAAGTACTGATTCTATGATTTGATTATATTCAATTGAGGTTTGATTGATTGAATGGCATGAATCTTGATCAAATTCCTGTTGTTTCTGCTTTAACCTAGAATGAGAATATCTGCCTAGGTTGATAGAGCATCCTTGATTGAAGGTAGGGAGTTGGTGACTTTAGTCGAGGAGCCAACTCACTATTCTGTACCGGATTCACTCCGGTAGTGGGGGTTTTGTTTGTTAAGGCCTCAATCTGTTTACTCCGGTGGAGGTTACTCGCCCGCTGGAGACTCAGATTGAGAGGGTCTGAAGACCTTTAGTCGAGACTTCAGGCTGTTTGAGAACCTTCCGCAGTATAACTATCATAGAAACTGAACTTGGTAATTGCAATTCGGCTTAACTGCAGTCTAGGGGGAACCATATCCGGGTGACCTCTCTTAACTTGAATACAACCGTTTACTTGCTTTGTTAGTTTGTTAGTTTAGACTTGCATTAAAGTTTCATTGCTAGATAACAAGAATCCACTGAGTAGTCATCAAATCTGGGACCCGGGTAGACATTTAAACCCAAACCCGCTATACTACGCTTTAGGAAGTGGTTACACTTGGCCAATTCTTAGGGTGACAGTAGAAGTGAGTTACCGCCCAAATCGGTGCAAAATGGACTCAATCATTGTTAGAGAATAGCCTCAGGCCGAATCCGTGATCTGCAGCCTTCAATATCCAAAGAAAATGGCCTTTCGTTGCCCAAGAAATTACGAAAATGCCATTCAAAAATAAATTGGCACAAATTGATGCTTAACGGACTTATCATCAGCGGAGAATAGGATCAATAGACTTCATTATCGGTGGATAATAGCCTCGGACTGATTCCGTGATATGTAGCCTCCAGAATCGAAAGAAAATGGCATTTCGGATAAATCGGCCAAAATCTGTGATGGTACCCCTTTGGAATCTGCCAAAAATTGACCCCGAATAAATCCGCCCAAATCGGTGCTTAATGGACTCAATCATCATTGGAGAATAGTCTCAGGCCGAATCCGTGATCTGTAGCCTTCAATATCCAAAGAAAATGGCCTTTCGTTACCCAAGAAATTATGAAAATGCCATTCATAAATAAATTGGCCCAAATCGATGCTTAACGGACTTATCATCCGCGGAGAATAGGATCAATAGACTTCATTATCGGTGGAGAATAGCCTCAGCCTGATTCCGTGATATGTAGCCTCCAGAATCGAAAGAAAATGGCATTTCGGATAAATCGCCCGAAATCTGTGATGGTACCCCTTTGGAATCTGCCAAAAATTGACCTGGAATAAATCCGCCCAAATCGGTGCTTAATGGAATCATTAATCGTTGTAGAATAGCCTCAGGCCGAATCCGTGATCTGTAGCCTTCAATATCCAAAGAAAATGGCCTTTCGTTGCCCAAGAATTACGAAAATGTCATTCGAAAATAAATTGGCCCAAATCGAAGCTTAACGGACTTATCATCCGCGGAGAATAGGATCAATAGACTGCATTATCGATGGAGAATAGCTTCAGCCTGATTCCGTGATATGTAGCCTCCAGAATCGAAAGAAAATGGCATTTCGGATAAATCGCCCGAAATCTGTGATGGTACCCCTTTGGAATCTGCCAAAAATTGACCTGGAATAAATCCGCCCAAATCGGGGCTTAATGGAATCATTAATCGTTGTAGAATAGCCTCGGGCCGAATCCGTGATCTGTAGCCTTCAATATCCAAAGAAAATGGCCTTTCGTCGCCCAAGAAATTACGAAAATGCCATTCGAAAATAAATTGGCCCAAATCGATGCTTAACGGACTTATCATCAGCGGAGAATAGAATCAATAGACTTCATTATCGGTGGAGAATAGCCTCGGCCTGATTCCGGGATCTGTAGCCTCCAGAATCGAAAGAAAATGGCATTTCGGATAAATCGCACGAAATCTGTGATGGGACCCCTTTGGAATCTGCCAAAAATTGACCCGGAATAAATCCGCCCAAATCGGTGCTTAATGAACTCAATCATTGTTGGAGAATAGCCTCACACCGAATCCGTGATCTGTAGCCTTCAATATAAAAAGAAAATGGCCTTTCGTCACCCAAGAAATTACGAAAATGCAATTTGAAAATAAATTTGCCGAAATCGATGCTTAACGGACTTATCATCCATGGAGAATAGTATCAGTAGACTTCATTATCGGTGAAGAATAGCCTTGGCCTGATTCCGTGATCTGTAGCCTCAAGAATCGAAATAATATGGCATTTCGGATAAATCCCCCGAAATCTGTGATGGTACCCCTTTGGAATCTGCCAAAAATGGACCCGGAATAAATCCGCCCAAATTAGTGCATAATAGACTCAATCATCTTTGGAGAATAGCGTCAGGCCGAATCCGTGATCTGTAGCCTTCAATATCCAAAGAAAATGGCCTTTCGTTGCCCAAGAAATTACGAAAATGTGATTCGAAAATAAATTGGCCCAAATCGAAGCTTTACGGACTTATCATCCGCGGAGAATAGGATCAATAGACTTCATTATCGGTGGAGAATAGCCTCGGCCTGATTCCGTGATCTGTAGCCTCCAGAATCGAAAGAAAATGGCATTTCGGATAAATCGCCCGAAATCTGTGATGGTACCCCTTTGGAATCTGCCAAAAATTGACCCGGAATAAATCCGCCCAAATCGGTGCTTAATGGACTCAATCATCGTTGGAGAATAGACTCAGGCCGAATTCGTGATCTGTAGATTTCAATATCCAAAGAAAATCGCCTTTCGTCGCCCAAGAAATTACGAAAATGCAATTCGAAAATAAATGGGCCCAAATCGATGGTTAACGGACTTATCATCCGAGGAGAATAGGATCAATAGACTTCATTATCGGTGGAGAGTAGCCTCGACCTGATTCCGTGATCTGTAGCCTCCAGAGATTGATAGAAAATAGCATTTCAGATAAATTGCCCGAAATCTGTGATGGTACCGCTTTGGAATCTGCCAAAAATTGACCTGGAATAAATCCGCCCAAATCGGTGCTTAATGGAATCATTAATCAGTGGAGAATAGCCTCAGGCCGAATCCGTGATCTGTAGCCTTCAATATCCAAAGAAAATGGCCTTTCGTTACTCAAGAAATTATGAAAATGCCATTCAAAAATAAATTGGCCCAAATCGATGCTTAACGGACTTATAATCCGCGGAGAATAGGATCAATAGACTTCATTATCGGTGGAGAATAGCCTCAGCCTGATTCCGTTATATGTAGCCTCCAAAATCGAAAGAAAATGGCATTTCGGATAAATTGCCCGAAATCTGTGATGGTACCCCTTTGGAATCTGCCAAAAATTGACCTGAAATAAATCCGCCCAAATCGGTGCTTAATGGAATCATTAATCGTTGTAGAATAGCCTCAGGCCGAATCCGTGATCTGTAGCCTTCAATATCCAAAGAAAATGGCCTTTCGTCGACCAAGAAATTACGAAAATGCCATTCGAAAATAAATTGGCCCATATCGATGCTTAACAGAGTTATCATCAGCGGAGAATAGGATCAATAGACTTCATTATCGGTGGAGAATAGCCTCGGCCTGATTCCGTGATCTGTAGCCTCCAGAATCGAAAGAAAATGGCCTTTCGGATAAATCGTCCGAAATCTGTGATGGTACCCCTTTGGAATCTGCCAAAAATTGACCTGGAATAAATCCGCCCAAATCGGTGCTTAATGGAATCATTAATCAGTGGAGAATAGCCTCAGGCCGAATCCGTGATCTGTAGCCTTCAATATCCAAAGAAAATGGCCTTTCGTTACCCAAGAAATTATGAAAATGCCATTCAAAAATAAATTGGCCCAAATCGATGCTTAACGGACTTATAATCCGCGGAGAATAGGATCAATAGACTTCATTATCGGTGGAGAATAGCCTCAGCCTGATTCCGTTATATGTAGCCTCCAGAATCGAAAGAAAATGGCATTTCGGATAAATTGTCCGAAATCTGTGATGGTACCCCTTTGGAATCTGCCAAAAATTGACCTGGAATAAATCCGCCCAAATCGGTGCTTAATGGAATCATTAATCGTTGTAGAATAGCCTCAGGCCGAATCCGTGATCTGTAGCCTTCAATATCCAAAGAAAATGGCCTTTCGTCGACCAAGAAATTACGAAAATGCCATTCGAAAATAAATTGGCCCATATCGATGCTTAACAGAGTTATCATCAGCGGAGAATAGGATCAATAGACTTCATTATCGGTGGAGAATAGCCTCGGCCTGATTCCGTGATCTGTAGCCTCCAGAATCGAAAGAAAATGGCCTTTCGGATAAATCGTCTGAAATCTGTGATGGTACCCCTTTGGAATCTGCCAAAAATTGACCTGGAATAAATCCGCCCAAATCGGTGCTTAATGGAATCATTAATCAGTGGAGAATAGCCTCAGGCCGAATCCGTGATCTGTAGCCTTCAATATCCAAAGAAAATGGCCTTTCGTTACCCAAGAAATTATGAAAATGCCATTCAAAAATAAATTGGCCCAAATCGATGCTTAACGGACTTATAATCCGCGGAGAATAGGATCAATAGACTTCATTATCGGTGGAGAATAGCCTCAGCCTGATTCCGTTATATGTAGCCTCCAGAATCGAAAGAAAATGGCATTTCGGATAAATTGCCCGAAATCTGTGATGGTACCCCTTTGGAATCTGCCAAAAATTGACCTGGAATAAATCCGCCCAAATCGGTGCTTAATGGACTCAAGCATTGTTGGAGAATAGCCTCACACCGAATCCGTGATCTGTAGCCTTCAATATCAAAAGAAAATGGCCTTTCGTCGCCCAATAAATTACGAAAATGCAATTCGAAAATAAATTTTCCCAAATCGATGCTTAACGGACTTATCATCCATGGAGAATAGGATCAATAGACTTCATTATCGGTGGAGAATAGCCTTAGCCTGATTCCGTGATATGTAGCCTCCAGAATCGAAAGAAAGTGGCATTTCGGATAAATCGCCCGAAATCTGTGATGGTACCCCTTTGGAATCTGCCAAAAATTGACCTGGAATAAATTCGCCCAAATCGGTGCTTAATGGAATCATTAATCGTTGGAGAATAGCCTCAGGCCGAATCCGTGATCTGTAGCCTTCAATATCCAATGAAAATGGACTTTCGTCGCCCAAGAAATTACGAAAATGCCATTCGAAAATAAATTGACCCAAATCGATGCTTAACGGACTTATTATCAGCGGAGAATAGGATCAATAGACTTCATTATCGGTGGAGAATAGCCTCGGCCTGATTCCGTGATCTGTAGCCTCCAGAATCGAAAGAAAATGGCATTTCGGATAAATCGTCCGAAATCTGTGATGGTACCCGTTTGGAATCTGCCAAAAATTGACCCGGAATAAATCCGCCCAAATCGGTGTTTAATGGACTCAAGCATTGTTGGAGAATAGCCTCACACCGAATCCGTGATCTGTAGCCTTCAATATCAAAAGAAAATGGCCTTTCGTCGCCCAATAAATTACGAAAATGCAATTCGAAAATAAATTTTCCCAAATAGATGCTTAACGGACTTATCATCCATGGAGAATAGGATCAATAGACTTCATTATCGGTGGAGAATAGCCTTAGCCTGATTCCGTGATATGTAGCCTCCAGAATCGAAAGAAAGTGGCATTTCGGATAAATCGCCCGAAATCTGTGATGGAACCCCTTTGGAATCTGCCAAAAATTGACCTGGAATAAATTCGCCCAAATCGGTGCTTAATGGAATCATTAATCGTTGGAGAATAGCCTCAGGCCGAATCCGTGATATGTAGCCTTCAATATCCAATGAAAATGGACTTTCGTCGCCCAAGAAATTACGAAAATGCCATTCGAAAATAAATTGACCCAAATCGATGCTTAACGGACTTATTATCAGCGGAGAATAGGATCAATAGACTTCATTATCGGTGGAGAATAGCCTCGGCCTGATTCCGTGATCTGTAGCCTCCAGAATCGAAAGAAAATGGCATTTCGGATAAATCGTCCAAAATCTGTGCTGGTACCCCTTTGGAAACTGCTAAAAATTGACCCGGAATAAATCCGCCCAAATCGGTGCTTAATGGACTCAATCATTGTTGGAGAATAGCCTCACACCGAATCCGTGATCTGTAGCCTTCAATATCAAAAGAAAATGGCCTTTCGTCGCCCAAGAAATTACGAAATTGCCATTCGAAAATAAATTGGCCCAAATCGATGCTTAACAGACTTATCATCTATGGATAATAGTATCAATAGACTTCATTATCGGTGAAGAATAGCCTCGGCCTGATTCCGTGATCTGTAGCCTCAAGAATCGAAATAATATGGCATTTCGGATAAATCCCCCGAAATCTGTGATGGTACCCCTTTGGAATCTGCCAAAAATGGACCTGGAATAAATCCGCCCAAATTGGTGCATAATGGACTCAATCATATTTGGAGAATAGCATCAGGCCGAATCCGTGATCTGTAGCCTTCAATATCCAAAGAAAATGGCCTTTCGTTGCCCAAGAAATTACGAAAATGTCATTCGAAAATAAATTGGCCCAACTCGAAGCTTAACGGACTTATCATCCACGGAGAATAGGATCAATAGACTTCGTTATCGGTGGAGAATAGCCTCGGCCTGATTCCGTGATCTGTAGCCTCCAGAATCGAAAGAAAATGGCATTTCGGAAAAATCGCCCAAAATCTGTGATGATACCCCTTTGGAATCTACCAAAAATTGACCCAGAATAAATCCGCCCAAATCGGTTCTTAATTGACTCAATCATCGTTGGAGAATACCTCAGGCCGAATTCGAGATCTGTAGCCTTCAATATCCAAAAAAAATCGCCTTTCGTCGCCCAAGAAATTACGAAAATGCCATTCAAAAATAAATTGGCCCAAATCAATGCTTAACGGACTTATCATCCGAGGAGAATAGGATCAATAGACTTCATAATCGGTGGAGAGTAGCCTCGACCTGATTCCGTGATCTGTAACCTCCTGAAATTGAAAGAAAATGGCATTTTAGATAAATCGCCCGAAATATGTGCTGGTACCCCTTTGGAATCTGTCAAAATTTGACCTAGAATAAATCCGCCCAAATTGATGCTTAATGGACTCAAACATCGTTGGAGAATAGCCTCAAGCCGAATCCGTGATCTGTAGCCTTCAATATACAAAGAAAATGTCCTTTCGTCGCCCAAGAAATTACGAAAATGCCATTCGAAAATAAATTGGCCCAAATCGATGCTTAACTGACATATCATCCGTGGAGAATAGGATCAATAGACTTCATTATCGGTGAAGAATAGCCTCGGCCTGATTCCGTGTTCAGTAGTCTCCAGAATCGAAAGAAAATGGCATTTCGGATAAATCGCCCGAAATCTGTGATGGTACCCCTTTGGAATCTGCCAAAAATTGACCCGGAATAAATCCGCCCAAATCGGTGCTTAATGGACTCAATCATCGTTGGAGAATAGCCTCAGGCCGAATCCGTAATATGTAACTTTGAATATAAAAAGAAAATGTCATTTCGTCGCCCAAGAAATTACGAAAATGCTATTCGAAAATAAATTGGCCCAAATCGATGCTTAACGGACTTATCATCCGTGGAGAAAAGGATTAATAGACTTCATTATCGGTGGAGATTAGCCTCGGCCAGATTCCGTGATCTGTAGCCTCCAGAATCGAAAGAAAATGGCATTTCGGATAAATCGCCAAAATCTGTGATGGTACCCCTTTGGAATCTGCCAAAAATTGACCCCGAATAAATCCGCCCAAATCGGTGCTTAATGGACTCAATCATCATTGGAGAATAGCCTAAGGCCGAATCTGTGATCTATAGCCTTCAATATCCAAAGAAAAATGGCCTTTCGTCGCCCAAGAAATTACGAAAATGCCATTCGAAAATTAATTGACCCAAATCGATGCTTAATTGACTTATCATCCGTGGAGAATAGGATCAATAGACTTCATTATCGGTGAAGAATAGCCTCGGCCTGATTCCGTGTTCTGTAGCCTCCAGAATCGAAAGAAAATGGCATTTCGGATAAATCGCCAAAAATCTGTGATGGTACCCGTTTGGAATCTGCCAAAAATTGACCCGGAATAAATCCGCCCAAATCGGTGCTTAATGGACTCAATCATCGTTGGAGAATAGCCTTAGGCCGAATCCGTAATATGTAACTTTCAATATCCAAAGAAAATGGCATTTCGTCGCCCAAGAAATTACGAAAATGCTATTCGAAAATAAATTGGCCCAAATCGATGCTTAACGGACTTATCATCCGTGGAGAATAGGATTAATAGAATTCATTATCGGTGGAGAATAGCCCCAGCCTGATTCCGTGATCTGTAGCCTCCAGAATCGAAAGAAAATGGCATTTCGGATAAATTGCTAAAAATATGTGATGGTACCCCTTTGGAATCTGACAAACATTATCGGTGCTTAATGGATTCAATCATTGTTGGAGAATAGCCTCACATAGAATCTGTGATCTGTAGCCTTCAATATCAAAAGAAAATGGCCTTTCGTCGCCCAAGAAATTACGAAAATGCCATTCAAAAATAAATTGTCCCAAATCGATGCTTAACGGAGTTATCATCAGCGGAGAATAGGATCAATAGACTTCATTATCGGTGGAGAATAGCCTCGGCCTGATTCCGTGATCTGTAGCCTCCAGAATCGAAAGAAAATGGCATTTCGGATAAATCGCCCGAAATCGGTGATGGTACCCCTTTGGAATCTGCCAAAAATTGACCCGGAATAAATCCTTCCAAATCGGTGCTTAATGGACTCAATCATTGTTGGAGAATAGCCTCACACCGAATCCGTGATCTGTAGCCTTCAATATCAAAAGAAAATGGCCTTTCGTCGCCCAAGAAATTACGAAAATGCCATTCGAAAATAAATTGGCCCAAATCGATGCTTAACGGACTTATCATCCAAGGAGAATAGTATCAATAGACTTCATTATCGGTGGAGAGTAGCCTCGACCTGATTCCGTGATCTGTAGCCTCCTCAAATTGAAAGAAAATGGCATTTCAGATAAATCGCCCGATATCTGTGATGGTACCCCTTTGGAATCTGCCAAAAATTGACCTAGAATAAATACGCCCAAATTGGTGCTTAATGGACTCAAACATCGTTGGAGAATAGCCTCAGGCCGAATCCGTGATATGTAGCCTTCAATATACAAAGAAAATGGACTTTCGTCGCCCAAGAAATTCCGAAAATGCCATTCGTAAATAAATTGACCCAAATCGATGCTTAAGGGACTTATCATCCTTGGATAATAGGATCAATAGACTTCATTATCGGTGGAGAATAGCCTGGGGCTGATTCCGTGATCTGTAGCCTCAAGAATCGAAAGAAAATGGCATTTCGGATAAATCGCCCGAAATATGTGATGGTACCACTTTGGAATCTGCCAAAAATTGACCTGGAATAAATCTGCCCAAATCGGTGCTAAATGGACTCAATCATCGTTGGTGAATAGCCTCTAGCCGAATCCGTGATTTGTAGCCTTCAATATCCAAAGAAAATGGCCTTTCGTCGCCCAAAAATTACGAAAAGGCCATTCAAAAATAAATTGGCCCAAATCGATGCTTAACGGACTTATCATCCATGGAGAATAGGATCAATAGACTTCATTATCAGTGGAGAATAGCCTCGGCCTGATTCCGTGTTCTGTAGCCTCCAGAATCGAAAGAAAATGGCATTTCGGATAAATCACCCGAAATCTGTGATGGTACCCCTTTGGAATCTGCCAAAAATTGACCCATAATAAATCCTCCCAAATCGGTGCTTAATGGACTCAATCATCGTTGGAGAATAGCCTCAGGCCGAATCCGTAATATGTAACTTTCAATATCCAAAGAAAATGGCATTTCGTCGCCCAAGAAATTACGAAATGCTATTCGAAAATAAATTGGCCCAAATCGATGCTTAACGGACTTATCATCCGTGGAGAATAGGATTAATAGACTTCATTATCGGTGGAGAATAGCCCCAACCTGATTCCGTGATTTGTAGCCTCAAGAATCGAAAGAAAATGGCATTTCGGATAAATCGTTAAAAATATGTGATGGTACCCCTCTGGAATCTGACAAAAATTAACGCGGAATAAATCCGCCCAAATCAGTGCTTAATGGACTCAATCATTGTTGGAGAATAACCTCACACAGAATCTGTGATCTGTAGCTTTCAATATCAAAAGAAAATGGCCTTTCGTCGCCCAAGAAATTACGAAATTGCCATTCAAAAATAAATTGGCCTAAATCGATGCTTAACGAACTTATCATCCATGGAGAATAGGATCAATAGACTTCATTATAGGTGGAGAATAGCCTCGGCCTGATTCCGTGATCTATAGCCTTTAGAATCGAAAGAAAATGGCATTTATGATAAATCGCCCGAAATCTGTGATGGTACCCCTTTGGAATTTGCCAAAAATGGACCTGTAATAAATCCGCCCAAATTGGTGTTTAATGGACTCAATCATTGTTGGAGAATAGCCTCACACCGAATCCGTGATCTGTAGCCTTCAATATCAAAAGAAAATTGCCTTTCGTCGCCCAAGAAATTACAAAATTGCCATTCGAAAATAAATTGGCCCAAATCGATGCTTAACAGACTTATCATCTATGGATAATAGTATCAATAGACTTCATTATCGGTGAAGAATAGCCTCTGCCTGATTCCGTGATCTGTAGCCTCAAGAATCGAAATAATATGGCATTTCGGATAAATCCCCCGAAATCTGCGATAGTACCCCTTTGGAATTTGCAAAAAATGGACCTGAAATAAATCCACCCAAATTGGTGCATAATGGACTCAATCATCTTTGGAGAATAGCCTCAGGCCGAATCCATGATCTGTAGCCTTCAATATCCAATGAAAATGGCCTTTCGTTGCCCAAGAAATTACGAAAATGTCATTCGAAAATAAATTGGCCCAAATCGAAGCTTAACGGACTTATCATCCGCGGAAAATAGGATCAATAGACTTCATTATCGGTGGAGAATAGCCTCGGCCTGATTCCGTGATCTGTAGCCTCCAGAATCGAAAGAAAATGGCATTTCGGATAAATCGCTCAAAATCTGTGATGGTACCCCTTTGGAATCTGCCAAAAATTGACCCGGAATAAATCCGCCCAAATCGGTGCTTAATGGACTCAATCATCGTTGGAGAATAGACTCAGGCCTAATTCGTTATCTGTAGCCTTCAATATCCAAAGAAAATGGCCTTTCGTTACCCAAGAAATTACGAAAATGCCATTCAAAAATAAATTGGCCCAAATCGATGCTTAACGGACTTGTCATCCGCGGAGAATCGGATCAATAGACTTCATTATCGGTGGAGAATAGCCTCGGCCTAATTCCGTGATCTGTAGCCTCCAGAATCGAAAGAAAATCGCATTTCGGATAAATCGGCCGAAATCTGTGATGGTTCCCCTTTGGAATATGCCAAAAATTGACCCAGAATAAATCCGCCCAAATCGTTGTTTAATGGACTCAATCATTGTTGGAATATAGCCTCACACCGAATCCGTGATCTGTAGCCTTCAATATCAAAAGAAAATGGCCTTTCGTCGCCCAATAAATTACGAAAATGCAATTCGAAAATAAATTAGCCCAAATCGATGCTTAACGGACTTATCATCCACGGAGAATAGGATTAATAGACTTCATTATCGGTGGAGAATAGCCTCAGCCTTATTCCGTGATCTGTAGCCTCCAGAAACGAAAGAAAATGGCATTTCGGATAAATCGCCCGAAATCTGTGATGGTACCCCTTTGGAATCTGCCAAAAATTGACCTGTAATAAATCCGCCCAAATTGGTGCTTAATGGGCTCAATCATCGTTGGAGAATAGACTCAGGCCTAATTCGTTATCTGTAGCCTTCAATATACAAAGAAAATGGCCTTTCGTTACCCAAGAAATTACGAAAATGCCATTCAAAAATAAATTGGCCCAAATCGATGCTTAACGGACTTATCATCCGCGGAGAATCGGATCAATAGACTTCATTATCGGTGGAGAATAGCCTCGGCCTAATTCCGTGATCTGTAGCCTCCAGAATCGAAAGAAAATCGCATTTCGGATAAATCGGCCGAAATCTGTGATGGTTCCCCTTTGGAATATGCCAAAAATTGACCCAGAATAAATCCGCCCAAATCGTTGTTTAATGGACTCAATCATTGTTGGAATATAGCCTCACACCGAATCCGTGATCTGTAGCCTTCAATATCAAAAGAAAATGGCCTTTCGTCGCCCAATAAATTACGAAAATGCAATTCGAAAATAATTTGGCCCAAATCGATGCTTAACGGACTTATCATCCATGGAGAATAGGATTAATAGACTTCATTATCGGTGGAGAATAGCCTCAGCCTTATTCCGTGATCTGTAGCCTCCAGAAACGAAAGAAAATGGCATTTCGGATAAATCGCCCGAAATCTGTGATGGTACCCCTTTGGAATCTGCCAAAAATTGACCTGTAATAAATCCTCCCAAATTGGTGCTTAATGGACTCAATCATAGTTGGAGAATAGCCTCAGGCCGAATCCATGATCTGTAGCCTTCAATATCAAAAGAAAATGGCCTTTCGTCGCCCAAGAAATTACGAAAATGCCATTCAAAAATAAATTGGCCCAAATCGATGCTTAACGGACTTATCATCCGTAGAGAATAGGATCAATAGACTTGATTATCGGTGGAGAATAGCCTCACCAGATTCCGTGATCTGTAGCCTCCAGAATCGAAAGAAAATGGCATTTCGGATAAATCGCCAAAATATGTGATGGTACCCCTGTGGAATCTGCCAAAAATTGACTCGGAATTAATCCGCCCAAATCGGTGCTTAATGGACTCAAACATCGTTGGAGAATAGCCTCAGGCCGAATCCGTGATCTGTAGCCTTCAATATCCAAAGAAAATGACCTTTCGTCGCCAAAGAAATTACGAAAATGGCATTCAAAAATAAATTGGCCCAAATCGATGCTTAACGGACTTATCATCATCGGAGAATAGGATAAATAGACTTCATTATCGGTGGAGAATAGCCTCGGCCTGATTCCATGATCTGTAGCCTCCAGAATCGAAAGAAAATGGCATTTCGGATAAATCGCCCGAAATCTGTGATGGTACCCCTTTGGAATCTGCCAAAAATTGACCCGGAATAAATCCGCCCAAATCGGTGTTTAATGGACTCAATCACTGTTGGAGAATAGCCTCACACCGAATCCGTGATCTGTAGCCTTCAATATCAAAAGAAAATTGCCTTTCGTCGCCCAAGAAATTACGAAATTGCCATTCGAAAATAAATTGGCCCAAATCGATGCTTAACAGACTTATCATCAATGGATAATAGTTTCAATAGACTTCATTATCGGTGAAGAATAGCCTCTGCCTGATTCCGTGATCTGTAGCCTCAAGAATCGAAATAATATGGCATTTCGGATAAATCCCCCGAAATCTGCGATAGTACCCCTTTGAAATCTGCAAAAAATGGACCTGAAATTAATCCGCCCAAATCGGTGCTTAATGGACTCAAACATCGTTGGAGAATAGCCTCAGGCCGAATCCGTGATCTGTAGCCTTAAATATCCAAAGAAAATGACCTTTCGTCGCCAAAGAAATTACGAAAATGGAATTCAAAAATAAATTGGCCCAAATCGATGCTTAACGGACTTATCCTCCGTGGAGAATAGGATCAATATACTTCATTATCGGTGGAGAATAGCCTCGGCCTGATTGCGTGATCTGTAGCCTCCAGAATCGAAAGAAAATGGCATTTCGGATAAATCTCCTGAAATTTGTGATGGTACCCCTTTGGAATCTGCCAAAAATACCAGGAATAAATCTGCCCAAATCGGTGCTTAATGGACTCAATCCTCGTTGGTGAATAGCCTCTGGCCGAATCCGTGATTTGTAGCCTTCAATATCCAAAGAAAATGGCCTTTCGTCGCCCAAGAAATTACGAAAAGGCCATTCGAAAATAAATTAGCCCAAATCGATGCTTAACGGACTTATCATCCATGGAGAATAGGATCAATAGACTTCATTATCGGTGGAGAATAGCCTCAGCCTGATTCCGTGATCTGTAGCCTCCAGAATCGAAAGAAAATGGCATTTCGGATAAATCGCCCGAAATCTGTGATGGTACCCCTTTGGAATCTGACAAAAATGGACCTGTAATAAATCCGCCCAAATTGGTCCTTAATGGACTCAATCATCGTTGGACAATAGCCTCAGGCCGAATCCGTGATCTATAGCCTTCAATATCCAAAGAAAATGGCCTTTCGTCGCCCAAGAAATTACGAAAATGCCATTCAAAAATAAATTGGCCCAAATCGATGATTAACGGACTTATCATCCGTAGAGAATAGGATCAATAGACTTGATTATCGGTGGGGAATAGCCTCAGCCAGATTCCGTGTTCTGTAGCCTCCAAAATCGAAAGAAAATGGCATTTCGGATAAATCGCCAAAATCTCTGATGGTACCACTTTGGAATCTTCCAAAAATTGACTCGGAATTAATCAGCCCAAATTGGTGCTTAATGGACTCAAACATCGTTGGAGAATAGCCTCAGGCCGAATCCGTGATCTGTAGCCTTCAATATCCAAAGAAAATGACCTTTCGTCGCCAAAGAAATTACGAAAATGGCATTCAAAAATAAATTGGACCAAATCGATGCTTAACGGACTTATCATCCGTGGAGAATAGGATCAATATACTTCATTATCGGTGGAGAATAGCCTCGGCCTGATTGCGTGATCTGTAGCCTCCAGAATCGAAATAAATGGTATTTCGGATAAATCTCCTGAAATTTGTGATGGTACCCCTTTGGAATCAGCCAAAAATACCCAGAATAAATCCGCCCAAATCGGTGCTTAATGGACTCAATCATCGTTGGAGAATAGCCTCAGGCCGAATCCGTGATTTGTAGCCTTGAATATCGAAAGAAAATAGCCTTTCGTCGCCCAAGAAATTACGAAAAGGCCATTCGAAAATAAATTGGCCCAAATCAATGCTTAACGGACTTATCATCAGCGGAGAATAGGATCAATAGACTTCATTATCGGTGGAGAATAGCCTCGGTCTGATTCCGTGATCTGTAGCATTTAGAATCGAAAGAAAATGGCATTTCTGATAAATCGCCCTAAATATGTGATTGTACCCCTTTGGAATCTGCCAAAAATTGACCCGGAATAAATCCGCCCAAATCGGTGCTTAATGAACTCAATCATCATTGGAGAATAGCCTCAGGCCGAATCCGTGATCTATAGCCTTCAATATCCAAAGAAAAATGGCCTTTCATCGCCCAAGTATTTACGAAAATTCCATTCGAAAATAAATTGGCCCAAATCGATGCTTAACGGACTTATCATCCGTGGAGAATAGGATCAATCGACTTCATTATCGGTGGAGAATAGCCTTGTCCTGATTCCATGATCTGTAGCCTCAAGAATCGAAAGAAAATGGCATTTCGGATAAATCACCGGAAATCTGTGATGGTACCCCTTTGGAATCTGCCAAAAATTGACCCGAAATAAATCCGCCCAAATCGGTGCTTAATGGACTCAATCATCGTTGGAGAATAGCCTCAGGCCGAATCCGTGATCTATAGCCTTCAATATCCAAAGAAAATGGCCTTTCGTCGCCCAAGAAATTACGAAAATGCCATTCGAAAATAAATTGGCCCAAATCGATGCTTGACTGACTTATCGTCCGTGGAGAATAGGATCAATAGACTTCATTATCGGTGAAGAATAGCCTCGGCCTGATTCCGTGTTCTGTAGCCTCCAGAATCGAAAGAAAATGGCATTTCAGATAAATCGCCCGAAATCTGTGATGGTACCCCTTTGGAATCTGCCAAAAATTGACTCAAAATAAATCCGCCCAAATCGGTGCTTAATGGACTCAATCATCGTTGGAGAATAGCCTCAGGCCGAATCCGTAATATGTAACTTCCAATATCCAAAGAAAATGGCATTTCGTCGCCCAAGAAATTACGAAAAGGCCATTCGAAAATAAATTGGCCCAAATCGATGCTTAACGGACTTATCATCCATGGAGAATAGGATTAATAGACTTCATTATCGGTGGAGAATAGCCCTAGCCTGATTCCGTGAACTGTAGCCTCCAAAATCGAAAGAAAATGGCATTTCGGATAAATCGCTAAAAATATGTGATGGTACCCCTTTGGAATTTGCTAAAAATACCAGGAATAAATCTGCCCAAATCGGTGCTTAATGGACTCAATCCTCGTTGGTGAATAGCCTCTGGCCGAATCCGTGATTTGTAGCCTTCAATATCCAAAGAAAATGGCCATTCGTCGCCCAAGAAATTACGAAAAGGCCATTCGAAAATAAATTAGCCCAAATCGATGCTTAACGGACTTATCATCCATGGAGAATAGGATCAATAGACTTCATTATCGGTGGAGAATAGCCTCAGCCTGATTCCGTGATCTGTAGCCTCCAGAATCGAAAGAAAATGGCATTTCGGATAAATCGCCCGAAATCTGTGATGGTACCCCTTTGGAATCTGCCAAAAATGGACCTGTAATAAATCCGCCCAAATTGGTGCTTAATGGACTCAATCATCGTTGGACAATAGCCTCAGGCCGAATCCGTAATATGTAACTTCCAATATCCAAAGAAAATGGCATTTCGTCGCCCAAGAAATTACGAAAAGGCCATTCGAAAATAAATTGGCCCAAATCGATGCTTAACGGACTTATCATCCGTGGAGAATAGGATTAATAGACTTCATTATCGGTGGAGAATAGCCCTAGCCTGATTCCGTGAACTGTAGCCTCCAAAATCGAAAGAAAATGGCATTTCGGATAAATCGCTAAAAATATGTGATGGTACCCCTTTGGAATCTGCTAAAAATTAACGCGGAATAAATCCGCCCAAGTCGGTGCTTAATGGACTCAATCATCGTTGGAGAATAGCCTCAGGCCGAATCCGTGATTTGTAGCCTTCAATATCCAAAGAAAATGACCTTTCGTCGCCAAAGAAATTACGAAAATGCCATTCAAAAATAAATTGGCCCAAATCGATGATTAACAGACTTATCATCCGTAGAGAATAGGATCAATAGACTTGATTATCGGTGGAGAATAGCCTCACCAGATTCCGTGATCTGTAGCCTCCAGAATCGAAAGAAAATGGCATTTCGGATAAATCGCCAAAATATGTGATGGTACCCCTGTGGAATCTGCCAAAAATTGACTCGGAATTAATCCGACCAAATCGGTGCTTAATGGACTCAAACATCGTTGGAGAATAGCCTCAGGCCGAATCCGTGATCTGTAGCCTTCAATATCCAAAGAAAATGACCTTTCGTCGCCAAAGAAATTACGAAAATGGAATTCAAAAATAAATTGGCCCAAATCGATGCTTAACGGACTTATCCTCCGTGGAGAATAGGATCAATATACTTCATTATCGGTGGAGAATAGCCTCGGCCTGATTGCGTGATCTGTAGCCTCCAGAATCGAAAGAAAATGGCATTTCGGATAGATCTCCTGAAATTTGTGATGGTACCCCTTTGGAATCTGCCAAAAATACCAGGAATAAATCTGCCCAAATCGGTGCTTAATGGACTCAATCCTCGTTGGTGAATAGCCTCTGGCCGAATCCGTGATTTGTAGCCTTCAATATCCAAAGAAAATGGCCTTTCGTCGCCCAAGAAATTACGAAAAGGCCATTCGAAAATAAATTAGCCCAAATCGATGCTTAACGGACTTATCATCCATGGAGAATAGGATCAATAGACTTCATTATCGGTGGAGAATAGCCTCAGCCTGATTCCGTGATCTGTAGCCTCCAGAATCGAAAGAAAATGGCATTTCGGATAAATCGCTAAAAATATGTGATGGTACCCCTTTGGAATCTGCTAAAAATTAACGCGGAATAAATCCGCCCAAATCGGTGCTTAATGGACTCAATCATCGTTGGAGAATAGCCTCAGGCCGAATCCGTGATTTGTAGCCTTCAATATCCAAAGAAAATGACCGTTCGTCGCCAAAGAAATTACGAAAATGCCATTCAAAAATAAATTGGCCCAAATCGATGATTAACGGACTTATCATCCGTAGAGAATAGGATTAATAGACTTGATTATCGGTGGAGAATAGCCTCAGCCAGATTCCGTGATCTGTAGCCTCCAAAATCGAAAGAAAATGGCATTTCGGATAAATCGCCAAAATCTCTGATGGTACCACTTTGGAATCTGCCAAAAATTGACTCGGAATTAATCAGCCCAAATCGGTGCTTAATGGACTCAAACATCGTTGGAGAATAGCCTCAGGCCGAATCCGTGATCTGTAGCCTTCCATATCCAAAGAAAATGACCTTTCGTCGCCAAAGAAATTACGAAAATGCCATTCAAAAATAAATTGGCCCAAATCAATGCTTAACGGACTTATCATCCGTGGAGAATAGGATCAATAGACTTCATTATCGGTGGAGAATAGCCTCGGCCTGATTGCGTGATCTGTAGCCTCCAGAATCGAAAGAAAATGGCATTTCGGATAAATCTCCTGAAATTTGTGATGGTACCCCTTGGGAATCAGCCAAAAATACCCGGAATAAATCCGCCCAAATCGGTGCTTAATGGACTCAATCATCATTGGAGAAGAGCCTCAAGCGGAATCCGTGATTTGTAGCCTTCAATATCCAAAGAAAATAGCCTTTCGTCGCCCAAGAAATTACGAAAAGGCCATTCGAAAATAAATTGGCACAAATCAATGCTTAACGGACTTATCATCAGCGGAGAATAGGATCAATAGACTTCATTATCGGTGGAGAATAGACACGACCTATTTCCGTGATCTGTAGCCTTTAGAATCGAAAGAAAATGGCATTTCTGATAAATCGCCCTAAATATGTGATGGTACCCCTTTGGAATCAGCCAAGAATTGACCCGGAATAAATCAGCCCAAATCGGTGCTTAATGAACTCAATCATCGTTGGAGAATAGCCTCAGGCCGAATCCGTGATCTATAGCCTTCAATATCCAAAGAAAAATGGCCTTTCGTCGCCCAAGAAATTACGAAAATGTCATTCGGAAATAAATTGGCCCAAATCGATGCTTAACGGACTTATCATCCGTGGAGAATAGGATCAATAGACTTCATTATCGGTGGAGAATAGCCTCGGCCTGATTCCGCGATCTGTAGCCTCAAGAATCGAAAGAAAATGACATTTCGGATAAATCGCCCGAAATCTGTGATGGTACCCCTTTGGAATCTGCCAAAAATTGACCCGGAATAAATCCGCCCAAATCGGTGCTTAATGGACTCAATCATCGTTGGAGAATAGCCTCAGGCCGAATTTGTGATCTGTAGCCTACAATATCCAAAGAAAATGGCCTTTCGTCGCACAAGAAATACGAAAATGCCATTCGAAAATAAATTGGCCCAAATCGATGCTTAACGGACTTATCATCCGAGGAGAATATGATCAAATGACTTCATTATCGGTGGAGAGTAGCCTCGACTTGATTCCGTGATCTGTAGCCTCCAGAAATCGAAAGAAAATGGCATTTCGGATAAATCGCCCGAAATCTGTGATTTTACCCCTTTGGAATCTGTCAAAAATTGACCCCGCATAAATCCACCCAAATCGGTGCTTAATGGACTCAAACATCTTTGGAGAATAGCCTCAGGCCGAATCCGTGATCTGTAGCCTTCAATATAAAAAGAAAATGGCCTTTCGACGCCCAAGAAATTACGAAAATGCCATTCAAAAATAAATTGGCCCAAATCGATGCTTAACGGACTTATCATCCGTGGAGAATAGGATCAATAGACTTCATTATCGGTGGAGAATAGCCCCAGCCTGATTCCGTGATCTGTAGCCTCCAGAATCGAAAGAAAATGGCATTTCGGATAAATAGCCAGAAATATGTGATGGTACCCCTTTGGAATCTGCCAAAAATTGACCCGGAATAAATCCGCCCAAATCGGTGCTTAATGGACTCAATCATTGTTGGAGAATAGCCTCACACAGAATCTGTGATCTGTAGCCTTCAATATCAAAAGAAAATGGGCTTTCGTCGCCCAAAAAATTACGAAAATGCAATTCAAAATAAATTGGCCCAAATCGATGCATAACGGACTTATCATCCGTGGAGAATAGGATCAATAGACTTCATTATCGGTGGAGAATAGCCTCGGCCTGATTCCGTGATCTGTAGCCTGCAGAATCGAAAGAAAATGGCATTTCAAATAAATCTCGTGAAATTTGTGATGGTACCCCTTGGGAATCAGCCAAAAATACCCGGAATAAATCTGCCCAAATCGGTGCTTTATGGACTCAATCATCAGTGGAGAAGAGCCTCAGGCCGAATCCGTGATTTGTAGCCTTCAATATCCAAAGAAAATAGCCTTTCGTCGCCCAAGAAATTACGAAAAGGCCATTCGAAAATAAATTGGCCCAAATCGATGCTTAACGGACTTATCATCAGCGGAGAATAGGATCAATAGACTTCATTATTGGTGGAGAATAGACAAGGCCTGATTCTGTGATCTGTAGCCTTTAGAATCGAAAGAAAATGGCATTTTTGATAAACCGCCCTAAATCTGTGATGGTACCCCTTTGGAATCTGCCAAAAATTGACCCTGAATAAATCCGCCCAAATCGGTGCTTAATGAACTCAACCTCGTTGGAGAATAGCCTCAGGCCAAATCCGTGATCTATAGCCTTTAATATCCAAAGAAAAATGGCCTTTCGTCGCCCAAGAAATTACGAAAATGCCATTCGAAAATAAATTGGCCCAAATCGATGCTTAACGGACTTATCATCCGTGGAGAATTGGATCAATAGACTTCATTATCGGTGGAGAATAGCCTCGGCCTGATTCAGCGATCTGTAGCCTCAAGAATCGAAAGAAAATGACATTTCGGATAAATCGCCCGAAATCTGTGATGGTACCCCTTTGGAATCTGCCAAAAATTGACCCGGAATAAATCCGCCCAAATCGGTGCTTAATGGACTCAATCATCGTTGGAGAATAGTCTCAGGCCGAATTCGTGATCTGTAGCCTACAATATCCAAAGAAAATGGCCTTTCGTCGCACAAGAAATTACGAAAATGCCATTCGAAAATAAATTGGCCCAATTCGATGCTTAACGGACTTATCATCCGAGGATAATAGGATCAAGTGACTTCATTATCGGTGGAGAGTAGCCTCGACCTGATTCCGTGATCTGTAGCCTCCAGAAATCGAAAGAAAATGGCATTTCGGATATATCGCCAGAAATCTGTGATGGTACCCTTTGGAATCTGCCAAAAATTGACCCGGAATAAATCCGCCCAAATCAGTGCTTAATGGACTCAAACATCTTTGGAGAATAGCCTCAGGCCGAATCCGTGATCTGTAGCCTTCAATATCCAAAGAAAATGGCCTTTCGTCGCACAAGAAATACGAAAATGCCATTCGAAAATAAATTGGCCCAAATCGATGCTTAACGGACTTATCATCCGAGGAGAATAGGATCAAATGACTTCATTATCGGTGGAGAGTAGCCTCGACTTGATTCCGTGATCTGTAGCCTCCAGAAATCGAAAGAAAATGGCATTTCGGATAAATCGCCCGAAATCTGTGATGGTACCCCTTTGGAATCTGCCAAAAATTGACCCGGCATAAATCCGCCCAAATCGCTGCTTAATGGACTCAAACATCTTTGGAGAATAGCCTCAGGCCGAATCCGTGATCTGTAGCCTTCAATATAAAAAGAAAATGGCCTTTCGTCGCCCAAGAAATTACGAAAATGCCATTCGAAAATAAATTGTCCCAAATCGATGCTTAACGGACTTATCAACCGTGGAGAATAGGATCAATAGACTTCATTATCGGTGGAGAATAGCCCCAGCCTGATTCCGTGATATGTAGCCTCCAGAATCGAAAGAAAATGGCAATTCGAATAAATCGCTAGAAATATGTGATGGTACCCCTTTGGAATCTGCCAAAAATTGACGCGGAATAAATCCGTCCAAATCGGTGCTTAATGGACTCAATCATTGTTGGAGAATAGCCTCACACAGAATCTGTGATCTGTAGCCTTCAATATCAAAAGAAAATGGCCTTTCGTCGCCCAAGAAATTACGAAAATGCCATTCAAAAATAAATTGGCCCAAATCGATGCTTAACGGACTTATCATCCGTGGAGAATAGGATCAATAGACTTCATAATTGGTGGAGAATAGCCTGGGGCTGATTCCGTGATCTGTAGCCTCAAGAATCGAAAGGAAATGGCATTTCGGATAAATCACCAGAAATATGTGATGGTGCCCCTTTGGAATCTGCCAAAAATTGACTCGGAATAAATCCGCCCAACGGTGCTTAATGGACTCAATCATCGTTGGAGAATAGCCTCAGGCCGAATTCGTGATCTGTAGCCTACAATATCCAAAGAAAATGGCCTTTCGTCGCACAAGAAATTACGAAAATGCCATTCGAAAATAAATTGGCCCAAATCGATGCTTAACGGACTTATCATCCGAGAAGAATAGGATCAAATGACTTCATTATTGGTGGAGAATAGCCTCGGCTTGATTCCGTGATCTGTAGCCTCCAGAATCGAAAGAAAATTGCATTACGGATAAATCGCCTGAAATTTGTGATGGTACCCCTTTGGAATCTGCCAAAATTTCCCAGAAAAAATCCGCACAACTCTGTGTTTAATGGAATCAATCATCGTTGGAGAATAGCCTCAGGCCGAATCCGTGATTTGTAGCCTTCAATATCCAAAGAAAATGGCCTTTCGTCGCCCAAGAAATTACGAAAAGGCCATTCGAAAATAAATTGGCCCAAATCGACGCTTAACGAACTTATCATCCATGGAGAATAGGATCAATAGAGTTCATTATCGGTGGAGAATAGCCTCAGCCTGATTCCGTGATCTGTAGACTCCGGAATCGAAAGAAAATGGCATTTCGGATAAATCGTTCGAAATCTGTGATGGTACCCCTTTGGAATCTGCCAAAAATTGACCTGGAATAAATCCGCCCAAATTGGTGCTTAATGGACTCAATCATCGTTGGGGAATAGCCTCAGGCCGAATCCATGATCTGTAGCCTTCAATTTCAAAAGAAAAATGGCCTTTCGTAGCCCAAGAAATTACGAAAAGGCCATTCGAAAATAAACTGGCCCAAATCGATGCATAACGAACTTATCATCCGTGGAGAATAGGATCAATAGACTTCATTACCGGTGGAGAATAGCCTCGGCCTGATTCCGTGATCTCTAGCCTCCTGAATCGAAAGAAAATGGCATTTCGGATAAATCGCCCGAAATCTGTGATGGTACCCCCTTGGGAATCTGCCAAAAATTGACCCGGAATAAATCCGCCCAAATCGGTGCTTAATGGACTCAATCTTCGTTGGAGAATAGTCTCAGGCCGAATCCGTAATATGTAACTTTCAATATCCAAAGAAAATGGCATTTCGTCGCCCAAGAAATTACGAAAATGCCATTCGAAAATAAATTGGCCCAAATCGATGCTTAACGGACTTATCATCCGTGGAGAATAGGATCAATAGACTTCATTAGCGGTGGAGAATAGCCCCAGCCTGACTCCGTGATCTGTAGCCTCCAGAAACGAAAGAAAATGGCATTTCGGATAAATAGCAAGAAATATGTGATGGTACCCGTTTGGAATCTGCCAAAAATTGACCCGGAATAAATCCGCCCAAATCGGTGCTTAATGGACTCAATCATTGTTGGAGAATAGCCTCACGCAGAATCTGTGATCTGTAGCCTTCAATATCAAAAGAAAATGGCCTTTCGTCGCCCAAGAAATTACGAAAATGCAATTCAAAAATAAATTGGCCCAAATCGATGCTTAACGGACTTATCATCCGTGGAGAATAGGATCAATAGACTTCATTATCGGTGGAGAATAGCCTGGGGCTGATTCCGTGATCTGTAGCCTCAAGAATTGAAAGAAAATGTCATTTCGGATAAATCGCCCGAAATCTGTGATGGTACCATTTTGGAATCTGCCAAAAATTGACCTGGAAAAAATCCGCCCAAATCGGTGCTTAATGGACTCAATCATCGTTGGAGAATAGCCTCAGGCCGAATCCGTGATCTGTAGCCTTCAATATCCAAAGAAAAATTGCCTTATGTCGCCCAAGAAATTACGACAATGCCATTCGAAAATAAATTGGCCCAAATCGATGCTTAACGGACTTATCATCCATTGAGAATAGGATCAATAGACTTCATTATCGGTGGAGAATAGCCTGGGGCTGATTCCGTGATCTGTAGCCTCAAGAATCGAAAGAAAATGGCATTTCGGATAAATCGCCCGAAATCTGTGATGGTACCATTTTGGAATCTGCCAAAAATTGACCTGGAAAAAATCCGCCCAAATCGGTGCTTAATGGACTCAATCATCGTTGGAGAATAGCCTCAGGCCGAATCCGTGATCTGTAGCCTTCAATATCCAAAGAAAAATTGCCTTATGTCGCCCAAGAAATTACGACAATGCCATTCGAAAATAAATTGGCCCAAATCGATGCTTAACGGACTTATCATCCATTGAGAATAGGATCAATAGACTTCATTATTGGTGGAGAATAGCCACGGCCTGATTCCGCGATCTGTAGCCTCCAGAATCGAAAGAAAATGGCATTACGGATAAATCGCCCAAATCTGTGATGGTACCCCTTTGGAATCTGCCAAAAATTGACTCGGAATAAATCCGCCCAAATCGGTGCTTAATGGACTCAATCATCGTTGGAGAATAGCCTCAGGCCGAATTCGTGATCTGTAGCCTACAATATCCAAAGAAAATGGCCTTTCGTCGCACAAGAAATTACGAAAATGCCATTCGAAAATAAATTGGCCCTAATCGATGCTTAACGGACTTATCATCCGAGGAGAATAGGATCAAATGACTTCATTATCGGTTAAGAGTGGTCTCGACCTGATTCCGTGACCTGTAGCCTCCAGAAATCGAAAGAAAATGGTATTTCGGATAAATCGCCCGAAATCTGTGTTGGTACCCCTTTGGAATCTGCCAAAAAATGACCCGGAATAAATCCGCCCAAATCGGTGCTTAATGGACTCAATCATCGTTGGAGAATAGCCTCAGGCCGAATCCGTGATTTGTAGCCTTCAATATCCAAAGAAAATGGCCTTTCGTCGCCCAAGAAATTACGAGAAGGCCATTAGAAAATAAATTGGCCCAAATCGATGCTTAACGAACTTATCATCCATGGAGAATAGGATCAATAGAGTTCTTATCGGTGAAGAATAGCCTCGGCCTGATTCCGTGATCTGTAGCCTCCAGAATCGAAAGAAAATGGCATTTTCGGATAAATCGCACGAAATCTGTGATGGTACACTCCTTTGGAATATGCCAAAAATTCACCCGGAATAAATCCGCCCAAACTGGTGCTTAATGGACTCAATCATCGTTGGAGAATAGCCTCAGGCCGAATCCGTGATCTGTAGCCTTCAATATCCAATGAAAATGGTGTTTCGTCGCCCAAGAAATTACGAAAATGCCATTCGAAAATAAATTGGCCCAAATCGATGCTTAACGGACTTATCATCCGTGGAGAATAGGATCAATAGACTTCATTATCGGTGGAGAATAGCCTCGGCCAAATTCCGTGATCTGTAGCCTCCATAATTGAAAGAAAATTGCATTTCGGATAAATCGCCCGAAATCTGTGATGGTACCCCTTTGGAATCTGCCAAAAATTGTCTTGGAATAAATCCGCCCAAATCGGTGCTTAATGGACTCAATCATCGTTGTTGAATAGCCTCAGGCCGAATCCGTGATCTGTAACCTTCAATATCCAAAGAAAATGGCCTATCGTCGCCTAGGAAATTACGAAAATGACATTCGAAAATAAATTGGCCCGAATCGATGCTTAACGGACTTATCATCCGTGGAGAATAGGATCAATAGACTTCATTATCGGTGGAGAATAGCCTCGGCCTGATTCCGTGATCTATAGCCTCTAGAATCGAAAGAAAATAGCATTTCGGATAAATCGCCCGAAATCTGTGATGGTACCCCTTTGGAATCTGACAAAAATTGAACCGGAATAAATCCGCCCAAATCGGTGCTTAATGGACTCAATCATCGTTGGAGAATAGCCTCAGGCCGAATCCGTGATCTGTAGCCTTCAATATCCAAAGAAAATGGCCTTTCGTCGCACAAGAAATTACGAATATGTCATTCGAAAATAAATTGGCCCAAATCGATGCTTAACGGACTTATCATATGTGGAGAATAGGATCAATAGACTTCATTATCGGTGGAGAATAGCCTCGGCCTGATTCCGTGATCTGTAGCCTCCAGAATCGAAAGAAAATGGCATTTCGGATAAATCGCCCTAAATCTGTGATGGTACCCATTTGGAATCTGCCAAAAATTAACCCGGAATAAATCCGCCCAAATCGGTGCTTAATGGACTCAATCATCGTTGGAGAATAGCCCCAGGGGCGAATCCGTGATCTGTAGCCTTCAATATCCAAAGAAAAATTGCCTATCATCGCCCAAGAAATTAGGAAAATGCCATTCGAAAATAATTGGCCCAAATCGATGCTTAACGGACTTATCATCCGTGGAGAATAGGATCAATAGACTTCATTATCGGTGGAGAATAGCCTCAGCCTGATTCCGTGATCTGTAGCCTCCAGAATCGAAAGAAAATGGCATTTAGGATAAAACGCCCGAAATCTGTGATGGTACCCCTTTGGAATCTGCCAAAAATTGACTCGGAATAAATCCACCCAAATCGGTGCTTAATGGACTCAATCATCTTTGGAGAATAGCCTCAGGCCGAATCCGTGATCTATAGCCTTCAATATCCAAAGAAAAATGGCCTTTCGTCGCCCAAGAAATTACGAAAATGCCATTCGAAAATAAATTGGCCCAAATCGATGCTTAACTGACTTATAATCCGTGGAGAATAGGATCAATAGATCGGTGAAGAATAGCCTCGGCCTGATTCCGTGTTCTGTAGCCTCCAGAAATCGAAAGAAAATGGCATTTCGGATAAATCGCCCGAAATCTGTGATGGTACCCCTTTGGAATCTGCCAAAAATTGACCCGGAATAAATCCGCCCATATCGGTGCTTAATGGACTCAAACATCATTGGAGAATAGCCTCAGGCCGAACAAGTGATCAGTAGCCTTCAATATCCAAAGAAAATGGCCTTTCGTCGCCCAAGAAATTACGAAAATGCCATTCGAAAATAAATTGGCCCAAATCGATGCTTAACGGACTCATCATCAGTGGATAATAGGATCAATAGACTTCATTATCGGTGGAGAATAGCCTCGGCCTGATTTCGTGATTTTTAGCCTCCAGAATCGAAAGAGAATGGCATTTTGGATAAATCGCTCAAAATCTGTGATGGTACCCCTTTGGAATCTGCCAAAAATTCACCCGGAATAAATCCGCCGAAATCGGTGCTTAATGGACTCAATCATCGTTGGAGAATAACCTCTTGACGATTCCGAGATCTGTAGCCTTCAATATCCAAAGAAAATGGCCTTTCGTCGCCCAAGAAATTACGAAAATGCCATTCGAAAATAAATTGGCCCAAATCGATGCTTAACTGACTTATAATCCGTGGAGAATAGGATCAATAGACTTCATTATCGGTGAAGAATAGCCTCGGCCTGGCCAAATCCGTGATGTGTAGCCTTCACTATCCAAAGAAAATGGCCTTTCGTCGCCCAAGAAATTACGAAAATGCCATTCGGATATAAATTGGCCCAAATCGATGCTTAACGGACTTATCATCCGTGAAGAATAGGATCAATAGACTTCATTATCGGTGGAGAACTGCCTCGGCCTTATTCGGTGATCTGTAGCCTCCAGAATCGAAAGAATATGGCATTTCGGATAAATCGCCCGAAATCTGTGATGGTACCCCTTTGGAATCTGCCAAAAATTGACACGGAATAAATCCGCTCAAACCAGTGCTTAATGGACTCAATCATCGTTGGAGAATAGCCTCAGGCCGAATCCGGATCTGTAGCCTTCAATATCCAAAGAAAATGGCCTTTCGTCGCACAAGAAATTACGAATATGTCATTCGAAAATAAATTGGCCCAAATCGATGCTTAACGGACTTATCATCTGTGGAGAATAGGATCAATAGACTTCATTATCGGTGGAGAATAGCCTCGGCCTGATTCCGTGATCTGTAGCCTCCAGAATCGAAAGAAAATGGCATTTCGGATAAATCGCACGAAATCTGTGATGGTACACCCCTTTGGAATATGTCAAAAATAGACCCGGAATAAATCCGCCCAAACTGGTGCTTAATGGACTCAATCATCGTTGGAGAATAGCCTCAGGCCGAATCCGTGATCTGTAGCCTTCAATATCCAAAGAAAATGGTGTTTCGTCGCCCAAGAAATTACGAAAATGCCATTCGAAAATAAATTGGCCCAAATCGATGCTTAACGGACTTATCATCCGTGGAGAATAGGATCAATAGACTTCATTATCGGTGGAGAATAGCCTCGGCCAAATTCCGTGATCTATAGCCTCCATAATTGAAAGAAAATTGCATTTCGGATAAATCGCCCGAAATCTGTGATGGTACCCCTTTGGAATCTGCCAAAAATTGTCCCGGAATAAATCCGCCCAAATCGGTGCTTAATGGACTCAATCATCGTTGTTGAATAGCCTCAGGCCGAATCCGTGATCTGTAGCCTTCAATATCCAAAGAAAATGGCCTATCGTCGCCTAGGAAATTACGAAAATGCCATTCGAAAATAAATTGGCCCGAATCGATGTTTAACGGACTTATCATCCGTGGAGAATGGGATCAATAGACTTCATTATCGGTGGAGAATAGCCTCGGCCTGATTCCGTGATCTATAGCCTCCAGAATCGAAAGAAAATAGCATTTCGGATAAATCGCCCGAAATCTGTGATGGTACCCCTTTGGAATCTGACAAAAATTGACCCAGA
Source organism: Linum trigynum (assembly GCA_964030455.1). NCBI lineage: Eukaryota > Viridiplantae > Streptophyta > Magnoliopsida > Malpighiales > Linaceae > Linum > Linum trigynum. The sequence goes on from OZ034820.1 coordinate 1,125,298, forward strand.
ATAAATCCGCTCAAATCGGTGCTTAATGGACTCAATCATCGTTGGAGAATAGCCTCAGGCCGAATCCGTGATCTGTAGCCTTCAATATCCAAAGAAAATGGCCTTTCGTCGCACAAGAAATTACGAATATGTCATTCGAAAATAAATTGGCCCAAATCGATGCTTAACGGACTTATCATCTGTGGAGAATAGGATCAATAGACTTCATTATCGGTGGAGAATAGCCTCGGCCTGATTCCGTGATCTGTGGCCTCCAGAATCGAAAGAAAATGGCATTTTCGGATAAATCGCACGAAATCTGTGATGGTACACTCCTTTGGAATATGCCAAAAATTCACCCGGAATAAATCCGCCCAAACTGGTGCTTAATGGACTCAATCATCGTTGGAGAATAGCCTCAGGCCGAATCCGTGATCTGTAGCCTTCAATATCCAAAGAAAATGGTGTTTCGTCGCCCAAGAAATTACGAAAATGCCATTCGAAAATAAATTGGCCCAAATCGATGCTTAACGGACTTATCATCCGTGGAGAATAGGATCAATAGACTTCATTATCGGTGGAGAATAGCCTCGGCCAAATTCCGTGATCTGTAGCCTCCATAATTGAAAGAAAATGGCATTTCGGATAAATCGCCCGAAATCTGTGATGGTACCCCTTTGGAATCTGCCAAAAATTGTCTTGGAATAAATCCGCCCAAATCGGTGCTTAATGGACTCAATCATCGTTGTTGAATAGCCTCAGGCCGAATCCGTGATCTGTAACCTTCAATATCCAAAGAAAATGGCCTATCGTCGCCTAGGAAATTACGAAAATGACATTCGAAAATAAATTGGCCCGAATCGATGCTTAACGGACTTATCATCCGTGGAGAATAGGATCAATAGACTTCATTATCGGTGGAGAATAGCCTCGGCCTGATTCCGTGATCTGTAGCCTCCAGAATCGAAAGAAAATGGCATTTCGGATAAATCGCACGAAATCTGTGATGGTACACCCCTTTGGAATATGCCAAAAATTGACCCGGAATAAATCCGCCCAAACCGGTGCTTAATGGACTCAATCATCGTTGGAGAATAGCGTCAGAGCCGAATCCGTGATCTGTAGCCTTCAATATCCAAAGAAAATGGCCTTTCGTCGTACAAGAAATTACGAATATGTCATTCGAAAATAAATTGGCCCAAATCGATGCTTAACGGACTTATCATCTGTGGAGAATAGGATCAATAGACTTCATTATCGGTGGAGAATAGCCTCGGCCTGATTCCGTGATCTATAGCCTCCAGAATCTGAAAAAATGGCATTTCGGATAAATCGCACGAAATCTGTGATGGCACACCCCTTTGGAATATGCCAAAAATTAACCCGCAATAAATCCGCCCAAATCTGTGCTTAATGGACTCAATCATCGTTGGAGAATAGCCTCAGGCCGAATCCGTGATCTGTAGCCTTCAATATCCAAAGAAAATGGCCTTTCGTCGCCTAATAAATTATTAAAATGCCATTCGAAAATAAATTGGCCCAAATCGATGCTTAACGGACTTATCATCCGTGGAGAATAGGATCAATGGACTTCATTAACGGTGGAGAATAGCCTCGGCCTGATTCAGTGATCTGTAAACTCCAGAATAAAATTAAAATGGCATTCCAGATAAATCGCCCGAAATCTGTGATGGTACCCCTTTGGAATCTGCCAAAAATTAACCCGGAATAAATCCGCCCAAATCGGTGCTTAATGGACTCAATCATCGTTGGAGAATAGCATCGGCCTGATTCCGTGATCTGTAGCCTCCAGAATCGAAAGAAAATGGCATTTCGGATAAATCGCCCGAAATCTGTGATGGTACCCCTTTGGAATCTGCCAAAAAATTGACCTGGAATAAATCCGTCCAAATCGGTGCTTAATGGACTCAATCATCGTTGGAGAGTATCCTCAGGCCGAATCCGTGATCTGTAGCCTTCACTGTCCAAAGAAAATGACCTTTCGTCGCCCAAGAAATTACGAAAATGCCATTCGAATATAAATTGGCCCAAATCGATGCTTAACGGACTTATCATCCGTGAAGAATAGGATTAATAGACTTCATTATCGTGGGAGAATTGCCTCGGCCTTATTCCGTGATCTGTAGCCTCCAGAATCGAAAGAATATGGCATTTCGGATAAATCGCCCAAAATTTGTGATGGTACCCCTTTGGAATCTTCCAAAAATTGACCCGCAATATATCCGCCCAAATCGGTGCTTAATGGACTCAATCATCGCTGGAGAATAGCCTCAGGCCAAATCCGTGATCTGTAGCCTTCAATATCCAAAGAAAATGGCTTTTCTTCGCCCAAGAAATTACGAAAATGCCATTCGAAAATAAATTGGCCCAAATCGATGCTTAACGAACTTATCATCCGTGGAGGATCAATAGACTTCATTATCGGTGGGGAATAGCCTCGGTCTGATTCCGTGATCTGTAGCCTCCAGATTGGAAAGAAAATGGCATTTCGGATAAATCGCCCAAAATCTGTGATGGTACCCCATTGGAATCTGCCAAAAATTGACACGGAATAAATCCGCTCAAACCGGTGCTTAATGGACTCAATCATCGTTGGAGAATAGCCTCAGGCCAAATCCGTGATCTGTAGCCTTCAATATCCAAAGAAAATGGCCTTTCTTAGCCCAAGAAATTACGAAAATGCTATTCGAAAATAAATTAGCCCAAATCGATTCTTAACGAACTTATCATCCGTGGAGGATCAATAGACTTCATTATAGGTGGGGAATAGCCTCGGCCTGATTCCGTGATCTGTAGCATTCAGATTCGAAAGAAAATGGCATTTCGGATAAATCACCCGAAATCTGTGATGGTACCCCTTTGGAATCTGCCAAAAATTGACACAGAATAAATCCGCCCAAACCGGTGCTTAATGGACTCAATCATCGTTAGAGAATAGACTCAGGCCGAATCCGTGATCTGTAGCCTTCAATATCCAAAGAAAATGGCCTTTCGTCTCCCAAGAAATTACGAAAATGCCATTCGTAAATAAATTGGCCCAAATCGATGCTTAATGGACTTATCATCCGTGGAGAATAGGATCAATAGACTTCATTATCGGTGGAGTATAGCCTCGGCCTGATTCCGTGATCTGTAGCCTCCAGAATCGAAAGAAAATGGCATTTCGGATAAATCGCCCGAAATCTGTGATGGTACCCCTTTGGAATCTGTCAAAAATTGACCTGCAATAAATCCGCCCAAATTGGTGCTTAATGGACTCAATCATCGTTGGAGAATAGCCTCAGGCGGAATCTGTGATCTGTAGGCTTCAATATCCAAAGAAAATGGCCTTTCGTCGCCCAAGAAATTACGAAAATGCCATACGAAAATAAATTGGCCCAAATCGATGCTCAACGGACTTATCATCCGTGGAGAATAGGATCAATAGACTTCATTATCGGTGGAGAATAGCCTCGGCCTGATTCCGTGATCTGTAGCCTCCAGAATCGAAATAAATGGTATTTCGGATAAATCTCCTGAAATTTGTGATGGTACCCCTTTGGAATCAGCCAAAAATACCCGGAATAAATCCGCCCAAATCGGTGCTTAATGGACTCAATCATCGTTGGAGAATAGCCTCAGGCCGAATCCTTGATCTGTAGCCTTCAATATCCAAAGAAAATGGCCTTTCGTCGCCCAAGAAATTACGAAAATGCCATTCGAAAATAAATTGGCCCAAATCGATGCTTAACGGACTTATCATCCGTGGAGAATAGGATCAATAGACTTAATTATCGGTGGAGAATAGCCTCGGGCTGATTCCGTGATTGTAGCCTCCAGAATCGAAAGAAAATGGCATTTCGGATAAATCGCCCGAAATCTGTGATGGTACCCCTTTGGAATCTGCCAAAAATTGACCCAGAATAAATCCGCCCAAATCGGTGCTTAATGGGCTCAATCATCATTGGAGAATAGCCTCAGGCCGAATCCGTGATCTGTAGCCTTCAATATCCAAAGAAAATGGCCTTTCGTCGCCCAAGAAATTACGAAAATGCCATTGATAATTCCGTTAAGCATCGATTTGTGCCAATTTATTTTCGGATGACATTTTCGTTGTTTTTTGGATGACGAAAGTCCATTTTCTTTGGATTTTGAAGTCTACAGATCACGGATTCGGCCTGAGGCTATTCTTCAACGATGATTAAGTCCATTAAGCACTGATTTGGGCGGATTTATTCCCAGTCAATTTTTGGCAGATTTCAAAGGTGTACCATCATAGATTTCCGGCAATTTTTTCGAAATGCCAATTTCTTTCGGTTCTTGAGGTTGCATATCACGGAATCAGGCCGAAGCTATTCTCCCCCGATAATGAAGTCTATTGATCCTATTCTCCATGGATGATAAGTTCATTAAGCACTAATTTGGTCGAATTTATTTTTGGATGGTATTTTCGTAATTTTTTGGGTGACGAAAGGCCATTTTCTTTGGATTTTGAATGCTACAGACCACGGATTCGGCCTGAGGCTATTCTCCAATGATGATTAATTTCATTAAGCACCGATTTGGGCAGATTTATTCGGGTCAATTTTTGGCAGATTCCAAAGGGGTACCATCACAGATTTCGGGCGATTTTTCCTAAATGTCATTTTATTTTGATTATGGATGCTGCAGATCTCGGAATCAGGCCGAGGCGATTCTCCACCGATAATGAAGTCTATTGATCTTATTATCCGCAGATGATAAGTCCATTAAGCATCGATTTGTGCCAATTTATTTTCGGATGACATTTTCGTTATTTTCTGTATGACGAAAGGCCATTTTCTTTGGATTTTGAAGGCCATAGATCACGGATTCGGCAGGAGGCTATTCTTCAACGATGATTAAGTCCATTAAGCACCAATTTGGGCGAATTTATTCCTAGTCAATTTTTGGCAGATTCCAAAGGGGTACCATCACAGATTTCAGGCGATTTTTCCGAAATGCCATTTTATTTTGATTATGGATGTTGCAGATCACGGAATCAGGCCGAGGCGATTCTCCACTGATAATGAAGTCTATTGATCCTATTCTCCACGGATGATAAGTCCATTAAGCACTGATTTGGTATAATTTATTTTTGGATGGCATTTTCATAATTTTTTGGGCGACGAAAGGTCATTTTCTTTGGATTTTGAAGGCTATTGATCACGGATTCGGCCTGAGGCTAATCTCCAACGATGATTAATTTCATTAAGCACCGATTTGAGCCGATTTATTCCTAGTAAATTTTTGGCAGATTCCAAAGGGGTACCATCATAGATTTCGTGCGATTTATACGAAATGCCATTTTCTTTCGATTCTCGAGGCTGCAAATCATGGAATCAGGGCTATGCTACTCTCCACCACTAATGAAGTCTATTGATCCTATTCTCCACGGATGATAAGTCCATTAAGCACTAATTTGGGCCAATTTATTTTCAGATGGCATTTGTGAAAATTTTTTGGTTGAGGAATGCCATTTTCTTTGGATTTTGATGGCTACAGATCACAGATTCGGCCTCAGGCTATTCTCCACCAATTATGAAGTCTATTGATCCTATTCTCCGCAGATGATAAGTCCATTAAGCATCGATTTGTGCCAATTTATTTTCGGATAACATTTTCATTATTTTTTGGGTGACGAAAAGCCATTTTCTTTGGATTTTGAAGGCTACAGAACACAGATTCGGCCTTAGGTTATTCTCCAACGATGATTAAGTCCATTAAGCACTGATTTGGGCGGATTTATTCCTTGTAAATTTTTGGCAGATTCCAAAGCGGTACCATCACAGATTTCGTGCGATTTTTCCGAAATGTCATTTTCTTTCGATTCTCGAGTCTGCAAATCATGGAATCAGGCCTAGGCTACTCTCCACCACTAATAAAGTCTATTGATCCTATTCTCCGCGGATGATAAGTCCATTAAGCACCGATTTGGGGCAATTTATTTTCTGATGGCATTTTTGTAATTTTTTTGGTCGAGGAAAGCCATTTTCTTTTGATTTGGAAGGCTAAACATCACAGATTCGGCCTCAAGCAATTCTCCAATGATGATTAAGTCCATTAAGCACCATTTTGGGCGGATTTATTCCGGGTCAATTTTCTGCGGATTCAAAAGGGGTACCATCACAGATTTCAGGCGATTTTTCCGAAATGCCAATTTCTTTCAATTCTTAAGGCTGCAGATCACAAAATCAGGCCGAAGCTATTCTCCACCTATAATGAAGTCTATTGATCCTGTTCTCCACGGATGATAAGTCCATTAAGCACAGATTTGGTCTATTTTATTTTCGAATGGCATTTTCGTAATTTTTTGGGCGACGAAAGGTCATTTTCTTTGGATTTTGAAAGTTACTGATCACGGATTCGGCCTGAGGCTATTCTCCAACGATGATTAATTTCATTAAGCATCGATTTGGGCGGATTTTTCCGGGTCAATGTTTGGCAGATTTCAAAGGGGTACCATCACAGATTTCGGGTGATTTTTCCGAAATGTCATTTTATTTTGATTCTGGATGCTACAAATCACGGAATCAGGCTGAGGCTATTCTCCATTGATAATGAAGTCTATAGATCCTATTCTCTGCAAATGATAAGTCCATTAAGCATCGATTTGTGCCAATTAATTTCCGGATGACATTTTCGTTTTTTTTTTTTTTTTTTGTGACGAAAGGCCATTTTCTTTGGATTTTGAAGGCTACAGATCAAAGATTCGGCCTGAGGTTTTTCTTCTACGATGATTAAGTCCATTAAGCACCGATTTGACAGATTCCAAAGGGGTACCATCACAAATTTTTGGCAGATTCCAAAGGGGTACCATCACAAATTTCGGACTATTTTTCCGAAATGCCATTTTCTTTCGATTCTCGAGGCTTCCAATCAAGGAATCAAGACTAGGCTACTCTCCACCACTAATGAAGTCTATTGATCCTATTATCCATGGATGATAAGTCCATTAAGCAAAGATTTGGGCTAATTTATTTTCGGATGGCATTTGCGTAATTTTTTGGGCGACGAAAGGCCATTTTCTTTGGATTTTGGATGCTACAGATCACGAAATCAGGTTGAGGCTATTCTCCACCGATAATGAAGTCTATTGATCCTATTCTCTACAGATGATAAGTCCATTAAGATCGATTTGTGTCAATTGATTTCGGATGACATTTTTCATTTAATTTTTTGATGACGAAATGCCATTTTCTTTGGATTTTGAAGGCTAAAGATCACGGATTCGGCCTAAGGCTATTCTTCATCGATGATTAAGTCCATTATTCACCGATTTGGGTGGATTTATTCTGGGTCAATTTTTGGCAGATTTCAAAGGGGTGCCATCACAGATTTCGGACGATTTTTCCGAAATGCCAATTTCTTTCGATTCTTGAGGCTGCTGATCACGGAATCAGGCCGAATCTATTCTCCTCCGGTAATGAAGTATATTGATCCTATTCTCCATGGATGAGAAGTCCATTAAGCACTGATTTGGTCTAATTTATTTTCGGATGGCATTTTTGTAATTTTTTGGGCGACGAAAGGCCATTTTCTTTGGATTTTGAAGGCTACAGATCACGGATTCGGCCTGAGGCTTTTCTCCAACGATGATTAATATCATTAAGCATCGATTTGGGCGGATTTATTCCGGGTCAATTTTTGGCACTTTTCAAAGGTGTACCATCACAGATTTCGGGCGATTTTTCTAAATGCCATTTTATTTTGATTCTTGAGGTTGCAGATCACGAAATCAGGCCGAAGCTATTCTCCACCGATAATGAAGTCTATTGATCCTATTCTCCACGGATGATAAGTCCATTAAGCACTGATTTGGTCTAATTTATTTTCGGATGACATTTTCGTAATTTTTTGGGCGACGAAAGGTAATTTTCTTTGGATTTTGAAGGCTACAGATCACGGATCCGGCCTGAGGCTATTCTCCAACGATGATTAATTTCATTAAGCACCGATTTGAGCGGATTTATTCCAGGTCAATTTTTGGCAGATTCCAAAGGGGTACCATCACAGATTTCGTGCGATTTTTTCCGAAATGCCATTTTATTTTGATTCTGGATGCTGCAGATCACGGAATCAGGCGTAGGCTATTCTCTATCGATAATGAAGTCTATTGATCCTATTCTCCGCATATGATAAGTCGATTAACCATCGATTTGTGCCAATTTATTTTCGGATGACATTTTCGTAATTTTTTGGGCGACGAAAGGCCATTTTCTTTGGATTTTGAAGGCTACATATCACGGATTCAGCCTGAGGCTATTCTCCAACGATGATTAATTTCATTAAGCACCGATTTGAGCGGATATATTCCGGGTCAATTTTTGGCAGATTCCAAAGGGGTACTATCACAGATTTCGTGCGATTTTTCCGAAATGCCATTTTATTTTGATTCTGGATGCTGCAGATCACGGAATCAGGCTGAGGCTATTCTCCACCGATAGTGAAGTCTATTGATCCTATTCTCCACATATGATAAGTCGATTAACCATCGATTATTTCCAATTTATTTTCGGATGACATTTTCGTAATTTTTTGGGTGACCAAAGGTCATTTCTTTGGATTTTGAAGGCTACAGATCACAGATTCGCCCTGAGGTTATTCTCCTACGAAGATTAAGTCCATTAAGAACCGATTTTGGTGGATTTATTCCGGGTCAATTTTTGGCAGATTCAAATGGAGTACCATCACAGATTTCGGGCGATTTATCAGAAATGCGATTTTATTTTGATTCTGGATGCTCCAGATCACGAAATCAGGCCGAGGCTATTCTCCACCGATAATGAAGTCTATTGATCCTATTCTCCGCAGATGATGAATCCATTAAGCATCGATTTGTGCCAATTTATTTTTGGATGACATTTTCGTTATTTTTTGGGTGACGAAACACCATTTTCTTTGGATTTTGAAGGCTACAGATCACGGATTCGATGTGGGGCTATTCTTCAACGATGATTAAGTCCATTAATCCTGTAGCCTTCAAAATCCAAGTAAAATAGCCATTCTAACAAAAATTTCAAAAAAACTAAGAAAATGTCGTCCGAAAATAAATTACTCCAAGTTGTTGCTTAATGGGCTTAATTCTCAATGGAGAATAGGATCCATAGACTACACTATCATTGGAGAATTGTCTCGGGCAGAATCCATGATGCGTAACCTTTAAAATCGAAAGAAAATGATATTTCGGGAAAATCGCCAGTAATCTGTGATGACACCCCTTTGGAATATGCCCGAAATTGACGCATAATAAATCCGACCAAATCGGTGCTTAAGGGTCTTAATCATCGTTGAAGAATAGTCTCAGACCGAATCTGTGTTCGGTAGTTTTCAAAATCTAAGTAAAATTGCTCTTCGAAAAAAATGGCAAAAACAATTACGAAAATGTCATCCGAAAAAATGACCCTAAATGGTTGCTTAATAGACTTAATCATTATTGGAGAATAGGATCCATAGACTTCACCATCGGTGGAGAATAGCCTTGGGTCAAATCCGTGATCCGTAGTCTTTGAAATCGAAAGAAAATGGCATTTCGGTAAAATCGCCTGAAATTTGTGATGGTACCGAATTGGAATTTGCCAAAAATAGACCTGGAATAAATCTGCCCAAAATGGTGATTAATGGACTTAATAATCGTTGAAGAATAGTATCAGGCCGAATCTGTGCTATGTAGCCTTCAAAATCCAAGTAAAATGGTCATTCGAAAAAAATACGAAAATGTCATCCGAAAACAAATTATCCCAAATTGCTGCTTAATAGATTTAATCGTCGATGGATAATAGGATCCATAGACTTCACCATCGGTGGAGAATAGGCTTGGGCCGAATCCGTGATCCGTAGCCTTTAAAATCGAAAGAAAATGGCATTTCGTTAAAATCACCTGAAATCTACGATGGTACCCCTTTGGAATTTGCCAAAAATAGACCCGGAATAAATCTACCCAAATTGGTGCTTAAGTGACTCAATAATTGTTGAAGAATAGTATTTGGCCGAATCTGTGCTATGTAGCTTTCAAAATTCAAGTAAAATGGCCCTTCGAAAAAAGATCGCAAAAAATTAACGCAAATGTCATCCGAAAACAAATTAACTCAAATTGTTGCTTAATGGACTTAATTGGAGGTGGAGAATAGAATCCATAGACTTCACCATCGGTGGAGAATAGCCTCGGACCGAATCTGTGATCCGTAGCCTTCTAAACTGAAAGAAAATGGCATTTCGTGGAAATCGCACGAAATCTGTGATGGTACCCCTTTGGAATCTGCCAAAAATTGACCCGGAACAAATTCTCCAAATCATTGCTTAAGAGACTTAATCATCATTGAAGAATTTACTCAGGCCGAGTCTGTGATTTGTAGCTTTCAAAATCCAACTTAAATGTCCCTTTGAAAAAAATCATCAAAAAAATACGAAAATGCCATCCGAACTTTTTTTTACCCCAAATTATTGCTTAATGGACTTAATCGTTGGTGGAGAATAGCCTCGGTCCTAATCTGTGATCCGTAGCCTTCAAAATTGAAAGAAAATGGCATTTCGGAAAAATCGCCTGAAATCTGTGATGGTACCCATTTGGAATCTGTCAAAATTGACCCGAAATAAATCTGTCGAAATTGGTTTTTGAGGGATTTAATCATCGTTGAAGAATAGTCTCAAACCGAATCTGTGATATGTAGCTTTCAAAATATGAGTAAAATGGCCCTTCGAAAATAAATTGCCAAAAAATTACGAAAATGCCATCCGAAAACAAATTAACTCAAATTGTTGCTTAATGTACTTAATTGTTGGTTAAGAAGAGGATTCATAGACCTCACCATCGGTGGAGAATAGTCTATGGCCTAATCCGTGATATGTAGCCTTCTGAATCGAAAGAAAATGGCATTTCGAAAAAATCGTCAGAAATCTGTGATGCTACCCCTTTGGGATCTGACCCGGAATAAATCCGCAGAAATCGGTGATTAAGTGACTTAATCATCGTTGAAGAATAGTCTCACTCCGAATTTGTGATCTGTAGCCTTCAAAATCCAAGTAAAATGGCCCTTCGAAGAAAAAAAACGTCAAAAGTTACAAAAATGTCGTCCGGAAATAAATTACCCCAAAATTGTTGCTTAATGGGCTCAATCGTCGGTGGAGAATAGGATCAATAGTCTTCACCATCGATGGAGAATAGCCTCGGGCCAAATTCGTGATCTGTAGCCTTCAAAATCGAAAGAAAATGGTATTTAGGAAAAATCCCCCCGTAATCTGCGTTGTTATACCCCTTTGGAATATGCTCAAAATTGACCCATAAAAAATCCGCCCAAATATGTTCTTAAGGGACTTAATCATCGTTGAAGAATAGTCTCAGGCCGAATATGTGTTCTCTAGCCTTCAAAATCCAAGTAAAATGGCCCTTCGAAAAAATGGCCAAAAAATTATGGAAATGCCATCCAAAAATAAATTACCCTAAATTGTTGTTTAATGGATTTAATCATCGGTGGGAAATAGGATCGAAGACTTCACCATCGGTAGAGAATAGTCTTGGGCAGAATTCATGCTCCGTAGCCTTCAAAATCGAAAGAAAATGGCATTTCGGGAAAATCGCCTGAAATTGTGATGGTACCCCCTTTGGAATTTGCAAAAAATTGACCCAGAATAAATCATCCCGAATTGATGCTTAAGGGACTTAATCATTGTTGAAGAATAGTCTCAGGCCGAATTTGTGATATGTAGCCTTCAAAATCCAAGTAAAATGGCCATTCGAAAACAAATCACAAAAATTACGAAAATGTCATCCGAAAACAAATTACCCCAAATTGTTATTGATGGACTTAATCGTCGGTGGAGAATAGGTTCACCATCGGTGAAGAATAGCCTCAGGCCGAATCCGTTATCCGTAACCTTCAAAATCGAAAGAAAATGGTATTTCGGGAAAATCGCCCTTAATCTGTAATGGTACCCCTTTGGAATTTGCCAAAAATTGACCCGGAATAAATCTGCCCAACTCGTTGCTTAAGGGACTTAATCCTCGTTGAAGAATATCCTCAGGGCGAATCTATGATCTGTAGCCTTCAAAATCCAAGTAAAATGGCCCTTCGAAAATAATCTCCAAAAAATTACGAAAAATGTCATCCGAAAATAAATCACCCCAAATTGTTGCTTAATTGACTTAATCGTCGGTGGAGAATAGGATTCACCATGATATTCGGAGGCCCTGCCTAATGAATGTTGTTTTTGTGTGGGCCTTGCAAGCCCAATGGGGTCATGGTTGGCTGGCTCTGCCTCCTGACTAATGGGTCATGGTGGGCCTTGCCAGCACAAGGGGCACATGGTTGGCTCAGCATCCGGACCAATGGATTATGAGGTCCCAAAAAGTTGAGGCTCTGTGCTGTGGGTCAGACCAGCACAGAGTTTGGGCGAGGCCTGATCATTGAAGAATAGTCTCAGACCGAATCTATTATCTGTAGCCCTCAAAATCCAAATAAAATGGTCATTCAAAAAAAATTCGTCAAAAATTATGAAAATGTCGTCCGAAAATAAAATACCCCAAACTGTTGCTTAATGGACTTAATCGTCGATGGAGAGTAGGATCCATAGACTTTACCATCGATGGAGAATAGTCTCGGACCGAATCCGTGAGGCGTAGCCTTCAAAATCGAAAGAAAATGATATTTCGGGAAAATCGTTCGTAATATGTGATGATATCATTTTAGAATATGCCCAAAATTGATCCATAATAAATCCGTCCAAGTTGGTGTTTAAATAATTTAATCATTGTTGAATAATAATGTCAGACCAAATCTGTGATCGGAAACATTCAAAATCGAAAGAAGTTTCTCAACACTGCAAACCGCGGGAAGGTCAACTCAACGGGCCTACCCTGCCCGTAAGCTAAGGAGGGCAGTTCCGTGGGGTCGGATAGTATGCCTACCCTTAAAAGGGTTGGCTTTTTGACACCCCCTTTATGATTGGCCAATTTTATTTCCAATCATTGGCAAGTATTAATTAAACTGGTTTTTTATTTTTTTAATCTTGTAATTTGGGTTTTCTCACCCACATTGAAAAGGGAAAGAATTTAGGAAATCAGAAAAAAGCACCCCCCAAATGTGCAATTAATTGCCATTTTTTCTTCCTTTCGTCTCCTTCTCTCTCCATTTGGGCCCCCTTTCCATTTTGATTTCATTTTAACCAGAACCCTCCTCTACTCTGAAACGACCAAAACCCTCCCCCATTTTCATCTTCCTCTTCCTCCCGCAGCCGCCACCGCCATCACCCCTCTCCGCCCTCTTCATCCACGCCTTCCACCTGTGCTGCCTCCATCCCTCCAACCGTCGTACTCCTCCAGTGCCTTCCCCACCACCATCCTCCTATCTCCAACTGCCGCCATCCTGGGATCGCCTCTAACCTACCTGGTGGATTGCTCGCACCACTGGAGTGGTACGTGTACCAGTGGAGTGGTACGTGTACATCAACTTCATCACTTCACGCGGCCCGAAATCATTAACGTCGAGCATATGGAAGATGGTGGCGTTGCCGTGAAAGTGGAGCCAATTAGAGACGCTGAGGAACACCAAAAAAATATCAGTAAGGATCTGTATTCATGTCTCGTCGACTTCTCCCGCCCGACAATGTACCAGTGCACTGGTATGTTGTATCATTGAAGTGATGATCCTGTAGTCATTTGGCCGGCTATTGAAAGAAAAAAAGCTTGCATCTGCTCACCCTATTATCTAACCGGTCCCATCTCTCTCCTACAATGCCACTGCAATGGTATTTTTCCCCTGAAAAGGTCCAGACGGACACCACTGGTTATTGAAGTTGCGTAAACAACCTAGTTGCTTTGCATTAGGTATTGTCAATACGGTCGTAAACTAGTATATTTGTTTGAATGAATATGTATCAATGACATGACAAGAGTGACAGTGCTTACCCTTAATGTTGTGTTTTTATGTACCAGTCTAGTGATACAATGTTCCGGGACCAATATTGAAGTTTGTAAACTTGTTTTAAAATTGTTGAGGGACAAATTTCTAGATGAAATATCGATGTTCAAATGTTACCATTGCAACATTAGATATAATGTACTTGTACCACTAAACTTATACATATACCACTGAACTGATACATGTATCACTAAACTGATACATGTACCACAGAGAGTATGGCATGAGGGAATTTACTGGTATTTGTATCATTGAAGTAGTACTGCATTGTTGCTCCGTTATTGTTTATCATTGTTATGAAAAATATCATTGCACTAGTATTGTTCTCACTCCAACTCGTATTTGCCACTTCTAATGTACCACTTCATTTGTATTTTGTATGGGAGAAATACACTACACGCCACTAAACTATAAGAATTGGGGTAAGGATACTACTAATGTGAAAATAGAGCACCAAATACCATTAAAGTTCCCAAAATATGCATCCATTAAATTCTTCATCAATTTGATTAACCAAATGAATACAATATATTTTTCCACCTCAAGCCTCTTTAACTTTCGTTGAAACTCGACATTAAGAGTTGCTGGACCATAAATATCTTCATTGTCATTGCTCCATTTTGCAAGCTCCCTAATCGCTCTCGCTTGTAGTCCGGAACGTGCTCTACTCCCTGCTCCGTGCGATTTGTCTTTCCTAGCGTGCATCCGACGCCGCTCCACAACTTCTCGAGGAACTCACTGCTCTGACTGAAATCAAAGAAGGTAAAATCAAAAGTCAAACCAATAAATATAACTACTGATAGATGAGATCAACAATAAGACTTTCACTGCAGATATATCAATCCATTGATAGCTCTATCCTAGAAAGTCATTCTAAACATAACTACTACGGTAGTTGTACTTTAAACAACCATAATGATTTTGTTTGTACCACTACAGTGATAGCACTACCCACAAAAACATCACAATGAACTACCACTGCAGCGATAGATCAACAACTGCAGTGATAGATCTACCACTAAAGTGATAGACACAATATGCCACAAAAACATTCACATGGTTAACTATATCAATGTGTTGATAGACTGCAGTCAAATAAACAACACTACATTATCCAAGAATCAACTATCACTAGAGTGGTATACTTCCGTACCAGAATCAACAATTTATACCACTCCAGTGATAGACATACCACTGGAATAACATTCAACAAAAACTCAAACACTACAATTATCATTGTAGTGGTAACATTACCACAAGAAAAAAACACATCTTAGTGGGTATGAGAGAGAAAAACTAGACTGATAAGGAATAGTTAAAAAATCACAAATCTAGAAAAATCCAGGATAATGATAAACTACCAGTACACTGGTACCAATACTAGTACTCACATATGAGTATAATCATAAACTACCAGTTCACTGGTATCAATACCAGTTCTACACCAAAAACCCAGATCTGGGTATGGGAGAGAGAGATAGTGGGACGGAGAGAGTTACCTCAGATTCTTCGTCGTCGTTGTCGCCGGGAAGGGAAGGATGGCCAGTGTAGGAAGGGGAGACGGGTCGTCATCTTTGCCGGGAAGGTGAGGATGATCATTGTCTTCTCCGTCGATCCCTTCACAGTGCCAAGCTTGTGGAAGGAGATGGAGAGTTACGGCAAGCTTGGTGTTGCTCGGAGAACAGCGACAGTCACGATCTAAGACATAGCCACGATGGAGGATGCGGGACAGAGCCGGAGGGAGATGCGGACTGTGACGGTGAAGAAGCGACGACGGCGAGCAGGGAAGAGGGAATCGAGGGAGAGAAAAAAGGAGGAGAAGAAAAGGGTTTCGAATTGGGGGTGATAATCGTTTTTCCCCATATTCTTTCTCTTTTCCAATGTGGTGAGAGAAATTAATTATGTAATTAATGTATAAAAAATAGGTGATTAATACTTATCATTGGATTAAATGGATGGTATTTAAGAGGGGTGTCAAAAATCAAACCCCCTTAAAAGGGTAGTCACGCTAACCGCTCCCAGTTCCGTCTTTGAGATCGTGGGGCTTAACTTTTTTTATTTTCTTCTTCGAAAAACAAAACAAAAGAAATGAATTAAGAAGCTTGCCACGCGTGTCGTGACGTGTCGATCTGACGAAGCTTGAACGAAAGTACAGAGAAGACGGACGGATTTGCGTGTGAAAACCACACACCCGCCAAAATCTGACGGCCACACGACTGACACGTGTCACGGGGCTTCCCCTATATTCCCAAGTCTACGACCAACTGCCACAAAATTTTGATCAACGCGGAGAACAGAAAAACAAGAAAAGGTCACGGAGAGAAACGAAAGTGCGAGAGAGTTCGCGGCGAAGGGGGGAAAGGAGGACGGAAAATTGCTGGGTTTTGTTGGGTTATTGAGTTTAGAGCACTGTAAACTGTAAAGGCTTGCGAAACGTTCTCTCTGTCGTTGTGGGATTTTGGTGGGTGAAGTAAAAATGGTAGCTGAAGCAGAGGTAGTGGTTTGTCAGCAGAGAGTCGGCGTCCCGCCGGCGCTGGATGTTCAGTTCTTTGCTAAAGCAGTGAGTAGCGGCGGTGGCGGCTTGCATCAGGCTGATTTAATCTCGCCGACGAGGTTGACCGGCCCAATTCGAGTCTCAGACTCGGCTGATTTGTCGGCCTCTGCAGAGGTTAGTTCTCTACTTCCTTTCTAATCGATCGTTGAATTTTTCTGGGTCCAGGTTGAATTCAGAACTTTCTGCGTAAAAAAGAGTGGTTCCCTTTTGAGCTGGCTTTGATTTACGGGTACTGGATGGTTGAGTTTTAGAAGAATTGCAGTTATTGGTTGGCTTTGTTAGGGTATCGCTTCCATGGTGGCGATCATGTGTTTGAGTTGAACAGTTCATTTTTAGCATGATATCATAACCTGTTAAACATCTATGAAAAACTCTAGTCATTAGGCTGAATTGGCTCACGATCTCTTTATATGTGTGCCCTTCTGTAGGATGTTAAGCCCATGCATAAGGTTCTGGATGAAGTTCTTGATGCAGAAGGATTGCAATTTGTTCCCAGCATCCGCTCTGGTAGTTTTGCTGATATTGGTCCTCGAAGGTACATGGAAGATGAGCATATACGAGTAGATGATTTAAGCACGCAATTGGGCTCATTGTTCACGTTTCCAAAGCCAAGTGCTTTCTATGGGGTAATTCCTTAGCATCCTGAGATTGTTATAGATCAATCGATAATCTTATGTTCTACTTGGTCTTATACATTGTGGTTGATTCTCAGGTCTTTGATGGTCATGGAGGACCCGAAGCGGCAGCTTACATAAGGAAAAATGTCATGAGGTTCTTCTTTGAAGATGTCAACTTCCCACAGAGATCTGAAGTGGATACCATCTTTCTTGAAGAGGCAGAAAATTCGCTTAGGAAAGCTTTCCTTCTTGCGGATCTAGCTTTGGCAGAGGAGGGCGGTGTGAGCAGCTCTTCTGGGACAACAGCAATTGCTGCATTTATATTTGAAAGGTATTTTCTTGCTCCAGAACTTATATTATCTCTCACAGTGCAGAGCAGCTTTATGATTGGTCACCATTGCCCAAAGTCCTTGGATTGTGGCATGTGTAATCTAGATAATTCTGAGAATCCAGTTGACAGTGTTTGTCATAATGAAGACTGGTACAATTTTGGGGTTGATTACACAGAAATTACTGAACTTTGGGGTCACTAACTTGCTTTTATGTCCCCCAACTTTGATTTGTAACAAACTTGTTGATGAAATCTGAACCAATAGTGTAGCAGTCTGTTCATCAGGTCGGATTTTATGTTCGATCCTGAAACTGAAGTTGTCCAAATTAAAATCAAAGTAGAATTTGTAGAAAGAGCCTAATTAGCTGAGATGATTGTAGGGTTTCTCTTTATTTGGTAACTAATCAACATTTTTCATACCGATTGTGGTTTATTGTTGTCCCATTTCCTACAAGCTGATCCTTTCCATCCCATTTTAGGCTCCTTCTGGTTGCCAATGCCGGTGATTGCAGAGCAGTTCTCTGCCGGAAAGGGGAAGCCATCGACATGTCTCAAGATCACCGGCCCATTTATCCTTCCGAAAAAAGGAGGGTCGAACAATTGGGTGGATACATCGACGATGGTTACCTTAACGGTGTGTTATCGGTCTCACGAGCACTTGGTGACTGGGACATGAAACTACCCTGTGGCTCTCGGTCTCCTCTCATATCAGAGCCAGAGTTCCGTCAAGTGGTTCTCACCGAGGAAGACGAGTTTCTTGTTATTGGTTGCGACGGTATTTGGGATGTCATGTCAAGTCAGCATGCAGTGAGTCTCGTCAGGCGTGGACTGCGTCGGCATGATGACCCGGAACAGTGTGCCAAGGACCTTGTCATGGAGGCATTCCGCCGCAACACCTTTGACAACCTTACTGCGATCATTGTCTGCTTCTCGTCCCCTGATCATCGGGAACCCATGTCGCCTGCAAGGCAACGAAGGCCGAGGTGCTGTAGCCTATCTGTGGATGCTTTGTGTAGCTTGAGAAACTTGCTGGATGGGAATGGCAATTCTTGAAGGTATAAATCAGCGCGCTGTACATTCTTCGTCCGGTAAATTTATGAATTCTCATTAGGAGGATAGAGTTGACCGTTTACGGCTCTGCTTCATTTGGATGGTACCGGGCGAGAAGGTTGAGCACATGCAAATAATAAGGAGCTTGCAGTTCTGTAGGTTTTGTTGTGGTTACTTATCGAACTCTACAGGTTTTGATATTTTCTTGAACAGCAGGGTCAAGTGGATTGGTGTAAATAGATTGGGTCTGCTGATGTAAAATGTTGTACTGTATATTTATTTACACAAGTTTGCAATGGCTTATCCTCTAATCTGGCCAAACGATTTTCTGGCAGAAGGAAAAACGGCGAATCAATTTGATTGATATCATATGTGACAAAGTGCTTTTCTTCTATATCCTAAACTTATATTATTATACTGTAACGGTTCAGTATGCTGAAGTTGTGGGATGTAAAAACATTGGTGAGAATGTCGCTTGAGTGACACAAACATTGGTGAGAATCCAATGCCCAAAATCTTTTGCTGCAAATAATCCAGATTATAGTGGTTGTGATTTATGTAATGTTTAAGAGACATGGGCGGGCGGGGCGAGCTTCATGATCAGCGACAGAGCGTATTGGGCACCGAAAGAGAGGCCTATATATCTACACCTTGGGAATCTAGTGGGCAGGGCAACCAGCAAATGACTCAGACTAGCAGCATCCATTTCGAATGAAATAATAATAATAATAATTAAGAACAAAAGTGTCCAATGAGGCGTGGAGGAACTCTCCTGAAATTCGCTCCTTGAATGGGCTAAAAGGTTGCTGGCTGCTGCTTTCCACACATCTTCAGCAACTCTGCTTCACCATATATATAACTGGCGCCCGGCCTTGGCAGATCTAGCAATCGCAGCCCGCAACTTGCAATCTCTAGCTCTAGAATGGGCTATAGCTGATCATGCAAATCAGCCTTCAAGCGTAAGTGAGATTCGAATATGCTCTAGTACATCCACCGCCACCGAGCAGACATTCAACTATCAAGACCATCCATGGAGGCTAGCTCTTACATGATCACTTGCTAGCACATAATGCACCATTTTTTCATCAATCCTGCTAGCTGTTAGCAGTCGATGCAGGCACCATCTTATATCTCATAATACAAAAGCATATAGTTTGTGCCAGATTTGTCATATTGAATAGTTTAGAACACAAATGATACTTTTTGGAGAGTTTGGGTTTCCTAGTGGAATTAGCCCCAAAAAAACAAAGTAGTAGCTCATAAAATATGACTACTCCCTGTCGATCGCCAGCTAATTGATTAGGGGGTGATGCACATGGAGACCCCGCTCAAATTTGATTCAAAGTCGTTCAAAGGTTTGTCATCTTCATGTAATGCCCCCTCCACACTGGCCATGGTATATGTTTTAGTTTTTTTTTTAATTAGATACTACTTGAGTGATTCGAATTTGAGAGCTCAAATTTAAGAACAACTAGCATTACCACTGAACCAAATCCCGTTAAATATAATTATTAACATACTAATATAACCAGTTCTTTATGGTTTTCATCTAAGGGGTGACATGGAACCCCACGTAGCTCCGCTATGATATCATGTAAAAGAATGAATCTAAGAACAAAGGAACACACATGCTTTCGTCAATAACACTAGTCTACATAGAGAATCTTCCTCGCATGCATGTTTTAGTTCCTCTTATTCGTTAATCGTTATGTATCACTAATTTACAACGATATATATATATATATATATATAGTTGGCTATACCAAACCCTATATAGAAGTCAGGTGACTATTTAAAATTTGGTACCTGTAACACCAGTTGAATCATCTACCTTCATTTTTTGTTGTTGTTTTGGCAATGGTGAAAATATAGATAAAAATGATGAACTGAGAGCAGGCATGATTAGAGTATTGCCGAAAGGGTGGGCGAGAGAGAAAAGGGTAGGAGAACAGCACCTTGTATGGTTTGGTTTGTTTGGGCGGTTTAGCTGCTACTGCTGCCATTCGCATGCAATGGAATGGAATGGAGTCCTTAATTGTCAGATATACTAAAATACATTCATACATATTGCTCCCTCCACTATACCAGCATGCAAATATAAAAGAAAGCAACTGGACCAGTTTAACGAATTATGGAATCTTTCTCTATTTTTAATCTCTACTTCGTACGTGGAAGGAAATCAGACCTAAACAACAAGAAGTTGCTTAATTGTCAACAAATAAAACCTGAATCCTCCTTTCTTTTTTATGGATATATATATATATGATATTTATCTTGATGGAATGACGGTCCTGCGTGTTATAATCTCTTGATTTTAATTGAGGTTAGATTTGACGGGATGAGATTAAAAATATTTCTTTTGATTACCTTTCTAATTGAGTTGTATTCCTTTTGTTTTAACGTGAATTTTAAAAAAAAAAACATTTACAGATGAAACGGGTTATTCCGAAAAACAATATCAATATTTTTTTATTATAGATTTCTAGAAAACAAATTATACATGATCACCCTGATATCACTCTTTACCAGCTTCTTTTTTAACTCAAATTTCGAAATTTCTTATACAAAAAAACGAGTTAATCGTGATCGACAAATTTCTTGAAAGAATTTTCGTGACCACATATACCCCCTTGATACAGGGTGGTAATAAATAGTAGTAGATGTTGGTGAAATGTGGCAGACAGTGGTTAGTATAGTCCTAAATCATGGAGTTGAGTAGGGGGCAGAAAATAATAAATTATGACAACAATTTCCCCTGATTGAACCTAAATATTGGAGGATGGGGTTACTAGCCCATATTCTACTACTTTCTAATGTTTTCTCAATATATGCATACATACATTATAACCTTAAAAAAAATGATGATTGTAGCCCCTTCCGAACTACATATAGCTCCACAACAGCTAACATGATTGTGAACACGTTCTCATAAACACCCGAGCTCCTTGTGGGTATCCCTAAAGAAGTGGAAGTTATATGTAACAAGATGGAATGCTAACTAGAGCAACTTGCATAACAAATAATAACCTAGCTACCTAGCTAGCTAGTGCAACTTGAGAGTTACTTAATCATGTGCAATTTACTAGGAAGATTCTCTTTGAATCCCCAGCTAAAAACCCAACTGGGCAACCGACCCACAGTAGTGAAAGTGGAAAAAATCATATATCATGGGACGAACATGGGCTGGCGCCATGGATGAATACTTTTTGAGTGGAAGGCTTACTCCCCCCCTCTTTTTTGACTCTCCCTTCATTTCTCTCCTCCTCAGCTTTTTCCCCCCTAGACAACCGTCATAATATGCAGCAACCCACATTCTCTCATAAAGAAATGGAAATGATAAGAAAGAAAGAAAAAGAAAGCTCACTTGGTCGGTTCTTGGCCACCAAACCAAAAACAACAAAATATTTGTATAATGTAAAGAAATGCTAGCTGCTGCACTTCCACCCAAGTATATATAAGCGTGGGTTTGGCCTTTCTGATTCTGCCTCTCATTCCATACCTGAATTCGGTTAAACTGTCCCCTCTCCCTCTCTCTTTTCCCTTTTGCAACTTGCCATACTCTACAATTTCCTTATTCCCAAGGGTGAAGAGTACTACAAAGTAATTAACTTGGCCTCCACTACTTCCCACCACCACCCTCTCTCTTGCCACACACATATAACAAAATTTGGAGACGACAACGACACTTCAATATTCTTCTTCTTCTCAGTCACATTATTTCAAAGTGAAAGCATGGAGTTTTCTACAATCGCATCACTATCATTTCTGCTCGTCACCCTTTCTTCCATGGTATGCAACATGGAGGCTAGGGTTCACCACCACCATAAACACCATCACTCTTCGTACATTTCAGCACCCCCGACGCTCTCACCGGAACCTTCATCGTCGCCGAATCCGGGCATTGCCGCTCCTGCTCCTGCTCCTGCCGACGACGTCGGTGCCTATCCTGAGACTGAGAGAGTAGTGCTTGATGTGAGGGGATTCGGCGCAGTCGGCGATGGACTCACCGACGACACCAATGCTTTCAAGATGGCGTGGGATGCGGCTTGCCAGAAGAATGGCTCGGCGGTGATCCTCGTCCCTAAGGGTTTCACATTCATGATCCAATCCACAATCTTCACCGGTCCTTGCCAAACCGGCTTGGTCTTTCAGGTAATCCGAATCAACTCGTCTATCTGTATGTTTGAATCAGTGGCGGAGGGACACGAGCCACCTCGTACAATTTATAACGAATTTTTGAAAATAGACCAGTTAGATAAGACTCTAATTAACTAGCCCTCCTCATTCTCCTAATGACCGTTGTTCGAAATTTTTCAAAGCGTTAACTTTTATCAGCTCGATCCTTTCGTTTAGATTTCTGGCTTTTTGAACCATGATATGGTATTTTGTGCACCTTTTACATGTCATGTTAATGCATGGAGCTTTTTGGTGTAGGTTGACGGGACGATAAGCCCGCCGGACGGACCGGAGGCGTGGCCGGAGAAGAACAGCCGGAGGCAGTGGCTGGTGTTTTATAGGGTTAACGACATGTCACTTGTGGGCGGAGGTGCATTTGACGGCAGAGGACGCAAATGGTGGGATCTTCCCTGTAAACCCCACAAGGTTGATAAAATAATAAATAAATAACATTCCCTTTTTAAAAATCTAGTTTTATTTTCTTCTGATGATGTTGATTATTCAATTCTTGAAGTTTTAATTAATACAAATTGAGTTACATTACAATTAGGTATTTTCTAACATTCAATCATATGTTACATATTGGAACAGGTTGCAATAAATGGGACCAAGCCACACGGACCATGCGATAGTCCAATCGTAATTAATTTAATCTCTATTTCAAACTCAATTATGCTAACCAATCGTAATTAATCACTAATTAATTAATATTTTTTTTTGTCTAAATAGGCTATAAGATTCTTCATGAGCTCCAACTTGAGTGTGGAAAGAATCCGAGTGAAGGACAGCCCGCAGTTCAACTTCAGATTCGACAATTGCAAGAACGTCCACATCGAATCCATCCACATCACGGCCCCCGCTCTCAGTCCAAACACCGACGGAATCCACATCGAGAACTCCAATGGCGTCGGTATATACAATTCGGTGATCTCCAATGGTACGCACTATCATCTGTCTCGTTATTAGAATCAACGAGTTCTCAACATAGCTAGTACTCATCTTTAAATACGCTGCTTACATATGTTCCCAAATTCAAACAGGGGATGATTGCGTATCGATTGGAGCGGGAAGCTACGACGTCGACATCCGCAATGTCACGTGCGGACCTAGTCACGGAATCAGGTAGGTCGAGCCCGACCCGTTACCCTAGCTAAGCCACATTCATCTTTTTGAAAAAAAATTAGGAAAAAAAAAGTACCTTAAGACTCAAGCAAAAAAATATTTTTTTCTCGCTGGTTCCCACAGCATCGGGAGCCTGGGGAACCACAACTCGAGAGCGTGCGTGTCGAACATAACGGTCCGCGACTCGATGATCAGAGCCTCCGACAACGGAGTGAGGATCAAGACGTGGCAGGGCGGGTCCGGAGCAGTGTCGGGGATAACTTTCAGCAACATCCACATGGATACCGTCCGGAACCCGATCATCATCGACCAGTTCTACTGCCTGACCAAGGACTGCGACAACCAGACATCGGCGGTCCACGTGTCGGACGTCGTGTACGAGAACATTAAAGGCACGTACGACGTCCGCAGCCCGCCGATCCACTTCGGGTGCAGCGACACCGTGCCGTGCACCAACCTCACGCTGTCGGACGTGGAGCTGCTGCCGGCGAAGGGCGACGTCGTTGCGGACCCTTTCTGTTGGAATGCCTATGGGGACTTGGAGACGCTCACAATTCCCCCGGTGTCTTGCTTGATGGAAGGCGCGCCGGCGAGGTCCTCGCCGGCGGCGGATGTCGTGGATCGTTGTTTGTAGCTCGAAGTGGGATTTTTAGAGTGTCTAATGGTTGAAATTATGGGGTAATGTAAGTTAGTGGAATTTCCAATTGTTGATTATCAGACCATATCATATGATGGTGGTTGTGAAACTTTTTTTTTTTTTGTGTGTTTTGCTACCACCTCTACATTGTATAATGTGTTTGATCTATAAGAGGAGTAATGTGATTAAATTAAGGATAATTTATGTTTATTATTTGAAGCGAATTGCTTTTGTAGCATGGAATTATAGTAGGTATGGCTCAAACTAACTTTTGGTGATGATACCTTTTGGATAAAAACCATTTGTCTTGTCTCGCGAACTTTTGGATTTGTATTGTTTGTAGAATTGAGTGGATTGTGTAATTATATATTGTTTATCCTAAAAGGCAATAATACAAGACAACAAAATATGTATAGTATTAGTACATGCTTGCTGAACACTTTCCTGTAATTATATAAGTGTTTTTCTTTTCTTTTTGTATGAAGGAGTAGAAAGTGGTGAAAGAAACAAATGGAGTTCAGTTTATAGAAAGTGTTTTCTTAAACAGTAAAAGTGACTGTTCTATTATGGGTGTGAATAGCATCCAAGACTTAAAATGAATTGCTATTTGTAACTATAAACAAAACTTTTTGTAGTCCTAAAATAATTAAATTACTATTTTGTCATTTCTTTTTTTTTAATTCAAATTTTCATAACAATCCAACCAAACACCTCTTCCCTCCCAGCATATGTTGTCGGTTTCCTGTCAGCTAACGTCGCCGTAGACGACAAGTTCTCACCGAAGACGTGCGTTCCCGCCGGAGACGACAGAGAGCATCGTCGCCGGAGAAGAGGAGATCAGAGCAGCCTCGTCGGAGAAGAAGACCTAATCGCCGAAGGTAAGGTTTTCGAATTATGTACAAATGGCGAGGGTCAATGGCGGTTTGACCAGATGACGATGACGCCCAACCCAAACGTCGTCAGCAACCACGCGACGCCTGATCCAGACGTTCGTCCACGCGGTCGCTGGCGGGAGGTGGCGGTCGCCGACGGCGAATTGAATAAGAGTGTTTGTTGGAAAGTCTTTGACTTTTTTCTTGGAATGTGTGAATTGCGTGTATTTATAAGTGATGGATATTTATGTCCATTTTTAACTTTAAGGCTGCAAATTAAAAAAAAAACTTAGGACTACAAATAGTACACCCCAACTTAAAAGGTCAATGACCATACATAACGCTACACTTATCATTTATAGAAGGTTTAACTTTTCGTCCAATTAATTTTATCGGTCTATTTTTTAAGTTATAATTTATTTTTTTCACAAAAAAATCATATTAATTGTACTCTTCAAAATGAAATCCACTTCAATATATTTTGAAACAAAAAAAAAAACACATTTATTACTAGTCTATACCATGTGGTGATGCTTGGTAGTACATAATATTATCTGACGTGGTATGAAAGTGTATCATGATGGTATGAATATATAATAGTGTAGAAATGCTAAGAATTAGCCAAACGTTTTGTCACAAGTCAAAGTAATAGACATTAGTCTGTTACCTTTAACTATCTCTTAACGGTCCTCCACCTCAGCTGCCACCTCATCAATGAATAACTATCTCTTAACGGTCCTCCACCTCAGCTGCCACGTCAAACTTTTCTCGCGTTATTTTTTATTATCCAAACCTATTGAATTCCTAATAATTGGTCAAATATTTTCTAATGAATCAAAATATTAGTCATTTTTACGTTATCGTTAATAATTTTGTAACTCTTTCCTTAGTTAAAATACTAAAATTAGCGGAATGTTGACAGCTCATCATCATCAAAAGAAAAAGTTAACAAAGAGTTAACATTTAACTATTTAATAGCATTTGGATAGGTTTGACTAATTAAAAAAATCCGAAAAATGTTGGGCTAATAAATAATCATTACCTTCGTATCCTGTAACTTGGAAATTCTGGGAAGAACAGAGCTCACAAAAATCTTTGATATTTTGGATGTCCTTATGTTCTGCAACATGTTGTTGGAATCTGATGAAATTGATTAAGCGCGCAAACTCAAAATATTAGAGATCATGCTTCTTATAGACGATCACTATTTTCATATACACTTTGGAGCCATTCAAACTCTTTAGCTCTACCATTATGCAAATTCTGTAGTAAAACCCCACCCCCATCTCTGAAACTCATTTCTCCGAGGAAGCAGAAGGGCTCTTCCCCAAATTCGACATCCTCGAATCCACTCCATTTATGGTCCAGGGACTCCCTGGCGTTCGGCCACCAGATTTAGGACTTCTCTCCCCTTTCAGCCGACTCGCCCGAGGGCTGTATGTGACCGAGCTCCGCGGGCTCAAGTTGCCTCTGTGATCAAGTGCTGTTGGAGTTCCTGTGCAGCTTGTGATCTTGGGGCTGCTTATGTGCCTGAACTCGCCGCGGCTGCGAGTGATCACTTCGTCCAGAATCTCACTGTCCCCTGCCATTGCAGCACCAGCCCCCAGCTCTGTCTCCTGCAAGTTGGAAAACACCAAAATATTTAGTTCTATCGTCACTAATGTTTGTCTTCGAATATCGACTTGTAACGATCACGATGTAATTAGCAGGAATGGATCTCAACTGTAGCTAGAGTGAATGGCAGGGCAGGAGCCTCCTCATATTCTGCTGCATCCAAGTCCTGCAAGTGTGCACCTTTGAAGAATTTCGGCAGAAGGTACTGTCTCACCGGGATCAAAAGCATGATCATGAGAGGGAACATAACGCCGGCAATTGGAACCCATGTGAGACCAAAGCACACGAGCAAGTATGCAGTTTGGAAGATGGTGAAGGTTGCAATGCTCCGAAAGGGCACCGTTTCGACGAATGTGGCATGGTAATCCTCAAGAACCCTGTCAACAAATTTAGAAATATAGTAAATTATCACAACATGTAACTAGCAAATTAATAAATTTGTTTTCTTGTATGTTGTATTTACTTGTATCTCCTGCTTGGAGCTGTGAAGAGCAACAGGATCCTCTCCCAAAACTGGTTTCCTGGCAGGCTCTCAATGGCCATGAAGGCAAAGTATCCCCAAAGGACCGACGTGGGGATCCTCTTGAGCAATGGCATGGCTGCAACGCAACCTCCAACCAAGGCCGATTGGAGCAGGTTGCTGACCCGTTGCTCTTTCACCTCGACGGGCAGTAGATCGTCGATCTCTTTCTCTATGTCGAACGTTGTCTCGTCGATTGGGGCATCGATCTGCCCCGTGCATGTAGCTGTTTGGATGGTCGACTCCTTAAACTCCTTCAGACCCTGCATTCATTAGCTACATTTCAGCATACAGAAGGGGCCACAATTATGGTATCTTGTTTCAAGTATTGGTAGCAGATTTCTGCAAGGTAATTGTGAAATTTCAAGTACTTGTGATTGCGAAGGCTGCTGGTAGATTAGAGGGGTTTGCATATTTTGATAGGCTTCTTGCATGTTCCCATATAGCTGTCCCAAGCTTGCATTGTTTCTGATGCTCCTTCGAGCTGCTTGAACTAGCCGGTTTCGTAGCAACTGAATATATAACACCATACCAGAACAGGGCGCTACGTTTAAAAACTCTGCTCGAGTGATAAATTATGTATTGGAACTAAGCTTCTGAATGAAAATTACCTGTTGTTTGAGAGTGGCCAAGCTTTTGGTGTGCATAGGGGACTGTGGAATGACTCCATTTGCAGGCGGAATCCCTAGCAGACCACACAACAATGTCTGCAGGAAAAAAGCCCGGTAAGGTAAGAAGTCTCGCGACAAACTAATGCTAGATGAAAAGAAGATGGCTTCCTATGCATCATATTACCAAGAATCCCAAGAGGAGCAAGTCGTAATGGTAAGAAGAAGGCTTCCTCAAGTTGAACTCTTTCTGCTGAGCAAGCTGGGAAGCTACACTGTGGTCGAAATAGTACAGCACAGCAATCATGGTTGCAGGTATGAAAGCCCCAACTATGTACAGAACAGGAACGTCCATCATTTCCTGCGCCATAATCGATTTGTGTCAACTTTTAGATCAATGAAAAACTTGGGTTCAAAGCATATTGGAACGATGACAATTATTGATAACATGGTTGGTTGATTAGGAAAATGCATGCCTTGATGACTGTCCAATTATCATAAGCACCAGGGGACCATGGATTCGGGCTGAAAAGTCGTCGAGGAATCCCTTGAGGTACACTTTTAGTTGGTATGTAAGACACAGCTGTCCATGCCAAAACCATCAAGGGCACTCCATAGTCTGCAATTAAGCTCCTCAACCAGCCTGTCCATAGCAAAAAGAACAAAATTAAATAAAGAACAATTTACACCAGTTAAAATGATCACTTTATGGAACCAACTGGTTCTTGACATAGACATATAATACGTACCAGAGCCATAGCGCCAAGACCTTGCCTTCCGGCTCTTTAACGCGCTGAGGAGGAGGCCGAACGACAGAACCAGGGCGAACAACCCGTTGGCGAACCTCCAGGAAGGGATGAATTGCACAGATTCTGGATCCTCACGTTCCGGAATCCGAAATTCGTCCACGAGTCCCTACAAACCGAATCGTAATGAGCACATCAACCCGTAACGACATTTTGTTACCACAAAATGAATGAACTATTATTAGCCTATACCTTAATTGCCTGTTGCATGAAGAGCATAGCTATGAGGAGGCCAAACAATTCCCCTGCCAGGCGGGTGAACCTGTTGATGATGGAGCATGCTCCGAGGATTGCCAGCGCGAACAGCAGAAGCGCCGTCCACACGCACACCCTGTTTTCACCAAGTAGTATTGTTACTGCTTAGCTACAGAGGTTGATCTAAAACAGGGGTAAGAATGATGTTTTTTTTTTTTTAATAGCTCACCAGCCAGACCAAGCGAGGAACAAGTTGGGTCCGAGCTCAGGCCGCTCCTTGGCGAAATTGAACATGAACGTGTACATGATCACGGTGGGCTCTGCCACTCCGAGTATGAGCAGCGGCTGGCCTCCTATGATGGAATGTATGATTCCGCAGAGGGCGGTGGATGCCAGGGTTTGAACCGCCGTCAGAACTCCACCTGTGTGGAAAACATTAATACGATCCGTAACGTAATAGATTCCTCGTTTGAACTTTGAACTAACTCTCTGCATTTTTTTTAATAGAGACAGAGAAGTGACTCTCGACAAGCAGGAGAAGGTAAATGTCTTTCTTACCGGTGCTCCTCTCGAGCTGCTCACCGAAGGAGATGACCGGAATTGCAGAAGCGAAGAAGATGTAAGTAGTGGGAGCCAAAATCCTGCCACGGAGAAGAAAACAAAACCGAATCAAACTACCATGACAAGTACAACAATGTATGTATGCATGTTTGAGCAGGGGAATGAAAAAACAGGGGAGGCAAAAAAACAGACCTGAAACCAGCTCTGAGGCCGCCGGTCCAGTCCTGCTTGTAACAGAGCAACCTTCCCCGGAGATCGTTCTTGATCCCTTGGAAGGGAACGAAGGTCTCCTCCATGAGCTTCTGCAGATGGGTCTCTGAGATTGTATGAATGTTAAAGGGTTGACCTGAAAGCTTTTTAATAGAGGAGGGAAATTGCTGGACTGGGGAGAGTGGTTGGTTTCCAATGTTTGTGTGTGCTGTCAGGAATCAACGCGCTGTATTGCAAAAGAAGGAAAGGACGTTCATTATTACTGATAACAATTTTATAATTGTAGAAAATATGGTCTGAAAAAGGGAGCGAGGTTGAATCTCGGGAAACTGCAGGATTGGATTGTTTGAAGAGGGAGGGAATGGAACGAGAGGAGTGGTGGGATTAGTGACAGCATAGTGCCGAGGGGATTCTCCGGTTATGGAGGAGAACATCACGATGCTTTTTTGGTTCATGGGATTGACATGTCAGACTCATTTGACCAACCAAGTAATGATCTTGATTTAATTAGCACGTAGTATGGAATGATTGTATACATGATAGTAGGAATATATTAGTGGTTAATATGTCATTTTATGTCGAGTTAGTTATTAACACACTAGCCATAGTTGGGGTAGTGTAGGATGATATATTTGGTTATGAAAAAACAATTCTAAAAAATTTGTAGATATAAATTATAATAGATCACCATAAACTCGTTTTCAAAAAATTTCAAAATTCGGGTTAAAATTGAAAAATGAAATAGTATGAAGGTGGCAACAAGTGGTATGGGTGGTATGAAATTGTTTCTTGAAATATACCGAAAACGAATATAATTTTGTAGATCACAACGAACTCGTTCAATCTATGGAAAAAAAAATTGAAATAAAAGTCGATTCAAAATGTAAGAAGAAAAAAACCATTAATTCTCATCGCTTAGATCTCTCCCAACTTAAAATCAAATGACCAAATCTAGTTAGGCATAATGGATAACTAAGGGGTTATGGATCCTATCATGGACCTGGTTTGAGTTTGGGTCGGAGCAGATTCATGGCGTTTTTAGGTGTCTTGGGACACCCGTAGAATTTAGAAATATCTTAGTAATATTTAAAATTTGGAAGAAAATGCCACTTTCTGGGTGTTGTATGCTTTGCCCGGGTGGTTTAGAGAGTATAGAGCATCTATTTTGTGGGTGTACTTTTTTTCTCTACACAATGCAAGTTGTCTTCCATGTTTGTATTCCAGATTTCCAGTTACTGGGATTCACACATAACATGGGCATCAAGAATGTGGCAGACTGGCAGGGACGTTCAGACTATGTTCGAGTTGGCAAGCTCCTATGGAGGCTGGTCATTGGACATGAAAGAAACGTTGTCGTCATTGGTATGATGATGGTGGAATCTCTACTCCCAAGCAGTTAGTTGCTAGAAACCGGCTCGAGGTTGACTACTTAGTTACAAAAAGTCTGCAGCTTGCTCCGGTTCTTGATAGATTTTTTCCATAAAGTATAGTTACTGTATAGATGAAGTTGTTCTCATAGATTGTAACAGAGTACTTTTGAGAGGACCTAGGTGTCTTGGCGCTTAATGATAATTTTTATTCTAATAAAAAAAGCCCATAACACTGTAATTATTAGAGAAATGTTATTCATTACACCACAAATCAATTTTTGCTAAGTATAAAACATAGATGTACTTATAATTAAAAAAAAATCCAATTAAGCCCTTATTTTCACAATTTTTCATTCAAACTTCAAAACTAAATTCCCAATTTTCTTTTTAGTTGAATAAATTCTAAATTTTCGTCCCGTCTTATATTGAACTATCAAGTTGACCCTCCAATTTTAATTGACTTGCAGTGAGCGTTCATTTTTATTTTTATTATCATTAGATTATTCTTTTGAATTTAAATTAATTGGTAATTATTAAGTAATAAAAGTGGATTGATTCCGTATATTTTATTCAAGTGTTTACATGTCCAATCAATTATTGTTCATGAGCATGAACCTTATGAATACCTACCATAATTATCATCCACCACCAATAATTAGCAAAGGTGTGACATTTTTACGAAAAGGATGCAAGAAGCCAAGAACCACGGTCTCAAATTAAGCAACAGTATTATGGATTCATCTAATTCCCATACACAAGTAAAACCTTTTTTATAGAACAAGTAATGGTGAGATGATATTTGAAATAAGAAAATTCATTCTCTCTTCACACCTATAGTCATCAATTGTCACAAATAAGACTATAAGAGCATGTACATCAATAATATCCACTCAATTGCAAATCCTACATAACACTAAATATATAATCACAGAGAGGATTGCACCATCTCGTAGTGGGCACTTCAAAGATGTAAGCTTGCATGATATGAAATTGAAGATACAAGTCACAAGAAAAAAAAAACTATAATTTATTTTTTCCTTTGATTTATTTATTTTATTTATTATAAAGTCATTTAAAATCGTGTATATGCAATAACAAGTGAATTGCATTGATGTAGGTGCAATGAAATAAAATTGAACGTTGCATCCTTGTTATCTTGATAATACAAACTATTTTTCGTTAAAAAATATTGTTATTAATTTGATTTAAATTTCATAAGAGGAAACTAGACAAATATTTTGGTCCGTGGCCTACCCTCCCCCAAAACAGAAACCATTATGGAGCGTTTTTGACGTTAGCAGCGAATGGAAAAATTAGCAGCAGACTTGCTGTCCTCCATAATTGCGTTATTAGAGTTTGTTAAGGGTTTCATTCAGCCAGCACATATATTTCCCATTTCTTCCCACAGGTCCGCATCACTTGCTGAGAATTTCTTCTGTTCATGTTTTTCTCCTTTTCTTCTCTCATCTTCCTTCGACTACTGATCAGGAATGGCAATTGAGGTTTGATTTTAATGATGCCACATCCCCATCACTGCATGTTTGTGATTGACATTGAGTCATCATTAGCCAGTCTTGTGGAGATTGAAATCAAAGAAAATTAGTTTGGTCTGGGGTGTTCATCATTTTTAGCCTGCTTATACGCTTTGGATTCTTCAAATATTGTAGTTTTTGTTAAAAAACCTTTTTGCACCAAAAGCCCAAGTAAAAAGTAAAATCCCTCGAATCCGGTAAAAAAAAAAACTTAGAAGCTAACGTTTAAATTGATTGTTTAGCCTTTTGATATTTAGGTACTAGGACGACATTGTAAGGAAGTATAATGGTTTGGTTTGAACCAAAGCTTGAGAACTATCATAAAAAAGGTTGTAAATTTCATTACATTTATAGTATTATTATATAATCTATTATTCTGATTGATTCATTTCATGCAAGTCATTGTCAGTAGTTTGCATGTATAAATAACTACCCTATTATATGAAAAGTTTAACCTATAATGGTGTTGTCATATAGTGGCAATCAATGTCGTATTCACTCGGGTCCCGGTACCCTAGCCTACTTCCCACGTTGTTGTTATCTAGCTGATCGGTTTAATGGGTTGTGTTGGAGGATTCAAGTGAAATAACTAGTAGAGAGAATACACAATGATAAAAGCAGCTACTTCGGGGAACTAACCCTCGCCCTATCCTAGGTCTATCATGCAAATGTCTAAACATGTTGGGTTAAGAGAATGTGGTGAGTGAGCTCTTTTCTGTGGGCCTTTGTGATTATCCACACTCCTCCGAGTACGCCCTACCTACCTCATTGTCACCTCGGTACAGGCTCACGTATCTTGGGCTTTAAAAACTTAAATTCTTTTAATGGGTACTATCCACCGTCCACACCGATGTTTCATCCCGAATTCTATCTAGGAAGGTGTTCTTGTGGCAGGGGTTCGGTTGCCTCGTCCATCACAAGACCCTATTCATTCATCTAACCCTAATATGCTAGATGACGCATACTCGTCTAACCCTAAAACTCCATACCCAACGTAGAAGCTCAAGCGGCTAGTAGAGAAGATTAGGGCGACTCACCCAAGCATAATTAAAACTAGAGAAACATTAAAATCAACTAGACAAACACATTCATTCAAAATCCTAACATATTCATTCATTACATAATAGCCCTAAAACTATGATTTAGGACTTAAAACCCCTAGTATCTTAAGAGACTACTCCATAAAGGAGGGAAGAAGATACATAAAAGAATTCGGGGAAGGCTTGATGTTGAAGAAGATGGCTCCTCTCCTCTAGCTTCTCCTCCTTCTCCTTCCTTCAGCTTCTCTCACTTCTCTCTCTCTAAACCAGAAATTTATATCTCAAAATCCGCTCTCTTAATATGGTAGAAGGGGTCCTCTATTTATAGAATTTAGGAGGACGAACAGTTCACAGCCGAGTAGGGGGAGATCGTGGCTAGAATCTTTCACTTCGAGTCCGCGATCTTCAGGCGTCGTCGCTTTGGTCTTCATCTTCTGGGAGTTCGCGGGCTGATTTCACGGTCGTGATCCGCGAGTCGCGGCCGCGAACTTCCTCCCCGTCAGGAAAGTCGGTTACCGTGATCCGACCGTCGAAAGTTTCTGTCTTCTCTTGGGTGGCTTTCTCACAAAGTTCATGCCCAAGGGCTCCATTTTTGCTGCAGCAGACTATGCTCCTCAGGCCGCGATCTTCTCTCCTGCTTCGCGGTCTGATGTCTCGGGTGAGATCTTCCACGCCGAGGTTGTGATTTTCAATTTCCTGCCCATTTCACTACACTTGTGCTCTTTTTCGTACCTAATTCACATGTATCGTCTAAGGCACTCTAAAATTAAAATCACGACATAATCAAATAGACACGAAATAGGGATGCAATCGATGATATTCTTCTAATTATGTAGATGAATTAGCATGAACCAAATCTAAATAGCTAAATAGCACTAATTTAGGTGTTATCATATGTGTGACTTGTGACTTGCTATCAACAACTATTCTCTCTCTTCCTTTCCTTTTGCTCTCCCTTCACTCTAGCCTCAAATTTCAAATCTCCACTGGGTTGCCGCCGGCTTCCTTTGGGACCGGCAGTAGCCCTCATCCTCTTGTTGCCAGCTTTCCTTGGTGTTTGGGCATGTTGAGGTAGGGTTGCTAGGGGTGGACTTGGGGTTGTCCATTTGTTTTGGACCAAGCTTTGGGCTTTGCGGCTGTAAGACTACCTTTAGGTTTTGCACTTGTTCAGCCTTTTCCTTCCCTTTCTTTCAGTGTTTCCTAACTCTGTACACTGTATTTCGTGTTTTTTCGTATTAATAAAACGACCAATCACATTCAAAAAAATATTTTGGTGTTATCATATTCACAATGCATCAATTAAATGATAATATTATCATCACTATAATAACTATGTGAAGGCCCTAAAAACTCGTATTAAATCCTTCATGACTACAACAACTATGTCAAGGTGACCGCAATGCGAGATCACCAGATAACCATACATCGAACAGGCGATATTCAGTTTTCTAGCCAAGTCATGACACTGACATTGAATTATCAGAGAATCAACCTGTAATCCATCTGTCGCTTGCATATAAGTTCGTACCAAATGCACTATATGAGAATTTACACACATATATACAGGATTCTTCAGAGCGAAGCTTGGAAACAAACTGCATATTCACGCTAACCAATTTACAGCATAAGAAACCCTGTTGTTCTAATCCTCACAAATCAGAACGAACGCCAGCGAAGCCAAAGGTTTTCTCGCTGCTGTAGCACATGTATAGAAACCCATCATCGTCTTTGAAGGATTCGTAGACAGAGTCCATGGTGGTGGCTGCAGAATAACGGTCGAAACATAGGAAGTCAGTCGCAGCACATTATATAGATAACAAAAACCCACACCTAACAGGGACCAAAGTATCTAGAAGGAAGATTCGTGCAGTTTGATAATGGGAAGTTTACATGTCTGAGGTAGGGTATTGTTGACAAACACAAAGAGAGCTTTTCCAGGGGCCAGACGAAGTCTGCTGCTTAAGATGTGAATGAATTGCCCAACTGACATGTCTCGAGGAACCAGATACCTGCGAGTTAGACACAACGCAGATAGAAGGAGATGTCAGGAAAACCACAAGGGCTGATTAAGCTAGAAACAGATAAGAGCATGTCTAGTTCAACTCGAGTGAGGGGAACAAGGGAGAGAGACATAATAACAAGGGACAACAAACAGAAGAACAGAGGCCTAAATGGGAGCGAGGAGTGGCAATGACATGATTGAAGAAACATAAACAGCCACAAAACTGGGTCGATGCATATGATGCCGCATTTAGAGCTTCAGTTAGTTACCAACATAACAAGTTCATTTCAAAGAACAACAAACAGCATCAACACACATTTGCAACTAAATCAAAGGAAACATATAAAGGATATGGATAACTAATCAAGCTATTCAGATCATCATCATCATCATCATAAGATTATAGCAAGCAACTGGCTAATCCTATTCACCCATCCGAATCAGTTGTCATACATGCGTCCACATCACCAAAGCAGGTTTGAAAATGATGAACAATTTGGGGAAATACCATAGCCCTTTCAAACAAGTACAAGCCCAGAAAAATAAGTCAACACCAAAAACTTCCAACTTACTTTTTCTTCTCCATTTGGGGAAGGTCCGTTTTGCAATATCTTTCAGCAATCACCTGTAACGTAGAGATGCGTTTAATTTGGAGAACCCTACTATGACAAACCAAAAGTGAAACCCTAGATCATTATTATTAAGCAAAACTTTAGCTATTTGTTCAAAAGATTCACTACCGATTCGATTCCACAAAGAACAATAAACGGCTAAGCTCTTACCGGAACTCGATCAGGATACTTGGCAACCATGTCGCGCGATTCCGATAGTCTCTGCTCTGCAAAAACCAACGAGAGGGAGAAGAAATAAACCCCACAGTTTAGCGATTCGTGTACGATTGATCCACGAAATCAAAGGAAACATTGAGAATTTAGCAGTTAGAGGGAACGAACCAAGAGTGAATTCAGCTTTGAAGGAGGATGCCATTGCTGAGTTAGCACCGTCTTCTACAGAGCTAAACGAAAACGAGACAATCCAAAACAATACGGAAGATATATAATTTTATCTGCGCACTTCATAAAATTGGAAGTTCAATATAATTTGAAGTTAATTAAAAACATCGTGCGGGGATAGCTCAGTTGGGAGAGCGTCAGACTGAAGATCTGAAGGTCGCGTGTTCGATCCACGCTCACCGCATTTTCTATTTTTTTAAATACGTTTTTTTAACTTTTTTAAATACGTTTTTCCACTGCCGTTTTTTCCACCGTTTCGGGTCTGCTTAACATAAACCTATCGGGCCTTTCGTTCGAATTTCCAGTTCCGCCGTTTTCAGCAAAACAGTTACCCGCTCGCCGAAATTCGCTTCGACCTCGCCGCGGGAACAAAACTTTGGAAAGGATTTTTTCCTGCGGCGGCGAGGATCAGACAAGATGGCCGACCAGCGGAGTCGAGAACATCGTCTTCTTTGCGGACAGTACCTTGGAGAAGTTTCAGCTCTATCCTTCCTTCATCTGCCGCCTGACTTCTCTACTCTTCCCCTGCTACTCGCCGGTACGATTTACCTTCTCCGGATTTGAAAGGAAAGGAGAATAGTGCTTTGGACCAACTTCTTAAACTCCTTCCCGTTTGTTCCATACAGGTTCCGGTTCTCAGCTTCTGCTGTACAATTTGGAGGCGGGGAGTTTGATCGGAGCTTTTCAAGTGTTCGAAGGGATTCGCGTGCACGGAACTGTTTGTTCTGGGTTCTCTATTCGGTCCATAGGGAAGGAGCTAAGTTTCCGAGTTGCTGTGTTTGGTGAAAAGAGGGTAAAGCTGTTCAATTTGCTTGTTCAGTTGGAATCCAAGTCCCAAAGCCAGCTGCTGCTAGTGGATTTGGCTTTAGTTCATTCGTTACCAAGGTTTAGTCACTGGGTTTTGGATGCATCCTTTTTGAAGGTAAAAAAATTTACGACTTTGCCGTTTTCCGTCTTGAACTCTTTTTTTGTTTCATTCTCGTGCTTTTGAATGTGGCTGATTTGGTTAATTTATTTTGTTTGCAGAGCAATGCAGCCGTTTCTCACGATGATGGGAGCTATTATCTTGCTATTGGATGCGGTGATAACTCTGTTCGTGTCTGGGATATCCCCAATTCTACTCTGATGGTTGATGTTCAGTCCCCTGGTTCGTGTTCTTCTTCATTTAGCTTGTTTGTGGTAGACAATGTACTTTGCTCCCTCTTCTTTTTTGCTTATTTACTTCTTTCTGTGGAAACTTTAGATAGGTGCCTTCTATATTCCATGCGGCTATGGGGAGACAGCCTGGATACCCTACGAATTGCTTCTGGAACCATCTACAATGAGGCAAGACATTTGATTATACTGTTCATCGCTAATTCCAACTCCTTTGAGGTCCTGCAGTGCGGCTTTCATGATTGTGAACTTTTTGCCATTATGTCTGCCTCATGTGTGTCTGGTCAGATTATCATTTGGGGGCTGCTTCACCAGCAAACTTATGAGGCATCTCATATAGGTAAACTAATAGGACATGAAGGGTCAATCTTCCGCATAGCATGGTCCGCTGATGGGTCCAAACTGGTTTCCGTTTCTGATGATCGCTGGTAGAGTCTATTATTATTACTATCCCTCTATACCTCACAATCGATACCATAGACTCATACATTCTTCTGATTAATACAGTGCCCGTATCTGGCGAGTTTCTTCTTCACAGGGGGATTCGGTCGGTCAAGAGGTGCTGGCTGGCCCTGTTCTATATGGTCATAGTGCTAGAGTCTGGGACTGCTGCATCGTTGGATCTGTAAGTTCTGAAATATGTGCCTTGGTTCACTTGTTTTCCGTAAGACGTTTTAAACAGGAAGATAATGCCTTTACAAGGACTTCACTTCCAATTGGGTTCCCCATCTCTCTCATTCATTATGTATGATAGGGATGCTATTCTTCTCGTTAAGCTTAACTGAATCACTCATTGTAGAGTGGGATTTCTGAATTGGCTCAAAATGGCATAGTAGTCTTTGACATTTGTTTATCCAGCCTTTGGTAGTAGGTTTTTCCACCATTGGACACTAAATGTCAATCACACACTAATCTCGTTCGCTGCACTTCCAGATTTAGCGCTTCAGATAGTGTTTCAAGTTGAAATATCATTCCTACTGGCAATATAGCTGCATTATGATGACATGGTGGCTTGATACTTTAGCCTTCTGTATATATTCATTTAAATTCTGGATTGTTGGCTTACTCGTTCCTTTATTTTGGTGCTTTAAGTTAATTGTCACAGCAGGCGAAGACTGTACTTGTCGTGTATGGGACTTGGATGGTAAACAGCTCAAGATGATCAAAGAACATATGTAAGTTGTGCTGAAATAATTTATTGCCACGAGTTACTTCTCTGCTTTATGGACGTCTAATACAATATAAAGTATTTTTTTTATCCAATGGTCGGCTATTTACTCATGTATCGGTATCTTCATGTTCAGGGGCTAAAACATTTTAATTTAACTGTTGGTGGTGACATGCAGAGGAAGAGGAGTCTGGCGATGCTTATATGACCCTGACTCATCACTCCTTATCACTGCTGGATTTGACTCAGCAGTCAAAGTGCACCAGCTACCTTCTTATTTACCTAGGGTTTTGGAAGGACAAAATGACCTGAAATTGCCAACGGACGAGAAAGTATTCACTGGTCAGATTCCAAGTTCGTCTGAGCACATCAATCTGATGGACAGGTACAATGTGTCTGTTTACTATATGTAGTCTGATAAAGTTTTGATGATGATAAAATTATATAGGAGATGTTCTCATTTTTGTGCTATTCCCATTTTTCCAGCAAAAGTGAGTATATCCGCAACATGCACTTAACTTCAGAGGACACCATATACATTGCCACAAACCATGGTTATCTATATCATGCCAAAATTTCAGACACGGAATACAAGTGGACTAAACTTGTCCAGGTCAGTCAAGAGGTGCCAATTGTTTGTATGGATTTGCTGCCCAAAAAGTTGCCCAAACTTTCTTGTGGTCTTGATGACTGGGTTGCTTTAGGAGATGGTAAAGGAAACATGACTGTTCTCAGAGTTATTGGTGATATATCCTCTCCGGAAGTGGGCCTCACCTACAATTGGTCAGCTGGAAAAGAAAGACAACTCCTGGGAACTTATTGGTGCAGGTCATTGGGATCTAGGTAATCTTATTTCTGTAAGCAGTCGAGCATAGACATATATTAATGTGGTGAAGGTTTCTTTCCTGAAGTTTAAGCAGAGTGGGAGTATGATGTTTGATTTTCCATTAATGCTGCAAACAAGTTAATCATGTGAACCATTTTCTTTACTGGCTTGAGATATTTGGGCCATTTAGACAGAAATAGGCCTGGTCTATGATTTTGTCAACAAAAGTTGCTATTGGATCACTGGTCTCGTAATGCCTAGTGCCAAGCTTCGTTTTTTCTCATCCTCTAATGTTGGCTTACATTATCTCGCCTTCTCAGTCGAACTTGAAACTTCATTAGCCTCCTTGGTCTGTCATTGCAGCATATGAATACAAAAATGATCCCTGGTCCCTTGCTTTTAGGTTCATCTTTACTGCTGATCCAAGAGGAAGCTTGCACCTATGGAGGTTGAATGATCACTTACTATCTGTGACTCAACCATCTCAAAGACCTAGTGTGTCTCTTGTTGGAGAATTTATATCATGCTTTGGCATTCGGATAATGTGCTTAGATGCATCATTTGAGGATGAGGTATTAAATCACTCTTGTTCTTTCTCTCTAAGATTCTTCAGTGCAGCATTGAATTTGTACTGACTGTGGTGTGCTGCAAATTCTTCATGATTTGTGCAAGGGTGAAGTAAGCCAATTGTTCCATCTCAGCCTTGCATGACAAATATTTATTTTGCTGGTGATTTGGTCTATTGTTTTTCTATCATACTCGTAGAGATGCTACACTATTTGATGTTAAATAGCATCGGTGACGTATTGTGTTAGTCACATTAATGCCGATTCTCTCCCCTGTCAAACTGACAGGAAATTCTGGGTACTAGTTCTGTATATTGTAAGCTAATCTGCTCATTATAAACTGAAATTCCACAGGTGCTATTGTGTGGGGATCTTCGTGGTAATCTCCTTCTATTTCCTCTTTTGAAAGACTTGTTGCTGAATGCGTCAAATGGACAAGAAATAAATGTAACTCCAACAAGCTACTTTAAAGGCGCTCATGGGATATCAAGTGTATCCAGCCTGTCTATGGCTAAATTAAGTTCCGGAGAGATCGAAATACGTACGGTATGAAATGACTCTTTAGTTTAGAATTCTCTAGTAATGGTTTCTTTTGTTTGGTGAAAGTAAGGTCTTTTTATAATATGCAATGAGTGGTAAAGATTGCTTGCATAGGTTCCTGGTTAGTTCTTCTGTACGGGTGCAACTTCACAGCTACAGAAACATCAATTTTATTGTATGAAAAAGATAATTAATGTAACTGTTTGTGATAAGAATTGGCGTGCATGCAATCCACATGTTATATTATTTGGAAATCCATGTTTGAAGACTGAAGCAAATTAATTTTCTTTCTTCTCGTTGTACAGACTGGAGCTGATGGTTGCATATGCTTTTTTGAATATGAGAGACATCAGCAGAGCCTAGAATTTATTGGGATGAAGCAAGTCAAAGAGTTGAGTTTGATTCAATCTGTGTCTTCTGATCCTGCTTCAGCCAATGACCTTTCTAACTGCCGCTACGCTATTGGTTTTGCATCCACGGATTTCATAGTCTGGAACTTAACTACAGAAGCAAAGGTAGTTGCCTATCAGTAAATTACTGCAAAAAATAGATGTATTTTTGTCTTTGACATATTAAATGTATGGTGCTTGCTATAGGTCGTGCAGATTCCATGTGGTGGTTGGCGACGTCCTCATTCTTATTTTATTGGTGATGTGCCAGAGGTGAAGAATTGCTTTGCATATGTTAAGGTATCGTTAATTATCTTTTAGTTTGTCCATTCTCTTGCATCACATTGAGTAGTAAATTACAGGTTGTCTTTATGGTGTCAACTTTCATACAATTTGTTATATTGCATAATTGTTGGACTTATCACTTTCTTGCAACTATACAAGCAGTCTTCTGTAGAATTTAGCTTTCTGAAGACAGGTATTCCAACTGTACAAGCAGTCTATAATTGGTTAACATATTGGGTAGGTTTGAGGAAGTCTAGTCATTGCACTTGGACTGTACATGTAACTGTGCACTAGAATTAAATATAGAAAAGGTCATCTTGGGTTCCTGTTGGCTCCTTGAGTAAGATTCTCCATTTGGAACCGCATAAAGCACTTGAAATCCTTGATTCTGTAGTAAGGAAACAAGGTTGCGCTGCTTCCAGTCCCATGAGCAAACTGCTTCACTGCATTCTTAGGTCCCTATGCCTACCATTCTGAACTCTTGGATAAAAATGATATATGTTCGAACGATAGCAAACTCTGAATATAATGCATCTGGTAGCTCTACTTTCAACAAGCAAGTATTTTGTCGAGCATCTAAGAACTCCCAAGCGATACAATTCTAGAGTCCATGGAACAGTTTGAAGCAATGCATCGTATTGCTTGACTAAGCCTTTCTCCTATTTCTATCTTTCTTTCAGGACGAGCACATATATGTTCACCAGAAGTGGGTACAACAGAAGAAGATATATCCCCAGAACCTGCATGTTCAATTCCATGGACAAGAGATCCATTCCCTGTGTTTTATTTCTGTTAGATCAAATACTAAGCCTGCTCCTTTAGGACCTTTACCAGATTCAAATTGGATTGCTTCTGGTTCTGAAGATGGAACTGTAAGATTGACTAGGTATGTCGCTATTTGGTAACCATGTATAGAAAGAACCTGTTAGTTTTTTTTTTTTTTTTAATAATGGTGAAATAGTATTAAAAAGAAAAGAATGACACGAGAACAAAAACAGGGGGGAAGTGCCCTGCAGCAGGAAGAGCCTATTAGTTTTGTCATGGTCTGGTTGAGGCTGACTAGTACAACCTTCTTTCATGCATAGTTGGTCAAACGCTGTACACCAATCATCATTTATTGTCCATCGGTTCCTATTTACCTTTGCATTTGGTCTTTTTCTTTTTAGTGTTTGTTTATGAGCTGCAATTGCTGTAGGTATATCCCTGGAATAGAGGGCTGGTCTATGTCAAAATTGCTGGGTGAGCATGTTGGTGGAT
Source organism: Linum trigynum (assembly GCA_964030455.1). Classification (NCBI taxonomy): domain Eukaryota; kingdom Viridiplantae; phylum Streptophyta; class Magnoliopsida; order Malpighiales; family Linaceae; genus Linum; species Linum trigynum. Next base: position 1,168,227 of record OZ034820.1, read on the forward strand.
CTGCTGTGAGATCAATATGCACAGTGAAAAATGTACACATGACTGCATCAGGTGCTGCAATTTGTGATCAGAGAAACAAACAAGGTGTGCTTGCTGAGGACAGGGAGGAACCGTTTTTACTGATCTCTGTTGGTGCAAAACGGGTCCTCACCTCTTGGATGTTGAGAGATAGAGGGTCTAATGAAAAACAGACTTCTCTTCAAGAAGAAAGCGCTAACTCTGGTGATGTATACATGCCAACTTTGGGATCTTCCTCTCCCATGTCATTCAAATGGCTTTCTACTGATATGCCAGCAAGAAACTCCAGTACTCATCGCAAAGGAAAAGTAGATCGGAAGTTAGGAGTTGATGCTGAAAGCAAAACAAGTGTGGAAATCAATTTGGCATCTGCAGCTAGCACACCTGAAAAAGTCGTTGCTGAATCAAAACTTTGCTATGATGATACATGTGAAGATGACTGGAGATATCTTGCTGTCACTGCATTTCTGGTGAAGGATACCAGTTCCGGGTAAAAGTGATAGGCCATCTTTCTGTTGATATCTTATTTCCTTTGTGACTCCTTGCAATATTAAAAGCAACAATTTCCACTTCTATCCGTTTCAGGTTGACTGTCTGTTTTGTTCTTGTTTCTTGTTCAAATGCGACGCTTGCTCTGCGAGCACTTGTCTTACCACATCGGTTATGGTATGTGTAACCTGGTAGCCATGTTGGTGATTTCATATATGTCCAGTTGACAACCACTTGCTTACATATTATTATGTTTCATATATCACTTCTCTCACAGGTTTGATGTCTCAATGTTGTTTCCGTTGACATCCCCAGTATTGTCCTTGCAGCATGTCATCGTCCCACAGCAGCTTCCTTCCAGTGGTGAGTTCATTATTGGTTTTAGAATTTCCATCCGTTCAGTGTTAGGATTCCGATTACTCACATTAGCATTAGTTATTTAGGATAATTGTCCCATTATCCTATTAGCTTATTTTTAGGAATCCACTTCATGGAGGTGGCTTAGGATTAGCTTAGTGGTTATTTCCTTTTCAGTTAGGCTGCAGTAGTTCGACAATGTGAGATGGCAAAGAAATTAATCAAATGATGGTATTTTCTAGCCCAAAGAGAGTCCTAGTAGTTATATTCTTACCCAGAAGAAAATCAAATTCATTGAATTAGTCGTAACTCTGATTTGGACCGTACATTTTAGTACATGGAAGGGTTTAATGTATACCCTCTGAACCAAAGACATGCATTCTTATAATTCTGTGCATGCTCATGATAATATAAATTATCATGCCTAAAATTTTTCAGATACGGAGATACCATGTGTTTGTAAGTGGGACTTGTACGATGCTGGGTTTTGGTTTTACGGAGCTTTGCTTCTCATAGCCACCATTTGTGATGTTATGATACGTTAGTCATTCACTTTTGGTGAAAGTGCACTTCCTCTCCTTATATTTATAAATTCTTTCATTCGTACACTGAAATTCATTAATTTATCATGCATATCCCACCAGGGAATGTCTCTGTCAGAAATGCTTATGTTGCAATTAGTGGAGCTACTGATGGAAGCATCACATTCTGGGATCTGACGGACAGCATTGAGGCTTTCATGCTGCAGTTGTCATCAGTAGATGAGGAGAAGTTGACAAATTGCAGGACGAGGCCAAGAACAGGAAGAGGAAGTCAGGGTGGGCGCTGGTGGAGATCACTGAGCAGTAGAATGTCTAACAAAGATCAGATGGTTGGCTCATTTCCAATCGAATTGGGATCTCATGAGAATGCCTGTGGAGATACCCTAGATGGTGCTGCCAATGTGACATCAACCCATGTGAAGAATGATGTTAGTAGCTGCGGGAGAGTTTCTTCAGCAGTTGAAAATGGGTCCCCTGATGTAGAGTCATGTGGTTTTAGCTATTCGTCAGCCTCCATTCAAGAAATATCTCCTTTACATATCCTACATAGTGTTCACCAATCTGGGGTGAACTGCCTCAGTGTCTCTGATGTACTTGAAGATCAAATTTCTGACTCTGGTTTTCAGTTCAGTCTCATAAGCGGGGGTGATGATCAAGCACTTCACTGTCTTAGGTTCTGCATACCATTTGAACTAACTGAGGTGGATTCCAATGGATTGAAAAACTCGGATCAAGCTCTAGTGGATTCTGTTGATGACAATCAAGTACATATCAAGCAGCACAGAATAAGATTCCTGGATCAGAACAGAGTTACCTCAGCCCATAGCTCTGCTGTAAAAGGTTTGGATAATTCAATCCGTCTGATCAAGAACCGATTCTCCCGACTTGTTTCAGTCACTCTTGCTTATCATTTCATAATAATAGTGTTCAGTTTCTAGATGTTCTGTCTGGTGATCGCTTAAGTGAGCTTAATATTCCCTGAACATACTTGCATTTATTCTCTACTGGCAAACTGATATTGGAAAATTGGTTTTTATGTCTGTGAAGGTGTTTGGACAGATGGAAAATGGGTTTTCTCAACTGGTCTTGATCAGAGAGTAAGATGCTGGCTCCTAGAAGATCACTGCAAAATGGTGGAACAGAGTCATTTGGTTGTTAGTGTTCCTGAGCCAGAAGCAGTAGATGCTAGAGTCTCCAGCAAGTAAGCATACAAATCTGGAGTACCATAACAAATTTTTGAATCCAATTTATTTGACTGTAGCATCTTAGAAACGGTCATGATCAATCCTTTCTGCGTGCAGCGGCGGCTATCAAATTGCAGTTGCGGGAAGGGGGATGCAAATCCTCGAGTTTCATCCACATTTATCTTGAGATAGAACTGGAAGATCTTCATTGTCCTCAAGGAAGGCTGCTCAATTGTGGTGATTCTGGGTGGATAGGCAATAAGCATTGTATCTGCCTGTAGAATTCTCCTCTCCCTCGACCCGGCTCTCCTATTGAAAGCTTATTATGTTGTAAGCAACCTCATCTCTCAAGAAATCATGTAGTCATTTAAAGGATGAACTTTGCAGAGAGAATTTCTGAAGGCAACACCCTTAGTCTCCAGGGTTTGTTTCATTCCATTTATATATAGCTGAGGAAAGCAGCTTAACATACTACTGCAATCCATACGGCCACGTGGCAGAATACCAGTGGCCAATTAGAAACTAATCAATATTTTAGTTAATGGCTAACTCTACTCATCAGGAGAGCAGTGGGTGGTTTTCTGCTCAACTGTTTCCATTTATCACTAAGTGCATACAACACTTTGGTTTGGTACACAGAGTCCCTCAGCTATTCTGTTCACCTCTTGCCCCAGAAAGTATTTTTCAATGAAAATAGGAACTTCACTTCAAAATTCCTTACTGATCTTGTAACTTAAATATATGTCCTTTTGTGCATCTCCATCTATATTGATATCACCCACGTAAACAAGCAACAACACTAAGCTCATGACACCACCAATGAAACAACCATCTTACAGACATCATCTCATGTTGGTTGAGATCCCCCTTGGCTAAAGGAATAACGATTTTTGCCGTATTTGTCATTGATCGAATCTTGACCGATACATGGTTGGGTTGGTCATCCTTCAAGCTCATAGTTACTCTATCTCGTTAGGTTTTCGCTTTTTGACTTGATCGTTGGAAGCCAAAATCAGACTCTCGAACCTGGTATTTTGTGTTGTTTTGTAGATTAGACGACTGTTGATAATCTCACCAGAAAACCTCATTCTTTCCCCACTTTCCCAAATTGTCGTATACATTGCACCAAACTCAAATTCGGTATGAACCAAAGACATATAGCACACACCCCTAGCGTAACATGAAGCCGACCTCCTTAATTATTCGGCTCATCACTTCTACCTGGTCTTTCTCCGCATTTACTTTAGTTTGAGTCACGAGTTTAGCGAGTTTGAGTGCTAAACTCGTGACTCAAATCAGATATTACAAAGCTTGTGTTAGGTTTTAATCCACGATTCACCAAGCTCGGTTTCGTTTGAGTTCTAAAAAGTATCTAACCAATCATCATCATAAATTAATATTTTTAGGATGAACTTAAAAAACTCAATGCTCGGGTGTCACAAGAACCATTATTTCTCATTTTCTCTCCAATTCCAGAAGAAGAAAAATCAATTTTTTGTTTTTATTTTACTAATAATATAGTAAGTGACAAACTCCTACCTAACCAAACCCACTTGGGAAAGCATTAAGAACCAAATTGTCGGGCTTGTTAAGCGGTCAATACTTCCCACTTCCCAGGCAGTGTAAAATTTCCGCCCTTACAAATATACAAACGCTTCTATATATATATATATACAAATTACAATTCATTGTTTAACCATCGTGTGTCTCTTCCAACTCGATATTATGTTGTCAAATAATCATTACTAACAATACTACTATTTGAGGGTTAATGTTGTGCTGATAATTTGAAAAGTTTAAAAAAAATTGCTAATGAATTGTATTTATTTTTTAATATATTTTCAGTTATTATAAAAGGGGGGAAAATATAGTGGTTCTTGTAATTAAATTATTTGTTTGTATTACTAAAGGAAAGTATGTGTTTGGGTTGGTGGATTGGTGGGGGTTGGTGGATTCACCAACTGAAATGGACATCTGGATGAATCAAATGAAGGATTTCAAACCTCCACATTTCTGAGTCCAAATTTTGACCATTCCTATCCTTTCACTCCAACTATGCACGAAACCTCTTAAGAGTTGGTGGATTTTTCAACTTCTCAAAGACTTCACCTACCACCTAGATTTTGTTTCCTTCCTATTACCAACCCCCTTTGATTTTGATCCATTTATTAGTTCCTTCAATTCTTTCGGGTGTTTTCTTCTCATTATTTCGTTGGCTTTAGTGCTGACGCCACTTGCTATATACAAGTAGAAATCTAAGATGACATCGGAATGTATCGAATTAACGCCTCGTTTGGAATCTCCGATTCTAAATGTTTGTATTCTACAAAATAGAATATTTTTTATTTGTTTTAGTCACAGAATACATGGTGTTTTGTATTGAACTTTATAAGAAATAGATCATTTGTATTAAACTTTATACAAAACAGATAAACTTTTGGGGCAAATCACATGTTTGGGCAACAGCAATGTAAGAAGAATCGACTAGTAATTGGGAACCACGTTGATCGATTTTATAGTGCACTCACAAAACATGAGGGACAACATACTGTGCACCGTGGTCTAAAAGTATACATTTTAACACTCAAAATAAAAGAAACTTGAGCACTAGGATTTGTCTAGGACGACGAAAAGAACTAGTATGACAATCTTGTATAACCATACAGGAGAGATTTTACATCCACACCTCTATTTCCTCGGTTTTCTTATACTCGCTGGTAATTATCGTCTCGTACATCCAATGAAATTCTCCAACCATATACATTTTCTGTTCAAACATAAAACATACATAATCAACTGTGACGTTAATAATCACACAACCATTCGTAATATATGACTTCAAGCTCAACATCAGTCTACCACTTATTCATGGAGGAACACAAAAAGTTGCACCGAACTCCTTTGTTGCCTCCAAATTAAAACAAAGTTGCCACTCCTAATCACTTCCACATTTCTCTATATATGTAGATGGTTCTATCGTACACTATTTCTATCCACAGCCACATCATCAACTTTAGCAATTTCCAGTAATCTCCATCACAACAAAATTTTAGCAGTTTCTATTGGTGGGACCTACAATATATTTATATCATTTATTATTTTCTTACTAATATTTTTGCATAATTAATAATAGATAATGTATTTGCCAATATTATGTTTATGCAAAAATATATGAAAGTTTTTCTATCTAATTAAAAAATATATTTCCTAATTACTTTTCTAATCATATTATTAATTATATATATGAATATTTTTCTATCTAATTAAACAACTAAAAAATATAATGCACAATCATATCATTTTCTAGAAAAAGATGAAAAAGAAAAAATAAAATAAAATAAGAATTAAGTAGGTCCACATATGTACATGTGGCATTGCTAAAAGACTTGCCAATTTAGGAAGCTTGTCAATTTGAAAAGAACCACTCCATCACTAGCAATTGCCACACATGTGCCACCTCACCCTCCACTCATCTTAGCAATTGCTAAACTTTAGCAATGCATATGGTCATAGGGAATTAGAACCGTCTATTGTGGCCATGTGGATTTGATATTTCTCTCGTTTACATAATTGTGACCATATCTTTTTATATACGGGTTAGGGATTCGGGGTGGGTTTGGAGACGGTTTGCCTAAACCATTATTATCCTCGTTTGTAAATATTCAAACTCATACCCATTCCATACCTGGGGGTTTTGGGTATCCATCGGTAATATTCGATCCGTACATCCAACATTATAATACCTAAACTTTACATATAAATTTTCAATTACAATATTAAACGCACCTATTATATCATCAAGTCGACAAAGAGACAATCGTTCTTAATACTGTTCAAAACATCTTATATTAAAACATTCATTAATCCATAAGATAGAGTACAACGTAATCCAAATCATTATTCTCTAACTCTGATACATCTACTAAGTAATAACTAACCAACACAATCTTGTTAACACGAGTGAAAAAGTGAAAGAGTGCATGGAGAGTTGAAGAGAAGGAATTAGGTTTTGATTTGAGTGGTCACGCAATTGTATTTCTATTATTTACTTTCCTGAGTTACCCTCACTATCATTGATAAGTTACAATTTGATCTATAAGATTTTTATTTATATGTGAAGAAATGCTCTTGGTGGAGCTCGTATGGGTATGGAAACAAGGCGGGGAGGCTAAAATCATACTCGTCCCATACCCATCAAATATTTTACGGGTTTTACCCATACCCAATCAATACGGAAATTTCTTACGCTAACTGGACTGAGATGTCGGATACCCACAATCATAGGTTTGATTGTCATCCCTATTCCAAATCCATATCAATTAATTTATTTGTGAGTGTGACTCATACCCACTACATACATAGTAATGCGCTATGTTAATCGGTTGCAAAGAGTCGAATACCTCCATTTGTGATTTTAGTTGTCATTCTCCTAATAAAGGGGGAAGGTTGAGTTAAACTTTTAGGGGCGAAATTGACACTTTTTATGTATGTCAGTTAACAATTTGACCTATGTTTACGGTTTATGAGTGGAAATGTTACATTGGGACGGTTTGAGGCATTGTTATAACAAAGAGGCATTTTTACTTTTTTTTACGAAGAGGCATTTGGATTTGTTACATGCGTGTAACTATTTTCAAGAACGTTACTATTGTCAATATGATGAGTGTGTTGTTTATTTACACTTTTTCTTAAATTTGTAAAACTTTTTATTCAAGTTAGTTTTTTTCTTAAGTTGGGGAATAGTATATTTGGTAACCGTTTAAAAAGAGTAAAGTTGATGGGAACTGAGTATTTTTTTTTTAATAAATGGAATGTTAGTTAATGGGATGGTGAATAATGTGTTTAATAGTAGTAAATTGAGTTTTGAGAAATGATTATTAAGGACATACATAACTATAACTCTAAGAATATTTTTTAAGACAAAAAAAGTTGAAAAGTGAAATTATTTTTGTAAGATGGATTTTCAAATTAAAAAAATTGTATATTTTAAAGTGAATAATGATTTTGGCTTTATTTTGAGAAAAAAGGTAAAAATGATTGTTTGTTTTTATATAAAATTATAATTGAGAAAATTTAAACAAAAAGTCAGTATAAACAAACACACCCGATATCTTATTTTGGTATATAAATCCTATTATATATTTTCAGATTTTACTTCTGAACTAATCTATTGGCACAAAACTCTTTAGGAGTGCTAATTGGTTTGATGTGGGTAAATTACTAATTGATTTGGTGGTTAGTGATTAATTACTAAGCAAAAAATACATGGCAAAAAATGAACTGATAAGACTTATTGGTCAACCGTATATTATTGGTTCGGTTAACGGTTAGTTTGGCGATTAACCACTAACCAATAACAACCTCCACATACGACATTTTTTGTTGTTGTTTTTACATTTTTTGTGGTGCCCTTTTTAAAAATGACATATAATCATGCAGTTAATTCAAGCCAATTCTTCATCAAAAAAAAAATATTCAAGCCAATTTAACCACACTTCTATATTGTTAATATAAAATAATTATTATGAGAAATAATATCAATACAATACAAAAAACATCACAACTTCATAATCAAAATTCCAACACATATAAATTTAAAATAATCAAATATTTTCATCCAATTGGAGAGAACCAACTAACAAAGCATCAAACACAAACACCATAACATCATTATTCACAAACAACAAAGAAACAAAAGCTACTAGAGTGTGAAATTCGCTTTGTCGACTGCAATTGAAAGTTAGAGAGAGATTACTTTCGAGTTCTGGCTCTTAAATACATTTAAATTTTTGGGTGGAAGGTTATTTGCAATATGTTAGAATCTTTTGTTAATCAAATTTTGGGACTTTTTCTAGAGCTGGGAAAATAAAACAGACCGTTTGAAAAATTGTGGACCAAACTAGACAACACAGTTTGGTCCAGACCGTAGACCGTGAATAATGGTCTGTATTATATGAAGTTTTGATTTCTTGGTCTGGTCTGGTATAGACCCCGGTTTACCAGACCAACTCGTGGATCTGGGCGACTTCCCAATACATGTTAATAGCCCACTCGACCACTCTCCCAACTCCCTCATCGAGACTCAAGTCTCAACCTTAATTTTTAGAATCTCGTCCCCTCCTTCATTCAAAACCACATTTCACTAGATAGTAGAGACGATCGTGTCTCCATATGACATTATGTTAATGTTTGTGATGTTATGGTGCAAGTTGGGATTCTTCGACTTTGTATCTTTGTTATTTACTAAGATTTAAGGTGTCAAAATTATTCATGCATGTTGGATTTTATGTATTAAGGCAAAAAAAACAATTGTTTTTCTAAGTTATTGGTTCAATTTGTTTGTGGTTGACTTAACAAAGGGTAAATGTGGTCTATCTAGACCAGACCGCACAAGCGTGGTCTGGTCTAGACCTATATGGTCTGGTCAATGGTCTATGCTTTAGTCTCTCGGTCTAGATCGTAGACGGTCTACGGACCAGACCTCACCATTTCACAGCCCTAACTTTTTTGTTATACGATTATCGGTTAACCACTAATTAGATTATCAATTAAATTCAATAAACAATAAATGTTTACGAGTCCAACTAACTCCGTTTTGTTTTTTTTTTTTTTTTTTTACCAATTGAGATTTCCGGTCCCTTATAGATTTGACTTCTTTTATACTCTAGTTGATTAAAATGTATATGGCCCATTTTTGCTTTCTTATTCATCTTTTTTTCCCTTTTAAAACGCAGTGGTTCACGCCTCACGCGCTATTTATTACTCTCAGTTAGCTGCCAGCCTGCCACCAACCAATGACGTCGTTGAACCATTGAGAGCTGGTTACTGGTGAGGGTTGGTGACTCACCTATGATTACCGGTAACCTTAATGATGCTAATATTATTGTGATAATTAAACACTTACCTTTTCCTAAAATAAAAAATTAAAACACTTACCTAATTTCCCTTGAAAGAACACTTACCTATAGGTTTTATTTTCTGAACGCAATTATTTGTTTTAGGAGAGTTTGGTATCTTTTAGTTGGTAAGAGCATTGATATTAGTACTGTAATTTTAATTGCATATTTGCAACACATACAATTTTATATACACGTTAAAGTCGTTATAGAAATGGAGTAGTGAACTTCTAAAGAAGAAGCGAGAAATTATGTAGTATACTTCGCCAAGCCCAAGAAATCAAAGTCACTCGACCCTTCGTGAAGGAAAATGGGGTGGGGGGTTGCTTCTCTTACACACAAAAAAAGAAAATGGATCATGCAGAATATCTCATCTAATCTTACCCGGTAGAGTTTGTGTACAAATTTTCAAACCAACAAAAACTCAACTGTCTCTACTCTCTCATATTTACGTTGAACAACATCCTCCAAGTCACCTAGTGACCTCGAAGCTCTCCCCTCTAAATATCATATGAGAAACGAGCCAATTACCTTTTCAGTTAACATCAAAAGAAAAGTGGAAATAGAAAGCATGACATAACATGGATAGGAAGTACACTCGCCTCAGCTTTGATAAGTGTCTTTTCCTAGGCAAACAACGCTACTTCCACCCTTGCAATCGACGCAAAACACGCCCTACAACAAAAGTGATAAGTATCCACTTTAGTTCTGCTTGGCTGAGTCAGAAGCCCATGATACTTACCCGTGATCCCCGTAGCCCCAATTCCCAATTATTACGCCATCAACTCCTAATTCGAGTCCAACGCAATATTACTAAAATAATCGTCACTTTTGAAAACTTGACCTTCTGGCAGCTCAACCCTTCATAATCATGAAGAACTTAATAAAGGTCTCACAATCTCGTAGCAAAGCCCAAACAAAGAGGTAAGAATCATTCTAATAAATACTCGTATTAAGTATCCATTCAGATAAATACTCATATGAATACACCAGGAGAGAAGATATGGTTAGTAACCTCTAGTTACTCAACTATCCATAATTTTTTTCCATGAAACTTAATAGTCTATATCTCTTTCGTTGTTTAAAAAAATCATAGAAAAATCACATTATTTATGCTCTACAAAATTATATCCACTTTATATATTTTTGAACAAAATTAAAACGTTAATCTATACATTTTGTACATATTATACCATGAAATTATTTGAAAGAAGTAAATGAGTTAAAAAAAAACAATTCAATCTCAGTAATCATTCCACTTACAATCAAAACAACATATCTTGTTAATCACCTCACCTACTACACCATAGGAAAAAATCTCTATTTTGTGTTTAGTGTTTACGCTTGAGCCTTGACATACACATGATGACCTTTCGAATTAATGATAATATATATAAATGCCAATTAATTTCGTATTTTAATTAACAAGCCGACTTGATTGGACCGGCGACTGCCCCGCCCGGTACCCGGTCACCTTCCACCCGCCCGTTAGCCTATAAATAGAGGGCGCTGAAATTGAGTAGAGTGCGTCGGCCCTTGATTGCAAAGGATCTTCTGGTTAAGAGCTTCCAAATCCAGTCTCTCATTTCTCCTATTCCCTTGCTCTTCAGATCTCGCTCGGTCCACTCAAGTCCGCAAGGTATCTATCCCGTTTCTCCCTCTCGTCTTCTTCTCCCTGATTCCCATTCCACCGCCATTTTTGCTCTCTCTGTTTCGCAGCCGATCTCGAAACCGCCAATCCTTTTTTGCTTTCGTTTCGTTGCTCTGTGATCTCGTTTTCACGTCTCTAATGGCATGGGATATTCCAGATCTGAGATTTTTTTTTTCTTTCCTTTGGAATTGATTATATCAGTGGTTTTGACTTGATCTGTTGAAACCTTCGAACGCCATGGATGTAGTTTATGAATTCTTGAGCTTGAACTGCTGTTTCGTTTTCGTCTCGGTGGTTTAGCTGCTTCCTGTAGCCAGATCTGGCGTCTTACTGTTCATATTTCCTCCAGATCTGGCTCTTCTTTGTATCTCTACCGACTCTAGGAGAAACGTTTCGCATGTTGCTCACTGTTAGGGATAGATTTAAAAAAATTCTGCTTTTGTCTTGTTGTGATGGTGCGTTCCGAATCTGGTAGATCTTTTGAAATCCCTCTCGTCTTTTTTTTCTTCTTTTTCTCGATTCGTTGTTTTCAGAAGCCTTTCCGAATCACAGTCGAATTACTTATCTTCAGGAACCAAGATTAGCGTGTAGTATATTTGTTGAGTTTTGATTCTGCAATCCATATAGTTGTAGCATAGTTGGATTCCAATTCTATTGGGTTACAATATCAGTCGCTGATTTTGTTGTATCTGCTTCCCCCTTGCTCTCCAATCCCAGGAAACAATGGAGACCTTCCTATTCACATCCGAGTCTGTGAACGAAGGACACCCAGACAAGCTCTGCGACCAGATCTCCGATGCAGTCCTCGACGCATGCCTTGAGCAAGACCCTGACAGCAAGGTAGCCTGCGAGACCTGCACCAAGACCAACATGGTCATGGTGTTCGGGGAGATCACCACCAAGGCCAAGGTTGATTACGAGAAGATCGTCCGCGACACCTGCCGCGAGATCGGGTTCGTGTCTGACGATGTCGGGCTTGACGCTGACAACTGCAAGGTCCTGGTCAACATCGAGCAGCAGAGTCCCGACATTGCTCAGGGTGTCCACGGCCACTTCACCAAGCGCCCCGAGGAGATTGGAGCTGGTGACCAGGGCCACATGTTCGGTTATGCCACCGATGAGACCCCCGAGTACATGCCCTTGACCCATGTGCTGGCCACCAAGCTGGGAGCCCGCCTCACCGAGGTCAGGAAGAACGGCACCTGCGCGTGGTTGAGGCCCGATGGCAAGACTCAGGTCACCATCGAGTACTACAACGAAAATGGAGCTATGGTCCCCGTCCGCGTCCACACCGTCCTCATCTCCACCCAGCACGACGAGACCGTCACCAACGATGAGATCGCTGCTGACCTCAAGGAGCATGTGATCAAGCCTGTGATCCCCGAGAAGTACCTTGACGAGAAGACCATCTTCCACCTCAACCCATCTGGCCGTTTCGTCATTGGAGGCCCCCACGGCGATGCTGGTCTCACCGGACGAAAGATCATCATCGACACCTATGGTGGATGGGGTGCCCACGGTGGTGGTGCTTTCTCTGGAAAGGACCCCACCAAGGTGGACAGGAGTGGAGCTTACATCGTGAGGCAGGCTGCCAAGAGCATTGTTGCCAACGGCCTTGCCCGCAGGTGCATTGTGCAGGTGTCCTACGCCATTGGTGTCCCTGAGCCATTGTCGGTCTTTGTTGACACCTATGGTACCGGGAAGATCCCGGACAGGGAGATCCTGGAGCTCGTGAAGGAGACGTTCGACTTCAGGCCGGGGATGATGACCATCAACCTCGATCTCAAGAGGGGAGGCAATGGGAGGTTCTTGAAGACGGCGGCGTACGGGCACTTCGGAAGGGACGACCCTGACTTCACCTGGGAGGTCGTCAAGCCGCTCAAGGTCAAGGTTGCTGACAAGCCTCAAGCTTGATTGAAAAGAGAAGAGAGAGTTTGATCTCCTATTATCCGTTCCCCGTTGGTGTCTTTGTACTGAACTGCGGCCAGATAGTTTGCTGAAATAATTGGGTCTTTTGTTTTGTTTGTTTTTTTTTTGTTTTCTCGCTATGGATGAAGCGATGCTATGTCTGTTTGTGTCCTGGTAACTTACAGTGAAGATACCTTTTGTGTTCAATTCTGATATTTTTGTTCAAATGGTTATATTTCTAGAAATGGCTTGATTCTGCTTCCCGTGTGCGTGTCGGTGCGGTGCTAGATGGAGTGCAGGAATTTGTAATTGGCACCACAACCACTGGAAAGCATGATTGCGGTGGATTTTGTATTAGCAGTATTTTGATATATGCGTGGCAGCAACATTGCAGTATTCTGTTATTAGTCGTTGAATTCAGTGTTTCATGCCAATGGATGAGAGAAGGAAAATATCAGATCCAGCAATTTATAAAGCTGTACAAACGTGGTATTTTCAGCTGCTTACTAGTACTGGAACAATGGAGTACCACCATCAGGCATTTATCATCAAGCGGTTTTGGTCCCCCCCGTTTCTTCACAACTGAGAAGTGTCTTAGTTCTCATAATATGTGTGTTGATTGATTGTCTTGCTTCTTCAGAACTGGAAAGTGTCTATTTATTATATATGTAGAGAGGATAATAAGTGTGCCGATTATCTTGTTTCTTGTCGTTTGGTTTACATTTTGTCTTGTTTGCCGATGTTAAGTTACGGATATAGATTATGTATGATTGTCATGGAATTTCTGAACCTCAGTTGGTTTTTTGAATGACTAAGATGTGCTGTGTATCTATTTATTAAAAAAATATATTTTCACACTGTTATTAAATTAATTCATCCAATATAACAGTCTAACCGATAGAAAATGAATGAAATAGTAGATCTAATTTCAGCCAATACAACTACAAATTGATAGAAAAATGGATGAAAGGGAATGATAGATCTGATAACTTCAAAGTTGTCAACCGGATTGAGCTCATTAATCCGATCGAGAAAGTTGTTTAGGGTTAATGATCTAATTCGCGTTAGTTCGGATACGTGAAAAGAATCATTATATTGCTCGTATATTTATAAGTTATATCAAATGTCATCTAACATGTGGATAATAACATATGACATTACACTAAAATAACAGTTCGTACTTGGATCCAACATATAATGAAAATTTGAACACACCCATATAACATTAATATTTAAATGTTCAACTTAAAATTCCAAAACTAGGGTTGGGGAAGCGGAAAAACGAAAAAAATGCTCATTTTGCATATCGAAGGGGAAAAGGATGGTGTATATTCGAGTCGAAAATCTTGCTGAGTATCGACCTACAGGTGTGTGGCTCCTGTTTTCCTAAAAATTAATTTGAATCAAACTGGACCAACTCGCAGATCGACTAGTGGGCTAACAACCTTGGATAACTTTGTTTTAGTATAGGACAATACTAATACAAAAGATTGTAAAGTGGCATGTTAAGTAGGGGACAAAACTTACCTATACCCAGAAAAAAAAAATGTATTGACATAAAGTTTGATTTTAAGGGACTGAGTAGGTGTGCGAGGATGCTCGGTAAGTCCGCCGGTGGATGGTCAAATTGTTGTGTTTCTTTTTCTTCGGATGCGCCTGCCGCTGCTTTTGCATCGTTGTCCTTTATTCTGATTCCTCTCCGTCGATCGGTTGTCCGAGCCGCCGCTGCTGCTTGTGCGGTACACCAATTCGTTCATTCGTTGGAGAGGGAATCTTAATCACCTAACCAGGGTGTGTTTGGATATAATGATTTAAATTTGATATTTGTGATTTGAATTTTTAAATATCAAATTTAATTACATTTAGTATTTGAATTTGTGTCAAATTCATAGATTGATTTCCAAATACATGTCTAGTATATTACTTGTCAACTTCAAATACATTTCAACATCTAGTGCTTTGAAATACCTCCTAACAAAATATTGGACCTATTTGTAAAATATTAAAAGTTTAGGTACTATAGTGAGGAAAAATATATAAAGGAACTAAAACATAATTTTATCATAAAAATTTCAGGACCTTTTTGTAAAATTTTAAAAGTTCAGGTACTAAATTGTATAATTTTTTTTTTGGGTTCCAGACTGTATTTTACCAAAATTTGTAGTAAGTGACCAGAAAATTCAAAATTAAAATAAAAAATCATAAAATTCAAAATACAAACAAATTACAAATGAGTATCCAAAGAACAAATTTGAATTACATGTATTTCAAATGCTAGTATTTCAAATACATCCATTTCAAAATCATGCATTCAAATACCTTACATTTGAAATACACCTATCCAAACGCGCTCTTAGTGGAATCTGGAATTAATACCTGGATGTCTAATCCTATATGTCACATACTCACATTGTTATTGCATTTTTGTTATAACTTTTTTTTTGCCACAAATAGTTCCAAATGGGAAGAGCGAATACCTATTATAATGAAAACGACTTTTGTAGGTCAAACCACAAATAAAAAAGGAAAAGTCTTTTCAAGTCTAACGATTATAGCACCTTGATGCCACAAAATGGGTAGCCTACAATTACCTTTACCGAATAAGCAGAATCCATAACTTCTACCCTTTGCAGGGAGAAAGTCATGGATCGAACTCAGTGAAACTGAAATCAGAGTAGCAAACCCATAATATTACTTGGGTAACATCGCCAAAGGTCACCTGCAAAATAACATGTGAGATTGTTACTATAATTGTATTGTTTATAATGAAATCTTTTTTTAATGTTTTAGCATAGATAATACATGAATTGTTTCTGTGACAGAAACTATCACTCAAAATGAGTGATTGTTATATCTCAGCTTTTAGCTGAGATTGTTTATCTAAGTTTTTAGTTGGGGGTGGGCAATGGGCGTGTTGGGTGGGTTTTCGTATCAAATTGACTCACCCGCTTACTAGCGAGTTGGAATATTTGTGACCCGCAATCCATCCGCATTCTTCTGTGGATCGGGTTGGGTGGGTAGCGGATGAGTGCGGTTGGGTCGTGGGTTATCTCGCAAAAGCAATTCTCTAACAAGAAATTAAGAAAGTTGACTAACATTTATAATAAGCTCGTAGCAAATTAGGAAGACTGTATCAATATAGACACTTCTCATTTTGTCTCAAGTGAATCCATGAAGTATTTGTATAAAAAGAATTACTACTCTATCAACCAATTGTGCAGAGAAACATTTGCATTTTTTGATTTTGATACAATTAATAATCTATAGTTTTCATCCCAATTTTTAATGGATATTATCGCATTCAAATATCCAATATGTAATAGATTTTACACAACACAATAACCAACAATAATAGTCAAAACTATTCTTTTTCTCCACCTTTAGAAGTATATATGGTGAGATTGTTGTGCGGTTTGGAAATATGATGAATATTAGATACTATAAGAAACAACAATTGTTGATGTGAAAATAAGATGGGGTCATTTGGGTGACCCGCAATCCACCACCACCCACCCACATAAGTGCGGTGAGAGATTTATAGATCCGCAATCCACCCACATCAATCACCCATTACTTGCGGGTGGATCGATATCAATCTACGGATTAACCACCCATGTGCACACCCCTAGATGTGACATACACAATCACACATACCAACACTATATTTTATCATTCATCAATACATGCATAATATTATATACGTATTCACAACAACACATCTATTTAACAATAAGACCTCTAAAAACAATTAATTAAGAAAAAAAAAAGAGAATTCAACTAATCAAAATCTACCAAATGGATTGGTTGGATCTAAATATTTTCCCATTGTCACATTATATAGTTAACGGTAATATTTGCTTTTTTAAATTGTCACATTATATAGTTAACGGTCAAAGATTATAATTGACTGCCACCTAGGACAAACTTAATAGAATTTGACAGTCAATAACTAATGGTGAAATAAAAGTATAAAATCGATGACCAATGAAAATGAGAATTTTTTTGAATGGAAAATGTGAACCATATTGATAAACCGAGTGACCAAACTTGCAATTCGTCCTATATATATTGAACAAGTTGCAGTAGTTTTGAAGAACATGCCACGGCAACAATGGTTACATTGGTTTTTCTTTATGAAGTTCATTGTGTCGGCAGTACCTAACCCCCACACTCAAGGAGACAAGATAGGAAACCAGATCTATCGCTGTACATCAAATGAGCAGTATTAGACAGAGCAGCACTGACAATCCCTTTCAGAGATAAATGTTGAGATTCTCTTTCTGTTAATACCAGAAACCATAAACTTTAACTTTCTGCACTATGTCACAGGTGTTCTTGATCTGTTAGGGGAAGAAGTTTGATCTGAAAACTTAAAAGAGGGAAGTCTGTCTATTGTTGAATTCGGTTGTGTTGGCTTTTCATTACTTGGCCTTAGTGAACATGAACGACAGAACTCTCCCCTCCCCCTCAAACCTCTTGAGTCTTGATCCAATTCACGTAGCAGAAGATCATATGATATGAGAATGATCCAAAAATAAATAATAAACAAATAAATATGTCAAATCACATTGCTTAAGTTTAGCAGAATCTCAGAACTCCCATGTCTGTCCAGAAACCTTCTTTTGTTATACAGGAACCAAAGGGTAATCTGTCTCCCAAAGACGAGACTCATAAACTCTCTTTAAAATCTTCTTATATAGGGCCATACAAATCTTTTTTAAACTAACTTGATTTCATATTAATGATATCATAATACAAACACTTCCCTAACTCACAAGGCAGTCATCCCATCTCTCGTCGTCGTCTGAGCTTTTAGCTGGTTCCAAACTCCAACATCTCCCACCTGAATGGACTCAGCACGTACACCACCTCAGGACAACTCTTGAACAGAAGAGCCACACAGACGCAGACTGCAGCCACAGCAACCATTGACAGCATTGCAGGCCTGTACAGCAGAGACCGCCTCGGTACCCCATAAGCCACCTTGTGGCTACACAGCTTGCAGTTGCTGCTGCTGCCGCTGACAGGTTTAGATGATGTCGGCATAGCAATCTCCAAGGTGGAAGAAGTTCGTGCTTCGGTTTCCTTCTGGTCGGTGCTGGTTTCTGAAGCCTCCTTGCCTGGGATGTCCAGCACCACGTGACCAGACCCGGATTTCCTGTTGATCTTCCTCTGTACTAAGTGGATGTACGAGTAGTGTCCACGTAGCCGGGCATAGTCCTCGGGTGTAAAGCCAGTGCTATCGCGAGCATTCTTCCATGCTTCAACTCCAACCTGAAAATTCCACAACAAAGGCACACATCCATCATTGAATGGAGGGAGATTTTACTTTATTTTTCATTGTTTTTATTCTTGTTCCTTTTAAAAAAAATAAAAGTAGTCTATAGGATAAGTAGCACTTAAATCAGGAATAATTACGAAAATAGGAATAGTTTTCTTGGGCATTAAGCGTGTACTTCAAATGAGCTATTTGGCAACAGAATGAAGCCAACATGATAAGGGGAAGGAAATTACCATTTGGGGATCATTAGTTAATGCATCCAATACATCCTCAGATCCATCTTTACCAGCTGCAATATGAAGTGGGGTCAAACCTCCAGGGCCAGCCATGTCCGGCCGAAACAGAAAGCCTTTGTTGCTCTCAATCCAAGTGGAAACTGCCTCATCTTCAGACTGCACATTCTCGGGGACATATCTCAGAAGGAAATTAACAAGGGACATAGAATTCCTCCTCACAGCTCTGTGCAGAATGCCCATTTCCAACAAAGCTAGACCCAGAGAGCTGTATTCTCCTATATCAACCATTCCGTTGAGAGCTATGCTCAGGAGTTTTCTCACTACAGCACACCAGTCGTGGTCCATGGAAAACTCCATAAGCCATCTGAATCGTTTTAGAGGGAAGAATTCCGTGTTGGGATCCATGTCAGTCAATCTTGACTTCAATTGTATTCTGTGCAAAAGCCAACCCATTTCATGAATGAAGTCCATCGCTCTGTTTTTGGCATCCATTCTTCCACCCTCAGCCAAGTTCACATCAGTTTCAATAAATTCCAAAGCATCTTCAAGCATGCGTATCTCTGAACAAACATCTTCCTCAGCAACTATGAATGGAAAGAAGCCGTTGCTAATACCATCATCTTCAATCTGGATATAAGGAGGAAAATCAAGAAAGCATACTTAAGAAAATCAAACTTTGACTTAAAACTGAAGGTTTAGATTGAGAAAAAGGCTGCAAAGACCATAAAGCAAACTGGATAGAAGAGCATCTTCAATAATCATGGTTCGAGAACTATCCATGCGACAGCATGTCTATCTTCACATAAACTTTGACAATTTTGGACTCATGCAGAAAATGGAGTTTAGGAGGGGGAAAACAATCAGAACAGTACGCCATGAATTACTGGCTCTTCAATATTTTTATAAGCATAATGGTTTTGCTGGAAAGAGAGGTTCATGAAAGATGCGTCTCAGAGAAAGTCTGGTATTGTTTTCAGCTGGATATTCTTTAAAGTTGTGCACGATTTGAATCTGCTTGAGTCATGAATAGTTTTTGCATATAAAATGTGGAACTAGTGAATAGTCTAAACCTCTAATAACTTATATGTAAAATCATGAAAAAGAGAGTTTCTTTGGGATTATTTCCACAACTCATCAAAAACTCGGTTAAGATGACACTAACTCAAACAAGCATATTCTTGACAAGTGTATCAATAAATAAATCTCTGAGATTACAGATGAAAGAAGAATATGTACTTAAACGACATCAATGAATTTTAAAATTTTAGCAGACAAATCAAGAAACCAATTTCACCAAGTGGAATTTCTAGGCCTATATCCAAAACAAGATACCAGAGCGGAATTTAAAATTTAAGCCATGCACAAGCCAACAAAAAGCAAAAAGACCACATAACACAAGAAAATAAGAAAATGACATCACAAGGGAAATAAATGTCAGTGAACAACAACAACAACAAATCTGGTTAGAGCTCAGAGACAGCACCTCAATGAATCCTCTTCCAAGTCCGGTGGGAACAGAGCAAGAAAAAGAGACACACTGCAGCTGGCCTTCGCCCTGGCTGTCAACAGTATCCGCCAGTTCATCACTTTCTTCTTGGGCCATATATGTTCCTTCAATGGCACAAAGTATCCTGGTCCCAAAGTGAGACAGACACATGAGAATTTGTTTTTATCATCATAATTGAGAAACCAAATGACTTATAATTTAATTGTGTATATAACTAAATAAATGAAGCATAAAAGAGTGCGAACATAACATGAACAATTTGACATGAAACTCTCTATTGATGTGCAGAACCTGAGTAATCACCTTGTACTTGAGCGGGACAAGTTTGTCCCCTTTATAAAAAATTCAACCTTTCCTGTCTCAGATACTGCAATTGGTTTGACACTGAAGATTTTGCTACTGTTGATACTTCTAAGAGGCAAAAAAGTGTCCACAACAACCTGACCTGCAAGCACACCAAGTAACAGATGTTATTACACCATTATATTATCAGATAATATATCAAAAAATGGTAAGGAAAAAAGAACAGACCATTATAAGCGAAGGCAATTTGATGCTCCAACATGATAAATAGCCATCCAGTTCTCCAGAAAGAGTCATCTGATGCATGCAGAAGCCTAATCAAACTAGAGCTAAGATCACAGGAGAGCTGCAGATAACACAATAGAGTTATAAACAAGCCACCTCATAACTGTTAAAAAAAGATTCCAGAAATATGAAGACTCGGAGCATTTGTAAGCTTACTTCATCCCATGCTGTCTCATCCTGACGAAGGTAAATGGTAAGAACAATACAACCAGGACGAATGTAACTCTCAATATCAGTAGGACTGTGAGCAAGCCAATCAAGGATCTGCAGAGTGAAAAAAAAAAGTTTTCAGATAGAAATTTTGAGAAAGAACTAGAAAAACAGTTTCCAATCTAAAATATAATCAGTTTGTACCTGGGCTCGCAAAACCAAAGGAAAATCATTTGGTTCCTTTCCAAATAACTTGAAAACAATTCGATCTGTCCGGCTCTGTATACAACATGAAACAATGTTTAAAAGCTGAATTCACATAGAAGAGTATCTGACCACGACCAGTAACAGATATTCCACCATTAAGAGATGAAGAGATATATTTTGAACTCGACATTTGACTACCTAAAATTATATCGATATCCAATCACAGAAGATTTTTCACAGCAGAAACAATAGACCTATCAAGAAAAGAATGGATACCAACACCCTAAATTCAATTTTCGACCAGCTGGAAAAATACCTGTCCATCTCCACTGGAACTGGAAGGTGACTGTGGAGATGCTGAATCTGAGTTTCCACTTGTCTGTGGTGGACTTGATTGATGAGAGTCTTGTTGTGCCCATGAAGGGCAACCAAGGGAGCTAGTCCCTCCATTAGCAAGAGGTGGTGATCTTTCCGCATCTTCAGTTCCATCATCAGAGTCGATATACACATCATTCAGATCAAAGTTATTCATCTTCATGTGCCCTGGATTACTGTCACGAACTTCTGAACATGCTGGATAGTTATCTGGCATCCTGGATTTCATAGAAGACGAGGTCTGCATACTTGCACCATTTGTAAGCAGAAGTTGAGCTTGCTGTTCCAACCCCAAACATAATTACTATCAGATGCACGTCACACGAGGACTCTCACCTCGAGAACTAAATGGAAGAGTTAAATTTTACCTTGGGATTTCCTGACAAAGAGCCATTATTGAGCAATTCTCGAGGTTCTTGCAGGAGCCCTGCTATGTTCCTTCCTCCGTGTTCAATTGTTTGCCCAGCTAGGCTCCTTAAGAGATGAGACAACAGATCTTGATCTGTCGCTTGGTCTGATTTATTGGCTGCAATGCATGAAAGAAGCAATTATATTAACTAAAATATGCCGATCACAAACTGTACACTACTGTCTCAACAAGATCTCCACAATAACTCTATATTATAAACAAGGCAGCAAAGTACACACAGTAATTGCTCAACTTGAAGCAGCACACAATTTGCTTACAGTGCATATTGGTCAGTGTCCTTAAAAGGCTTATCAGTAAGTAGCTGCCAGTCTGATCTTCATGCACCGTATTTGTATTGCTACTAGCCTCAGGATTTGTCTTCCTTCTCCTTTTATTATGTCCAGCCAAACGCCTACGGCAACTTCTCTTCCCTTCATCAAATTCTTGCAGGACATGAAACCTGCAAGACAATTGACAAGTCACCTTGGAAAGGTCAAGTCTTTTCTACCTAAATTCTGCTTGATAATAATTTAAGACTTCGTAAATCTGCCAGTGTCATCAACTTTTGAACAATTGCCTCTTGACAAGGTTACTAACTAAGAGCAATTAGCAACAATTTCAAGACTAGAATAACTCACCTACTACACTGCTGACAGAAACGCTGCATAACATTTCCCACAAGGGCCTTGGTGGCCTTGGAGTGCATCTCGCAGACCTTATGCCTCCTGTGGTAATCTTTAGCCTTACTCAGATCAGCACCACAGTCCTCCACCTGACAAACTGCACGACTTGAGCTACCTCCACCATTCAACTTGGTCTTCTTCCCACTGTTTCCCTCCCAATTCCCCATCTCCCTCTCTCCTGCAAGGAATCCATGTGCTCCAAGCTTCAGGCTCAGAGTACCCGCTTCTTCCTGATCATTCAAGTTGTCATCTTCAACATCAATAACCCTCCTTCTCTTTTCTGTCTCCCTTTTCCCTTTCTCAATTTCCAGATGATTCACTTCATCTGAACAAGAGGACGAACTGTTGGAGGAATTCCCCGTGCCGAGTGGGAAAAACTGCTTGCTCATACCAGCAGAAGGTACGGAATTCAAAGGGCTAGCGATAAAAAGATCGCCGTCCCATTTCCAGTCATTCAAATCCCATTCCAGGCTTCTTTTCCCCACTGCCCGCATATCCATGGCACTCATACCATAGAAATGAGTAGCTTCCGTCCCAAATCTAGCTTCCATGGCTTAATCCCTAGATTTCTGGAAACTAGATTCCTCAATTGAAGAAACGGAGATCTAAAAATACACAATAACGGAGAGAGGAGGGAAAGAAGGAAAAACAACAGCAGCAATCAAACGGAGACTGGATCTTAGGTGGAGAAGAAACCCCCAAAAACGTGGCGGAAAAAAAATGAAAAATTTTCACCTAATCAGCTTCACTTCTACCCCAGAAGTCCAAAAACAGTACAGCAACACAACCATGGTTCCAATTGAGAGCAACCCACATGCCCAGTTGAGCACAGATCAGCCAACCTCTTTCTGAAAGACTACGATGAGAACAGAAAAGTACGAAAACCCACCATTTCCAGGCAAGTATCCCAAGGAATCAAACCCCAGCTACACCACCAGACCGCAAAATAAAGGGACCAGCTTTGACTTGACCCAGTTAGCAGACGAAGAGCAGATCGCAGCGGGATTCTGGACGGCGAAGAGGGAAAGGATTTTGGCGGTGAAGAGGGATGGGTTGAAGATGATGGTGATGATGCAGAACGTGGCTCGGTTTGTGGGGGGAGAGAAGGAAAGGAATGGACTTTAGGCAGAGAGAGAGAGAGAGAAGGACAAGAAGAAGAGAGAGAGAGAGGTGTGGTCTGGGAGAGGGTTGGGTGGTGTGTATGGTGTGGTGTGGGCAAGGGCAACACAAAACTATTATTAAAAAATAAAAAATATATATAAAAATGCTGATGATGAGAAAACAGTTCGGAAATTAACATAGGAACAATTTTTCAACAACAATACTAATGAGGATCATAATTAGTAAAATATTGTACCAATAAATAATTTTATTTTAACATATTAGCTTACTACATACATATATTAAACATGTTATATGGTTTTAGAACGTGAGTGATCGAATAAACGAAAAAATATATATAAAATCATTTACCAATAGTACAACATAAAAGTTTTTAAATATAATATAGGTCAATATACACGCATATTAAACGAAAAATTTACTAAGATAATTAAAAAAAGGAACTATTGTATCATACCCGTGCTCGTGGCTGGGTATATTTCAGTATTCTACAACGTATAATAAGTTTTGTATTAATCATGGAAAATAGTATTTTTTTACTGCACACTACTCATTTTGCGTATACACTGATTTCTTTAATTATTTATTGAACACATGGATTTCATTTACGAAAAAATTACACATTTGAGCCAATAAAGAACACGCTTTGAATATCAAAACTATAGCAGTAATTATAGAGTTTAGCATATTTATTGTGCATATTTTGTAACTTAAAAAATAGTGAAATTAATCAACATATATAAATTGGAAGAAAAAAGATTGTAGAGGAAAACCCATATATGTTTTGAGATGGATAATAAATGCATGTTTTTTTTTGGTAAATTAAGGGTCGTTTGAAAGTTGCGATTGTTAAATAGATGCATTGTTGAGAGTGCATGTATAATATTATACATGTATTGTCGAATTTGATGCATTGTAGAATACAACGGTTGGTATGTGTGATTGTGTATGTCGCATCAACTAAAAGCTGATACAAAACAATCTCAACTCAACTATCTCAACAATCACAACTAAAAGTTGAGATATAACAATCACTCAAAATGAGTGATAGTTTCTGTCACATCATAGAAACAATCCATGTATTGTTTCTACTAAAAAAACAAAAAACCGATGCATTATAAACAATACATGCATAATGACAATCTCAACAAAACAATCGCAACTCCAAACGACCCCTTAATTGCATTTTTTAAAACTTTGGTACTTTTGGCTTTTTTTTTGTTTTTTTGTTTTTTTTTTTACTTACTTTGGTGTCATATTGTGTACTACATGAGAAGTGTTTGGCTTTTTATTATTGGTTGGGTAATTTTCAGAAGTGGGGATTGGGGGTTGCTTTTCTTAGTACATGGGTGGGGCCAACTCTCACACAGCATGTCCTTTCTTTCCCACTAACCAATTAACGAAAACAACAAAAGGAAATGAGAAATGAAAAGGATAAGTTGTGATGTGCATGTATTCATAGCATCTTTCCCCTACCTTTTGTTCATAATAATAATGACATTTTATCATTGTAAACATCAATATCTCTTGTCCTCCTCGTCAAAAATATCATTTTGTCAATATAATATATGTGGAATTGCATATTTAGGGTTGGTTGGAAAGTGTTGTGAATATATGTATAATATTATATATGTATTGTTGAATTTGATGTATTTTAAAATTAAATGTTTGATATCCAGGATTCTATATATCACATAAGCTAAAAGTTTAGGTTAAAAAATTTCAACTCAACTATCTCAACAATCTGAGCTGAAAGATAAGATATAACAAAGTTTCTGTCACATCGTAGAAACAATCAATGTATTATGTCTGATAAAAAATAGAAAAAATATTCATCCTCAACAATACAAGTATAATAACAATCTCACAAAAATAATTGCAACTTTCAAACGATCTCGTAATTTAGGTTTAATAATTTTGATATGATACATCCAATTCCATCTGTATAATCTGTTTTGGAAAGAACATGTGTATTCACTTTGACCTAATCAGTTCAAATCCGTGGCAGATCCAATAATTTTATTTATGCATGTTATATTTTTTTTAAAAATCCCTCTGGTACAATTTTTTTTATAGGAATCTCACTAATACAGGTTACAACAAATAACGTGACGTGTTTTCCAATTCTGAAAATTATAAAATACACTCAATGTCTATAGTTCTCGATAATTTTTTTCTTTTTTCTTTTTGTAGAATCAAGAATTCTCTTTTAGTATGTCCTACTAGATAATTATTTAATAACTTATCATTGTTCGAGAATCTTGCTCTTGATGAAGTTCAAAGCTAAAATGACTCTTTTAACACTTGTTGTGAAACCACTACAATCAATACAATTTTGAGGATCAAATAGATATATGATAGATTCATTTTGTCTTCATCATCAACTGAGATAAATCACTCAGTTCCTTTCAAGTCACATAATATATCATCCATAAAATATCTCATCAATTGTAATTAAGTGATAACTTTCATTTCTCAAACTAGCTACATTGATCGTGTCTTAGTTTGTTTCTTGTCTTTTAAGTGAAAAAATAAATTGTCTCGGATCTTGTTTTCCTTTAAATAAATATACAGTGTCAAACTTCACATGCTAAGATAAAATACTCGATCTATCATCAGACAAGTATGAGTATTAAGATACTGATCTCAACCTGCCTCATTATGATTTCTATTGTTATTATAAACAATAAAGAGTAGGGTGCATAGCAATTGGTTACCATGTTCTCTTGATAGAAAACAATCGCTTCCATCCTCTAAACCTTGTTGTTTTGATGTATGTGGGTTTTTTCGTCGGGTTTTAACTCATTTGCTATCTTACCGAAATTACTTCAAGAAAAAACCCTTGGTATAGAGTGATAACTGCAGGTAGATGGTGGGAAAAAATGGTTAGTATATTTCTAATATCGTGTATATAATTATTCTACTATATGATATATTCATATCAACATAATATATTTTTTGCCATCGTGATATAATCTTATGCACTATCAGACATTATTACCATGGTATAGCTAGAATGACAATATATGACTAAGTTTTTTCTCCAAAATATATATAAAAAAAAATGATATCATTTTGAACAACAAGATTAATATAATTTTCTGATGCCAAAAAATCTGAATCACAACTTAATGAAAGAGATATAGTTCGTTAAATTTAATTAGAAAAATAAGCCCAATCAATAACCAAACCAAATTATCCACATAAATAAAATCAACTAATTGAATCTACCTCGCTAATCTACAGTTCCATTATACTTGCAAACCAGAATTTAGGATCTTGTTTCTGCAAGTACTAATCGAAACGTTTTTGAATAAACAAACTTGCTATAAGAATCGTCCCCACCCGCCTCTCTAGTGACCATAATTAACTTTAAATACTTCTTAAATCTTAGATTTAAGGACATGATCCAAGTCTCAATTTTGTCCTTAACCTGTTAACCATACAATTGAAATCATCTCAAAATTTTTGTACGAGGCAAATACGAGATATACATAGAAAAATATTGTACTTTCTCCATCACATATCCACGCTATCAACAAGAAATACCTCGTTTTGGTTTTAGAGACCATCCAAGTGTTCAAATCTTTATTAGTGACTTCATCTACAGCATCCATAATCCGTTGATTGGGGGTCTTTGTTTTTATTGAGTTTAACAATAAATTGTAGGACCTACCACAACAAACATATTTCTCGGTTGGTTCAAATAATCGTTGACAACAAAAATATCAATTGTGGTAATTTGACTGTGAGTTAACTAAAATAATTCAAAACGAGCTAATTGAAATAACAACTTAGGAATAATTATTTTATAATCGTAATTGATTTTTTTCTTTCCCCCAAATTTCACAAGCGACAAAGAGGGTCATCCATCTCATCGTCTCCATCAAGCTCTATTCACTCCACCTCATCGTGTCATCGGAGTTGCGGCCTTCAACTCCACCTCATCTTTGTCAAAAAAAAAACTCCACCTCATCAGTGTACATTTCTCAAATATTCACATTTCTCAAATGTCTTGACTCATTTTGTATATAACTCATACAAACAATTCTAAAATCAGAATATGAGATACACACAAACAAAAGGCAACACTAGATTCCACCACCTCCCAATGAAGGAAAGACATAACTTAACAATGGGGGAATGGGAAGATGACTCAGGTTTTTAATGCGTTGTTTGTACTTCCTTATCTGGACTGGAAGCAAGTAGCTCCATTGTTAAAATGTACTATCCAAGGAGTGAACCTCAATTGATAATGCCCCACTTACTTTCGAGGTACAGATTCAAAGAAATTTACTAATGTTAGACATAAATAACTCAATTGGTTTTGGTGATAGTTAAATTGATGTATTGTCATCAATGCATGTATAATAATATACAAGTATCTAAAAAAAATTGAGTCGAGTGCCGGGTTGGGGGTTGGATTTGTGATTTGCCAAAACCCAATCCGCTTTCCACCTGCCCATATTCATCAAGCAAAACGACACCATTTTGTAACTAACTAGAATATTATGAACGGTTTATAGATGCTATTAGTTTTATAGTAATATAAATTTGATAATATAGATAATTTATGGATGTTGGTAGTCTTTACAAAACCTAATTATAGAGAAAATTTCCACAATACTATTATGTGATTGTTCGAAAAAAAATACGTATGATTATGTTTGGAAAGACGTGAACCCATAAATACCCACATGCATAGCAACACAGGTGGATATCCATTTAGGGGTCGTTTGCTTGTTGGATTTGAAAAATGAGGGTTTTGGCCAATAAAACCATTGGGATTAATGTTGGATTTATTGGATTATGGATTTGAAGAGTCTAATGTTGCATGATAGATTTGATAATGGATTTGTTAGATAAATAACTAACCATCAAGGATTTGCAAATCCCAAATCAATATGTGGGATTTACAAGTTCGTGGGGTCACGAATTTGGTTCCAAAATAAAGACCAAATCCGTGGGGGATTTAGCACCCTTCAACAAACAATGGACTTATGATACATCCATCAACCTTGGGATTTGGTACCCAAATCCATGACCCAAATCCAACAAGCAAACGACCCCTTAGTTGAGAACCTGTCCATAAACCCATGTTCTATTAGGTTTAGAACAACCCGACCCAATCCAATCCAATCCAACCCATTGCGTCCCTCACTCTTTTTATAATTTACTCGTTGAATCTTGAAAGGTTAGCTTCTTCACTTGTTCGCTCTAGAGTACCAAGGCCAATCCAAGCAGTGAGATAACAAGAATACTACAGTAACAAGAGTAATAGAACATGGCATGTATTGAAGTACATACACAACCCAGTAATTAAAATATCTGAATATATATGTATATTTATATATTAGAGAGTTAACAATATGACACAGAACACCCACTCGAATTATGAACACAAGAACAAATTGCGTAACAAAAATGGAGAGAAGCAGCGTGTAGGGCAGGGAAGGTTCCTTCTCCCCCGAGAATAAAAACAAAGAAAGAAATCAAATTTGACTGTGACCAATGTGCCCACTTCCAGTACATGAACATGCCAACGAAGGAGAGAGAGAGAGAGAGAGAGTATAGTGAGAGAATCAGACGGCTGGAGTTTCACCTGCAGGTCCTGCCCGAGCGTTGAGCAGAGGCTGCAGCGCTTTCACGACGATGCTCATGTTCGGTCTGAAATCAGCTTCGTATTGCACGCACAAGGCAGCCACTGCAGCCATCTGCATAAAGTACCACAATGTTTTAGAAATCCTAGCCGAACAGGAAATACCGGATGCTGAACTCCAGATAGAGTGGACAGTTTTTAACGATACTAAACAGTTGAACCACGGTTTTAATACAAAATACCGTTACCACTAACTTTTTCTGGTATAACTTCCAGTACGGTTTCACAATCATTGAAAATACGCACGCAAGAAAAGGGTTTTCGATTTAGTTTAATAGAAAAAAATGTCAATGGTGTCACTATACCTAATGCAAATTCCATGTAGGCTGACGACAATTTAGCAGTATGATAATAAGGGTCCAAAGGGGTAGTTGGGGCATATGGCATATGGAATGGTTCTTCAATAATGGACACTAAAGAGAATCTATATTCTTTTATATACAACCAAAAGAGAAGAAATGTTCGGTTTCGTGATTTACCTTTGCAACCGCCTTGGGTGGGAATTCTCCTCCCAGTCTGGTATCAACACATTGTCTAACCTTGTCCTCGCTGAGTTTAGGTGTAGCCTATGGCAATTAAAATAAAAACAGAAGAGATTCGTCGTGGGAATCAAAAAGTAGTTAGAAAAGCTTCTTAATAATGTATAGCAATATGCATGTGAACAGGGAAGGGAACAAAAAGCAAGTAATACCCATGTGACCAGACTTTGCTGTCCACGTGGCAGCGTGTGGTCAACGGGTTTGCGACCGGTCAGAAGCTCGAGAAGCACAACCCCGAAACTATACACATCGCTCTTGGCATTCAACTGCCCAGTCATGGCATATCTGGAAAGAAAGAAAGAAGAAACCAAGAACAAAGTGTTACTTCCAATACTGCAAGCTATTTCAATTGGAGAATGATTTATCAGCAGAACCGGAAACTTACTCGGGAGCATGATATCCAAATGTGCCCAGTACACGAGTAGAGTGAAGCCGTGCTGCCATGTCAGGAGCTTGATTCGACAAATCAAAATCAGCAATCTTTGCAACTTCATCGTCGAAAATCAGAACATT
Source organism: Linum trigynum (assembly GCA_964030455.1). Lineage (NCBI taxonomy): Eukaryota > Viridiplantae > Streptophyta > Magnoliopsida > Malpighiales > Linaceae > Linum > Linum trigynum. Next base: position 1,198,541 of record OZ034820.1, read on the forward strand.
ACTGGATTTAATGTCGCGGTGGATGATATGGGGATCGGCCTTCTCATGCAAATATTCAAGGCCCTTTGCAGCCCCAACAGCAATTTTAACACGCTGCGCCCATGTTAGGACAGGACCTGGCTGAGCACCTTTAACACCTTTCCTTCCTGCATCCACAACCCAACAACAATTGTAACGAAAAAAGTGATCACAGGTATTCCAGACAAGAGCCGGTACAATACAAGGTATGGGTATATCACCAACAACAAAAGCAATCCCAATCTCTCTTTGCACCATGGCCAAAGTTTCTGATTCATGAATCGACATCTCATATTTATGAAAGCAGTAAGATTATGGCAATGCCATCATATATTAAAATTGATTTTTTTATAGGTCTTTGATAAGGGCTTAATTATTCACAATATTCGCCATCAACATAACTGCGTGAATGGAAGGCCAGAATATGATGGTAGCTTGTTCAATTATGCACCGGTGTAAGGTCCCATCTTTAAGGAAATGCAACTTGTCAAAGCATGGGATCAAGAAAGAGAAGACAAGGAATTACCATGAAGAATATCATGCAGTGATCCATTCGATGCAAATTCATAAGCAAGAATGCGGGACCCTCCTTCAACACAATACCCAAGCAATTGGACGAAGTTATCATGTTTAAGTCTTGAGACCATAGAGACCTGGGAAATGTAAACAAAAACATTAGAGATGCAACGGTAAGATGTAGTAAATGATAGATAACAATGATCTCAGGACTGCAGTAAACCTGAGCTAGGAATTCATCATCAGGCTGTTTGCTGGCATCTAATTTTTTAATTGCTGCAGCTTGCCCGTTCCTGAGAATGCCATAATACACTCTTCCATAGGATCCTTCTCCAATCAAACAATTAGTACCAAAGTTCTCTGAAACTTCCTTCAACTCGTCCAAAGCTAATGCAGGGACTTCAATGGGCTGGATCTTGATAACCTGAGCACCCTTAGGCGCTGATTCTGAGGGATGATGGCCTCCTATACTTCCTGCTTGGTGAGTTTCCATAACATAATGATATAATAATTGTTAAAAACAAAACCATATGACCAAGATAGGCTTCCCATTAAGAATCATATCAGGCACAATTGGAATATTAGTTCTGCTAAGGGTACAGAGGCCCGTTATTGATCCTAGAGATGATGGTCCACTGAGTCGTAGAAGGCTTAGTTAGATTGCTGTTATTGTAGAGGAACCCATGTCTAGTTATCCTACCTTACACCGGCTGGACAGTTTCTCTAAGGCGGTATCCACAAAACAAATATCTGCCTAACCCTTGTATGAGTAAACGGATGATCATCAATGGAAAGTCAATGATCAACTCTAGAAAGATACTCTTAGTCAACTAGTATTGCAACCTTTCCTAACATGATTTCATCACTTCCAGATGCAATACAAGTAGTATCAGAAATAATCAGAATTTTTATACTTGTCATTCAGTGCACTGAAATGCAATGAAGAGGAAGACATTGTAGATTTGTTGTTTCATTGAATGTTAATATAGTATAATTCTGTGCTAAACCACAATGTACCAGACTACAGACCTACATAGATGCAATATTAGCGCTCAGTTGAGCATCATTCAAAACGAGTGAAAAAGTGGTAGACAAAGATTGTTTCGGAAACAGGCCACAGACAATTCAGGGACATGGACAATACCTCCGGAACTCTTTAAGGGATAATGACCTCCATGGTCAGCAGCTTTATGGATCTCATCATCTTCGCAACAGCTGAAGCAGCTCATGATTCAAACGTTTGATAAACCTGTGTTTGGACTTGGTCCACAAATACACAACAGAAAACTTTCAGTTAAAATGAATAAAAAGAAAAGGAGAAGCAGAAGCAGAAGCATAAGAAGAAAACTTAAGCTTCTAATACAAAATTTATCAAGGGAATGGCTAGCTATAGAGAATGTAACAAATACGACCAAGCAGGCCGTACTTCTACATGCATAAGCACATCAATGCATAAAAGACTGGATCAATTGCCAGATTGAATAAGCGCAAAATTTACGCCCAATAGAATCTCTCAGGCTTTCAAGTTGAGGCATGGAATTTGTCAATGCAAAACAGTTTCTGTTGCCCGTATGTCCCTCCCATCCCCTTGAGCAATGATTAAACCTCAGCTCAACCAATTGAAAACCAGAACTCACGAACCATAGATCCGACTATTACAGCAACATGAATGGAACCTAGGTACAAACACCAAGTCCTTCACGGAGAGGAACCAAATTCGATCTATCTTACTTGTCATCCCCATTACATGGAATCCATTCCTTTTACTTTTTACCAAACTAAAGAAAGGACCCTACTCAGACAGAATCCACCAATTGGCTAATGAGAACTAACTATATATGGATAGCCGAAACCAAATTTAGAAACATTCCTAACAAGAGAAAAAATTCAAGCAAGTTCCTTACAGTATTGAATAAGCAAAGACTCCGAATAAGAACACCAGAGACAGAGAGAACCGTGCAAAAATCACAAGAAGTAGCAGAATTGTGAAAGGCAAGAGTAAATCAGAGGCAAAAAGAGTGAATCCAGATGGCCAATTGATAGGCAGATCGAACCAAACACTAACCAATCTACTGCCGGCGAAGAAGAATACAAAAACAAACAAAGCCCAAAAATTCAAGAGGAAACACAATCTACTGCCGGCGAAGAAGAGAACAAAGGATCACCTAATGAATTAAACAGAAAAAGAGGAGAGGCAGATCAGATTGCTACCGGCGCGAAATGGAAACTAGAAATGGTGAAGCGGCGGCGGCGCTGGCGTTGACGGTGAGACGCTGCGCCCCGATTCAAAGGGCGAAGAGGAGGAGGAGGGGAAGGTGCCGGCGGAGGATGACAAGTCGCGATGAGCGAAGGAATGGAGACGGGAGAGAGAGAGGAGGAAGAGTGGTTGGAGGGAGGAGGTTTTGTTTTTGACTTTAACACGAACGAATGAGTTCACAAAAGTATCATTCCTCCCTGCCAGCAGCAGCAGTCTTCTCTTCTCTTCTCTTGCCAGCCTTCTCTTCCGGCTTTTTCCACATCTTTGATTAAGATACCGCCATTGCGACTTGCGAGCAGTAAATTATCTCTTTCTTTAAACAACAGATACGCCAAAGCTAATAATTTTGCGTGAATCTCGACTTTTCAACACGGCTGAGAGAGGATGCTATATAGTTGAACAACATTCTTACATTTGTTTCTAATAAAATGCCTTTGATTTTCAATTAATTGGAAACGGGTTCGTTGCGATTCAATTTGTATTGGAACATTCACAATTGGACATGTGACATATTCACTCCTTTGATGAGTAAAAGATGTTTGACAATTATTTTGTTTCTTTTTGGCAAAATACATTTATGTAGCCATAACTTTCGCGTTTGTGACAATAATAGCCATTTTTGGAGAAATACCATATATAGCCAGTATTTTGAAAATTTCATGACAAATATAGCCATTTCCGTTACAAAGTTTAACGGTGTCAATAACACTGTTAGTTATTTTAACGATTGACTTACTACGTTGCCAACTCACCAGACACGTCATCAATAACTCACTCTCCAATAATAGGTGGATGACACATCATTTATATTTATATTTAAAATATATAAATAAATAAACCAAGAATCCCTTCTTACCCTCTCACTCCCCATCAGCACTCTACACACAAGCCACAACCATTGTTACTTCTCTCTTCCCTCTACCTAATTCTTTTCTTCCCATTTCGTTTCCTTGCTTCCAATCCAAACACTCCTCTCCGCTGAAGCAGCCATTAATTCTCTACTGGGAACGAATATGTCCCGTTCAGTCCTTACCTCTGCCTTTTCTCCTTCTTGTTCTTCTTACTCTTTCACCTGATCAATTGCTCTGCTTTTTCTGCTATACTTAATCCGATAAGAACAGAAAGTGTTCGAAATGGATCCAGAGTGACTATCGTGGACTGGAGGTGGAGTGGGGAGAAGGGGTGGGCGGCGCCACGCAGTACCTAGAGGATCAGATCTGAAATTTCAGATCTCTTCAGAAGCACAAGGGAGACGACTGTCTTTTAGATCTTCACGGCGGAGCCGAACACCAGGACCGCGACGGCGGCAGCAGCTAAAGCTACGGCGGGAGAGGCGAGTTACCACTATCTGGAGCCTAGCTGCTGAGGCCTCCCCCATGGTAGCGGCCGCCGCCGCCGCAGCTACTTGCTGCTGTTGAACAAAGAGACTCGAGTGTTGAGCTACCATCTCGTGTGGAGCCGCGGCGTAACCCCAAAAATCGGGTCGGGCTTGAACGGCCCAAACCCCTCCCGGCCCGGCGGCGGCAGTAGGCGCGACGAGGGAGTGACGACGATGATGATTGACGATGGCGATTGCGACGACAACGAGTATGCAGCGGTCGATTGAGCAAATAGGAGATTGGAATTTAGATCTGTATTGGTGGAGATAGCAGATTAGAAATTGTGGGGATGTGGGGTTTCAAGTTTTGATGGATTTGGGGTTTCAAAGTTTTGAGATGGTTTTAGATGAAATGGTTTCTGGGTTTCAATTGAGCAGACTATGGTGGAATGGGTCTCTAAAAGAGAACTTGTGCATAGATGGAGGAGACGATGTGGAATCAGAGATTTTTTTTTATCGATGAGGTTGAAATAGAGACGGAGTTGGGTTTAGGGGGAAGGAAAATTAGGAGGGGAGGGGAGATTTGGAGGTGAGGGGAATTGGAAGGAAAATGGTGTTTTATGGAGGAAAGTGAGAAGGAAAATGTGTATTGGAAATTGTGATGGATATGTTATTTTATTGGGTATATAATAGTAAAATAATTTGATTCTATGTTGATATTATTTTCATTGGTTATGAATTGTGAATTAAATTTGTACTTTCTTACTAATTTTGTTCACTATTAAAAATCAAAAGTAGATGACTTGAATTTTTTTTTTGTGACACAGTTTGTTTTTATTTGTTTTTACAAGGATCGTAACACAATTTTACATATCATGTAGCAGGTTTACGTATCGCGTAAAATAACGTTATACGTGACGTAATCACCCATATGGATCGTACGCCGTACAGTATGATTTTACATACACTAATTTTAATAATAATCACTTATCATCAATTAAATGGCCTCTACGTCAAAAGCCCCCAATTATTTTATATTTTATAAAATCTCTAATTAATCTCCTTAATCCAGAACCCACTATGACAAAAAAAAATTCGTAAAAAAAACTATCACAAAAAGAAAACCAGCTTGAACAAACCGAGTCCTTAATTAGGTAAAAGAAACGTGTTCCGGCCATTAATAAAATAATAGGGTAGTTATTATTTAGCCCAAAAGATAAATTGGTTTTATTTTAAATTTATTAATCAATTAATAGTGGACTAATTAACAAATGAAGGTTGAAGTAAAAAACAAATATAATTTGTCTCCCATATAAGTCCCCTTATTAATTAATATAATAATAAGAAATAAAAAAAGAGCCTTATACCCAATAGCCAACACCCAACAAAAGTGGCCTTCACTCTCTTTCTCTCCAAATCGGAGGGTCGGCTCCTACAGTGTCACTTTCCCTCCCTTCCTCCTGTACATCAACTTCAAGAACAGAGGAAAGCTCCTTGGTACCCGTGTTTCCCCACTTGCTTTTTCCCTCACCCCCTTTTCTCTCCTTCCGGAACAGAGGGTAAAAGAGAACTTGTGCATAGATGGAGGAGACGATGTGGAATCAGAGATTTTTTTTTATCGATGAGGTTGAAATAGAGACGGAGTTGGGTTTAGGGGGATGTGGGGTTTGGGCAATTTTTTTATTTATTAATTTTTTCATTAATCTATGTGGCAATGTTTTGTTTAAAAATGTCACCAACTCAGCAATGTCGTTAGTCCAGTCAGCCGTTTGGTTAACACCGTCAAAGAATTGAACGGAAGTGGCTATTTTTGGTATTTCGCCAAAAGTGGCTATATTTGGCAAAACCATCAAAGTTTTGGCTACACAGGTGTATTTTGCCTTTCTTTTTTATCAATGATTCTATCATATGAAATTTGGGTTCATCTTTCTTAATTTGATGATCATCCAACTCACATACATACCAAATTGTTTACTTTTCTCCCCCTTAATGTTCGAAAAAAGATGATTCATCAAAATGATGATAAATAGCAAGAGGCATGAACAAATCTCTCATTGCAATGGACACTCATGTCCAATATAAGTTGGTGGATCAATCGAGATGTATTCTGCACATCCAAATTTTATAGCATTTGAAATGTTTGGTCCCAACCAAAATCATTTGTATGAAGGGAAACTTATGATAACTTGTTGGCTTCATGTGAATTAATGCTACCACATGCTAAATAGCATGCCTCGACAAGAGATCGGTAAGCTTAGCTTGTTGTCATATCAAACTTATGTTTGGTTGGATAATCATTAAAAATATATCCATCATTCAATAACTAATCTCATAAACACCGAGTTGTGGTTAGATAACATGAACATGCATGATCATATAGTTTAGGCATCAATCAAAATCATAAAATTTTTCTATATGATTCGCATGATGAGTGTATTTTTCTCCATACACTTTCAGAAAACAACAATAGATTCAATTACTTTCACAATGGAGTATATTATCATCGATCACATAATATGTCCTTTGATTGATGAATTCTCTAAACTTTCACTTGACTTTCATATGAAATTTCAATAATTTTTCCTGCATGTTTATCTAGGATGATCGTAACTAGGATGATCGTAACGGACGTGCCAAAATGCAAAGTTATAAAATCTTGTAAACTTTTGATTTACACTTTCATATGTACTAATTGTAATAATATGTGTAGTACAAATTTCTTCAGTTAAATATATATTCCTCTGAACACATTTCTGATGCGTATTAATTATTCATGGTTTCATAATTCGGTAATGCATCATCGGCTAACATATATATTATTTCATGTCTCAAAACAGTAGCCCTTCCGAAGCTTTTACATACATAGCTTTTTTTGTTCTACATCTTTTATCTTTTGAGACATTACAATTTGGTGTGTTATTAGTAAGCATTTTCTCATATGACAAGAGTATTAATTCTTACAAAATAAAAATATCTATAAGAAAAAATAAAAGACACTAAGAAACTAATAAATTTGTTAAAATAATATTTTATTTATGGAGTAATATAATATTAATTAACATAATGATATAATGACATTCATTTGGAGCATTATCATCACCAATTGGGTGATTAATTTTACCTTTAGTATCATTGTTTTGAATTCTTGATATACCAAGTATATATTTTTAACATACGACGGGTACTATGATTTTTTATATTGGAATCATTGTATCATCTTTGTTTGTAATCCTCTTTTTGTCACTTATAGTGTCAAAATACGTTCGTGGATATGTCATTGTAATAATCCAAATAGATGGTAAATGAGTAGAGTTTTATGAATTTATACTCATACACATTTATTTGGGTTTAGTTGGGATTTTAGTTAATGGATTTGTACACATATCCATTTACAAATTACAATTTGGTACCTAAACCTAAAATGTATTTAGAGTTAGTACCTCAATTTATTTTTTTTTGCATATAAGTCCTCAAAATATCGATAGAAAATTACATTTTAGTATCTAAATTTTTTGTGTATTACATTTAGGTACCTAAACTTTTTGAATTTTATAAATAGGTCCATTTTTTTTATGTGTTGTTAGAACCTCAAGTACATGGGTATCAAAACCCAATACAAGCCCATTTAGAGTATGAAAATCAATATCCATACCCATCTCAAACCCACCCCAAATCCATATGTACCTCACTCATACCCTACTCATAATTAATGGTTTTACTTGGATTTGGGCAAAAATTACCCATGGGTGAGTAAATTGTCATCTCTACGCAAGAGCGAACCAGTGTATAGTCCGCTTGACACGGGAGCGAATCGCGCCAAAATCTAGTATTTTCGAGACTATTTTTGTAAGTATGGTATGGTGGAATTTTTTCTTTTTATAGTAACTTATTTATTTTGGGAAAAATTCCAATAACATGTTGAATTTTCCCCTACCATGTCGTCGTGGATTGGCTTCGTGGCGGGGTGGCGGAGTTGATTTCGGTCCAATTAAAGTTAGCACCGTGAAATCAGCCACCCTTTCTCGGCGAAATCGTGCAGAAAAGGAAGCGCGGAAGAAGCGAAGAAAAAACACGACTACACGACGCGATAAAGAAGAAGAAGAAGAAGTAAAAAGGTCAAAGGAGTATTTCATTTTCACCATATAAAAAAAAAAGATTAAAGAAGAAAGGGGAAAAAAAGGCGGCCGTACATAGTCAGTCGTCTCCACCCACTAGGACTCCCCCGTTGATCCTTTTCTGAAGCGATCCCTCCCAAACTCGAATCGTAAATGGTCGGGGGTGTTGCCGGCGGCGTGACGCCCGCACCCGCCGCCGGTGGATTCAGGGCGGAGCCACAGTACGTCTCGGCGAAGACTTCCGTCTGGTGGGACATCGAGAACTGCCAGGTCCCCAAGAACTGCGACGCCCACGCGATTGCGCAGAACATCAGCTCCGCCTTGGCTCGCGTCAACTACTGCGGCCCCGTCTCCATCTGCGCTTACGGCGACACCAACCGGATTCCGCCTCTCGTTCAGCAGGCTCTCTCAAGCACCGGCGTCACCCTCAATCACGTCCCCGCCGGTTCGTTTTCCTTTTCAATACTGTTTTTTTTTTTCTTTCTTCCACTGGCGAGATTGTAGTTAGGGTTTTTGTGAAAAGCAGCGTTCTTGAATCTTGAGTGACTAAAATGTAGAGAATTGTCTCTGCTTTGAATGGTTCGGTGGCTATGAACTGTGGGGGGAAAAAAAACAGGTGTGAAAGATGCAAGTGATAAGAGAATCCTGGTTGATATGCTGTTCTGGGCGGTTGACAACCCTGCGCCGGCGAATTACCTGCTTATATCTGGAGATCGCGATTTTTCCAATGCCCTTCATCAGCTTCGGTTTCGGAGATACAACATCCTGTTAGCGAAGCCGCAGAAGGCTTCAGTTCCCCTTGTTGCCGCTGCCACCGCGGTTTGGCTCTGGTCTAGCCTTTGCACAGGAGGTGCTCCAATGCCTCCAACTGTATCTTCTCAACCCTCCGGCGGTGATAATGACAACCAGACCAGTTCCACCACTGGAATGCCACAGAGCGGTAGGCATTCGGGTGAGCCTGTGAGACCTAAAGGCCCTGTGCAGCCTGTCACTTCTACAGCTACTACTGCTGGATTTGGGAATCATAGTTCCTATGGTAATGGCAGTGGCAATGCTTTTGATCCCGGATTGAACGAGAAGCACGTTCGTAGTAACGGGAACGCAGCAGCTAACCAAGTTGGAGGCCAGGGAAATATGCAAGCAAAGCAGTTTAAGAAGGCTCCGCACGAGTTCTTTGGAGGCGGGGAACCCGGGAATAGTTATTCTGGTAATGCCTTTACAAATACATCTTATGCTCCCATGGGAGATCCTAGTAGTAACAACATGTACATGAACCTGAATCAGCAGAACTCAACTCACCAAAACTATCCTTTGAGGCCTAATACCTTACCCCAGCAACACCAACCTACTTTTGCATCAGATCATATGCCTACTACTCATCATAATCATGGGTATCGTCCGATCCCACCCAGACCTGATTTTAGATATCCATCACCCTCTGTTCCACCCAGACCTGATTTTAGATATTCAGCACCTCCCGTTCCACCCAGACCTGAATTTAGACATTCAGCACCTTCCGTTCACAATGTGCCTGACATTGGGAAGCTAAGTATATCTCAAACCCCAAATTATGCTCCAAATTCTTCTAATTTCAGACGTGAACCTCCACAAGAGTACAATGCTGGCTCTTTTCAGTCTTTGCATGTTCCTTCGTTTAGTGCACCACCTCCAAACCATGTCATGCAGGAGCATGGTGGCCAGGCCAAATATTGGCGCCCTCGTGGTCCTTCACCTCCACAAAACTTATGTACCCTATCTACTAGCACTAGCGTGTCTTCCAATGATGCGACTCAAGAAACTCAACCACAGTTGGCTTCTTCAGATCATGTTAATGGTCTTATGACGGTTATCCTCCGTGCTCTAGATATCCTGAAGCACGAAAAAGTAACTCCTAGCAAAGCAAACATTAGTTACTGCATCCGTTTTGGGGAGAATCAAGAACATCAGAATGTTGATGTGGAGGTGGCTCTTGACTATGCAATCAAGTATAAGAAGGTAGTAAAGCAAACAACAGGTTCCTTCCAGGTGTTTATCCCTAAGAATGGGACCCTGTGGATGTGTGTGAATCCCAAGTGTCCTGATCCTGAAAAGTACCCAGCAGGAACGTGGGATAAGATAAAGAAGTTTATAACTTCTGAGAACGGGAGATCAGCATTGTTGGCTTCTGAATGCAGGTATCCATTCTAATTTCTAGCTTCCTTATGCTCCTCAATCACATTCTTCCTCATTTTTTTTTATCGCATGTGAGATACATCTCAAACTCTGTAATTCTTTTTACGGCACTTGCAGATATGAAGCTGCTATGATTCTGAAACGCGCATGCTTGGAAGATCTTGTGTTAGGCGAGGTTTTATGTATCATAGAGATGATGATTGATATGAAGAAATGGATTGGTCCTCATGAATCAGGATGGCAACCTGTCAGTATTATATCCTGCGAAGAATTTAAGATCCGAGATAAAAAGTGCCAAGGAGGCGCCACAATATAATCATTGACGGACACTCTTGCAGTAAAAGGAAAACCAAGGTAATGATTCGAGGGAGTGAGTATTAGTAAAATGCAAGAGCAGATCCGAGATAAACGCAGAGCTACTTTAGTATGTTTTCACTTGAGAAGTAACTAGGTGAAAATGAGATGGAATGGAAGATTCATCGTATTCAAATTTAAAAGTTGATATCTGCTCAGGACAAGTCTTGCTTGCTAGATACAGATAACAAGGTAGTCAGCAGGACAAGATCAAACTTGTTGGCTTATCAAGGTCATGAAGCGTCAAAGAACGGGCTATGAATGCGGTATACGCAGCATGGCATATGTGTGTTCGATTATTTTGTTTTTGCGTCGGAGAATAGAATTTAGAAGCTGGGTTTGAGCAGCTTTACATGGTCGGTTGGGATGACTCTTTTAACTCAAACATGAAAGTGTCTGAATAGGCTGTAATGGCTCTTCCCTGTTCCGGTGACTCTGCTAGCATTTTGGGGTGGTTTCTCTTTATTTGAACAATTTCATTTTCACGTGTATTTTCTGTTTCTACAATTGTCATGGGTAGAGTCCCTATCCAATCTCAGATCTGGTAATGAGAAGTGAACATATCCTTTTGCAGTCTTTCTTATTGCATACTCGTGTATATGATAGTTGTGGAGAGATCAGAATTCTTATGGTCTTGGTAGGTTACATACTTGACTTATCGGTTTTGAGTGGGGTTATAATCCAAGTAAGAACGGTAAAATAACCGATCACTGTTAGTATCCAACCGAATTAGAATAGATTTTGTCTTGAAAAATCTAATCGATGTTATTTTAGGCGAGTTTCCCCTGAAATCGATAATGAAAGGTAATAAATTTGTCGTTGATTTGTATTTTAAGTATCGGCACCAAATCGATCCAAATGTGTCTTATAAATTATAATTATGTTCTACGCTTACTCAGTTCAACACTTTGATTGTCCATATCCTTCAATCATTAATTTATTTATGTGTTAAATGCCAACTCTTTTACAAATGTCAAACAGACTTCTCTTTCTCCCCCTTCTATTGCCCAAGTGGGAACCGGAACAGTGAACACCCTTCACCTACAAGTTGCAATTTGGTTGTAAGATCGGAGTAGATATCATCGTGAATTGACTTCATTTCAGTTTATCACTTGCGCATCCATTCTGGTCAAGTAATCTATATAATAAACTCTATCGAACATAGATATGAACCCAGCTGCAGTTCTCCCCGACTCATTTTGCAACTGCGAGTAGCAGTGAAATCGTACAATAACAGACGACTGTAACTATTGAATTATGATATATATACCAGCCTATACATTAAATTTGAACTCTTTTTTCAAACAGGTAACTCTTGATATCAAGGAAGGAAAGGGTTGTGTGAAGGATATGCCTCTTTCTGCTTTCTGTAAGCCCTGAACAAAGCAAGGGAGAATAATCAAAGGAAGGAGATTGGATAACAATGCATTATCAAGTTAAAACTTCCACACAGAGGCAGATCAGTCACCTGGCGCCTATAAAACCAGCTAGTCCGATAGTTCCCCCGACAAGGAACATAAATGGAATCCAAAGCCTTCGGAGTTCGTTCTTTCCTCTTGCTCCCTTTGGTACTCCGGCTCTAACTACTACTCGAGACCATGTGGTGGCTGTATCAAGATGATTAAAATACACAAGTCAAACGACCAGCAAACTCTGGAATAAATTTTGTGTGATTCAGGGGAGAATATATGCTCGAAGGTGTAGACTGTAGATTTATTTACCTGAACCTGACGAGAAGTCTCGTACGCTTCCACCTGTGCCACCCATGAAAACCGAGTTTAACAAGGGAGCATTCATTTATTACTTAAGTCATATATAATCATAGAATCTTCTATGAAGGTACAAGCTTTGTGCGACATGGTCTGCAAACGTGAGTATCATGGAAACACATATCCAGAGCAAGATAAACTGCAGATCAATGCATGATTTACAGACTTCTACACATCAATTAACAAATGAAGCAAAATACAGAACAAAATGGACCAAAAGCATGGAAATCACAAGACAACCAGTCAACATACAAGCATGCTGATGGCAAATACTAGAGTGGTTGGCAAACAAATCTCAGAAGTTCCAGATTCAGCACTAGTAACTGAGGCATGGACCACCCCACCCAGGACATCTAATAGGAAATTCCAACGCAGCTTTGATTACCTAAAGGATTATTGCAGAGGATGCTGTTCGTCTCTGTTAGTGTCTTCATAAGTTAACAGAAGAGGGATAGGGGAGAAAAAAAGAGCACAAAACTCATCTACCGATTGAAGACCACCTTCATGATCAATAGACATATCCTGTTTATCTTCCCCGTTGCATCTGTCGATGGCATCTCCATAAAGACTATTCCCCTCATGGAATCTCGTAAAGTGGATAAAGGATTTTGGAACCGAATCAATACGAGACCATACTCATTGTATGAACAAGACACTTGTTAGTTAACATGTAACAACCAAATTGAGAGCCTTATGTGTTTAGGAAAAGTAAATGCCTGATTAACTTTATTTGCTTACTCATATGTGCACTAGATGAACCAAATAACAAATGCTGAACTAGTAACTAAAACTATGGTGAGAGATCAGCTAGAAATCAGTAGCCAAGCATTGGAAAGGATCACAGGAAATCTGAAATTTCCCCCCGAAAAAATGGCTTACATGGCGAAAAATTTACTACAGTCTACAAGATCAAAGGTACAAGAAGAGAGTAGCAGAACAAGAAGACAGGAGGTTGGCTATAAGCCCATTTTGTTCCTCAACATTGTTCCGACTTGGAGATCATACATCGACACTGCAGATTTATCCGCGACAAGTTGTGGTCCATTCGAGAATTTGCAAACCATGACGAGGAGCATAACTAGGTAAAACAAACAACAAAGAAACCGAAAAAAATTTACCTGACAAGAGGTGAGAATAAGCCTCTGAAACCTGTAACAATACATGTAAGAATCAAAACGTGTTATGCCAAATCTCCTAGCTTATAATTGATGACGAGTCAACCCCGTAAAAGTATAAACAAGAAGGTGCTGATTCTGATGCACTCAAGAGCTAGAGTAGCCGCATAGTGTGTTCTTAGACACCGGAACAGAGAGGCAATTCAGTCCAACGCCATAACCAGAAGAAGCAAGAGTATGAATATCATCACATCAGAACGAGAGGGGCGAAATGATGGGCAGGTAAATTGCAGACACAGAAATATTTTCCGAAACAGTTTTTCACAGTAGTACCATCCACAACTTCTAAGGATGAAGGCATCCATAAGTTTAGCAACACATTAAGGCAAGAGTGGATGATAAGGGGAAAAAAGGGTGCCGACAAATGTAGAAGAAGCAATTAAGCAAAGACATTACAAGCTTGAACTGGGACTCGGCATGACCCTTCTCGTGAACAGGGAAAAGATCAGGATGTGATTCCCAAACCTTCTTCTTGTAAGCAGCTTTAACCTAAGAATTCAACGAAATGCAAGATACAAAAAGATGCAAACTTGAGCTCGTAAATCGGTTCATCACCAACTTAAAACCAGCTGGGCAAGAATTAAAGCAAGGGGCTGAACCCTACTTGAAGAACAGAAGGGAGGAATGAAATTGATTTATCAAAGCGAAGAGATGTGGGGGAAAAGGCGTTGTTTTTGCTTCTCCTTATTACCTGGGAGCTGGTTGGAGTGGAATTGGGAGGGAAGCCTAGCAATATCTTGGCTTCATCTCCCTTCATCGCTCTCGTTTCTGTTCCTCGTTTTGACGTAAATTTGTTCGCTTGGGTTCGATTTATAAAATCACCAAATAATATACAAATGTCTATTTTTCTCTATTTCAAATTTTATGTAATGAGAGTTTAAGAAGGACATTTTTGTCTTTACAAATAATTATTTATCTCGCATAAAAACTATTAATATCACCTGAGTCTCTTCAAATAAAGACAACAATCACAACTATTTACACTGAACAAATTTATTGTGCCATTTTGAATACAAAACTATTTTCCATCTTTTTGTTTTCATTTTTCTACTTCTTTTGCTAGCAACATGCCAACATTTCAACCTCTTGCGAAGGTCTAGCTAGCAATTAAGGGGAGCTAGGGTGTGGCAATTGGACTAGAAGAAATGCAAACTGGAATTAGAGATTTATAATGGAAAGGCTATCTTGGTTTCCCAACACTATTACTCAACTTTAGAGTATCCACATTAATACAATTGCAAACCTAATTTCATATTATTTTTATATTATTATTTCAAATTTTATGCAATCCAACTCACTTTTATAGTTTTATTCTATTGTTCTACATCAATGTAATTCACTTGCAATCCCCCAACAATATATAGTACACCTTTGTGTACTTTTCTCCTTTTCAAATTTCATGCAACGAGAGTGAAAGTAGGAATGACATTTTTGTCTTTACAATTAATTATTTATCTCACATAAAAAATATCAATATAAGAATTTGAACACTGGTCTCTTCAAACAAATACAATAATCACAACCATTTACACTGAACAAATTTGTTGTGTCGTTTTGAATACAAAATATACACGAAAATCAACTCTCTGAAAATCGCAGGACTTTTCATCATGATTAGCAAGCCCACTAAGTATACCGTAAGTACTTTTATGGTGCTTGATACCTCAATTTTCATAGTAGAGTTTCATGTAATTTTCTCAATTTTAAAATTCTGTCTCTCTCCTTAATTTTTGCTAAAGGTAAATTGGTAATTGGCTAACATGGAAAAAACAGATTTTGTCACTATGTGTTGTGTCCTTGCATTTTTCAATTTAATTTTTTTGGTTTTTATCTTTGTTCTTATCTCTTTCTAACTTCCTGGAAAATCTCCGGCGGTGGTCGGAGGTGGTGTGTGTCGGTTTCGGCAAACCGCAGCCAAAAACCGAAACCGCCGGTTGCGGTTGGCGGTTAACCGAAGACCCCTTCGGTGTCGGCTTCGGTTGGCCGTGCTAGGTGATTCTCGGTCTCGGCTAACCGATGGTGCGGTTCGGTTAAACGGAAACCGCACCGACTAACAGGCCTACATACCAGTCAAACACCTAAATATGTGAAGATTCGTTTAATTTCAATAACTTGAGTTGTTAAGAGAGGTTCAATTATGAATCCTATATCATTTACTAACATATACCTTAAAATGAAAGTATACTCATGAATTTGAAATTTTCATCTTGTTCAGATAATGTAAGTATTCTGAAGTTGCCAATCTAAGGAACAGCCCTTCCTTGGTCGTAGTCATCGCTCAATGACGAGAACAGAAAAAGAATAACGCAGACAGAAAAGAAAGGAACTGAAGAAGTACTTACACTTTGGCACATTCTCAAGGAAACGTCTCTAGGAGAATCTGTGACGAGAGTCGACAGCTGAGACTTTTTGACTAATAAATATAAATGAATGCCGAAACAAACTACAATCAAAGCCTCCTGCTAACTTTGGCTCCTTTTCATGGATTATAGATCAAACAAGTTTTGTAGTGTCATAATTATTTGACAACCTTAAGCTATTAGTCTCTATACAAGCAGTCTCTCTCAATGTTTGGGAATGAACAGAAGTACGAATCTGCTGGTCCGTCAAAACAAACAGGCTTTGAATCGAGACTCGGTCCGTCATTACTAACTGTTCTCATGAGCACTCTACCTGCTTTTTACAGGGGGGACAGTTCTTCACGAAGAGCTCCCAAGAATCACCATCAACGCCGCCTCCACGCTTTATAGCCATTGAAACTACATTATAGACTACTCCTTCCATTCCCACCTCCCTCAACTTCTCAATCAATACTGTGTAAGTAGAACTGTCGGGCTGGCATCCGTTATCCAACATTTCCTGAAGAATCTTGATCCCTTCCTTCACATTCCCAGCTTTACAGAAGCCACTAATCAACATGTTATGAGTGAAAGCATTAGGCTTGTGACCCTTCTCCAACATGTCATCCCACAACTTCCCTGCTTCGTTCAGCTCGCCACTCCCACACATCCCTGCAATGAGCGTGTTGTAGGTTAAGAGACTTGGATTCGAACCCTTCTCGAACTCGCTGAACAACTTCCTTGCGTCCCAAACTTTCCCCAACTTACACAGCCAATGTATAAGGGTACTTAATATTGCGTTGTCCGGCATGCAATTCTTCTTCAGCATCCTCTTCCACAACCCACAAGCATCATCTACCTTGCCTTCTTCGCACAGCACATCGATAACCTTACAGCAAAGGGCAGAGCTCGGTACGAAATTCTTCTGGAGCATATCGTCGAGCAGGTTGAAGGCTTCTCCAGCCCTTTTATCTCGACAAAAAGCCTCGATCATGACCCCGTAAGTAACCTCATTGGGCTCGACTTCCATGTCATCCATAACTTTAATAGCATCATCCAGCCTGCCTTGCCTACAATACCCATCCATCAATATGGTATAGGTAGTAGCATCCGGCAGCCAACCTCTGTGCAAAAGATCGGCCAAAACCTTCTTGGCCTTCTCCATCTCTCCTTTCGACGCATACCCACCTAAAATCGTCGTGTAAGACACCACATTTGGGATCATCCGCATCGCAGGCATTTCGTCGAACACCTTCAGTGCAGCATCCATATCATTCATCTTGCACAGCGCGTTGATCAAAATGTTGGCGGTGAAAACATTGGGCACGACCCCGTACTTGACTTTGCAATCCTTGAACATAGCGTGCACAAGATCGTACCTTTTGTTCTGCACGAAAGCATTGAGCAAGGTGTTCAACGATCTCACGGACCTTTGCACCTTGAAATCCTCGATGCGGATGAAAGTTTGGAGGGCCAGTTTCGGCTTCCCCGCCAGCCCGTAGTTCCGAATGACATTGATAAACAAATTCTCGCCGCATTTGGTGTCGGATTTGCGCAGCTGAGTGAGCAAAGCTTCCATCTCTTCAAATGCCCGTGCCCGCGATAGCTTCTGTATGATGGATTCGTAAGTGTCGTAGTTATGGGAGAAGCCGGGGTGGTATTTCCCGGCGTAATCGAAGATTTGGAGGGCAAGGTCGAGATTCTGCTGCCGGGTGATCATGGTGACGAGGCGCTTTGGGTAGAGCTGCTGCGGCCAGGGCTTGATCGGTGGCGTCACGGTGTAAGATTTCAGAAAGTCGGCATCGACGTTTAGGGAGGAGAACGAGGACGCTCGCATTACTGACCGGACGAGCGCGGTGGCCGTTGTTTCGGGTAGACGGCGGCGAGATTGGGTACGAAGTAACATGGCGGAGGAGAAACTGAAATACTCCGGGGAAGAAGAGGCTTCTTGTTTTGGACAGCGCCAGAATGATGATGGCTCGTTCAAAAATGTCCTTTTAATTTTGCTTAACTTAGATCCTGCCATTTATGCAAATAAAATTTCCCTCTTTTGATGTTTAAATTCTAGTTTTTCCCTGAAAAAAAAAACAACATTTTCATTAAAATTTTTTAGCTTTATCAACTTTTATCCATGGGTTTCCAAAACCCTCATATATCCATGGGTTTTCAAAATCCAAACTATACAAAAACCTTCATTTTTTAAATTCACGATGCAAACGACCTCTTAAGTATAGCAGCGCCCACCAAGAAGTGATGCAATCCACCAGATCTGACCTTTGTCAAGTCAAAAATCGTGAATGTCGAAGCTCAAAGCGGACAATATCTTGCTCGGAAAAATGTTCGGGATGTTACACTAGGTCTCAAAGACTCGACCTCATTAAAATAAAGAGAAAACCAGTCTTGTGGTTTGTAGAAAACCATTTTTCGTTTTGGTTAGCTGCCTCTTGTTCTTGTCAATTGGTTGCCGCCAATAAAAAAACCAAGTGAACATGTTATTTTTCTCATTTTCAAATTTTATATTTTGGCAACAGAAACAGAATGGGAAGTGAATAGAGCTTCAGGTAGTGATAGCAATTTGAACCCGCCCCACAGTTATTATCCAACCTGACTCGCAATGAGACGGGTATTACCCGACCCACTCTGCCTTGCTCGCCCCGTTCTTGGCCCATTTTATCTCAATTTCTTACAATATCTATACATATTTCTCCTACTTTGACTTTTCTTCAACTAGTTAGAGTCAATCTTACAACTTGTTAGACTCAATTACCCATTCTATTGTCACTATTTTCATTCATAAAGTGTTTTCCCTTTCGTTCTATCATAAAAAGTAAAATTTGTGTGCATTTTTTTAAAATAACATGTAAGAATAGATCGATCGCCCCAATCCTATATCCGCATGTATTTTACCTGGCCCGATCCATAGTAACATGGAGTGAGACATGAGTATTGAGATACCCGCACCGAATGCCCCATTACCATCACTGGCCTCACCCTCACTGCCTCTAGGGTCATGTATAGTCTCAGTCTCTAATGAAAACGCAGCGTTTAGGAGGAGTGTAAGATCCGGCGGAGGAAAAACCTTCTGCCCCTCTGATAAAGCAGATTCATGGTTGCGAAGAATCGCCGCCTCCGTTTCCGCCATTCCCATCATCGCCGCCGACAGTGTTGCTTTTTTATGGGTTGAGGAAATAGAAGTGCGCCGAAGTAAACTTGACTTGGATTGAGTTGGAACTGAACAGGGAAGGGAACTCTTCAGAATACAAGGGATAACGAACGATGAGATGGAACATGAACGCGGCCGCCAGGGCTATGAAGCAGCTTCAGCAACAAGCGCGGTCCTTTCCCCCGATTCGTTGCTCTTATGCCCGCATTTCAGCTTCCTTTCTTCAGTCTACTTCCCCATCAATTTATCGCCGCCTTTATTCCACCGGTACAGCTCTTCTGTTTCCCGTTCATCGATTTCCCGGCTCTGAGATGCTTCCAATTTGAGAATTGCTTTCCGGTAACTTACTGGGTTTCTCTCTATATGCCAGAATTCCAAACTCAATTGTCTCCGGACCTTGTACGGATCATGGAGCAGAGATTATCATCGATTGAACACAGGAGTGCTTCCCTTGAGAGCTTCATCAACCGGGTACACTCTAGTTTCTTCCATTTCCCTCTCAATGTCTTCTATTTTGGATGCAAGGTTTATTTTTTGCTTTAACCTTATTCTGGTGTTTGAATGAAGACAGCCAGAAGCCTCGCCAGCTGAATTTTCAAGAGCTAATAAGGAGCTGCGTAAGCTGAGGGATCATATGGATCTCATACAGGATTTGAGAACAAAACAGAAGGTAGTTCAATCGTATTTGTTGCTTGTACAGTATGCTTTCTTATCGATTGAGCAACATATGTTTCAGTTTATGGGAAAAGAAAGCGGAAAGTGAAAACCTTTCTAGTCTCTAGTCACTAATATTCGAAACCATTTAACTTGCTTCTGGTTCTTCTAGTTTGTTGAAATGGGTGGCAATATGTGATTTGCTATTTGGTGTCCATGTAGGAGATCAGTGGTTTGAAATCTATGCTGTCTGAGTGTGAGGAAGATAAGGAGATGATTGATATGACGAATGAGGAATTGAGCCAGGCGTTAGCTGAAGAGAGAAGGCTTCAGACTTTGCTGCTGAAGTTGTTACTTCCGAAGGATGATGCTGATGAGAGAGACTGCATTTTGGAGGTGAGAGCAGGTATAGCTACATTTCCCCTCGTATGTTCAGATAACTTCGGGTCATTTCTTTCTGGACGTTTCACTAGGATGGTCCCATATATGGCTTCCTTTGTTTTCGTGAATTTGACACGAGTGTTCATTAGGAACTGGAGGCGAGGAGGCTTCTTTATTTGCAATGGATATATTCCGAATGTAAGTGCTTGTAGCCCTTTCAGCTATGCCACAGTTCAGTATGTTGTTCAAGTTTCTTTTTTCTGTTTATCCCGTTAACCTTGTAGATTCCAAGCAGGTATGAGAGATACTCGCAGAAGAATGGTTGGAAATTTGAAGTGGTTGATATAGCGGAGTCTGATATGAAGGGGTACAAGGTATGGTCTGTTTTCCCTTCCGAACCTGGAATGCATACCTTTCTGGCAGATTATCACTTATAATTCAATCTTTTCAGTTTCCAGAAGTTATTTTTGCATCGGTTCTGAATTATGAATTAGGATATCTATTGTGAATTGCATCTTTAGCCGCCTCTTCTTTCCTTGCAGGAAGCCAGTGCAGCAATCTCAGGAGCTGATGTTTTTGGGAAGCTGAAATTTGAGAGTGGAATTCATCGAGTTCAGGTTTGAATATTGTGTTTCTATTATCTACAAGTGACTTCTTGTAGCAGACATGTTTATCCAGCATAACCTTGGCAGCGAGTTCCAGTTACTGAGAAGTCTGGGCGCATCCACACTAGTGCTGTGTCTGTTGCTATCCTTCCACAAGCTGATGAGGTATTGAATATGGAAACTCCTGCAGTATATATTGACCAGGGAAAGAAAAGTTACAGACTTTATTTAATCGTTCTGTTTTTTCAAGTTACCATGCCCTCTTGTTGACCTTGTTCTAGTGTTGTGTTCTGCCTGAAGTGATCATCTTCTTATTTTTATTTGTGTGCTTCGACAGGTGGATGTCCAGTTGAGGAACGAAGATTTGAGAGTTGATACTTACAGATCTGGTGGTTCAGGGGGCCAGCATGCAAATACCACAAACAGTGCTGTCAGAATAACCCATCTTTCTACCGGGATCGTCGTGGCCATACAAGATGAACGGTCCCAGCATATGGTAAATTAATGCTGTTAATCAGTAAATTCAGCTATGTCGCAGTCTCAACTGGTGAAAACAGCAGTTAGAGGAAGTGTCCATCCGACATTTCCCTCTTTTTATACATATAATAATTTCACAGGGTCTTCAATTACATCCCCACTCCCCAGCACTAATACTCTGCTTGAATTTGCTTGTCAGCACCATTATCCACCATGTTTTTCATCATCTATTTTGATCTAGTTGTCTTGAATCTTATGTAGCCAACTGCGACTCTTACCCCGTTGCTTGCTTCGCACTCTACAGAATAACCGTTCAGTTGGATACTTCATGCCGTGTGTAACTACTAATGTTCCCTTCTTTGTGCGTTCGCGCAGAACAGGGCTAAAGCAATGAAGGTCCTCTGTGCAAAGCTGTATGAAATGGAAAGGTCAAGACTTCATTCGAGTCGGTCAAAACTTAGATCAGACCAAGTATGGACTTGAACCCCGCCTTTTCACTCATCTTCATCTCTCTAGGGGTTGACCTTGTGCCCCCTCTTTTGTCTAAAACTCATTTTTTCCACAGATAGGCAGTGGAGACAGATCGGAACGAATAAGGACATACAACTTCCCTCAAGGGCGTGTGACGGATCACAGGGTAGGCATCACCCACCATGCACTCACTGATGTTATGCAGGGAGAGGATCTAGATGTGTTCATAGATGCTCTTCTCTTGCGGCAGGAAATGGATGCCGTTGCATCGTTCAGTTCCGCCGACTGAAAAATACTGTGGAGTGCGAAGTTTATCGTGGAACCTGGAAACAGGTTCACTGGCTCTTAGATGCTGATATATTGGTGGAGCTGACTTCTATGGTTAGTAATAGTATTTTTGCAGGGCCACTGCCACCACCCTGGGATGGGCATCCGGTTCTGTAAACTTGAACCGAACTGAACCAAACCGACAACTTGGTTCTTTGAACCGAACACTCTCTTCCTTGGGTTGGAATTTGTTATGTATTTTAGCACTAGGCTAATCGTTGGTTCAATAAGAAACAAATGTTTATCATAATTGGAGATAACATTCATTGTTACGAGCTGTGTTCATCAACTAACAGATTTGATGTTTAGAGCTTGAATTTGATCTGGATTACTTTACATCACATTAATCTGATTGGCAAGCCACCCATGTGATTGCTACAAACTCTTGAAGGATAAAAATCACGACACTGAATTCACAACTAGCCTCGACATCCTTCTTTTCTCCGAAAACGAACTTTCGCAGGGCGCTTTCTGCAGTGTGATGGCCGGAAGGCTACACCAGCAGCACCCCCCTCCATCTTAATTGCAAATTTGTAGCAGCAGTTTGGCTTTCTTCCCGACTTCCATGCCTTCTAGGAGATATGGAGAGACTGCTGCAGATTTATCAACCATCCTTCCTCCAGTTCTTCTTACTTTCTTCGTTGTTGTCAACCACTCTGTAGTACCTGATTAATCGCAAGCAAAACCTCTTTCTCGATAGGTATTGATTCAATACACCACAATACAATTCAAATCACAATAGTATATATTTTTTTTAAAAAAAATCTTAATCGAAAGAGGCAAGAGAGGGAAAGAAGAATGAGGAGAAAGCCAGGGAAGAGGCAGTGCATGGGATGTGCCAAAACATATGTGTATGCTGTTGTAGCTCAATCCATGCTCTGCCTGTTCCCAGCCTTTTGTAAGCATTCCATTCTTCCCCTTGTTTTACCTTCTCACCCAGTACTTGTGCCTGTCCTCCTCCTTTCTCCACACTGCTCTTTCTTTCATGGCTTCCATTTGGTGGCACATTGTTATTGTTTAGGCAACTTGGGATGGATGAATGAGGCGTTCCCTTGTCCTTTTAAATCTGATTCGAAGCACGGTCCAGGACACCCTGTAAAAAGAAGTACACAAAGTAATGTACTACTACTCAACATCTCATTCTTTTCTTGTGTACTACTTACTACCCAAACTTCACATTTCTTTCCCCATTCCCTCCTTTCTTATTTCCCGTGTACTACAAGGTCTAGAAGACTAGAAAAGAACAGAGGCGTCCGTTTATTGTTTTGTTCAAACGGTGGGTGAATGGTGTACTGCACTAGTACTGGCAGTTGCAAACCCCTTCGACTTAGCAAGAAGTCGTCCTTTCTAACTCTCGGGCGGGCACTTAGGGCTAGAAATGAGTCGAACAACAGCTATTCACAATCGGATCAGGAAAACCTCGTTCAAAACTCAATTAGTTCGCTAACGAGCCTAATTTGAGCTAATCTGGGTTCGACTCAGGAACCAGCTCGACGTGATGATAGCTCAACTTGTCAGGCTAATGGCAATTGCATACATAGTGGACACCTCTAGCATTGCAAGTTTACAAGCATCCTGCACCGTAGCAGTAAAGTAAACCCAAATTTGGGAAAACCCCAAATTTGTCCATTAACATTACCTGAAGAAATCAATGGACTGGACAGAAAAGAGAGCAGACTTAGAACCAAAAGGTTACAGAAAAAGACTGAATAGACAGACCCATACTACTATTACAGTATTATTACTACCCCACCCAAAAAAAAAAAAAAAAAAAATTTGAAGCGCATCTGACAAAACCCTAAACCTATTCCAATGGGTTTCCCTTTCTGTCCTGCCCTCACCTCACAAAACATTTTAATGGAAACTTAACTACTGCACTACCTCTAGGAGGATCACCATAAATTAGGCCTAAGAAGACATCTAATCTGATTACCAATCTATAACCACCATTTGCTAAGAGAAAACATGGCAAGTAGCTCTGTTGTGCCCTGCTCCTTTGCACTTGCTGCAGTGCAACGGTCGTTTGATCACCCCTTTATTCCTGATCCTCCGCTGCTTCGGCGGTCCCGACAGCTTGCGCAGTGCAGGCGGCTGCACCAGTATCGGCACCAACGATCCGTGAATCGGACGATCGGCGGTGGCAACCGGGTTGATGGGTTCCCTGTACGTCACCCGGAAAGCCTCCGTCGAGTAGTACTTGGCACAGTAGTCGTACGGATCCCTCCCTATCCCCTGAAGCACAGCCACTGCGTGCGAGCACGGGTACCCATTGTGCCTCCAGTCCCTGCAGGAACAGCTCCACGACTCCACGTTCACAGTGTGGTTCACCGATCCGAAGTAGTCCCTCACCTCGAACGTGTTCTCCGCCGCCTGGGACGCGAACACCTGCAGCGCCTGCGCCTTCATGATTTCCTTCTGAAGCTTCTCTTCCAGGATTGGGGTCACTCGAGAAACCCACTGCTCCGACTCCACCTTTCTGGTGTAGATGAGCTCCATGATCTTCTGCCGAATCGTGTCCAGGAACTGGACGACCGGCATTTGAATCTCAGGAACCCAGCTGTAGAACGATTCTGCGATTCCTGAGGAGATGTGGTTGTAGCGGGATCCCACAAACATGTGGTTGGCCCAGTGCTCCGGCTCGCTCTGCATTATCCACTCCCAAGCTTCAGGGGAGATGCTCTTGATGCTGTCCATGGATTTCAAGAAACCTTCCCTGGTCGATGCTCTGGCTGCGTCGTACATGTGGGCAACGAGGACGTCCACGACTTCTTGAGTGTACGGCCCTCTGAGATCTTTCAGCAGCTCGTCCGAAAGGCGTCGGACGCAGAAGCCATGGTAGGAGTTTTGGAAAAGCATGGCGATAGATTGTCTCAACCCCATCTGTCGATCCGAGACAAAGGTGATAGACTGTGAGATGGACAGAGAAGACTTGAGCTGCTCGAGAAACCAGTACCAGCTCTCCTCGTTGATGGTGTCCACCACTGCAAATGCCACTGGGAATATTCCATCATTCCCATCGATTGCGGTTGCAGTCAGCAGCTCCGATTGGTGTTTTGACCTCACCGACATCTCGTCGAGGAAAAGAAGAGGACGGCAGCCATTCTCGAACCCGAATATGGAAGAGTGCATGGCGACAAAGAAGCGGCGGAATGTCAGGTCGTCGGAGGTGCTGAGGGAGACGACGCTACCTGGATTGGTCTCCAATAGCTTCTCGCGCAGCCATGGGAGCAGATTATATGATTCTTTGTAGGAGCCTTGTAGTTCCTGTCTTGCAGCTTCCATTCCCCTCCAAGCTTGGGAGTATCTCAGCTCAATCCCGAATTCCTTCTGTATCTCTTCGGCAATTTCCTTAGGTTTGAAGTTGGGCGTGCTGAGTAGCTTCTCTTTTACAATGGTCGCGACCAGTTTTCTGGATGCATGAGGACGTGCTGCGGAGTCGGTGCCCACGCCACAGGTGTGGGTGTCGATGAACTTCTTGGTTCGGAAGAACTGAGTGGTGGACAGCTTGGAGGCATAAATCCTCCACGTGCAACCTTCGGCCTTGCACTTTGCGCTCACTCGCCTGGAATCGTTGTGCTTGAACTTGATGGTGAACCCTTGAGCGAGGGAGTAACGGCGAAGAGCTTCACGTACCTCGCCAACATGGTTGAACTGCTGGTGAAGACCAGTGATGCAGTTCTCCCACACTTTCTGAAGCTTCTGCTCTCCGATCACGTCGAGAGCACAGGGCGTGCTAGTCCTCATCTGCAGCTGTGGTGCCGGGGTACCATCCGTGATGATGCTTGCTACCGGAGTGATGTTCAGCGGGCTACCAGGTGCTTCAGTCATGGTTGCTTCCTCTCCTCCGTTCATAGCTTGTACCTGACCGAGCTCAGCGGTTGCTACCTGCTGCTCTTGCTCTCTGCCTGCTGCAGCTTCCTCACTATTCATATCAAATTAACCAGGCAATGCAGTCAGTACAAACACCGCACAAAGCCGGGAGAACTTCTGTCAGGTTTTCAGTTATCAACTACAAACTGCATATCAACTTAACATACAACAAACAAGAACAATATTCACCTCATTCTCTTACGTCTTGCAGCTGCAGCTCGGGCTCTCGACGCATTTGCCTTGGCAGACTTACTTTAGCAAGTCCAAAGAAAGAAACGCATAAACAGATGAAATCAGAAGGAAAGCAAACCCCAAAATTGCAGGCAATGCACTAGTTGATATAATGACACAATGGAGATGCAAGAGACAAAGTTACCCTGTGGACGTTGTGGTAAGAGCAGTCTCAGTGGCGGCAGCTTCCTCATTGGCAAGGACGTAGACGTCGACTGTGCCGGAATCCTCATGGAAATCCAGCAGCCGCTGCAAGTCCTTGTCAGAGGAGACGGTGATGAGCGTCCGGTTGTTGTTTGGGACGAAGTACTTGACGATGACGGAGTTGGGATCGTACTTCCACATCTCGGCCATCTCCGCCTTCAGTTCGTCGAACTTGCTCTCCCGGCTGATGCTCAGCGCGTGTGCTTCTCCGCCGGAGTACGACAGGACGCCGTTCCCCGCCGCGACGAACTTCCCTCCCGACTGACATATCACAATCAGCTTCGGCATAACTGAGAAAAACTACACACATGATTAATCAGTCCGTTTGAAAGCAAGGCAATTGATGAAATTTAATCGGCGGAAAAAAACCCTAGATACAATCGCGACGGAGAAAACCCGAAATCGGGATTCTTCCTCTTCAGTTACAGAGTTGTGACGAAAAGAATATTGACTGGAGAAAAGCAAAGAAAACGAAATAACAATAGATAGTCAGGGAAACGGAAGAGTGAAACTAACCGGCAAGAGAAGGGGGGAAAAAAAGACGTCGGAAACGATGGCGGCGGCCGGGGAGGTCAAGGTTGCAGGACGGCGGCGGGGGAGGAGGTCGGAATTGCAAAGGGGGATTGGAGTTTGGGTGGCTAATTGAAATTGTGCGATGGATTTCTGATGAATTTGTAAATTTTAGGGTTCGGGAAATTTGGGCGTTCTTCCCTTTTTCGTTTCTCAGAGATGTTTTGAGAGAGTAGGAGAGAATGGAGGGACGATGGGGCAGATTTTCTGAAGCGATTTTGTAAGAGGACGAAACAACGATGCCTAAAGGGTAAATGATTGGTGGCTCTCTAGTCATATAGGAACGGCGCCGTTCTGGCGGTATCAGTATGAATGGCGGTTTCGGTACTTGTGCTGCTGGGCCGATATGTCAAAGGTTAGGGTGGGCCTTGGTAGGCGGACCATAATTGGCATAATTGCCTTAATAATTCGAGTTTAGCCGAGTTTTATTGATGTTCAAGTTTTGGTTTGTTAATAATTTCAAGCTCGAATTCGATTTGTAAGAATAATTATAAACTCGAGTTCGACACGGAGTTCAATAGCCAACTCTAGTTTGGCTCGTTTATAAAAATATAAGCTCGAGCTTGGCTCGCCATTTGACATCGAATCACATCAGGCGTCAAATTTGTACCAAGTCAATAACTATTCGACCAAATTGTAGAGCTTAAAGCTAAATGTTATATCTATATTATAGCAAATAAATACACCCGAGTACAAATGTTCTATAGTTCTAGCTAAGAACGTACAACTAGCGATCTCCTCGAACTACTGTACATTATGATCCTATCAGTTGTCTCGAGGGAGATGATGAATTGGGTGCAACAAAATCTACCCGGGAGAGGAGAGAGAGAGAGAGAGAATGAAATTCTCTAGCAATCAAAGGTGTTCATAAGATTTCTTTGCTAAATTCCATCTTACATTGATCTGAAAAGGCTGTTTGTTTGCCTCTCCTACATTATGTATGTATGTATCTACTTTCTGCTTACCAATACCAGAGGGAAGAATCAGAGTGCCTGCAATGCATACCAGAGGCTTCATTGTATATTTGTCACAAGCGATTCTCCAAAAGATCAGGCAATGTGATCTTCCCCAAGTTGTTAGGATCAAGCTTGGTGAACTGGTTGCAGACCTGCAATATGTCTTTCTCCCCAATCTTCCCCATCTCTTTGAGCTTGTATATCACGTACTCCGATTTACTGTCACAATGGAATGCAGTATTCACATCATAATTCAGACTAAGATAACCGATGACATCTGCAGAAGTCCCTAATTCTCTCGCACACATAGGCAGGACTCAGATAACTCTTTGTAAAAGTAAGACAAATAGTCAATGAGAAACCAGCAGTGTCAATGTGAACCAACAACAATCAATTGGGTAGCTAATGACTGCCTGTTCAAGACTAATGAGGATCGATGTCTAACGTGGCGTTGTTTGATTGCTGCTGCATCCTATCTGAAGGTGCCAAAATGTGGAGTCACAAGCATTATTAAGAAGCTGCTACGTCGGGAACAATGCCTGGGATGGATTGTGTATTTGATTACATAGCACTTGCACTATTTTAGGTTAGTCTTATACAAGAATCGTTTGGTAACAAGATAGCAGCCTTCTTTCCAGCCTAGTAATTCACCATGCAAAAGAGCACCACTAGTAGCCTTGCACATCACTTGACCCTTTGCCCAAAAATTATTTCTCGTAACTCTACAATTCGAACTTCGAAGGATTACCTAGCTTGGTTTTTCACCTCTTTCAACTTGTTCTCTAGCAAACCAGGCATCACAAACCTTGCTAAAGAGGCAGGCAATGACATGTCGATCAGACGCTATGCACTTAAAGGCCAAGAAAGACTGCAATCAAATATCACATTTGCAATTGTGGATGGCCTAACTGCAGCACATGTGAGGACATAGACATTTCAGTTCCCTAACTAGTAATTGGTGAACTCCATGATTCTTCTGCTGTTTTCCTGCAAAGTACTTCTGCCATGTATTTGAGGCGCAGCAGACAACTTATTTATCCCACTGAACATACTAAAACCAGACCACCGAACTTCTAAAATCTGACTAAACAAAGGTAACGACTTGCCAAATATGATGGAAAATTTCGAGTCCAAGAACAGAAACAAAGTAAAAAAAGAGAAAAGAGGCGAGAATCGAACCTAATGAACCCGGTATTGTTCATGTCAGCAGCAAGCAAATCCTCAACTGTGATATCCCTATGCAATACCCAATTGGTAATCCTCCGGTGCCTCTTATCGACCCTGAACTCAGCCAAGTAAAGGAAAGCTCTGGCCACCGCCAGCGTCGACACCAGAAGCCAAGCAGCTGCAAACAGCCTCCCAGGCAACGTCTTGAACGCCCTATCACCATACCCGACTGTGGTAACAGACATTACTGCCAAGTAAATCGAATCAACCCAATCCAAACCTTCCACAGAACAAAGAACCAGAGCTCCCATTCCAATACAACAAACCACAACCCCAAGCGCCAAGCCAACCTTCAACCTGATTCTCATCCTACCCTTTTCAACATCCACGATGTAATTCCTCGCCGAAAACCTATCCCGATGATGGTGATGACGATGATGATGATGCTGCTGCTGCTGCGATTTCCCCATCTGAATCCCGGCCAGGATCATCCTCTCTTGCAAATCAAGGACGTAATTGACCACCCCGCTCAGCAGTATGTCAATGAACCCGAAACCAAACAGTACAAACACAACGGCGAAGGCCTTCGTACCAGGGGTTAAGGGGGCGATGTCGCCGTACCCGATTGTGCACATGGTGACGATGCAGAAATAGAGCGCGTCGACCACCGGGTGGGTCTCCGACCCGGAAAATTTGTCCCGGTTAAGCGAATAGATTATGACCCCGAAGGAGAGGTAGAGGGAGAGAAGGAAGATTGCTCGCCTGACGATGGAGCTGGTGGAATCGGAATTGGGTCGGGGCAACTGAGGGGTTTTGGTGGGTTTCAAGTCCCGCATGACCACCATGGCCGGAGCTGTCTTGGAGCGCTGGAGTGATCGGATTTTCCGGAGATGGGTCGTTGCCGGAGGGGAAGAATCGAAAGATGACGTCGTCTGAAGGGGCGGCGGCGGAGGCTGGTGGGGCTCGATTTCATGGAAGATGAGGGGAGTGGAGAGAGGCTCAGGGAGAGAAGCGAAGGAGGAGAGCTCTGGGATTGCTTGGAGCTGCGGCTGGGTAGAGAGGAATGGCTCATTTTCCATAGATGATGAGAAAGGAAGCTAATGGGGGAGGAAAATAGAGCAGTAGTAGTTGGCTGGCTGGCTGGCTGGTGGGCGAAGAAGAGAGCTGCTGATTTGTGATTGAAGTACAGTTTCAACAACCAATAATAGTCCAATACTCCACTCCTAATCCTAAAGTTTTATCCAATCTATCTGTTTTGTTTAACCGCCCACCTTTCCATCCAAAGATTGTTACTACTTGGACCTTCTCCAACAACAACCCAAAAATTCCCCTTCTAGTACTTGTTTACCAAATATGCTACATGTTCGTTATTGAACACGTTATGAACCTTTTAAAATACAAAGTAATTAACTATATTCTGATTCTTTAAATAAATTCACATAGGAAGTGGGAATCTGGCCCTAATATTTATGTTTAAATTGGATATGAGGAAGGCTTATGATATGGTTGAATGAGATTGCTTGGAAAGTCTTCTCGACAAGTATGGTATTGACGATCGATTGTGCAAATGGGTTAGAGCTTTTATCTTAGCAATATATTTCTCCATTTTGTGCAACAAAGAAGCCACAAAGCCCTTTAGCCCGTCTCAAGGTGTTCGACAAGGAGATCTTCTTTCCTCTTTTCTCTTTATCTTAATGTTTGATGCCTTGACTTTCCTGATTGAAAAAGAGGTTCCCGAGGAGAAAAATCTACGGTATTAAACTTAATCATCGATGTCCGGTCCTCACTCGTTGCCTTTTTATTAATGATACAATGGTTTTTGGGAATGCTAATCAACAAGGGGTGGGGAGAATCATGGACATTATCATTAACTACGAGGCTATCAAGGGCCAAGAAGTTCATATAACAATGAAAAAGTATATATCACTGCTCACATCCAGGTTTGCTACCTCCAACTCTCACTCAAAATATCTCGGGTTCCAACAGAATGAGGAAACTCAAAGAGGGAGACTTTCTATTTCCTCATTCAAAGAATATAGAAAATGGGGGAGCTTGGAAATCTTACTTATATCCCATGGAGGAAAGAAAATTCTTCTGAAGCTCTTATTTAAGCTATCCCTTCCTATATCATTTGCTTGTTTCTCTTGCTAATGGTCATTACGAAGAAGGATTCGATTTTGAGTAACTTCACTGGTAAGATTCTATGCAAAAAGAGTACTCTCCATTAATGCAGAAAGGAGATCTTGTGCACCTCGAAGTTGGAGGGAGGGCTAGGCTTCAAAAATTTTGCCGATTTCAAAAAGGCTCTTTTGGCTAAACAAGGTCGGCACCTTCTTACTACCCCAGATGTGTTATGGAGCCGCCTACTTAAGTGATTGTACTTCCTAAGGGGAAAATATATATCGACAAAGAAAGAAAGTAGACCTTCTTGGACCTACGCTAGCTTGTGGGAGGCAAAAAGATGTTATTGATCTAGGAGCAGTTCAAATGACAGGGTCAAAAGTAGACACTTGGGTGGATCAGGATCCATGGATTCCTTACCTACACAAGGAAACTATTGGGAGTAGGCCCTTAGAATCAATAGAAAGTCAAAGACTGGATTGATTCAGGAGAGTGGACATCTTTCGTTGATTGGTTTTGTTCTCTTAAGGAATCAATCCAATATAGAAAGATCATCCATATTTATCTTCCTTTGCTAGAATATTTAGAAAGCGAGGAATGAACGTGCCTACAGAAACCGCTCCCCATGGCCCCCGAACATTTGCATGCAAACTGTAAGAGAATTCATTGAGTAGGCAACATATCCGAGGTTATCCAAACCTCATGCCCCTCCCACCTCTAGTCATCTCAAGGAAACCCAATCTCATCCTTCTCCACTGCCAAGCAATCATCCAATGGTGATTCACTATGATGGGTCGTTCATAAGAGACTCCCAACCTGCAACATATTGTGTTAATGTTGTTAACCACCGTGGACAAGTATTTGATGGACGAGCTGATACTATTCTTTGTTCCACCCCGTTCAAAGCAAAAGTGAGGGCACTTTTTGAAGTCGTGGAGGGGAGCAGCCTGGGTGGGATCCATGTCTTCAATCATTCGGGCCAACACTCAGATGAATGTCAAGTTTGTGCATTGGCGTGAGCTATTGCGGGAATCTCACAAGCTTCTTCAGTTCCAAAATATTGGCGTTTTTGAACAGCAAGTTCATTTCTATTGACGGGTTTACAAACTCTAGAAAGGGAGACCAAACTCCAGAATGACAAATTATTGTATCACCGTTCATCAAAACTCACAACATGTAACCTGAAAACCAAGAAGAAGAAGAAGAAGGAAAAAAAAAGGAAGCAAACCAAGAAGGTTTGTCTTGTCTTGAACATCAACGAAGTGGAGAATGAAATTTTCCATTTCAAACTCGACGAATTGGTCTTGAAGATCTCTAGTTCTTCCTATCAGTTTCGCCAACCGGCATACGATTCTCTGGTAACCTCTGCATTGCCTGCCTCTTCTCCTCCACCTGCAAAAAAAAAAAAAAAAAAAAAGGAAAGTTACACTTAGTCACTGATGAATGAGAGAGTTTCTGCTGAATATTTGGCAATTACTACAATGTTCTGATATGTAATACGTATATATATAGTGCTCAACCTTTTCAGTCTTTTTGTTAGCAAGCTGCAGCTTTTCCTTCAGCATCTTTTCCAGTTGCCTCATACTCAGCTCCTCCAACTCTTTGGAACCCTCTTTCTTCGTCGTCATCGTCGCTTCATCTTTTCCAGTCTCCTCCTTCCCCATGATCTCCCAGTTGTCAACGTTCTCCTTGTTGATTTCCGATGCAATGTCGGCCCTACTCTTCTGGATTGCCTGCTGTTTATTGGCCGACAACGAGGGTCTGGGAAACTGGCCCCGAAGTGCGTCAGCTGCGAAAGGTGACGAGAGCTTCATGTTGCCCGAAATCAAGGAAGCATCCGCTGCAGCTGGTTGGGTGATGGTGACGAATTCTTCTGAATCGACTACAACATCTCCTTGAATTCCATCTAGTTTCATCCCATCATGGTCCTCCGAGTCGTCATCAGTGTGCATAATATGCTTTGTTTCAGCGACTGCAGGAGAAGTGGTGTCTTCAGACACTTGTAGAGCAGCGGAAGAAACATGGTGGCTGTTTGATCCCATTACAACGATTGATTTCAGAGCAGGTCTTGGAGTTGAGACTGCTGCTGGTCCTGCAAATGGTTTTATTATCTACATTGCGACGACTACAGGGAGATTTGAAAGCAGTATTTGTTTGTGCGTAGAACTTAAATATTAACAGTGTTAAGAAGAGACCAGACAGACATACCAGCTTCATCAATGTTCTTTTGTTGTTCCTTAGCTAACCACTCATCAAAGCTTCCACCTGACCAGTCTGATAGATTGGGACTTCCAGGCATGTTTTCTGCGCTTGCTGCTATTTGCCTGCCATTCAATTGAACTTCAGCGTCCATTTTAGTTTCTGTGTCCGGTGAACGGTTGCCAATGGAAGGAGCATCTGGATTGCTGAGTTCCATTGGAATGTCATCTGGTTCTGTCATGTCAACGAATAAGCCTTTTAACTTGAGAAAATGAAAGGGGAATAGAAAGCCAATCACACGAAATGACTGGGAAAAAAATGGGTAGCACTTACCACTCTCCTTTAGGGATTCATTGTTTAGATCAACTGCCTCCTCTTGGGTGTTAACTTGAAGATGATCCGCTTCATGATCTTGAACATTATCACATACAACAGGGTCAATGCACTGTTTCTCCTCCACTTCATCTTTGTTTCCCTCATCTGCTTGAAGATCACAGTTCATTCCAGTTTCATTCTCCGACAGACTGGAGACAGTTTTCTCCACATCCTCTTGGGATACTGCCCAATTAAACCATTTTCCAAAATTTTAGTAAATTAACAGACAACGTTTAAGAAAGGAAAGGAAAGGAAAGGAAAGAGAAACAAACAGGGCAGGGATCTAGCTGCTTACCAGTCTCATCAATGGATTCGTTCTTGTTCACATTACTAGATGCTTCATTTCCATTGTGGCAGTCAGCTTTGGGAAGAGGCTCAACTACATCCGAATTCATATCAACATTCTCCTCTTGAGAACCTAAGCTTGGAACTACACTCATGTCATCACTTTTAACAGACTCCGAGCTAATGTTCGCATGATCTGCAGAAACTCCTTCTTGGATTTCAGATTCATTCTCCAATAAAGAGTCCAAGTTTCCACAAGAGAC
Organism: Linum trigynum; assembly: GCA_964030455.1. NCBI lineage: Eukaryota > Viridiplantae > Streptophyta > Magnoliopsida > Malpighiales > Linaceae > Linum > Linum trigynum. The sequence goes on from OZ034820.1 coordinate 1,232,893, forward strand.
ATGGGTTTCCTCCTTTGGTGCAATCGATGAATCATCTCCTGCATAGCATTACCATCAACACAGTCAGGAGCGCCAAATTTAGAGACCAGTAAGAATGAAGCAATGCTAACATAAAGCAAAGAACACCACTCACCAGCGGCGTCGCCTTCATTCAAACAAATTTTTGCCATGCTCTTCTCCAACAACCTTACTGATCGTCTGCTGCTGTACACATTCTGGAAAGATTTTTCATCTTTGTGGATAGAAGTGGCCACAGACGATGAACCACTCTGGACAGATTTTGCTACTGAGGCAGCCTTAGTCTTCTCCACAACACCAACTCCCTCGCCTTCCAAACTAAACTTGCTAGCTTCAGGGACGGGCACCTTCCTCCTGCTTACTGCCGTCACCGGAGTTTCAGCAACTGCACCAGGAGCAGCAGTTTTCCTTGTAGTGCGCCGAGTACGAGTCACTGGCTCAACTATAGCAGGCTTACTTCTAACTGTACTTCGGCGGCCGGACGGCGGAACCACAGGCGTTCCGGGGACAGTTTTCCCCGGGGAACGATGAGGATCAGACTTCAGTGCTTCGATTAATTCATCGAGTCCCTCCACCTTACAGAAAAGGAGAACAGTTTTCACCAAAACGTGAAGCGGTTAATTAAATTGATCGAAGGCCATGATTGTGACAGAATTAGGTTTTCCGACATTCGTCTTTTTCCAGATTGCCAAAACTGAATCGAAGTGAATCTGAGATCTAAGGAACGAAAAGAAATCCCTAAAAATCCTACGAGAGCAGAACAAAGATTTCACTAGTACTGAATACTGAGCAAGGAAGGACCGAAGGCAAAACGAAGATCCGATCAACCGAAGCACAAAAATGAAACACGAAATCCAGGAATGAAGCAACAGTAGAAACTCAGGTTCAATCGTACAAGCATTTTGCGAGATCTGAAGTCGAGGTCAACATCAAACGATTCAAAAGGAATACGAGAGAGCAGGAAGAAGAGAGAGCATTACCTGTTGGAGAGATTGCAGAGAGTCGGCCATGGCGACATTGGTGAGGTTGGCAGGGATCTTGTTCTGCTTGCACAGAGCTTGGAGGTCCTTCCTTGCAAGGCTGTGGAAATCGAAACCTTCCATCGCAGCGGGGGGCGGTTTGTGCTTATCCTTTCTGCAACTGAAGTAAACGGCAAAGATGGAGGAAATGGGGAATGGAGGGATTCATTTTGTGTGGGTGAAGTATATATAGTGTGGGCCGCCACAGGGAAGCGGAAACCCTAATAGGTTTAGTGGACCGTTGGAGCGCCTCCAGTCGCCGAGTTTCAAATTTTGAATATGTCCCTTGTTTTAGACTTTTCTTTTTTAAGCATTGTACATTTTCAATGATTAAATGACATTTTTGGTCACTGAATTATGCAAAAATGACAAAAGAACTCTTTCCGTTAATTTATCTGTTCTCCATCTGTCTATTTCTTAGCGTCAGTAGTAAGTACCCTTTTATCGAGTTCTCCTTCAAGTGAGAGCGGATTGCATTACACTCATATGCATCCCCAATCTCAATTTTGTATGATTAGTAGTCCATGTTTTGTTCATTGCTATTTTTTATCTTCTCAAACACGAATCTATACTATGCTGCAAGTCATATAGACTCATATATAAAGTGAGTCCACAACCACATATGTGTTGATTATGTTTAACTTAATATATGGGGTGGTTTGTCTCGTTAAGTATCCATTTCTTGTTCAATATTCTGATATCTATCTGTAGCCAACTATCCATCTCATACCCTCTAAGAGAAGCTCTCTAGCTCGCAACAAGCTTCTAGACAACACTCCAGTTTAAGTGTGTTCCAACCTGCAAAATAGAAGAAGGGTGGAAGTAATTTTCCTTTAAAATCTCAGCCATAAAAAAATAAGGATTCCGAATGATCCTCCAGAGTTGTTTTGCCAAAAGGGCTTTCTTAAGAACTCTCAAATCACAAAAATCAAGCCCTCCTTCCTTTATTCTCGTGGGAGGGAGGTGTATCTTTTGCTAAATATCTTTTAGACCTATATAAATTAATCTTTTGGGTTGATTCTTGCTCGTATATCTTTAGGATATCCTTGAGGTTGTTGCTCTCTTGGGGTGTAGTCCTTCTGAATATCACACAATCATCTGCAGAGAAGAGATGTGATATTACTGGGGCGCCCCCACATACTTGAATTTCATGAAATTTACCTTCCATTTCATCCTTATTTATCAAATATATTATGCCTTCAAGACAAAGTATAAATAGATAAGATGAGAAATGGTCATATTGTGGGGATCCTCGAGATTTTTTGAAATTTCGACTTGTGTCCATTCAGTAGAATAGAGTAGATGATAGAGGAGTTATATGAGCTCATTTATACATGTTTTGCCACTCATCTCTTTATTTTTTTTTTTGACATGTTTGTCTTGATAACATGCTTCTCATTTGCCTGTGATAGGTTGTGTTCATTTGACATATATCAGGCTCTAGCAAGTGAAGGAAAGCTTAGGTGCAAGTTTCGGGTCATTTGGAGGTCATTCGCAACTAAGGAGTGCCAAAGGGAAGAAAAGCACGACCAGACCTTCCATGAGCATTGGCATGACAAATCGTGTATTTGGACGGAATGTACTATCAAAGCATCACAAAATCACATTCTTGCTTTACCATTTAAAGGTTGTGCTTTGAGATAAGAGATCTGGGCCGAAAGCACGAGAATCAGCTTCCAAAAGCACGGTCGTGCTTTCCAAGGGCTCACCCATGCTTTTCATGAAGAATGAAATGGAAATGGTGCATTTTGGGAAAAGCATGGGCTAGAAAACCAAAAGCACAGGCGTGCATTCTGGGGTGATTTTTCTAGTTGCTGCTATGTATTGCATATGTGGGTTTTCATAAAGGGAGATGGATTTTTGAAACCCAAGCACCCAAGGGACGAACCCGAGGGAAAGAGTGACTTGGGAACATTCTAGGGACTGATTTGAAGGATTTCTTCTCCATTGGAGCTTGTGAATCAAGTTTGGAGATGGAGATCGAAGATCTAGATCATATTCATGCATTCTCTCTTTTCTATGAAGTAACTTCCCTTCATTTAGATTTTGAGAAACCATAGCCATGTTTTGTTTGATTGGATGACTGTATGAGTACTCATTCTTGTTAATCTTGAGTTTATATTCTATATATACATGATCCATGTTCAATTTTACTTTAATCGAGATTATTGACTATGTTTTGATTCTATGAGAGGGAAACCTCATGAGGTTAATAGAGCACCATGGATTGGAAGTGCAGGATCTATTTTGCGAGAGTGAGTTGATTCAAAGCTTTGTATCGAGTGAGAACCTCACCCAATAGAAGGATCTAGTGTAAAACATCTTCGATTGTGTTAGAGAAGGATACGTCCCTCTAAGCAACCCACTCAAGAGGGCCTGAATTGCTTTAATCGAGATTCAAGGCTTAGTCAATGATTGCATTGTGAATGAAGAATGAAACAAGTTAGAGAATAATCAATCATTACTTTGACTAGTGGCTAGGGGGAATCAATATTTGAGTGAGTTCTCAACCTGTAATTAGATTAACCTTAACTCTAGTTTGTTGGTGTAGTTGTAGCTAGTTTATCTTAATCTTAGTTTCTAAATAATAAACTGAAGCTGAGTAATAGTAAATCTTGAGGCCCGTGGATTCAATATTCTATTACTTATGCCACTGTATTGCGATCATGTCATTGTTTCACTTAGCATTGCCAAAAGTGTAGTTTCAACGAGTTAAGAAGATACACATGTAAATATGCTCAATCCATTTTTCGGGAAAATCAAATTTCCTCATTGCTTGGATGAGAAACTCCAATAAACTCCATAATCATAGTCTTTAGCTCTATCCAAATTTGTTGGTATGAATTCTTCCCCTAACTTCTATTTTTCATGGCATCATAGCATTCAAAAGCCTAATAACATTACATGTAATATGTTGCCCGAACACAAAGGGATCTTTTCTTGACGGTGTCGGTCCGTCGAGAGCGAAACTCATGGTCGCCAAAATTAGCAGAACTCCGGGTGCTGAAAGTCGGCCTGAAAATGGTGGAGGAGGTGAGGCTGGATCCTACCGTTCTTGAGTCAGACCGCAAGATTGTCATTCTCAAACTCCAGAAGATGGCAGAATCAAGGCAAGAGACTAGTGTTCGAGTGAAGGAAATTCAAGAAATGGTGAACGGGATCGGGTTGATCAAATGGAATTTCGGGTGCCGAGAAGGAAATGTGGCCACTCATGCTATGGCCCAAGTCATTTGTGATTGAGAGGTCCAGAAAAAATGGGTCGGTAAACCACCCATATTTATGTTAAATTTGTTCGATCACGAGCCTTTAGGAGTTTAACCCACTAATATTATTTCAGGAAATTTTAAATTTCTATGATAAAAAAAATATCATAATGACTAGATGCAAAAAAAACAGTCTGTTTAAAAGGTTTGTAAAAAAAAAATATTGGAACTTTAAAAATAAAAAATCTGTAGCTGCTGCCACAAAACCCAGTCAGCAGCGTTGCCAAATTCTCCCAAGAGAGTCCAACCGATTCACCACCTAGGATTTTTCTTTTTGACAATTCGCCACATAGGATTTGAAGAGAGCTTAGCTGGCATGATCTTAACCCGTCCATCTCGTGCACCATAAATCCTACGGTTTAAATGAAGCGACAGCCCGTGCCCATTATTCCTCCAGCTGAGTCATAAAAACTAACCCACGCGCGGGACACTAGCTCTGAATCTCCGCCGTCCACATAATCATGCAGTAATTATCGCCGACCCACGAACTTCCACGTGTCCTCCTATCCCCCTTTCCTGTCTCCTCCGTTTTCCCTGAGAATGAGAATTGCAGAAATCGAATCGGACAATCCAAGGCAAACCATTCCCTTCTGAACCTAAACCACCGTCCAATCTTAAATTCCAATTTTCTCTCTCCATGGCGACGGCTCGAAGTATCGCTCCCCGCTTTGCCGCCGCGACAGCCGTCGATCTGGAATCGCTGGCCGACGGTCGGGGCGTTCCGAATCGCCGGGTTCGCTTCGGGACAAGGCAGTGGAGGCTCGGCAGCGTTCTCCGCGGCGGCTTCACGGATTCTCAGCATACGAAGTACTACGCATCGCCGGTGAGATGCGGCGGTGGGAAGGGGAAGGAGAAGGTGAAGGAGAAAGAGAAGGACAACAAGAAGAAGTTGAAGCTGTTGAAGAGACTGTCTGAAGACCTGCAGATGTACGCTTCCGGGAAAGAGGACGGAGGGATGGCAATCATGGTGAGGGTTTGTGAATTAGAGTATTTGAAAATTCGCTTTGTCTTTCGTTTTGTGATCTGTAAATTACTTGTTGTGATGGAGCGCAGGAAGCGCAGAAGGTTTTGCTGGCGGAGCTCGAGGGTTTGAGATCGGCGGAGATGGAGAGGAAGAGGAAGAGCGATGAAGAGAAAGAGCTGGAGAGAGCTATAATGAAGCCGAAAGACTGCTGCGAATCTGAATCATCCGACTCCAGCTCATCGGAGTCGAGCGACAGTGATTGTGAAGACGAGAAGGTAATGATGATGAAATCACAGCGCAAGAAGTCCAACTCTGCAATTATACAAGACATTGGAACAATTCAGCCTATTGGAGTTCTCCAAGAAGAACGAGAAGAGCGTAATGGTGATGTTTTCGCGACCTTTGCTAACACTGTGGGAGCGTTGAGCAGGAAGATTGAGGTTTGTGTGGGAGGCAAATGCAAGAAACAGGGAGCTCTGGAACTGATGGATCAATTTCAAAGGAAGGTGGGAGGGGAAGCTACCGTTGCAACCTGCAAGTGTCTGGGGAAATGCAAGAACGCCCCTAACGTTAGGGTATCGTCGAGTTGCAGTGCCGATGGCTTCCAAGAGCTGGATGGTATTGCTGAGAAGCTTCTCTGCATCGGCGTAGGATTGGAAGATGTGGACGCCATTGTTGCCAATCTTTTGGGCGAAGGAACCGGCTGTCCACCGGCCATGGCAGGGTCTGTTTGAGCTTGGACTCTGGTTGCTCCTTCAGCTGTCTCTCAGTCGTTTGTAATTTGTATATATCAGTCACACTCTTGTGCTGATTGCGTTTGTTTTATCTTGTGCTGTATACATGTATGAACTGCAAAACTGTTTCCTGTTTGTTTCATTGGTAAAGAAGAAGATTGGGATCTGCAGATGGATCCCAATCTTCTGGAAACTGAATCCCAAGGTGATGGTTCCTGTTTGTTTCGTTCAATGTCCACATGGCAGCTTGGATCCCTGACCTCCATGACAAAACAACTCATTGAACTGAACATCCTCTGCAGACAGAATATGGTGATGCCATATCAAATTGCAGGTCGGGAAATGGTGCATTCCACCCTCTAATTCCCAACCATGCAGTCAGAGATCAGTTACCTGATGTTGGAACGTAAGGTTCGACTCGATTTAGATTCACCACATATGGAGATTCCGAGTCAATTATTCAATCTAGAATCGTCATTCCATACCCCTCCAACAATTGCTCAGATACCATTCAAGACCAAACAGAAAAACAAACTGGTGATCAGATGCCAGTAGCCAAACAAGAAACAACTACGTCCTATATGATTCATTTCCCCCGGTCTTCCAACAAGAGTGAAATAGGATAGAAAAGTTTTAACTTACTGTTTGCATAGTCTTCTTATCTCCATTGCTTCCAAAAAGTTGAAAACGAAAGAACAAGAGAAGAATGTAACTGAATTCTCGAGTCTGCTACATTCTAGGACTGATGTCAAGTACCAAAATCGTCTCCATACAGTGAAGATAAAAGCATAGTACGGAACCAAGTGATGCCTGATATGAGCGAGCTTTCATTCCTACAAGCATGGGCAAGGGACAGAACAACATGCTGCCGCGGATTCAGCAATGCCCTCGGGGTAGCTGGTCAAGTTTCGGCCTCATTTCCTGCTCTCTTCTAGGGCATGGAAGTATTATTCCTTTCCTTATTTGCTGTCAAGTGGTTGTCCAGAAAAAAATCCAGTCGTTTGAATACTGTAATCAGCAACAATCACCAAGATTGCTGTTCGGTTTCCCAAATGTCATTCTAAAGTTACTCTGCAAAAGCTGCTCCGATGGTTCCAATGATCTGACCGAGAAAGAAATAAGAGAATTAGGTAAATCTGATACAGAAGATACACTCGCAACGTTGCAAAAAAGGAAGAAGATAAAGACTCAGTTGAACTTGACCGCATGAGGAAAGGCGCAAAAGAAATAAACTGCAGAGACAAGCGCCGCTGATCAATTTCTGCCGCTAAAAGGAGAATGACATAGAGCAGCATGCTTATGAATAAGATGATGATATAGTTGAAGTCCTTGAAGTAGGAGCTTACATCAAGTCTGATAAGTACAGATTCAGATACCGATAAGGAACAAAACCATCAGCACCTCTGACTCTAGGATCTCAGCTTCAGGATAGAAGTAGTACAACTAAGCAACTAGCGTGACAATCAATTAATCAGATACACGTCTTCAATGCTGAATGTTCTCCTAAACTCCAACTAAATGCAACCCTTTAGCTTAAGCAATTAGTTCATCATTGTCAAACAGAACAGGAACCGCCATGCCTGACTAACGTTCAGCATGATATGATCCTCACCCACTCTATTTTGATGCTTGCTACATCCAAACTGTAATCCGCAAAAGCATGTTCATCAAGAAATCCCATCCATCTTAAGTCTAAACCTTAAGGCCGCCATTCATCTACGAGAAAAAGCTTGTTTTTATCCACGCTCTATATTGTTCCAAAGTTAAAGCTCTGGAGAAGATAAAAAACAGCCAAAGTAAAATAATTTTCTTTTCAAAATGTGTCAACACGTTAAAGGCACTGTTAACCAACCCAAACTACTATGAACCTACAAAGCCACCTTCAAAGAAGAGGTTGATAAAATAATAATACAAGCTGGGTCAGATTAATTAAAAATGTTCTGAAAGTCGTTTCAATTGCCTGGATTATCCGGAGTTAGCAGACAAAAATAATCGAATGGAGGGTGTAAGAATGTAGCAGATAGTGCCACAAACCACATACATATCTGATCAACTCAGCATTGTCATGACTCATGACGAGTTCAAACGATACTCCTCATGGGGAAAGCTAGGCACACACACATGATACATGCGATTGAAAGTGGAATCCAGTACGGAAAGAAAAAGAAAAAAAAACAAATCCCAACTCCAGTGCAAAGTTCGGGTACAAAGCACAGTTGGAAAGAACTGCTCCTAGAACATTATCGAGAAACAATTAAGAGACTCCAATAATTTCTGGTTAAACCAAAGTTCACTCAAATCCGAGAATCAAAGTACTCAATTTTCTACTTTATGCCTTAATGGTTGTGCTATTCTTTGGCAAGAAATAAAGAAGATTCTTCCAAGACTTCTTTTCAAAAGGAACTATTTTAGCACTACAGTAACTTGAGATAGTAATGCTCTTATTATCAGATACCATAGCTAAATTTATAAAGGAGACAGAATTTGCAAGATTTTCCTTAGTGAACTCATATCTGAAAAACAAATTGTCTGCATGAATACCTGTTCATTCTATCAGAAGAGTTTTGCAGGTTTTCTTGTTGTCAACAATCTGATTTATAGCATCTCTAAGCTTGCAATAGTCATCTAATGTGTTGTAAACTTGATGGGAAATCCTCACATAGGCTGTTACAATCCCGTACTCATCCTTCACACCATCTTCACCGTCTCTTGGACCTTGATAGTGTATTGGGACCTCGACCCCATAATAAGCTCGTAAATGTGACCTTAACCGCAAAGCATCATCATCACTGGTGACATACAATCTCGAAGGCAAGCCTACCATCACCATGGATGCACACATCTCCGGTGGAGCACCGAGGTTGGTCCCCCACGATTCAGCCAACATTTCTCCCATCTTAACAACCTCATCATGATTCCTCTTCATTATCCCTCTAATTCCTCCCTCGAAGGAATTAACAAACTCAAATGCTGTAGGTACAGCCAGCTGCGAACTATAATCCCTCGTCCCAATCCAGGAACTCTCTGTCGGCAGTCCATTACCATACTCATGCGAAACAACAGGGTGGTGAGCATCCAAAGACGACCCTGACTTCTTACAGTACAAAAATGCAACAGATGGGGGACAGAAAAACCATTTGTGCAAATTGCTCACGTAGAAATCAGCCCCAATCTCCTGCACATTCACTTCAACACTGCCGATAGCATGAGCTGCATCGACGAAAACTTGGTCAACTCCTTCTTCCCTACAAATCCTAACAAGTTCTTTCACAGGAGTGACAACAGATGGCATCGACGTGATATGATCGATAATCGCTAACCTAACTTTCCTACCATTGGATTTAGCTTTCTCTAATCCCTTCCTGAACTCCGTAATTATCTCCTCATCGCAACGAATCGGAAACGGCAAGCGCACCTCGATTACAGAACCCCCCGCCCGCCGGACGTAAGCTTCCATGGACTTCTTCACCGCTTGGAAAGCGCAGTGGAACATCAGCACCGCGTCGTTCCGATCGAACCTGCCTTCAGCGAAGGCGCGCCCGATTTGCTGGAGGACGATGGCAGCGCCAGTGGTGGCGTTATCGATGAGGGAGACCTCTTCGACGTCATCGGCACCGACGAGGTCCTTGACGAGAGTGCGGGAGCGAAGGATGCCTTTGCGGAGTCCGTTGAAGTAGAAATCGTCTGGCTGCCGGAGGAACTTGAGCTGCCACTCCCGCTGCGAAGAGAGCACTGATCCGGGGCAGCTCCCGAAACTCCCGTTGTTGATTCGGGCTACGCCTGGCTGGTGGTGAGCGAACTCGTCGGCAATCGCGGATTCGGTTATGAAACGAGTGAGACGCGGCTTCTTGGTGAGGTGATTGAGCTCGCCGTTGCCATGGTCTTCTACGGTTTCCATGGACGGCGCGATTCGAGAGCAGAGCAGAAACTATGGAAATGGGACAAGTAATACTGAACTCTAGGGTTTCGGATGGGGGATAGCGGTGTTCGGCTAGTGAGCTCTGCGGCGAGGATGGAGACAAGAGAAGGCCACAGGGAGGAGAAGGAAAATGCGCACTGCACTATTAAAAAAGATAAAATTGTACACCACTTTGGTTGCATTTAGGGTGTTCATTCGGGTTCGGTTTTTTGGTTTACCCGAAACCGATCCGATTATATACATTTTCGGTTTTTCGGGTTCGTTTTGGATTTTGGGTTTTTCGGTTTCGGGTTCGGTTTTGCTTATCGGTTTTTTGGGTTCCAGCTAAAACCTCCAATGAATAGAACTCAGCCTGCATTTTAAGGTGTTCGGGTTTTCGGGTTTCGGTTTTGCTTTAACCGAACCCGATAAGGAATTTTCCAGTTTTGGGTAACCGGAACCCACAAGTCCTTATCGGATTTGGGTTCGGTTTTAGTGATTTCCGGTTTCGAGTTTTCGGGTTTCGGTTTGGGTAACCGAACCCGACCCGAACTGACACCCCTAGTTGCAATGCGGTATAAGGTTGGAATTCCGTTCGATTTCGGTTAATCGAGTCGAATTAGTCAATTACTCAAAGCTGAATTAGTATTACGGACAACAACCCATCATCGATACCATTGTGAAATTCGGTTATCCAAGGAAGGAATGTTACAGTTTTTTTTTATTATATTGTGGATAGTCGCGTTCAACTAAGCACCCCAATCGACATTCTTTTTAGTTCAGTTAGTCTTGAGGGTGGTACCGGTCGGTTTCATAAAAAAGATAAAATTGTACACCACTTTGGTTGCATTTAGGGTGTTCATTCGGGTTCGGTTTTTTGGGTTTACCCGAAACCGATCCGATTATATACATTTTCGGTTTTTCGGGTTCGTTTTGGATTTTGGGTTTTTCGGTTTCGGGTTCGGTTTTGCTTATCGTTTTTTGGGTTCCAGCTAAAACCTCCAATGAATAGAACTCAGCCCGCATTTTAAGGTGTTCGGGTTTTCGGGTTTCGGTTTTGCTTTAACCGAACCCGATAAGGAATTTTCCAGTTTTGGGTAACCGGAACCCACAAGTCCTTATCGGATTTGGGTTCGGTTTTAGTGATTTCCGGTTTCGAGTTTTCGGGTTTCGGTTTGGGTAACCGAACCCGACCCGAACTGACACCCCTAGTTGCAATGCGGTATAAGGTTGGAATTCCGTTCGATTTCGGTTAATCGAGTCGAATTAGTCAATTACTCAAAGCTGAATTAGTATTACGGACAACAACCCATCATCGATACCATTGTGAAATTCGGTTATCCAAGGAAGGAATGTTACAATTTTTTTTTATTATATTGTGGATAGTCGCGTTCAACTAAGCACCCCAATCGACATTCTTTTTAGTTCAGTTAGTCTTGAGGGTGGTACCGGTCGGTTTCATAAACAAGTTTGCTCTTGAAACAAAAAAAACTATCATTCTTAATATCACAAATCTACAACCCTCTTTTTTGTGCTCACAATGAGATCAATTAATGAGGTGGGTGACTATACGGAATGTTCCGACCTAGTCTCTTCACAACCAAAGCTTAACATCATTCACGTAGAGATCCAATATTTTTCGATGATGTTAACAGAGCAAGAAGGCACTTCGGATCATAATCTTCGTCAGCAATCACATCGTCCTCTTTCTTCATCACTACGTCACCATCCTTCGAGTTTGAGTTGACAACATACTTGTCATCATATTTCGAGATATCGCAAAAGAATTTGGTTTTACCTACTTAGCCTCTTTAAAATGGATTGTGTAACTGGGTTTTAGGCCTCTCCTAATGGCTTTTTAGTGAATGAAGCAGGTTGATTATAAAAAAAATGAATTGTTTTCTAAGGGTTCATTTGGATGGAAAATCGGGAAGATTGATTTCGACACAATCCCTCGTTCTGTCAAATTCCGGTACAATTATGTGTTTGGTAAGATGAGAGATTTCATAATCAAGATTTAAAAAATCCTCAATTGTGGGAGTTTGAAAGAGTTAATCCTCATAAGATATTTCCAAATTTCTCATTCTTATTTCATTTACCCCACCTCCAATCTTCTTCCTTTTTCTTCTCCTTCTTTCAAAACTCACGATCTCTTGACAGTTTCATTCCTCGAGCGACAATGTGATTTTTCCAACGATGGCTCAAACACATAATCATTTCTTCTTCTTCTTCTTCTTCTTCTTCTTCTTCTTCTTCTTCTTCCGTGTCAACCGCCACAAGTCGGCACCCACAAACTTATTCCTCCTCCACCAACGAGGAATTGATGAATCTCGATGAATCATCAACCCTCGACACTTTCTGGGTTTAGACCTGGAAAAGGGAATACCAGTGTTGCCTTCCACCTCCTCCCCACTTCTTGTTGTCTCATCCTCCATGAATTTCTCTGGCGAACTTTTACCTTCCCCAAAAAAGAGGAATATGACATTGAAAAGAAACATGAGGAAGGGAGTTGAAAGTGAATATCTTCACTAATCATAACGAGAGTTTACGAGTCTAGACATTAGGATATTTGCTTATCTTCACTTGGATACAAAGGTGGCCTTTTCCAATGGTCATCAAACAATCATAAAGGGGTACATGTCTTCCTTTGGGAGTTCGGGGATAAGGAAAATACACATCATGGGAGTAAGTGGCCAAGGGTTTCGGGTGACCTGGGGTTACCGACCCTGGTGGTGGTCTGAGCTACTCAAGGGTGGCTAGAGTGGCCAAGGTGACCTAGGGTGCCCGACCCAAAGAGTGGGTGGAGTAATCTTGGGGTGACCGGATGTGACCTTGGGATGCTGAGGTGATTGACCCCGGGCTTAGGGGTAGGCGTAGTGGCCCCGGGGTGACAAGATGACATGGGGTTATGGACCTAGGGGGTGGCTGAAGTGATCTCGAGATGGCTGATGAGACCGACGATGATGGAAGTGACTCTGGATTAGCCGAGGTGACCCTAGGTGTGGCCGGAGCGACCCTGGGGTGAGGTGGTTGTGGTGATTGACCCCAGGGGGTGGCCAAGGTGACATGAAGAAGTAATGGACACCTAGAGTGAGGTTGTCTTTGCTTCATAAATTGTTTTACTTAGGGTCCACAAGCAATGTTGACGTGACAACAACCACCATGCATGACAAACATCCCAACAAACAAACATTCTAGGTACCTATGTTCATCAACAATGAAGAACGACGGTGGAGAGTTAACCTGAGAGAGCGAAGTATAGTTGCCTTGATCCTCTAATGATGGGCGATCGAGCTGCCATGAAACCCAACAATTTCCCTCGGCAAAAGGCGTTGTTGTTCCTGTTTTCTTTGAAGACCATTCGATTATATCTCCAATTCCCAATACTTAGCCCCCGCCATCCTTGCCTCCTCCACTGTCTCCCAAATTTCCGCTACCTGCTCCTCCCTCCAATCCTTTCTCTCCTCCCATTCCCTCAACCAGTCCCATCAATCCTTTTCCTTCGCCTTCCCCGCACTCATATACAAGCAATACAACTTCGATGATGCCTCTGCCACCTCTTCCTCTCCTCATCCGCCCATTGTCAGGCGACGATTAGTGAGGGAGGCAGGTTTGAGTTGGTAAGAGGATTGAAGTCTAACTTATGGCATCGACGATTCTAGGAGTGGTTGTGTAGACAAAAATCAAATGATTCTTCGTGAATCTCAACCTTCTTATCCAACTAGATGAAACAGAGAAGCGACATGAGGCAACTAGTAATGGCAGGGAAGAAATGGAGTTGTTAGGGATTGGAGCAATAGTTTTTTTAAAATATTATTAATTTTTTTTTTTGGTAGTACTTCAATACTATTATTATTATTATTATTATCAATGTGGAATCACAACAAACAAATGTCTACAAAAAATTAGTGGGTAGCCGAGATACAATATAAGCCCCCACTCCCTTAGCTATAGCAAAACTAAGCCTGGTAAAAATGCACGCGACCGCCCAAGCCCCTGCATCCTGAGTCACGAATAATTTATGGATCCGCTTGAACAAAGCCACGACATCCATATCCAACTCTTCTAGCGAATAACAAGAAAAGGGCAGGAAACCGTAACCAGCCGTCATGCACAATCCCGATACTTAACACACTTTTGTTGGGCAGACACAAAAAAGAATGTTATAGTGAAATTATTTTTTTTAACTTCTTATATTAACACAAATCTCTCACACCAAATACCTAATATTTTAATTGAGTAATATGCAGTTATGCACCCAAATTTATGAAGAAAAAAAAAAAATCCTCAACCAAACAATCCATCAAGACTAAATAAAGCAAATACTCTGGGGGAAAAAATTCCTTTTAGAAAGAAATCCAAAGAAGGCAACTGGATTAGGAAAAAAAAAAAGTTACATCTCTCTGTCTCTGTCCCCCTTCCCCCAGTTCCCAGCCGGGGGATAGACAGCGAGAAAGACAAGAAAGAGTGATTTAACTCTTCATCTCTAAGACGGCCTAACTCTTTAAACTCGAAGTATGAGAAACCTCTGAGCATTATATAAATAAACAGAATAGAGGAGAAAAGGGCTCATTTCCTTTCTTGGTTTTGTCATCTCGCATCGTGTTCCCCTTGGTCCGTCCTTCCCTCTCAGGTACGCCGGTTGCGAATTATACAGTCCGTCTTCTAATTTACATTTTTAGAACCCTAGATCGTTCGACCCGATTCTTATTCTCGGTAATTATTCATTACTCAGATTCATCTGTCTTCGAAGGAAGGATTGTGGGGTACGGTTGTGCAGAGAAGTGGAAGCCGTAGGTGATCTCAATTCTGTGATTGAAGGTGAAAGTTTGAGGCTTTGTGGAGGTTTCTTTGGTGGGCTGGGGATTTCTTGAACTGGGGTCTCATTCGAATCCATTTTTTCCTTGTGGGGTTTTAGTGTTGCAATCTGGTATATCTAGGACCTCAATTCCAGTTTCTTCTGCTGTTAATGGGGGCTTATAGTCCTCGAGCACCTTAATCATTCTGGAAATGCTTGTAGTGGAACTTCCCTTGCGCAGCTACTGTTGAGCCTCCCTTTTTCCTTATTGATCTGTTTGGTCCTCTTGTTAAGACTTTGAAAGGGTGAACGTCTGAGCTGGTTTCTTCCAACTTCCTGGCTGCTTGCAAGTAGAGAGATTTAAGTTGTAATGGCTAGTCCACAGCAACCTTCCCGAGGGTACTCTGTTGCGATTAGTCCTTCCAACCCTGAAGCATCAATCCCTCAACCTGATAGAAGTCATATTACTTCTTCACCTCAAGTATTAGCTGGACCTCCCAGATTTCCTCCCCCTAAGTTGCAACATGATCACCTTTCCCCTTCTGTGAAAACCCCAACCTTGATGTCACCGGCAAATGCAGTTTCAAGTGGAAGCCCAATTCCTCACTTGAGCACCCCACCTGGCCCTCCGGTGTTCACTTCACCTGTGCGGCCTGCTGCAGTGCCTTTCCGGACTTCCCCATCAACTCCACAACCAGTTGCATTCTCATCAGGATCATCGCTGCCAACTTCATCTCCTCCCAATTTCTCAAATGGCTCACCCCAGCTGGATCCCCAGCTTCCCCAAGCAATGGAGGAGAACTCTTCTGTTGAGGAATCACCATGTGTGTTATTCTCGGCAACTAAGGTATCTCTCTCCCTTTACTTGTCTACCTAGTTATTGCAATGCTACAGATCAATCAAGTTATATGCATAGCTGAATTTGAAATATTTTGATTTCTCAATAAAACTGGCATGTTATCTGATATCAAAAGCTTGTAAACTGTTTCTAGCAGTCCCTCGTTCATTTACCTCCTTCAACTTCATGCAGGTTTTGAAGCAGAAAAAACTGGCAAATGCAGCAAGTTTGGGTTTTGGGGCATTGATTTCCCCTGGTCGAGAGATTTTACAAGGTCCCCAAATTGTACAACGTGTTGCCCATCGCTGCCAAAACTGTGGAGCTTATGCAAATCTGTATTGCAAAATATTACTTGGTTCGGGTCAGTGGCAATGTGTGATTTGCATGTCATTAAATGGAAGTGACAGGGAATATGTAGCACCAAGCAAAGAAGATCTGCGCAACCTGCCTGAACTTTCGTCTCCAGTAGTTGACTATGTTCAACCTGGGAATAAGAGACCTGGTTTCATTCCAGTTTCTGATTCTAGAGTGTCTGCACCTGTCGTTCTTGTTATTGATGACTGCTTGGATGAGCCACACCTGCAGCACTTACAAAGCTCCTTACATGCATTTGTTGATTCTCTTCCTCCTACATCCAGAATAGGAATCATAACATACGGCCGTGTAGTATCTGTTTATGATTTTTCAGAGGAATCATTTGCTTCAGCCGACGTGCTTCCAGGAGATAAATCACCCACTCCAGAATCCTTGAAAGGATTAATCTACGGGACTGGTGTGTATTTGTCGCCAATGCATGCTTCAAAAGAAGTAGCACATAGAATATTCTCATCATTGAGACCATTCAAGTTGGACATTGCAGAAGCTTCAAGGGAACGCTGCCTGGGTGCTGCTGTTGAAATAGCTCTATCTATAATTCAGGGGCCATCGGGAGAGATGTCTCGGGGTGTACTCAAGAGGCCAGGGGGTAATACTAGGATCATTGTATGCTCTGGTGGGCCAAATACCTATGGTCCTGGATCTGTTCCTCATTCCTTTGGGCACCCAAACTATGCTCACCTTGAAAGTACAGCCTTCAAATGGATGGAACAGCTGGGTCGTGAAGCTCAACGACACAATACAGTGGTTGATATTCTATGTGCAGGAACTTGCCCAGTTAGGGTTCCAGTTCTGCAGCCTCTTGCTAAATCTTCTGGCGGTGTTCTGGTACTTCACGACGACTTTGGTGAAGCCTTTGGTGTGAACTTGCAAAGAGCAGCTTCCAGGGCATCAGGCTCTCATGGTCTTCTGGAGATTCGATGCTCTGATGATATCATTGTTACGCAAGTCGTCGGTCCTGGGGAAGCGGCACAATATGAAGACAGCAGTGAATTTAAGAGTGATTCTTCTCTCTCTATTCAGATGTTAAGTGTTGAAGAATCTCAGTGCTTCGCATTGTCAATGGAAAATAAAGGCGACATCAAGAGTGATAGTGTGTATTTCCAGTTCGTCATACAATTTTCAAATGTTTATCAGGCAGATATTTCGAGGGTCATAACTATTAGACTAGCTACTGTAGATAGTGTTTCAGCATATCTTGAGTGTGTACATGATGAGGTGGCTGCCATCCTGATTGCTAAGAGGACTCTACTGCGAGCCAAAAACTCTGCCGATGCAATTGATATGCGGGCATCGATAGATGAGCGTATCAAGGATATCGCTCTGAAATTTGGTGCTCAAGTGCCAAAGTCTAAACTTCGAAGATTCCCCAAGGAACTCTCCTTGCTGCCTGAGCTCCTTTTTCATCTCAGAAGAGGGCCATTGTTGGGAAGCATTGTCGGCCATGAGGATGAACGCTCTGTGTTGAGGAACTTGTTTCTGAATGCATCATTTGATCTTTCACTCCGTATGGTAGCACCGCGATGTCTGATGCACCGAGAAGGAGGCACTTTCGAGGAATTGCCAGCCTATGACCTCGCAATGCAGTCTGACACAGCTGTTGTTCTTGATCATGGCACTGATATCTTCATTTGGTTGGTATGACATCAGCTTCTTGTGCTTCACAATCTGTTGGTCTGTTACAAATGCCTTACATTTGTTATAATTTGGTGGTCTGGTGACCTTTCTATTCACTTTAGCCACCAGAGTAATAATTAGGTCTTGTCCTGAGGTGATAGCCATGGTAATAGCTTGTTGGAAAGCAAATTATTTGGAGATCTCTTAATTCTACATACATGGCTCTGCTTTGCTTGACTGTAAGGAACTGACCTTTGTGAAAATGTTGATATATGCTGAAGTTAAGAGTAGTTCTTCAACTTTTGATGTGTAGTTAAGCATGCAAGCTGTGGTTCCAATTTTATCATGTGCTTGCTACAAACATAGCATATCTCTAAGTAATGCTGGTTTCATGAAAAAGTTTGCTTTAGTAACATGTTATTCCTTGTAATTTAACCGTTGATTGAATGGTACTGTCTTGATTCTGGAAGTATGTAGGCAGTTATTTGTTTGATATTTACATCATATCCACCATAATAAAGACTTTGTTTGCCCCCTCATAATCGTTGAGGACAGGGTGCTGAACTAGCTGTGGACGAAGGTAGAAGTGCAGCAGCGTTAGCAGCTTGCAGAACGTTGGCTGAAGAGCTCACTGAATCGCGATTTCCAGCTCCTCGGATTCTTGCTTTCAAGGTTCTTATTCTTTGATTTATCAGCTTTTCTCACCTTTGATTACTCAGTCTAATCCCTATACATCTTACGTTTTATTGTTTGGTTATGTTCAAATGATGGTGTCTTCTATACTTGCTAATAACAGGAAGGGAGCTCCCAGGCACGATATTTTGTCTCGCGACTGATACCAGCACACAAAGATCCTCCTTACGAACAGGTAAGAATTTTTAAAAAACGAGAGCTGCATGCCCTTGGCTGACGGAACCTGCATTACTTCCAGACGATGATGTAGCGCCTTGTGATGATGTATAACTGTAGGAGGCAAGATTCCCACAGCTTCAGACTTTGACAATGGAACAGCGGACAAAGCTGAAAAGCAGCTTTCTGCACTTTGATGATCCCAGTTTCTGCGAATGGATACGGAGCTTAAAAGTCGTGCCACCGGAGCCAAGCTAACCAAGGGAACTAAGCAAGCCAACACCGAAGTCTGGCATAATCTGTAACCTCCAAGAGAAGGGTAGACTCGAGGGAGCACTGCAATGGTTTGCTACTTCCCTGCTTGAGCCGTTTTGCATGGACAACGTCGAAAGATTGTCTCAAATGGAAAATGTTACTGAAGTCGTTTGGGTTTTCTTGGTGGTGCCATAATGATTCGACATGTGTTAACGTTACTTCCAGATCAACTTATGCATTGTCACAAGGTTCTGCCTTTTTGACACAGAAAATTTCTCCATAATCAGGCCATCCCATTACACACTTCTTCCCACCCTGATTCTTAGCAATGGTTCAGCCAGACAGGCACACTTCGTTTAATTTTTCTTCATTCGTAAAATAAAAAAAATATTTTAATATTTTTTTTTCTTTGCGAAAAATAATTTGAAGTTTTTGGTTCCTTAATTTAATATTTTTACTTTTGAGAATTATTCCAATTCATCTTTTTTGCTTCTGAAAAATAAAAAATAATTTCCCTCATTCCAGTTTAATTTGTTTGATTTTTTGCTCTCCTCAATTTATTACTTTTGAATTTTGATGATTAAATTGGGGCATTTAATTCTTCATACACCAAGGAGAATGGAAAGTGTATCAACTTGGAGCAAATTTTTTGATGGAGGCAAGTTTCGTTGATTTGGGGCTTTCTTTTTCCTGTCCTTGACGAGATGAAGTCTTTTTTAAAAAAAAAAATTGTGTGGGTGAGACATTTGAATGGGGCGGCCGAATTATGTAGCCGGTTCAAACGGTTTGAACAGTTAACCGTTCACTTCGCTCGTCGACGGTACGAGTTTTTTTTAGGGATTTTCATTGATCCTAATCGAGTGGACGGGCTGGTCTCGATTTTATCGGTCCGACCGAAGACTCGATTTTAATTACATTAATTACTATACTTGATCAAATCCATTGCTATTATATTGCACCCGACTGATTTAACTATTATATTGGTATTAATTAATAAACCGAAAAATATTACCAAAATCGAGAATCCAACTGTCGGGTCGGATCGGGCCGGGCCGGGCCTCGCACTTCCTATATTCTGCTTCTGCGTGAGGAGACTTTTATAGGGGAACCTCTGCTGCCTAAGCCTTTTGCGTCTAAAAATAAAAAGGGCGGCGAAGAAGAGAACTGAAGGTGGGTCGGCGGCTGCTTCGTTCTTTGTCTGAGGAAGAGAGCAGAATCCGTGAGAGACGGCAGGCTGGTTTCCGAGTTCCGGGTATTTTCCCCGTCGATCTTCTTAAGAGGAATGCTTTGGAATAATCCAGTTTCAGCTCCCAAGTGGCTTATATGTGATGAAATAGATTTGATATTGTGATAATTTGATTGTTCTTGACTCTGCATTTCATTTCACAGTTACTCTGCTTCAAAATTAACTTGGGAAAATGGGTGGTGAGTGTCTACAATCATGTTTGAACTCTTTGTTGTTTTACTCTCTGGGATTGGTAGCTCGTGGAATTGGCATATAAGGAACTGTTTATTATGTTCAGGTGGTAAAAAGAAGGAAGTGAAGAAGGAGACTGGTTTAGGGCTGTCCTTTAAGAAGGATGCAAATTTCGGAGAGTGGTACTCGGAGGTATGCTTGTGAGCTTCGACTTTTGGATAATTTAAGTCTTGTATAAAATGTGAACGGTGTTAAACAGATATATGTGCAAGTGGGTTTTCCGTCTATTGAACGATATCCTAGAATAAATAGATGAATGAACTATGTCCTTTCAATTCACAGTTCAATTGAAAAGCAGGGATTAGTTACTAGCCCTCGTGTTACTGGTTATCCTTAATTATCTGTTTTAGTCAGTTAAAGTGAGGCCATGGCGCAGTTTCTGATTTTTCATCCTTTTTAGCCTGAATCTATGCTCTTTTTGGCTGCTAATAGGTGGTTGTCCGTGGCGAGATGATCGAGTACTACGATATTTCTGGCTGCTATATTCTGAGGCCATGGTCGATGGGTATATGGGAAGTAATGCAAGTAAGGGACATTCTCCAAACTGCTCTTTTCTGGAAGCTTTGTTTTGTGTTCTCTTTGGGGTATGCTCCCAGGATACTGGGCTGCACTTTTTTCCTCGATAATTGTCCAGGCCTCTTCATTCCTGGCCTATTTTGTTCAAACAGCCTGGACGATTAATTCGGGGCTATTGATGTGATTACACGCTTCTAAAGATGATACTAGCTCAATTGTTTCTTCTTTCATCAAGTGTTAACTTGTTGGAGAGCTTTCCCGTTACTTGCTTTTTGGTTTATAGTTGCTTCTCTGATGGGTGTTTGTTTCTGTTGGTTGATCATTTTATTTCTTCAGTGTTTACATTGGTTTTAAGTGACGATATCTTCCATTATGTTGGCTTGTAGGTATTCTTTGATGCAGAGATCAAGAAGATGAAAATTAAAAACTGCTATTTCCCTCTTTTTGTATCGTCCAGTGTTTTAGAAAAAGAGAAAGATCACATTGAGGGCTTTGCTCCTGAGGTGAGTTGTAAATCTGTTCCTACTATTTGAAAGATGGAGGAACTTCAATTTTGTTTATTTCATGCCCCATCTTGTTATCATGATTCTTTCATTTGAATAGAAATGGTTTTATTACAAAAAAGAGATTAGGGAGAAGAACACCTCACCTCTTATCACTTGTAATGTTGGTTTATATTTCATATTGTGGTAAATCTCAGGTCGCATGGGTCACAAAATCTGGGAAATCTGACCTCGAAATTCCAATCGCCATTCGCCCCACTAGTGAAACTGTGATGTATCCCTACTTCTCCAAGTGGATAAGAGGGCACCGTGATCTGCCTCTGAAACTCAACCAGTGGTGCAATGTTGTTCGCTGGGAGTTCAGCAATCCTACTCCATTTATCAGGTGCTCTAATTTTCCGTGTTACACTGGGGCTTTTTTGAATCAGTTTCTTTAGATCCATTGTTATGTCACTTTGGTGTTTTGTGCCATTGCCCGGAGTGACATCCTTCAACTTTAGGAGCCGTGAATTCCTTTGGCAAGAAGGGCATACTGCTTTTGCTACGAAGGAGGAAGCAGATGAAGAGGTATGTGTACATTAATTTTAAATTTCTTACTATAAAAGAATTACATTGTGTCATTGCCTGTCAAATATTTAACCATTTGACGTTCCAGACGATGCTTTCTCCTTCATGTTGCTCTATTCGATTCGTTAATATCAGATGTTGATTTTAGGTTTGAAGCTGAGATCTATGTAGTCACACCATTTATGTTTGCGATAGCTGAATATGTTGTGGCTTCTCCTGATTATTTTAATCTTTCCACATGAAGAAACCTGGTTAGGATTTTGTTATTTCAGGTCCTTCAAGTATTGGAGCTATACAGACGCATTTATGAAGAATTTCTGGCAATCCCTGTCATAAAGGGCAAAAAAAGTGAGATGGAGAAGTTTGCTGGTGGGCTTTACACAACTAGTGTTGAGGTAAACAATAGACACCACTTGTCATTGTTTGGCTGAGACAATGTTTCCTATATTTGGTAATACCTATTGATTTATTTTACTGAAACTCTTCAAATGTTGGGTATCAGGCATTTATTCCTAACACTGGACGTGGTGTACAAGGTGCAACTTCACATTGCTTAGGACAGAACTTTGCAAAAATGTTTGAGATAAACTTTGAAAATGAGAAGGGTGAGAAGGGTATGGTCTGGCAGAACTCTTGGGCTTACAGTACTCGGACGGTAAGCTCTTTGGTGGTTATCATAATTGGTTGGATGTTCTCTTTCACTTGTTGCTAGTGAATTTACTTACTATGATGTGCTCTTTTATCATATAGAATCTTTGTTTCTCTTTGTTGGGCTTCTATCCTTAATTTTACTGTGTACCTACTTAATTGATAATTCTTGCATCATTTCTAAAAGTGTCATTTATTTAACCGCCTTCTGAATTGTTGGTTTGTTGTGTATTTGAAACACATTTGAGAGCTTTATGTCTGTAGATTGGAGTGATGGTAATGGTTCATGGAGATGACAAAGGATTGGTTCTGCCACCTAAAGTTGCGTCAGTTCAAGTTGTTGTGGTTCCTGTACCTTTCAAGACTGCTGATACTCAAGGAATTCTTGATGCTTGTGCTGCAACTGTTGAGACCTTGTTAGAGGCTGGTGTCCATGCTGAGGGTGACCTCAGAGATAATTATTCACCTGGCTGGAAGTACTCTCACTGGGAAATGAAGGGCGTTCCACTTAGGATTGAGATAGGGCCAAAGGACCTAGAAAAGAATCAGGTGAGGGACTGGGGGTTAGTTGTATGTATATATGCCTGCCTTTCAGAGTGTTTTTTTTTATCAAATGTTGTTTGATTGTAGGTCCGCTGTGTTCGTCGTGACAATGGTTCAAAACAAGATATAACGAGGGACAACCTGGTTGAGCAAGTTAAGGTCTTGCTGGATAACATTCAGCAGAGCCTGTTCGATGCTGCTAAAGTTAAGAGAGATGCCTCTGTTCAAGTTGTGAAGACCTGGGATGAATTCAAAGATGCCCTTGCCCAGAAGAAAATGATATTAGCTCCATGGTGTGATGAAGAGGTACAAGGCAAATGATAGAGAAGTTTTTCTTTTCACTCATGTGTGACTGTGAATATAGGATAATATAAGACTGAATGGAGGATTGGCTTGCATGGCATTGAGTGTGTGTGTGAGAGAGGTGGTTTCTTCTCTTTTGTGTTTCTGTTTATCATTATTCGGAAAGTAAGCTAGCTGTATTTATGTGCAGGAAGTGGAAAAAGATGTTAAAGAGCGGACAAGGGGCGAAATGGGCGCGGCTAAGAGTCTTTGTTCTCCACTCGAGCAGCCAGAACTCCCTGAAGGTCAGTGGGTCTTTCCATGTCACTGATAATGAATGCTATTCACATCAGCCCTACTCCCTCAATCTCTTTGGATTCCCATTAATGGTCCTTTCTTTGCTATCACTAGGCCAGATATGGGAAGAAACATATTTTTGAGCCCCCTCCATAATTGAGTTTTTTTGTCAAACCTGTGCAGGTACTAAATGCTTTGCCTCAGGTAAGCCGGCGAAGAAGTGGACTTATTGGGGCAGGAGTTACTAGGCCTATATGTTTACTGTGAAGCGGTCTTCTTGCTTGCTTCAGTGTCTTTTTTATTTAGCAGTTGGAGCTGTCTAAAACTGGCATTTTTGTTGTTCTAAAGTAAGCAGCATTTTGCTTCAGAATTTGATGTTGGAAAAAAGCACGTCAGAGATTGCTACTTTCTGGTTTACTGCGAAATGCATGTTGTCCTCGCTACATTCTTCCTCTTGTAATTTGTTAGAGTTGTGTTCGAAGATCCATTTGGGTTGGCTAAACAACCTAACATCAGAATGTGGAAAATGCTTGCTTTTAGGTTATAGTCAGTAAGATATGGTATATTTTACTTCATGTCAAAACTCATGGTGATAGACTCCGTATTAAACCGACATCGTTTCATGCGTCACTTTAACCAAAAATAATTAAACCGACATCGTTGATAGCTGCTGCGGTGAACACGCTGTGCTAGTAGCTTCAGATTGCAATCCCATATGGCTAAGCAAGGGGAATGCTATGAATCAATGCATGGAGCTGCACCAATGGAATCAAGCAACGAAACAGAGCAACTGATTCTGCACTCTGCCATTAATGGATCAATGAATCCGTGGTCTCCAACAAAATCCAAGTTCTTTGGTTTCTTATACTATTATGTTATTAGAAATTTTTTGGTGGCCTTTACACAGGTTACAACTGACAACAGGTTGCTGCAACAACTCTTCTTGATGCCTGAATAGGAAGCTCCTGCAATAGCTTTGGAGCCTGGCCTCAAGCAGAGGATGTATCGGTGGCACCAACTGGATCTTTCTTATTACGCCCCCGACCATTGTTCACCAGTTCGGTAGGTTTCTCTTTCGACTCATCTTTCTTCACTAGCACTGGCTGGAACTGCAAAGTTCCGATTTTCCGAAATCGAAATGTGCAAGGAAGTGTGTTAGCAATCAAGGAATTAGGCTTTCCAAAACAAGGACATCTGTTTAGGTTTGGATTATAAACCTGGTATATGGAATATATGACGTTCCTTCTAATCCGAGCCATCATATCCAAGAAGAGGTTGTAGCCTTCAAGTTTATACTCGATCAGTGGATCACGCTGTGCATACCCACGTAGCCCCACTGCTTGCTGGACAAACTTGATTGATTGCAGGTGTTCCTTCCACAACCTATCTATATTGTTCAAAATCAAGAATCTTTCAGCTTCCTTCATCAATCCTGGTGCTTGTTCCTCCACGGTATCCTAGAACACAAAAGTCACAAGGAAAATGGAGTTTTGTATAAAAAGTCCATGAACGGATCGATTTTCACAGGAACGCAATATTCCCCAGCCAAACCTTATAATACTAACCCTTTTCTGTAAGTAAGCCTCGCGACCTCGCAGCTTCAAATAGTCTCTTAAGTCCTCGTAACTCGAACACTTGGTTCTCAGCAAATCTGGGGTGAGATCATTCAACAGATAGCAATACCTAAAGTGACAGGAAACACTGTCAATAAATTTGGAATTGTGGAGGAGATCTAATGGACAAGAACAAGAGACAGATTTGATAGGAATCTGGGATGTCAACCATAAAACTTACGTGCACCAAGTGAAAAATGAATGTAGACTTATAATTCTTTAGAACAGACTATGGCTTCATTCATGCCAACGATTGTGCATGAAGATGAAGGGCTACTTACTGTTGAACTTTTGCAATCAGCTTTTCAAGATCCCAACTTTCTGTAGGTGCATCAGTACCAATATTTGCCTGTATAAACCCAGTGTCACAAGCTGCTGAATACTACTGGAAAGAGCATTGTTTGATACACACAAGTGGATCCACAACATATGTTACCTCTAAGATATCATCCATTGTTAGTTCAGCATACTCAATAATGAGAGACTGGAGATTGTCAGATTCAAGGGCTCGTCTTCTCTCGCTGTATACCCGGTCTCTCTGGCTGTTGAGAACTTCATCATACTCGAACAATTGCTTCCGAATGTCAAAGAAATAGTTCTCCACTTTCCTCTGAGCTTCATCCAGTGCTTTCGTTAGCATTTGAGATTCAATGGGTAGATCCTCAACTCTAAATGCTTTCATCAAGCCCTAGAAAAGGAAGTTGATTAAGAAACTACGCTCGCCTACAAAAACATATCCTGGAGTAGCATTATGAGTCCAATAAAATGAAGCCAGTAGAAAACCTGGATCCTGTCTCCACCGAAAATTCTGAAGATGTTATCCTCCAGGCTAAGGAAGAAGCGTGAACTTCCTGGATCCCCTTGGCGCCCACTGCGGCCTCGAAGCTGAGCAGATACAAATTACAAGTTCAGTCCCAATCAACGTCAAACCAGACCCTGACACCCAGGTTAGCCCTCCCCTTTTTCATTCCTACGATTTTCAAGAGATCGTACATTGGTCTTCTCATACATTGAAATATGCAATTGACTGTTATTATAATTACAATCATCACTCTGAGTTGTATACATTTATATGGACTACTAGGTTCGAACTTCAAACCATCATTATAGGGATGATACTAACAAAAGTTGATTAGGCTAGTTTGTGTACATTAATTATCTATCATGACTCGCAGTAAGCCAAACACTCCGTTTGCTTATGCTCCTCCACATCAGAATTTCAGCAAAAAGAAGAGTGAATTGAGAATTGCACCTGATTGTCGATTCTTCGTGACTCGTGCCTCTCTGTCCCCACTACATGTAGCCCACCTGCTGATATGACCTGCAGTCAGAATAACATCAGCTGAAAGTAAACTAACACTAATAAACAAGATGACAATAACTGTTAAGATAAAAGTACCTTCTTCCTTTCTTCCTCGGTGTATATCTTATATTCTTTCATAATTTCTAGAAAGGCAGTGCGCAACTTTGCTATTACTTCATCTTGAGCAGGGCCCTAGGGATACAAATGATTAAGAATTGAATAACCACAAAGCCAATAGCAGGCTCTATTGAGTATCCATTTACTAAACCTTTTCGCAAGAATAAGACAGTCGCTCCTCCGCTTCCAACTCATTTAATGATCTCTGACCCCAGGCCTTCACGGCAAACTGAACGGCTTCCTCAGCCAACTTTGTATTCTCGTCAGATAGTTTGCAGGGGAATAGATTTTCATTCACCTAGAAATGTTCATGCAAAAACTGTAGTAAATACGTAAACTACCAGTTAATACTTCATCATGTCAAGTTCCGGTCTACAGTTGACAGCAGGAAACCAAACCTTCCATGACTTCTTTGGAGGGAGAGCTTTCTTCACTGAGACAAAAGCTTCATCTGGTCTCACAACTCTGCACGTTAAGGATCCTTCAGGTCATAGAATAAGGTAAACTCGTTGGAAATCATTTCAGATATAAACTATTTCCAGATTATGATATGCTACACCCATTGCAGGAAACTAAAAGGGAAATGCCATGAAAATTGATTTTTCCTGTAGATATGATTTTCATAGTAAATGTATCAGTAGGGAATAAGACTCGATTCTTCAGACAGCAAACTGTCAAGTAATCTGAGAAAAAAAGTGGCCCAGACTTGTAGGTGTAAGAATGAGCACCTTGGCATTAAAATCTCACGTAGTTTCAGTCTGGCCATAAATTCTGCATTCCCTCCAAGAATAATATCTGTTCCACGACCTGCCATATTTGTGGCAATCGTTACAGCCCCTAAGCGACCACTCTGTGCTACGATTTCAGCCTCTCTCTCAACATTCTCTGGTTTTGCATTGAGAACCTTCAAAGGAAAAACTGCTGATTAAATTTTCAGAACAAGCGAGCCTCGCCACAGCTATGAGAGTTCTTACAGATAAAATCTTCTGGCAAAAATTGCAACTATTATAAATAGAAAAGTATCTTCCTTCTTGATGAAAGAAACAAGTTTTTAAGATGAAAGAAGTAGTCAGCAGGATAGAACTGCAAGATGCGGGGAGCCGAAAAAGGCACATCAATCCTAATTCACGTGCTAATTACATCATCCATCAATTAATCATTGCTTGAGATGTTTGCACAATTAGTCCACACCTTAGCAGAAAAAAACCATTCTGCTTATGAGGCTGTCAAGCGTCCTGATATCAGTTTAGCATGGATATCTGATTGGGAATATTTCCCCAGCAAAACTAAGCATTGCAGTTTTAATTTGTCAGTCAGTGCTATGAGTATCAATTTTTTGTTTACTAGTCTTATGAATCAGACCTGGAATATATTAATGTAGGAAGTGCCTAATGGACATAAGTGGGAATTGAGTAAACAATAATTTCATTCCATCAAATGAAGGGCTTACCTCATGAGGAATCCCGGCTTCTTGCAACTGACCAGATAATCCATCACTCTGTTCAACACTTGTTGTGCCAACAAGCACAGGTCTCCCTGTCTTATACATTCTTGAAATCTCTACAACAACAGCTCGCCATTTGCCCACAGTTGCCCTGAATACGACATCAGAGTCATCCTGTAAAGTGATCAAGATGATAAGGGAATCGGCAGACCACTGATAATACAAATAACTCTCGTTGAACGTGTGGAAGAAAACATTAACTGGTTAATATTGATACTTTCCTAGAGAACACAGCCCACACAATAAAGTGTTTAGGCTTAGTTCCAGATCTAGCAGCAAAAAGTATTTAGATAAAGAGAAACACTTTTAGCTTAAAAATCTAACATGCGTATTGTATGCATAACCAAACAAACCTTTCTTATCATGGACTTGTTTGTAGGCACAATAGTCACTTTGAGTTTGTATATGCTCTCAAATTCAGTGCTTTCAGTAGCAGCTGTCCCAGTCATACCACACAATTTCGGGAACTGGCAAGAAACATTAGAAACTTGAGCAAAAAATTACCAGTAACTTCATAAGAACTAACGAGCCAGTGGATAAATACCAAGTTCAGACCTGAAGGAAAAAGTTCTGGTAACTAATTGACGCCAACGTTATAGTCTCATTTTGAATAGGCAAAGCTTCTTTTGCTTCAACAGCTTGGTGAAGTCCATCACTCCATCTTCTACCCTGATTGAGAACACAAGATTCAAATGATTGTTCTACTACTGCTTTAGGTAACTTCTAACTTATGGTTCCGTGAGTTGGTAACAATTCTAGACTCTTTGTAACATGAGCTATGTGGATTAAGTTTCCCATACAACATACTTTCTGTTCAACCACAATAATTACACCACTTAGAGAAGGATATCACCTGCATAACTCGACCGGTGAACTCATCCACTATAAGCACCTCCTTGCCCCGTACAATATAGTTAACATCCCTAAGAAACAGCTCTTTTGCTTTTATGGCATTCAATAGATAGAGTGCCCATTGTTCACGGGGATCATACAGATCTTTAAGATCCAAAATCTCTTCAGCATCCTCATAACCTTGTTCAGTGAGAAGAACATTTTTCTGTTTCTCATCGACCTGCAAGAACAACCCTGAAAATGAGAACCCATCTAAAAAGTCCAATGCAAAATGAATCATGCGAAACATATTGATAATGTAGCAGACTGAAACGGGTACTAATCTACAGGTAAATGAGATGGTATTTCTTCTCGACTAGATTGAGCAATCCGGCTGGCTAATGCGAATCGCCAACATATGAGTGGGAAAATGGTAAAATAACATACGATCTTAGCACCAATTATAGGCAATTACTCCTGAGACTATTAGTAGGTCTTAATACATTATTTGCACCATACATCATAGACTATAAACCGTAAAATTGTAAATTCATTGACACCATAAAAATAGTGTTTTGTTTGTCAGCTAAGAAACCGAGGGTTCTGGTGTACCCAAATATCAAGGTATAATTCTGAATGTAAGAAGCAATAGCACCAAATATTGATCTCACAGTGTAATGAATGTCTCTTTCAAATACTGTAGCGATCTTTGCAGCTTTGTAGTACCGATCACTAGGTTTTTCAGCGGGTCCAGATATGATGAGGGGAGTCCTTGCTTCATCAATCAGGATGGAATCAACTTCATCGATAATACAATAGTTGAATCTTCTGAGGACCAGCTCTTCAACACTCTGCATACATGATACATTGAACAAGGTAAGGAATGATTAAGCTTATGCTTCTAGCAATGCAACCAAATGATGCAAAATGAAAATGGAAAAGTAAGCAGGAGTACAAGAATGAGCAAGAATTACTTTCCGTGGCAAGGTTATCTCTCAGATAATCAAAACCCAGCTCGCTGTTTGTGACATAAGTGATATCACACAAATAATTCTCCCTTCTTTGTTCACTAGTCATGTTCTCTGTCAATCGAACACGCAGCAGTCAGCACGACCACCTTGCAAATTACAGGAAAAGAAAACAAAGCAAGCTTGAAACTGGAAAGGAAACAAAAGAAGGACGTACGCTGGATTAGGCCAACCTTCAGTCCAAGAAAACGAGGAACTTGACCAACCCATTCACAATCCCTGCGAGCCAAGTAGTCATTGACGGTAACAACATGAACTCCATTCCCGCTCAAGGCATTCAAAAACGCTGGTAAAATAGCAACAAGGGTCTTCCCTTCTCCCGTTTTCATTTCAGCAATTTCCCCCTTGTGAAGAACCATGCCACCTGCACTAGCCAGGACAAACAAAATGAACATTGACGAGAAGCAATGATTTCATGGCACGGAACAGAACATAATCTGCCTCGAAAGTTGGCTGCACGCATTACCAATGAGTTGCACATCAAAAGGACGGAGGCCTAAAACCCTCTTGGAAGCTTCTCTCACCAGTGCAAACGCTTCCTAGACAGGAAACCAAAGCAAGAAGATACCAAATTGACCAAACCAACTTCCAGGAAAACAAAAAGGATCGAGCTGAAAGGAAAGGACGTCAATTGAAGGAATCACTTACAGGCAAAAGAGAGTCTAGCGACTCGCCCTGCCGAGCACGCTCCTGTAAAGCGGAAGTCCTGTCGCGCAATTCAGAATCAGAGAGCGACGAAATCCGGGCCTCCAACCCATTGACCAATCCCACAGTCGAAGCGTACTGCTGCCTGGTGGATTCCCCGGTATCGGTTCCTTTGAAAATCCCGCCAAGGAAGCCACTAAGTGAAGCCATTGCGCGCATATTCCTCCGACTCCTGACACGAGCCCTAGCTCTGGGTTGCCAACCAGAGCAAAGGGATTGAAGCGGCGGAGAACCGAAAGAGTGGAGCTTGTGCTCATGGGGGAGAAGGAAGCTGGAGGCTGGAGAGACGGAGGGGACGGACGGATGAAACTGGTGACAGGAAACCAGAGACAGCTCGCGGAGTAGTGGAGCCGCCATT